>JBBGZY010000920.1:1555000-2155000 GCA_037952925.1 Lithobates clamitans | reverse complement strand
CCCTATCAAATGCCTTTTCGGCATCTAGGGATAGGAGGAGGGAAGGCACTTTAGTGGATTCTACATGGCGAATGATATTTATCATTCGTCTAGTAGCGCCTGAGGCTTGGCGACCCTTGGTAAAGCCAGATTGGTTTTGGTAAATAAGGGATGGGAGTATGTCTTTGAGTCTATTGGCAATGAGTTTTGCATAGATTTTTACATCTATGTTAAGCAATGAGATAGGCCAGAAGTTTTTTGGGGAAGCAGATTCCTTGCCAGGTTTAGGTAACGTTACCACCATGCACTGAGCATTTTGTTAGGAAATGACGCAGATTTGGCAGTCGAGTTAAAAGTTTGGCATAGAGTAGGAGCTAAAATATGTTGCAATTGCTTATAGTATTCCCCAGTAAAGCCATCTGGACCAGGGGATTTGGAATTAGGGAGTTTGTTAATCACCTTCAATATCTCAACCATCGTGAAGGGGTCATTCAGCGAAGAGAGTTGTTGTGGGGTTATGGATGGAAGATTTGTATTATCTAGGAAGGCCTGAATTATTTTGAGGGAGGGTTGGTTGGTGGCTGGATCATTTTTGATATTATATAGATCTTCATAGTACATACTAAAGGCGTTTGCTATTGAGTGTGGTTTAAGGAGTTTTTTGTTGGAGTGGGGGTGATGTAGGAATGGGATTTTTGTTTTGTTTCTGTATCCTTTGACTCGTAAGGACATTGCTTTACCCGCCTTATTCCCTGTGGTGTATGAGGTTGCTTTGAGAATTTTGCATGATTTTTCACATTTCTCAAGAAGGGACCTCATCTCATGACGGAGTATGACGACTTTAGATTGAAGGAGAGGAGACGGGTTTATTTTGTTTAGGGATTCAGTCTTGGAAATATCAGCTGTTAGTTCATCTAGTTTCTGGGTCTTTTTTTTCTTAGCCCTAGCACCCATTTGAAGGAATACACCTCTTATCACAGCCTTATGAGCGTTCCACACCACCAGCGGGTCAGACACTGATGTTTGGTTGAGCGAGAAGAATTCTTCTAGGTGGTGTTTGATGGGTGCCGAATAGCATGGGGTGTTGAGGAGGTAGTTATTGACTCTCCAAATGTAGGAGTTGGGCTGGGGTGAGTTATCGGAGATGGTGAGACTAATAGGAGCATGATCTGACCAGGTGGGGGTGTGGACAGCAGATCAATACTCTTTGTAGTAGCCATTTGTCAGCTAGAAACAGATCAATTCGCGAGTAGGTGTTGTGACACGGCGAAAGGAAGGTAAAGTCCCTTTCGCTCGCATGACAACACCTCCACACATCATATAAATCTTTAGTAGCAATAAAGTTATCTAAAGGAGAAGCATGATGTTTGAGTCCTGCGGTGAAGTCCATTGTGTTGTTCGGGACCAAGTTGAAGTCTCCGCATATCAGCAAATGACCTTGTTGGAATTTCCGTGCTGCTCGCAGTGTCTTTCTAAGAAAGGTCATTTGTCCGTGGTATGGATCGTAGATAGAAATCAGGGTGTATGGGACATTGTTAATCGTACAAGACAGAAAAATGTACCAACCCTCCGGATCCGTGACACATTGCTGTAGTTGGAAAGTCACAGTGTTCCTGATAGCAATCAACACCCCGTGTTGTTTTTTTAGGATAGGAGGTTTGGAATGTATGTGGGAATTGTCGGTGTTGACATTTAGGAGATGCATTAAGGGCAAAATGTGTCTCTTGGACGCACAGCACATCGCAGTTGTGGGCAATTGCTGTTTTCCATAGGGAGGTACGTTTCGCTGGGTGATTTAACCCTTTTGCGTTAAGGGAAAGGATGGTGATCCCCATGTTAAGTGGAAGTGCGGCGTGTCAGAGAAGCGAGTAACTTACAGTTTGTTGGACGATGAGCTAGTTCTTAGCGATCCGGTTGATGCGGGATGAGAAGGCTGTCGTTGAGGTTTGTCAGATCGGTGAAAAGTGTCACTAGCAAGGTTCTACAGAAGTATAAACAAGTTAGTTGTGATGATCAAGAGTAGGTATAAGCGCTTGTTCCGTGTTTGCCTGAAGGTTCTGGTTATACATACATGGCAAACATAAGAAAACTAAAATAAAAAACAAAACAAACACACTGTGGTAAACAAACAGCAATAGGTAGCTCAGGTGAGCAGCTGACCAACTTTGGGGGGAAGTTCAGCAAGCAGGTATTTGAGCGCATTACCAGACCGGACTGTAAAAGTTGCTCAATGTAGTAGCTGGGCTAGATAATTAATGATGTTAGTCTTTGAACTTCTCCCGGTCCATACCAAAGGTAAAAGGGTTTTGTTTCCCGTGAGGATCTGGCTGATTGTGAGGGGGTTCTGGTAGGATTCCCCAAGTATGTAGAAGTTTCATGCCACCTTCTAGGGTGGAGATGGTGTGGGGTATGCCATTGTAAGTGTCCAAAATTGTGGCTGGATGGCGCCATTTGTATGTGATTTTATGGTTATTCATGGCTTTGGCAATGGTTTTTAGCTGCCTCCGCATTTGGAGTGTGTATTGTGATAAATCAGCGTATAGTTGGATGTCTGAGTATGGTGCTGGAGGTGATGACAACTCCCTTGCTTTCATAAGAATTTGTTCTTTCGCTTAGAAAAAAATGGACTCTCAGAAGTACATCCCTGGGTACGTCCGCCTCTAGGTGGCAGGGTTTAGGCAGTCTATGGATGCGATCAGTTGTGAGCTCAATTGAGGATAACTCAGGAAGCATACTTGAAAACATGGTGCTAGCAAAATTGTGTAGCTCTTTGGGCTGGACAAACTCAGGGATCCCACGTATTTTAACACTGTTGTGTCTGGAGTGGTCCTCGAGGTCCACGAGCTTTGCTTTGAACCAGAGAGAGTCATCTTTCTGTTCAGTATAAGCACCCACCAGATCATTAACAGTATCAGTGCATTCCTCCATTTTGTTTTCTATAAATTGAATCCTATTATCTATGTGTTTCATTTCTAATGAAAACTGGTTAATCAGGGACGATAGGTTAGACATGAGAGAAGATTGTAAAGATAGGAGCATATCCTTCATAGTGGTGTCCAGCACCGGTTGCCCTGAAGTTGGAAATTGTGCTATAGGAGGACTGAAGTGAGGAGATGGCAGAGTCATTATGTAGGCCTGTACTCACTGAGTCTGAGGCCTGGTTAGGGAGATCCATCCGCATCCTCGATTTTGCTGGGCTCTGTGATGTCGGAGTTGCAGGTGAGGCATCAGGTGGAAAGGAGGACATCACCCCAGGGTGTATGTCTTGTGGATGAGCTCCAGGTAGGCCTGTGTAGTCTAAGGAGTGCCGCGCTTAGCCTCCGGTGGCGCCATCTTGGCTTCTGTTCTGCAGGTGGCAGGGATGGAAGGAGAAGGATTTCAGCCATTTTGGTCCCTTGTCCTGGTTCTGTTTGCAGGACATTGTGGCTGCAGGGCTCGGGAGAAGTGATCGTGTCATCGTGAAGCTGGATGGCGCGGTGTTTAGGCCAGTTTGTGGCTTCTTGTCCAGTCTAGATAGTGGAGCTCACAGCTCAGGCGTCCATCACAGTGCGTGCGCAAGCCACGCCCCTCAATCTTGTGTTTTGTGGCAGCTGTTGGGAATGAGGGATTGATTATATAGTCTCAGATGAAATTAGTTGATGTGGTTAAATGTCTCCTGAGAAATATATTGTGCGGTAAAGCAAGAGAAAACCAGAAGGAGGTGTCAGGACGTGGTTAAACTCCTCCTGGGGAACAAATAATTGTGTGGCAAAGCACGGGTGCAAGGAAGTGCACGGGAGAACCAGGAGGGGGCATCAGGAATACGCCCAGCGGTGACATGGGGATCCCGTGAGATCTGAACAATCCTGTATTCCTCTACGGTTGTCACACATCTTGTTGCTTGTTGGTTGTTGGTGACATCTTGGTAATGTCATGTCCTAAGTGTGTTTGTGGACTGTTATTTGGGATACATGAAGAGGGTTGGGGGTTGATTGAGGTGGTAGAGCCAGGGTATAGGAGGGAAATCCTTAGTTGCAAACCCCTACTGCGCATTTATTGGTATTCAGATTGAATGTGCATTATCCAGTAAAAATTGTTGTTGGCAAGTCATTGGAGGTCATCGAGGCTGAGGCTAGGATAGCAGGACAGGGGGAGGAGAGATGCCCCTTACAACCTCAACAAACCAGAAGGGCTTGAAGAGGTAGAAAAAGACAGAGTGAGAAGTTTGGGCTTTGAGTTGGAACATGTAAACAACATTTGAAGTGGTGCATTCTTGATTATTAACTGCTGTACTCCTTATCTGTTTGTTAAGTGTCTTGCTGATATCTCTCTCTCTCTCTCTCAAAAAGGGTAAGAAATTGGCAAAAGTGTGTGGTTGATATTCATTTGGGCGGAAGGCTACAAGTAGATGAATGGCGTACTTTTTTTAAACGTGAAAAAGGTCTGTTGTCAGATCATGGGTTGCTACAAGCAGCAGATGCTTGGTTTAAAGTTGCAAATGCTATTCATGAGGAAAGGTGGACAGAATATGAAACTAATCAAAATGGTCGTGTGGTGTATAAAAAAACCAGAAGAGGAAGCCAAGTAGTCAGCCACCACCCTATAATGGCGTCTGGTCCCCAGGAAGTAGACACTGCCCTTTGTCTACCACCCCTCTGTTCTAAGTGACACCCTACCTACCGCCCCTCTGCCACAGGCGATACCTCCCACTCTGACACGTCCCCCTGTGGCAACACGCCCCATGCCACTGCCCCCTGAACCGCCCACACCAAAACCCATCCACATGTTTCCAGTGATGGAACATAGTAGCAATCAATGTAACATTTTAATTAAATAAATAATTTATGTATAGGGGGTCTTGATTTCAGCCAGAGTCTGACTTTAAGGAGTTTCTCTAATAACAGCAAATGTGCTATATCTATGCAAATGGTTGGTTTTAATTTTTTTTAAGTTGTATTAACAATAATTGTGGATTTTAAAATGTTCAATTTCAACCAAAAACATATTTAAGAGTATTATAAATAAAGAGGAAGTTATGTATTCTGGGCGTTATGCCAGATGAATTGTGGTTAGTAATGAAAGAGGAGGTGCTTTTCTTGCGTAATTCTGTACTAGAATCACACAAGTGTTTGGTGATATAGGCCCTATTCACATCTGAAAAAAAAACAATTATTCTCTATGGAGATGGTTCACATCTCCACTCTAAAACGCCTGAAGCCAATATGTGTACAAGAGGTCACACAAGAAAAAGGCGAATCTGTTGAGAAATATCACAATAGAATAGCACAAATGTTTACGGATTTGGGTTTTAGCATGCTGAACAAAGCACATAGACATATGCTAGCTGCCGCATTTGTCTCAGATCTTAAAAAGAGTCAATCCTAGCATTATTGATTGGCATCATAATAAGGAAACTAAACAATGGGTAAATCTAAAAAAGGAATTAATAGGACCACAACTTGGGTTCCTGCCTTGGATTAAATCCCATTTAAGACCAAAGAAGAAAGGATTAACAATTTTTGTAAATGCTACATTAAAAATATGGGATACTATAATAAAAAGGGGGAAACTTTCCACTATGACTGGTCCTATGACACATTTGTTCTCCAACCCTGAATTTCTGCCAGCTTTAGAAACCACAAATTACTTAGAATGGAATATTTTGGAGAACGCAAGGGTGGAACAGATCCTAGTGGATGGTAAACTACCAAAATTGCAGGACTTGGGGCCTGATTATGAAAGCAAATGGTTACAATATTATCAATTAAAGACATTCATGGAGTTAAAAATACCTTTGATAAATAGACCAAAAACAAAATTTGAAAAAATAATTAGAGGAACAAGAACCAACTAAAAAATTATCAAAGATATATAACTTATTACTCCCCTCCGGTTCAATTAGAGAATTAATAGGAATGAAGAAATGGGAAAAGGAAATAGAAAATCCTATATCAGAGGAGGAATGGGAAAAAATCTTTGAAATAATACATAAAACATCTATAGCAAATAAATATCAAGAAAGAAATTATAAGATTGCAATGAGATGGTATTGGAGCCCAGTAGCTTTAAATATAGTTAACAAAGTTAATACAGAAATGTGTTGGAGATGTAAGGTGGAAAGAGGGACTATGGATCATGTATGGTACAGTTGTCAAGGAGTGAGGAACTTCTGGGACAAAATATTTGAGATATATCAGAAAGTGTCAGGAGTAGAAAGGAGTCCAAATATAAGCATCTAGTTGTTCTGCCTTACATCAGATACAATAAGGGTAACCAAAATACATATTCTTCACCGCATGACAACTGCAGCTAGAACAATTATTGCGCGAAATTGGAAAAAAAAACAAATAAGCCAACTGTGTTGGAATGGATATGTGAAATTAACAAAATTGAATATATGGAAAAACAGATAAGAGAAGAAGGGTATGTAGGGGGTCAGATGCCAGAAATATGGCAAAAATGGGAGGAATTTCGGTCCTCAAATAGATTGATGGAGTATTTATAATTGGAGGGGAATGGGAAGGATATGGGATGAAAGGGAAGGAAGAAAGAGGGAGAAAAAAGAAAGGAAAAGGATTTTTTTTTGAATGTATAGATGTATGTATGAGCAATAGGAAATTAATATGTAATGTGTGCCACCGGCGCACTATTTTATATGTGCTTCAAAGTGAAATTTCAACATTACTATTGCGAAATGTGTAGAGGCTGCTGGGGATTCACACGTGATGCCACAACGTCAGATCCGTCAGGTTAAAGCGAGGCTTGAGCCGCAAACTGGAAGACGAGCGGGGACGAAGCTTGTTCCACACGCCGGCGAACGAGATAGACGGCAACCCTTACGATCCATTCAAACTGCTGGATAAGCTTGGTGGCGGCTCATGGGCACCAGCAACATGTGAGTTGTATAGCCTTTGTTTTTACTTGATCTTTAATAAATGGTTTTAGCATATTGCACTATGAATGCTATTTGTTTTCTATGAGGATGGATTGACGTGCAAAACGGCATTGGTGACAGCTTAAAGTGGATTGGTTATCCCGTAATGAACGGAGGGCTTGTATGTATTTGTATCTGGTGAGTGGCCAATTTATATGCGGTGGTGGTGTTGGCACTGAAAGTCACTTTAAGCACTAAGGAGAAACTAGAATACTACAACAGCACAACGGCAGTGAAGAGCCCATTCAGGGACCCATGCTTTTATCAGCACAAGTGGAATTAAACTGGACTTTATACATTTCAATTTATATATGTTTGTTGGAATGGTAGATTTGAGTGGTGATATTACCAGTTAATGAAAATCACTGATGTATATGTAGATTGTTTAAATGGTAGCGCAGTCAGCACCAGATATACACCTAATAGGAAATAAATGTTTTGAGGTATGTATGAGTAATAGGAATTTAGTTAGATGATTCTATAGAAACAGGAGGAAGTGGGTATCAGTAAGATTATTTATTATGTAAATGGAATTTTTAATGTATGTATTTTTGTAAAAAGAGTCAGTCTGATCCTAATCCTATCCCACCCAGGGTATAGAGTAATGGAGCTTGAGACGTTGTTATTAGTGGTTATTAGTTCCAGAATCCTCACAGAGCAGTAGAGAGTAGCTCCTCTCATGATGGCTTCTGACACACCCTATCTGCGCCCACCAGTACCAACTCCACGTGTCTGCTACAACTGCGGAAGACCCAGGGGGGCGTGTCTGGACGTGCATCGAGGAGGAAGTGGGCCAGCTGAGCTCCTCAAAGACACAGAATCCGTCGCCATCCAGGGGCTAATCCACCTCTCTGAGCCTCCATCATGCCTATACAGCCTTCTGGACCCCCCCGCTATACTTCAGGAGGGGTCTTTCCTGGCTCCAGCCGAATATTTTGATCCGGGCCTACGGATCGTTCAACGCCGGGGGCGCTGGTCGCCATCTTGGGGCCTGCTGCCAGATCGAAGCCTCTGGCCTGTCATTTCTGTGACCCGGGCGCTGAGCGGACGTTTGACCCGGGTCGGCGGGCCCCCCGTCCTACTGGAGATTACAAGAGATCGGCGGAGGTGGTTTGCCTGTGAGCCTGAGCCCTCAGCTTTGATTCCCTGAGGCCGGACGCCATCTTGCAGCCTACTGCTCGATCGGAGCCTCCAGCCTGTAGTATCTGGGTTCCGGACACCAGCCTGGAGTTGATCTGCCCGCTCCAACAACTGGGTCACAGTGAGTAGCAGCATTGCCCTTCCACCCACGCACCGCACGGCTACTATACTCTTTACTAGCGGCGGTGCTCACCCGGCCGGGTAGAGCCGTTAGGAAAGTCCGCGGCTTCGGCCTACTTCTGGAGGCCGGCGGCCATCTTGGTGCTCCATATACTCCTCTAACTTTTCTGCTTCACTGATCACCTCATCAAAGTTCTCTTAGTTGTCATCCTGCAGCAGGATTCCCCCCTCAAAGAGCTGGGCTATATACCTTCTGTTGTGACTTTGATTTTGGATCTTTATTGAATCTTATGAGCCCCACATAATACTGCAGCTGCAGCTAGGAAAGTCCATGGTTCCGGCCTGCATCTGGAGACCAGAGGCCACCTTTGTGCTCCCAATTCTATCTAACTTATTTTCAGCTGACACATCATCTCCACAGCTGCTGCTCATATTAGTTTTAATCACGATAACCCTCCTTGCTCCTTTCTGCTGATGCTGGAGTGCATTTAATGTTGTCTGCATACTGCCTACATGGGATTCCCTCTGTGTGCTAATAACATCTTGCTAAATGCGTGATATTGCTCAGATGTGAGGGGAGGTACTCTTTACAGCTATTGGCCATATAGTTCCAGTTATGCCCGCAAAAACACCTAAACTCCAGTCTGTCCCAGTTAAACGTCCAAACAAGAGATCACTACCCATTCCAGTCTCTACTGATTCCATTCAGCAATACTTGGCCAACGCACGTGGCGACCAAGCCAGAACCTCGAGAACAAGCGCCTCTCCGTCATCCCACGCAGCCTCGGTGAGAGAGAGCTCTCCGGCATCCTCCTATTGCTCGGACCTTATGGACGATCCTGGATCCCCCGCGGGCTCTGAAATGTCTACACTTATGAGCGTTCTCAAAAAAGAACTTGCAGGTAATGTTTCACAGTTTGGGGAAATCCATTAAAAAAGAAATAACTGCAGTTAGATCTGACATGTCGCATATCTTGGTCAGAGTAGAGGAAACAGAGCAGTGCCAAGACACGCAAGCATTAGCTATTAAAGAATTGCAGGACACTGTTACCCAGTTGGCGTTTGCCCACCGTGCATCTTTGTACAAGTTTGAAGACCTCGAGAACCGTAACCGTAGAAATAATATACGTGTTAGAGGTCTGCCGGAAGCCACTGGAGATACTGATCTTAAACCTTCTATAAGAGGCATTTTTAATACTATCCTGGGTAACCCTGTCACTACACCGTTACGCTTCGACCGTGTGCATCGTGCCCTACGACCCCGTAATGCTAACTCAGATATGCCCAGGGATGTTATGTTGCCTGCATTACTTTGAAGATAAAAATGCCATCATGGTGAAGATGCGGGACTGTCTAACATTGACTTTGACGGGGCTACCATCACCATCTATCCAGACATCTCCAAGGATACTTTAGATCGTCCTAGAGCCCTAAAACCGCTCCTTGACCACCTACGCTCTGACAGGATCACATACAGATGGGGCTTTCCTGCCTGCCTGATTGCCACAAAAAATTGGCCGCTCCCATACGCTGAGATTTCCTGAGGAACTCCCAATTTTTTTCCAGGATTTACATCTCTCGCCCATGGAACTTCCAGGCTGGCAGGATCCAATCCCCAAATTCTCCTGCCCCATGGACTCTCTTTCGAAAAAAACCCCCTCAAAGAAAAGGCGCACTTCTCTTCCAGGTTCTGCACAAAAACATGGTTGAAACATTTATTTTTTCACCCATGCCTTTATCATTAATGTAAACAATCTCTCTCCTACAAGGGTTTTTTTTTGCTATAGAGTCCGATTTTGGCCGCTATGTGTTTTTTTTTTTCTACTTTTACTTGCCTACATATGACCAAAGCGGACTCGCCATTAAGCTGACCAATGTTTGATCTTTTTTTAATTTTAGGGTTTTTTTTGGTTCATGCTCCAGGTTGGTCTACATTTGTGATTTCTTGTAGGATGTACATTGTTTATACTGATTCTGGTTCTATTTGTATGGTTTTTCATATTTCTAACTAGAACTTATTGTTTTCTTGTTGGTTGCAAGTTATTTGTTATTTTTTACAGGCCGTGTGCTGTCGGGGCACACTCCCCTCACTACCTCCCTCCTACAGCGTGACCCCGCCCCCATCTCCTTCTGGGGTAGGCGAGTGTGAACGGCCCTGAAGTTGGCCTTTCACTCTCTCTTTCCCCAACGGGACCACTGCAGATTTCTGCGTGATATTCATTGGTTTCCCACAAGTTTTTTGATTTAGATGTATATTTTCTGTATGTGTTTTTCCTTTTCCATCCCTCCTCATTTCTCTCTCTACTTTCTCTTTCTTTCTCCTTTCCCCCCCACTTTCTCCTCCCTGCTGGTATGCATGGCAAGCTAGGTTGAAGGTCCACATCTTATTTTAAATGGCTAAGGTAAAGATTGTATCCTATAATGTTAGGGGTCTTAATGTTGCTGCTAAACGACACCAAGTATATGGGGAGCTGAAACAAGCCACATGTTCCATTGCCTTTCTTCAGGAAATGCATTTAACTCACACGACACCTGTTAAACTAACATCACCTAACTTTCCGCAGTGGTATTATAGCCTATCGGACACCAATAAGGCCAAGGGGGTAGCTATTGGTTTTTGCAGAAACATGTCCTTTAGGTTATCTGATATGCTTGCGGATGATCATGGTCGCTTTCTTTTTCTTGGGGGATTTATTGGAAATACTCAATGCTCTCTTGCAAATATCTATTGCCCGAACCATAATCAAGCAACCTTTCTCTCCTAAATACTGACTAAATTGTCACACTTCGCCAAGGGACTTACTATCCTAGCGGGGGATATAAACATGCCATTAGACCCCACTATTGATACGTCACAAAATCGTTCTAATATCTTTTAAACGACTGAAATTTGTGAAAAAACGGCTTCTTGATCTTCAATTAATGGATGTCTGTCGCCATCTTCATCCTAAGGAGAAGGATTTTTCACATTACTCATCAACACATCAATCATACTCCAGAATAGACAATATATTCTTAGATCATTTTCATCTCCCTCTCTTACACTCTACTCACATAGGCACCGTATCTATTTCAGACCATGCACCTGTGTCGATGACATTGTCCATGCCTTCCCTACCCCGACGCACCACCAATTGGAAGCTGAATGACTCCCTTCTCTCTGATGAAGCGGAGGTCTCCATGTTGGCTTCTCATTTATCGCAATACTTTAAGGAAAACAAACCTTCTGACACCTCCCCCTCTATTGTGTGGGAGGCTCACAAGGCTACTATTAGAGGCCGACTCATTGAGCTTGGTGCTCGGAGGAAAAAGGAGCATGGTCAACAAATTGACCAGGTTTTACAACAGATAGCGGCTCTTGACAAGCAACATAAACTTTTACATACTGAACACCTTCAATCCCTCACGCTTAAACGAGAGGAATTAAAATCCCTCCTTAATTTAGAAACCAAGCGAAAGTTCCAACGCCTGTCACAGAAATTTTATAAATGGGGGAACAAACCTAGTAGATTGTTAGCTAGATCATTAAAGAATAAGCAATCGCAATCGTTTATTCCCAAAATCAAACTTCCGTCAAGTGCATTAGCTCATGCAACTCCAGACATCGCTAAAGCCTTCAGAGATTATAACGTCAAAAACGACTTCTACTCTCTTCCTCATAAGGAAAGACGGAATTGCATGCTTTCCTATTTGAAAGAAGCTAATCTTCCTAAATTGCCCATATCTGTCCTTAAAGAATTAGAGGAAGAATTCTCGGTTGAGGAATTTCAAGCAGCATTAAAGTCTTCACCTTCTGGTAAAGCCCCTGGACCTGACGGGTTCACTATTCTTTACTATAAAACATTCAGTGACATCCTGCTTCCTCGCCTCTCCGCATATGCAAACTCTATCTCTCACTCCTCAGGTCTACGCCTGGAATCACTTTCAACTCATATCACTGTTATTCCCAAACCAGATAAGGACCCTACCCTTTGTAACAGTTATAGACCAATATCATTAATAAACGTTGACCTTAAATTATTTGCCAAAGTAATGGCAAACCGCTTACTTACCCTTATACCCAAATGGATCTCGGCAGACCAATCAGGTTTCATACCCACTAGAGAAGCAAAAGATAATTCCCTTTGTGCAATCTCCTTAATTCAATATGTTCAGAGATGCTCCCAGCCCACCCTACTCCTTTCTACTGATGCAAAAAAAGCTTTAGATAGGGTGGACTGGGAGTACCTCAAGTTGACCTTACGCCACTTTGGTCTGGGACCTAAAATGTTCCATCGTATCTCATCCCTTTATTCTGATCCCTCAGCACAAATTAGAATTAATGGGACGCTAAGTGACCCCTTTGTTCTACATAATGGTACCAGGCAAGGATGTCCCCTCTCCCCTCTCCTTTTTGCTATTACCTTAGAACCCTTCTTAGCTACAATTAGGAATAATGCTAATATCAAAAGGCATACAAATAGGCAACAGATCCCATAAATACACAGCTTATGCAGATGATGTTCTATTTTTCATTCAACAGCCACGTATTTCGATTCCCAATTTGATGTCTGCTTTTTCCACATTTCATTCAATTTCTAACTTCAAAATAAACCTAAATCCGAAATTTTAAACATTAACATCCCTAAGTCCGAGGCGCTCTCTCTCTCAAACCCCTCTTTCCCTTTAAATAGGAACCAAAATGTATGAAATACTTGGGTATTTATCTTACCTCTAATCTCCACTCCCTTTTTCGATATAATTATATTCCCTTGCTAAACAGGAACAGAACGGATTTACGAAATTGGTCTAACTTGTCCCACACCTGGTTAGGGAAAGTAAATATAATTAAAATGAACATTTTACCTCACATCCTCTCTCTGTTTCAAATGCTGCCATTGAGTGTTCCAGTGGGGTTTTTTCCTATTTTACAATCCATGATTTCTCGCTTTATCTGGAAGGACAGACATCCTAGAATATCCAGAGTTGTTTCGTTCCAAATGCTCAGGTGGTCTGGCACTTCCCAATTTCAAAGCATATTACCAACTGACTCTATTGGCCAGACTAGCTAAGTAGAAATATGCTCTTAACCCATTATGGGTACAAATTGAGTATTCCTTAAGTGGCATGGATCTTTCAATGGCTCCCTGGATACCCCGCTCCCACAGGAACCTTGCTCGTACTACCTCGGCTCTCACCATATCCTCTTTAGATGTATGGGATGCCTTACATAAAAAAAACTTTCTTGGACTTATGATTCCCCCTATTACCTCTCCTCAATCATACATAATTTTTGCCAGGTCTTCTGGATCCAGGTTTTAAAAATCATGGAGGCCGGAAGAGCCTCTCTTGCTCCATCATATTCTAAATGGCAATGTACTAAAACCATTACCTGCGATTCTCGCCCCTAAACCTGACACGTTTCTAGATAAGTGGAGATACCACCAAATATAACACTTCTTAAGCTCTCTTCCTACTCCACTTAGGGGCGTCAGTGATTTAAACGTTATAGAAGCTATATTTCATCCAAAAGACCCTCCTCTACATAGCATTTCGTTATTTTATAAAGCCCTTATCACTCTTCAAAATCCCGGCTTCCCATCTTACTTGACTAAATGGGAAGATGACTTTGATCTTTCCCTGACTGACAACCAAAAGGATAGGATCCTACAATTAGCCCACACCTCGTCACTAGCCTCAATAATGTCAGAGGTTAACTATAAATTGCTCACTAGATGGCATTACACCCCGGTTAGATTGCACCAAATGTTCCCCGCCAGTTCCCCATTGTGCTGGAGGAACTGTGGGAACAAAGCTACTCATGCACACATATGGTGGTTTTGTCCACTTATTCGTCCATATTGGGATGTCATTCGTGATCTGATTGTTCAGATTGCTGATGTTCACATACCAAATGACCCGTGGGCTATCCTTTTTCAGGTTACAAAAACTCCCATAAGGTCGTACAAACGCTCAATCATTCCTCATCTATTGAATACTGCCAAGGCCTTAATTCCCACTTTATGGGGTCAACCAGTAATTCCTTCTATAAAAAATTGGCTACAAATGGTTGACAACGTACACCTCATGGAGTGTATCACCCACAATATCAGAGGGACCTCTCAGAAACATTCTCTAATTTGGGATCCTTGGAAAAAATTTCAGACCACTTTCTCATATAAAAATCTTATTATATAAATCCCTTAAACCTATCATTCAAACTTAGCCACCTAGCATTGCATTTAATTTCGCTAATGCACCCCTCTTTTCAATACATGGCCCTGCATGCCGGCAACCCTCCACCTCCCTTCCCCTCCCTCTTAACCTTTTTCCTTCACTTCTTCCTCTTATATTCTTTCCCATTTTTTTTCCTTCTATTCTCTTTCTTTCTACACCTTTTTCTCACTACTCTTTCTTAGTGTTTATTTTCAATAAACAAAAGCAATATGTTTTTATTCAACTACGTTCGGTTCATAGTGCTCACATAGTTTATATCCTTTGCCCAGTCAGCTAGTGCGCTGACTTTATGTATCTTCCTGGAAGCAATATTGGAATTATTCTAATCGGTGCGGTATGCGAGTACTGTTTCCTGTGTTATTGTAAAAATGGAAATGTTCTCTATTTTGAGTTTTAATTGTATCTTTGTTATATTTTTAATAAAAATTTATTAAACAAAAAAAAAAACAAAAAAAAACTGAGGAAGACCCGGCCACTCCAGAAGGGAATACCGAAGCCCTCGGAAATTCACCCACAGTCAACCAAGCCCCAACCATGGTCCACATGAAAGCACCCAGTACCAGGGACATGACACCCCACCTCGCCTCTCTCCGGATCACATGGACCTTCTCCGCAAGGATTCAGGCAAGCCTGTGTCACCACCTGCCTGCTACACCTGGACTGTTATGCCACAAGGTGCCCAGAACTCCCCCTCCCAATTCGCCAAGGCAATGGCCCTCATTCTGGACACCTGGATGAAGTTACACCCAGACATTGTACTCCTCCAGTATGTAGATGACCTCCTGCTTGTGCAGATACCCTTGGTGATGCCTCAATATTCTCTGAAAGCCTCCTCCACTACCTGGCTGAGCAAGAATGGAAGGCCTCTAAGCAAAAGATCCAGAGGTGCAAAGAAAAGGTGATTTTCCTAGGCCACTGCATCTCCCAAGGCATCCAACATCTCACTGAAGAAAGAGTTGGTGCAATCAAGGCCATCCCTTTGCCTCAACGTCAAAAGCCCCTTCATGCCTTTCTAGGATTAATCTCCTACTGCCGTTCTTGGATCCCAGAAGCCTCCCTCTTGATGCAACCCCTTTATGATGCCCCGAAATCTGACCGTCTTTCGCTTTCTCCAGAAGCGGTGGACAAGTTTGAAACTCTGAAGAAGATCCTCTCGAAAGCCCCTGCTTTGGGCCTCCCAGACTATGAAAAGACTTTCAAACTGTTTGTCTCAGAGAAACAAGGACATGCCACAGGAGTTTTGGCTCAGGCCCATGGCAACAGACTCAGACCCATTGGGTATTACTCCTGTCAACTGGACTTAGTGGCCAGGGGAGGACCCTCTTGTCTCAGAGCCATCTTTGCAGCCCAAGCCACCTCAGACTCCAGTGTGCCTTGCTTCTCCCCGATAACATCACCATCCTCCGATGTGATACCCTTAACCCATCCACTCTGCTTCCTCTTCTTGAGGGGGGGAACCTCTTTGGAGAATGACCCTCATCTCACCGCTCATGACATCACACCTACCAACAGTCAGTGAAACAGCCCTTGAGAATCCTGACTTGACAGTTTTTGGGGATGGTTCCAGGTATGCAGACAGCACTGGACGGTATCACACAGGATACGCGGTCACCACCGAAGATACAGTTCTTCAGGCTTCAGCATTACCCCCCTCCATGTCTGCCCAGGAAGCAGAACTCCAGGCCCTAACTATGGCATGCAAATTGGCAGAAGGAAAGAGAGCCAACATTTTTGCAGACTCAAGATATGCCCTCAGTGTTGCCCACGACTACGGCATCATCTGGAAAACAAGAGGGTTCCTGACAGTAGCAGGAACACCTGTATACACAGTGCAGCTATCAAGGACTTAATGGATGCCCTACTCCTCCCAGCACAAGTGGCTATACTTAAAGTGGATGTAAACCCAATGTCATCCTTTCTAAACTACTGCCAGAGGGGTTATCTATAAGGATATACATGCCTCCTGCATGTATCTTTACCTGTCAAATGTCTCCCCTCTGTCTGTTATGAGACCTGAAAAACTGCAGATTCTGTGGGTGGATCTGTTGTCTGGAGCTCGGTGGGTGGAGTTGTGATGTCAGTAGACTCCCCGCCCACCTCTACACTCCTTGTCAATATGCATTTTCTCCTATTTCTTACACTGGACTTCTGCTATGATCTCTAACATCCAGTGAAAAGACAGGAAAGTAACCACATGACTTCAGCATGCCAAATCATGCTGAGGTGTGGAACAGCCAATCCTTGCAGAGCTGCTGAAGAAAGGAGTGGGGGAGGGAATTAAAAAATAATGCCTGTGTCTTAGGCTGTCATTCACAGCAAGGAGGAGTATTTGACAAAGTTTCTCAGTTTGTCAAGATTTTTTTCACTGAACAATAAAAGAGGATTGCTCAGAGATGGATTAACTCTGTATGGCAAGACTGGGCTCAAATGATCGGAAATCTTATACTCTACAGTATGATATCAAAAAAAAATAAAAAAATTGGAGGTTTACATGCACTTTAAGGTAAAAGGCGCAAGCTGGTTTCCCAAGAAGCATGAGGCAACCACCTGGCAGATACCACTGCGAAGCAAGCTGCAGATGGGACGCGAGAAGTGGTCAGCAGAGTGAATGCACCCCTCTTGGATGACCCAATAGACACCCCTGAAGAGACTGTACAAACCACCATGATTCTACAAAACCCTCCTGTAAACAGGACTCACCTCAAGGAGCAAGAGGAGGCAGCTGACAAAGAAGAAAAAGTAGTGTAGATCAAAAAAGGAGCCACAGAAGTTTAAGGAATCACGGAATTAAAACAAGAGACCGTGTCTGCCACCATCAATGTTTCCTGCAGTGGTACAGTGGGCCCACGGTGCCTCTCATCTGTCAAAAACCTTGATGAACGCCCTGATCATGCACCATCTGTGCTAAGTGCAATCCTGGAAGAACAGAGAAGGTACCTTTGAAGCATCTAGCAAAAGCCCAGTACCCCTTCCAAAGGATACAGATCGACCACATCCAGATGCCGAAGAGTGGCCGATATGAATATGCATTGATTGTCATTGACATGTTCTCCACATGATGGCAAAGACCATGGCTAAAAGACTTAACGGAAATAGCCTGCAGATGTGGTGTCCCAGAGGTCATAGAGAGCGATCAGGGGCGGGCTTTCACGGCCTCAGTGACCAAGGAAATATGGGCAGCTTTAGGGGCCACACTAGCTTGCCACACCCCATACCATCCTCAAAGCAGTGGGAAGGTGGGGAGATTGAATGGCACAATAAAATCTAGAATGCTAAAAATGTCTCAGGAAACAGGAATGAGTTGGCCAGACAGCCTGCCCATTGCCTTATTTAGTGTTAGGTACACTCCAAGGGGAAACCATGATCTGTCACCCTATGAGATATTGTTTGGTTCAGCCCCCAGACTGGGTTGTTATTTCCCACAGCAATTCCAGCTCCAATCTGATGTATTGACTTATTATGTGACTGCTGTATCTGGATAATTAACCCGTATCAATTCAGAAGTGTTTTCTTCCATTCCAGATCCTGAGTTAGATACAGGAACGCACAAGCTGGTTCCCAGCAATTGGGTCCTGGTAAAGAAGTTTGTGAGAAAGAACACTCTTGAAGATATGATGGTCCTTTCCAGGTTCTCCTAACAACTGCCACATCAGTCAAAATGGCCGGGAAGAACACGTGGACACACACCTCTCACTGCAAGAAAGTCCCTGTACCCGAGGAAGAGGCCAAGGGGACCAAATGACTCTGTATATCCTTTTCATTATAATCATTGCTCAGGCACAAGAGGTAGCCATCAAACAAAAAAAAAGTACAACCCAATTCTGGTATAACTCATCCAATACACATGTTGCCACTTTTATATCCTCTTATGAACAGATAATTCCAGGTACTATGTACAAGATCCAGTCCTGGGATGAAGCAGTAAGGCCCATGGCTGTGTATGTATGCGTTACTGATTCCTATTGGGGTAACAACTGTGATTTCTGGGGAGCAGTGGGTTGGAACACTGGGGGTACAAACCTGAAAACACCCAAAATAGAAAGGATACTAATGGGAAGTCACCCTTGCATAGAATGACAAGCAAACACACAGATCAGCCTTACACCAAAGAGTTCAGGCTGACTATTGAGAATCCTAGCCCAGGAGACAGTGGGACCTATGTTCTGGGCCTACGGTGGTGAAGTGGGTATCCCGGTTTTAGAAAGCCTTTCCAACTGAAAGATGTGTTCAATGACCCAGAGTGGGGAGTTCCCCAATCCACATCTAGCTCAAACCCCCTGAGGCCCCATATACAGACATTAAAAGGACATGGTGGCCATAGCAGTCCCTACGTTTGATGATACTATGGCTGCAGAAACCGGGTTCTCAGATGTCAACTTGTGGCTCGAGTGGATGAGGTACAGTGCAGGGAAACACAATAAGACCAAATGCTATGTGTGGGGGAGGGGGCTAGACCACACTTAGGAATGGTACCCCTAAACATACCGCCAGAACATGACATGTTTCCTCAGCCTATTTACCAACACAACCACTGACCACTCCCTGTGTGAACATTGGAAGAAGGAATATCCTATAGTCACCAAGACCCCCAAGCCAGGAGAAGGTATCACCATATATACTGGCAATTAGACATGCTATGGACGGTATCAGGGAGTGGGGAAATCTCTTGGGAATTTCACAAAGGGTTACTGTGGATCTTATAGTGAGGTGTCTGCAGATCTGGTGCAAAATCAAGTCCAGTCCTTGGGAGACGTGTACTGGATCTGCGGGGGCATGAAAATTAGAAGATTGACAGGACAGTGGACAGGAGAATGTGCACTGGCCAAGGCCATAATGCCTCTACATATTCTCTCGGAAAACCCAAAGCCAAATACAAACAACATACCCCGACCTAACAGGAGGCGTAGGAGTGCCCAAGTAGGAAGCTTTGACCCTCATGTATACATACAGTTGCAATAAAAAGTATGTGAACACTTTTGGAATGATATAGATTTCTGCACAAATTGGTCATAAAATGTAATCTGATCTTCATCTAAGTCACAACAATAGACAATCACAGTCTGCTTAAACCAATAACACACAAAGAATTAAATGTTACCATGTTTTTATTGAACACACCATGTAAACATTAAGTGCAGGTGGAAAAAGTATGTGAACCCCTAGACTAATGAGATCTCCAAGAGCTATTAGGAATTTGGCTGAGCGACCCTTGGTGTAATACGACACCTCATCCCAGTAGTTTGAAAATCAATTTGGGGGAGCAAAGAAATGGGGATTATGGCGGTGCCAAGAGAAACAAGATACAATACTTGAGAATAAAAAATTCTATTTATTTATTAAACATCATTCAGTAAAATTTAGACAAAACAGTCACATAGACGAGGTGTGCAAAAGAATTCTAAAATAAATTCTGTAGCAAAAACTATTTCACGTCACTTGGCCTGATGTTTGTGGCGGCCAATTCTGTGAAGGGGTATTCAGATGTCCGACATGTTTCGCCGGTTTTGGCTTCTTCAAGGACAGTTGTTTGATACCTACAATGGCTACAGAGTTTTCTATAAAGAAAAGTACAGCAGTCAATGAATGTCTAGGAGCAGTTGATATGTTTAAGATACAAATCAATATAAATATACAGATATCACCATATGTTTGCGAGCTGTCTAGGAGAAATATACCCCATCACCCAAACATGGCCTCCAGGAGCCCTCCCGTACATCATAGGTGCCAAAAATGCCCCAAAACTGGCTATCTATAGGGTGTATTACCTGCAGTTCACCAGGGATAGATATTATGTGCCTCCGTAGCAAAGCCCCAGAAATAGAGATCAAAGTAAATAGCTGCAGGGGACAATAAGAGAGACCTGACGGAGAATATGCCTAAAAAAATATATATACAGGCAAAGTTAATGCAAGTGGGCCTGAGGACCATATATCAGTTGAAGTAGAAGATTTCAAAATGGACTAACATAGTCTCTATTTTTACTTACACGTAAGATATTCAAGTTGGAAAACAGGACATCGGAGAACAATCAATATTGGGAATAGTTCAAAAAAAGGGTGTCACTGAAATGGTAAGGAAAAGAAAAAGAAAAAACAGGGAGCATTTATGTACCAGATGCTACAATCCAAAAATGTGTAAGTAAGCAACAGTGGGTGCAATACAAGTGGGGCAGGTGGCAAATCAAATTATAAATAGATTTACACTCACCAATAGTGCTAGCTAGAATGGGAGGCTATGGCTAAGGAAGCCAAAAGAAGCCAAACTGAAGCCAAACTGAAGCCAATGGAAGCGCCGATCCGAACCCGCTGAGGGATAAAAAATATGCACCATCAGCTCAATAAAGTCCAATCCAAGGGAGAGTGAAGGGGAGCGACCATCGGAGCAAAAAAGTACTTACCCAATCGTGCTACAGTTCGTGTGACCGAGTCCTGTGGTTCCCTGGCGTGTCTAATGGCCTGGGATGCCGGCACTCTTATGTCCCCCTCACACGAGCGGCGTCTGACATCACCGCGCGTGTGAGCGGACGAAAGGGCCACTGCGCATGCGCCGCTCGCTGTCGATCCGGTCCTACAAGGTCCAGAAGGCACAGCGGTGGTGTCCATGGTGATGTGTAAACACACATCACGGGCACTGCGCAGTATACAATGCCACAATAGGCAGCAAGGTACCTGGAAGAGGGAAATAAGCCAGTGCGCAGTGGCGGAAACGGGCAAAGGACGAACCTTTGCCCTTTGGTTCGTCCTTTGCCCGTCTCCGCCACTGCGCACTGGCTTATTTCCCTCTTCCAGGTACCTTGCTGCCTATTGTGGCATTGTATACTGCGCAGTGCCCGTGATGTGTGTTTACACATCACCATGGACACCACCGCTGTGCCTTCTGGACCTTGTAGGACCGGATCGACAGCGAGCGGCGCATGCGCAGTGGCCCTTTCGTCCGCTCACGCGCGCGGTGATGTCAGACGCCGCTCGTGTGAGGGGGACATAAGAGTGCCGGCATTCCAGGCCATTAGACACGCCAGGGAACCACAGGACTCGGTCACACGAACTGTAGCACGATTGGGTAAGTACTTTTTTGCTCCGATGGTCGCTCCCCTTCACTCTCCCTTGGATTGGACTTTATTGAGCTGATGGTGCATATTTTTTATCCCTCAGCGGGTTCGGATCGGCGCTTCTATTGGCTTCAGTTTGGCTTCTTTCGGCTTCCTTAGCCATAGCCTCCCATTCTAGCTAGCACTATTGGTGAGTGTAAATCTATTTATAATTTGATTTGCCACCTGCCCCACTTGTATTGCACCCACCGTTGCTTACTTACACATTTTTGGATTGTAGCATCTGGTACATAAATGCTCCCTGTTTTTTCTTTTTCTTTTCCCTACCATTTCAGTGACACCCTTTTTTTGAACTATTCCCAATATTGATTGTTCTCCGATGTCCTGTTTTCCAACTTGAATATCTTACGTGTAAGTAAAAATAGAGACTATGTTAGTCCATTTTGAAATCTTCTACTTCAACTGATATATGGTCCTCAGGCCCACTTGCATTAACTTTGCCTGTATATATATTTTTTTAGGCATATTCTCCGTCAGGTCTCTCTTATTATCCCCTGCAGCTATTTACTTTGATCTCTATTTCTGGGGCTTTGCTACGGAGGCACATAATATCTATCCCTGGTGAACTGCAGGTAATACACCCTATAGATAGCCAATTTTGGGGCATTTTTGGCACCTATGATGTACGGGAGGGCTCCTGGAGGCCATGTTTGGGTGATGGGGTATATTTCTCCTAGACGGCTCGCAAACATATGGTGATATCTGTATATTTATATTGATTTGTATCTTAAACATATCAACTGCTCCTAGACATTCATTGACTGCTGTACTTTTCTTTATAGAAAACTCTGTAGCCATTGTAGGTATCAAACAACTGTCCTTGAAGAAGCCAAAACCGGCGAAACATGTCGGACATCTGAATACCCCTTCACAGAACTGGCCGCCACAAACATCAGGCCAAGTGACGTGAAATAGTTTTTGCTACAGAATTGATTTTAGAATTCTTTTGCACACCTCGTCTATGTGACTGTTTTGTCTAAATTTTACTGAATGATGTTTAATAAATAAATAGAATTTTTTATTCTCAAGTATTGTATCTTGTTTCTCTTGGCACCGCCATAATCCCCATTTCTTTGCTCCCCCAAATTGATCTCCAAGAGCTAATTGGAGTGAGGTGTCAGCCAACTGGAGTCCAGTCAATGAGATGAGATTGGAGGTGTTGGTTACAGCTGCCCTGCCCTATAAAAAAACACACACCAGTTCTGGGTTTTCTTTTCACAAAAACATTGCCTGATGTGAATGATGCCTCGCACAAAAGAGCTCTCAGAAGACCTACGATTAAGAATTGTTGACTTGCATAAAGCTGGAAAGGGTTATAAAAAGTATCTCCAAAAGCCTTGCTGTTCATCAGTCCACGATAAGACAAGTTGTCTATAAATAGAGAAAGTTCAGCACTGCTGCTACTCTCCCTAGGAGTGGGCGTCCTGTAAACGTGACTGCAAGAGCACAGCGCAAGCTGCTCAATGAGGTGAAGAAGAATTCTAGTGTCAGCTAAAGACTTACAAAAGTCTCTGGCATATGCTAACATCCCTTTTAGCGAATCTACAATAAGTAAAACACTAAACAAGAATGGATTTCATGGGAGGATACCACTGCTGTCCAAAAAAAGCATTGCTGCATGTTTACAGTTTGCACAAGAGCACCTAAATGTTCCACATCAGTACTGGCAAAATATTCTGTGGACAGATGAAACCAAAGTTGAGTTGTTTGGAAGAAACGCACAACACTATGTGTGGAGAAAAAGAGGCACAGCACACCAACATCAAAACCTCATCCCAACTGTGAAGTATGGTGGTGGGGGCATCATGGTTTGGGGCTGCTTTGCTGCGTCAGGGCCTGGACGGATTGCTATCATCGAAGGAAATATGAATTCCCAAGTTTATCAAGACACTTTGCAGGAGAACTTAAGGCCATCTGTTCACCAGCTGAAGCTCAAAAGAAGATGGGTGTTGCAACAGGGCAATGAACCAAAGCATAGAAGTAAAACAACAACAGAAGAAAATATGCCTTCTGGAGTGGCCCAGTCAGAGTCCTGACCTCAACCCGATTGAGATGCTGTGGCATGACCTCAAGAAAGAGATTCACACCAGACATCCCAAGAATATTGCTGAACTGAAACAGTTCTGTAAAGAGGAATGGTCAAGAATTACTCCTGACCGTTGTGCACGTCTGATCTGCAACTACAGGAAACATTTGGTTGAAGTTATTGCTGCCAAAGGAGGTTCAACCAGTTATTAAATCCAAGGGTTCACATGCTTTTTCCACCTGCACTGTGAATGTTTACATGGTGTGTTCAATAAAAACATAGTAACATTTAATTCTTTGTGTGTTATTAGTTTAAGCAGACTGTGATTGTCTATTATTATTACTTAGATGAAGATCAGATCACATTTTATGACCAATTTGTGCAGAAATCCATATCATTCCAAAAGGGTTCACATACCTTTTATTGCAACTGTAGATGCCATAGGGGTCCCTAGAGGGGTCCCAGATGAGTTCAAAGCAATAGACCAGGTAGCAGCAGGGTTTGAGTCTCTGATCCCCATCATCACTGTAAACAAGAATGTAGACTGGATAAATTACATCTACTACAACCAACAAAGGTTTGTTAATTACACCAGAGATGCACTCCGAGGTTTAGCTGAACAATTAGAAGCCGCTTCACATATGACCTTCCAAAACTGTATGGCCTTAGATATGGTCCTAGCTGAAAAGGGGGGTGTGTGTAAGATGTTACCTGAAAAAAGTACATGCAGTACTTACAGTGGGGACGGAAAGTATTCAGACCCCCTTAAATTTTTCACTCTTTGTTATATTGCCGCCATTTGCTAAAATCATTTAAAGTTCATTTTTTCCTCATTAATGTACACACAGCACCCCATATTGACAGAAAAACACAGAATTGTTGACATTTTTGCAGATGTATTAAAAAAGAAAAACTGAAATATCACATGGTCCTAAGTATTTAGACCCTTTGCTGTGACACTTTTTTTTTTTTTAAAACCTTTATTTTTTTGATGAAAAAAAAAATTCCATACATTGTTCACATCCATCAATCATATTATTTGATAATACTAAAACATATAAAATGTGTAGTTTATACAAGCCCATTCTTTTATTCCTACCCTTTTTCAGTGCAAAGTTATAATTCTACTACTAATTCATATCTCTTTTCCCTTTTTTCCCCCTCTTTCCCTCCCCTCTCCCTCCTCCCCTCCTCCCCTCCCCCTACCCTCCCCCCTCCACCACAGCAAACCATTCCTTTAACCTTTGATAATTTTGTTCACCACACTCTCATTTGCTACTAACTTCCCCCTTATCCAATGTTCTTGATTAATTATACTGTCACTACTTTTACGGGCCATCCTTCTGTTCCTTTCTCCCTTCTCACTTTCCCGACTCACTCCCTTCTCTTCTTCCTTGTCCTCATCTGTTTCTATCTCCCCTTTCCTCTCTGATCTTCCCCCTCTGTCTCTACATCTGTAACCTCTCCACTATCAATTGGTGCGGGGCCAGGTCCACATCTCCCAACCATGGATGCCAGATCTTGTCAAATTTACCCCTGTCACTTCTGCGGCTATAAGCCAATCGTTCTCTAGGGAGCAGCGAATTGACATACGCAATCCATTGCTTCACTGTAGGCACCGTTGGGGCCAACCAGTGCCTTGCTATGAGTTTTCTGGCCAGGTACATCAGTCTAGTTAACATGAAATACTTTCCTCCTGGAAACATTTTTACATTTATGGCTCCAAGTAAGTATACAGTCGGGTTTAGGGGGATGGGGACCTGCGCCAACCTCGAGATACACTGGGAGACCTCATCCCAATACCTATGCAGCTTTGGACACCTCCAAATTAGATGGATGAAGTCCCCTTTGTGCACTCTACACTTAGGGCACATTGGAGAGTCTCCTCGTCCCCATTTATAAAGCTGTACTGATGTTCTATAGGCCCTATGGAAAATAAATAATTGTGACAGCCTTTGGGTTGCGGATAGCGACACCACTGGAATAGCCTCAAGCGCCATTTCCCACTGTTTTTCTTCTATTTCTCCTATATCTTCCACCCATTTATTTCGGCACTTTAATAAGGTATGATCCTGAACCGACTTCAGCAACTCCCTATATATTTTTGATATTAACCCTTTCCTCGTGTCTGCTATTAAAACCTCACTCAGGAGTGGTACTGTCAGAGAATGTGTTATTTGCTGTGCTTGTAGCGCATGGCGGAGCTGGAGATATTGATAAAAGCCCCTTGGGTTCAGATGAAATTCCCTACATAGTTGTTCATATGTCTTTAATACCTCCCCCTCGTATAATTGAGAGAAGAACCGAATCCCCTTTTCTTTCCAGTGCGTAAACCCTTGTAATTCCTGGATCTCAGGGTATCTTCCATTACACCACATCGGTGTAAATGGGAGCACGCCCGTTATTTTTAGCTCTTTCCGAACCTCCCCCCATACCCTTTTAAATGAACTGCTTATGGGTTCTAAGCCCTTCATACTTGGTAGGTCCATTTCTAAATGCGAGGCCGCTTCTAGCATAGGTTCCCATATGGTCACCAATTTATATGTGGGGTCCTCATTTTCCATCCGACCCCACCCTGCCATTTGTTGTAGCTGTGATTCCAAAAAATACAGTTTAGAATGAGGTACTGCCAGCCCTTCTCTATCTTTTTCATATTGCAATGTTTCCAGACTAATTCTGGGTGTCTTTTTTTTCCATATCAGTTCCCTCATTAGTGTATCAACTCGCTTGAACCACTTTTTTGGTATCCATATCGGTGAATTATGAAAAACGTACAGTTTCTGTGGTGCCCAAAACATTTTTATTAAGTTTGCTCGTCCTACAACTGACAGGGGAAGCCTACACCAGCTATTGCATTTTTCTTTCTGTCTTGATAGTAATGTCTCCAGATTCAACCGAAGATACTCAGCTGGATTCGGGGACACCATCACTCCCAGATACTTAAAGCTATTGGCAATTACTATTTGTTCCGCCCCCGCTGGTAGTCGGTCCCTTAACTGGTCTATAGGCATTAAGGTTGATTTTTGACCAGTTGATAGCAAAGCCTGAAAAGCTGCCATATTCTCCCACTATCTCCATCACTGCCCGCAAAGATAAGGTCGTATCACCCAGATATAAGAGTGCATCGTCTGCATATAGAGATATTTTTTCTTCTCTCTGATACCTACGAAATCCCACCACCTCCGTTGAATTCCAGATCTTTATAGCTAGAGGCTCTATTGCCAAGGCAAACAGTAATGGAGACAGTGGGCAACCCTGTCTTGTACCTCTATACAATTCAAATGGAGCCGAGTGGATATTATTAATGCATATCCTGGCTCTGGGTTTGGAATAAAGTACCCTTACCCATGATACAAATTTACTTCCCAGTCCGAATCTTTCCAATATTTCCAAGAGGTGGGGCCACTCCACACTATCAAACGCCTTTGAGGCGTCCAGTGACAGAATGGCCCGACCCCCGGATTATCCACTGGCATCTGTAGATTCAAAAAGAGTCTCCTTATATTGTCCGACGTAGAGCGGGTAGGTATAAAGCCAGACTGATCACAGTGGACCAGCTTGCCAATCACTTGAGATAGCCTCTTAGCCAAAACACTGGCAAACAACTTGACATCCGCATTTAATAGCGAAATTGGACGATATGAATCCAATGAGAGTTTGTCTTTTCCGGGCTTTAAAATTACTGTTATTATTGCCTCCTGCATGCTATCTGCTAAGTGACCCACTTCTTCAGCCTCCGTTATGGCCTGCAATAATGAGGGTAAAAGGTCCTCCCTATAATGGGAGTATACCTCTGCCGGGATCCCATCTGGGCCTGGTGATTTTTTGGTGCTTTGTCCCTTCCAGGGCTTCTGTTAATTCAGCAAGTGTAATCGGACGGTTTAACATTTCCCTGTCCGCCTCCAGCAGCCGCGGAAACGGACAGGAACTGTACCAAATCAGATGGGGTATAACTAGTTTAAAATATCTAAGCTAAGGGTCTGCCTCTCCCCGGATTGAGCCCTCACGGCCTGGATATTGGTAGAGTCTCGTTGCTCTCTAGCTATAAGGGCTAAAAGACGGCCAGTATTTTCCCCCTCTTTAAAATAACTCTGTTGCTGAAAGTATCTTCTCTTCTCTGCTACCGATAACCAAACCGAGTTGTATACCACTTGGGCCTCCTTCCAGGACTCTTGATTGTATTTTGATGGATCTCTTATTAAAGCCTGTTCCCTTTCTTTCAATTCTTCCCGTATCCTGTTCTCCCATTCCCCGGATCGAGTTTTAATTCCCGCGATTTCTTTAATGAGGCATCCCCTCAAAAATGCCTTAAGTGTATCCCATACTACCACAGCACTGGCGGAACCCCTGTTGAATTGGAGGAACTCCTGAAATGCCTCTCTCGTTCTATCTACCTGCGGGAGCAAAGTTAACCAGTAGGGGTTCACCTTCCATAGGGGGCGCCCCAGCATTCTAGTGGTGTCTAACCGCACCCAAAATGGAGAATGGTCGGATAGTAAGCGTGGCTCATAGGCCGAGTCCTCTACCCGCTGCAAGAGTGCCTCATTCCCCAAACCCAGGTCGATACGGGAGAAGCCATCACGTGTTGCAGAGTAACATGAGTAGCATCTGTCTTTTTCATGTCTCTCTCTCCATACATCCCGGAGTCCTATTTCCATAAGCAGGGCAGCGAAAGCCGTCTTGCCAGCTGTCTGTCTCCCACTTCTAGAAGTCAAGGACATTCTATCTTGGAAGTTATCCAAGATGTTATTATAATCTCCCAATGCTAGTACCGGGACCTCCGGGTGTAAGGCCATAAATTGTGATAGACACCCAAGTGGAACTGATGAAAATGGTGGGGGTATGTATATAGATGCAATTATCCATATTAGTCCGTTAATTTTACATAACAAAAAAACAAATTTCCCCTCCTTGTCCACCCTCTGTTCCATGCACTCAAAGGAGACATCCGAGGAGACCACTATACTAACACCCCTTGAATATGAGGTGTGCATAGAATGGAACTGCGTCGGGTATCTCCCTGAACGCAATAGATGAACAGAATCTGGACACAAATGCGTCTCTTGTAAACAGATTATCTGAGGTTTCATTTTATCAAAGTATCTGAACATTGCACTTCTCTTATCTCTGTCCCTCAACCCTCTCACATTCCATGTAATTAGGAGTAAACCTTTTTTTTCCCCTTCTCCTTACTCATATGAAATAATGCCAGTTCAAATAAATATAAAACCAAAAACAACAACCTAGACAAAAAATCAAGATACAATTATCCTTCTGAGTTTTACCTACCCCCTGAGCCCCCTTCGTGTACAATACATAACTGTATATCTTCCTCTTAATCCCCCACCTTCAATGGTGAAGCATGAAAAACATTTGCGGCTAAATTTATATTTGTGATATTTTCCACTGTTTGCTTGTGTTATACCCCTACCACCCGCCCCTACCCTACCTCCCTCCCCCTCTCCCACCCCCTACCCCCCTGCCTCACCCACCCCCCCACCCTCCCAGCCCCTACCCTCCCCTCCTGCCCATCCGGGCCTACCCTAGGGGCTTTGTTCCTGACCTCCCACATACACCCACTCCCCATACTGCACCGACATACCTTGCCCGTGCCGTCCCTTTCTATATCCCCTTTCTCCAGAAATCCCTATCTCACCCTGTCCCCCCTTCTCTGACCTTTTTGGTGCTTATTCATGCGTTTTAATTTTTATGCTCATAAACTGAGTACTTTGTCGTGTCAACTCAATATATTCTAATAAGTGTATATCTAACCTTTACTGTCTTATATTCTATTCCCACTTCACTCCCTAATTCGTGTTTTACTTATTGTGATTTATTATTTACTTATTTCTTGTTTCTTAATATAATGCTTATTATCTCTATTTTCCCTTTCCCTTCCTTCCTCCCGGATACCAAAAAAAAAAAAAGGAAAAAACCAAGATCTAGTTAGTCTCTAGTCTCTCTTCTCCTATATTCCGTGCTGTGTTGTGGTTATTCTCCATCCATTCTTCCACGCTTCGAGGGGAATCAAAAAAAAGTGTCCCATTCCTTGTAGTTATTCTCATACGGGCAGGATACAATAGTGCATAGTCCATCTTTTTTTGCTGTAGCATACGTTTAATCGGCATATATGCTGAGTTTTTGCAAATCCGGAGAAAAGTCCTGATATAATGAAATTCTTACTCCCTTATAGAGGATCTCTCCCATTTCTCTCGCCTTCCGGAGCAAGGATACTTTATCTCTGAAATTAAACTTTTTCATGATTATGGGTCTTGGATACTCCTTACCCTGACGGGGTTTAAAGGGGACTCGATGGGCCCGCTCAATGCCAAAGAAAGGAGAAAAGGGTGTAGACCCAAATGTCTCCTTGATCCATCCCTCCAGAAATTCTATAGGGTCAGATCCCTCACTCCGTTCGGGCTTGCCTGTTACTCTTATATTGTTTCTCCAATTTCTATTTTCCAATTCATCTATTTTAGCTGACTGATTTTTTATGTATTTCTCTATCAGTTATATCTTGTCTGAGCGGGAGTAGCACATCTTCCACAGCGCTTAATCTATCCTCTAGGGCTGTTGTTCTTCCCTCCGTTTCTTTCAATCTGCCTCCCAACACTGCAAGTTCCTCTTTTATGCTTTTCAGCTGAATATCCAAACCAGAGATTGATTCCTTGCATGCAGTTATCGCTTACAGGATGTCCCTCATTGAAGGTTCTTCCACTCCTCCACTTTGGTCTCCCTCCATGTCTACCTCAGTTATATTAGGTAACTTTTTAATTTCTGTGTCACCATTTATACTTGCGATTTTTCCCGACCCTTGACCAAAAGGTCAGGTGGCACTGCGATTGGGTAGGTGGCACTGCGATTGGGCTTGTTACAGCCGATATTAACCCGATGCTTTGGTTTTTCTTAACCGCCGAGGTACCTGTTTGAATTGATTGTTGGGATTTTACTGGTGAGAGGGAGGTCCTAGCAAAACGCTCTAACTTTGTTGCTGCCGCTGCTGCAACTGCTGCTGCGGCTTTCACTTGGTTTGTTTGATTTTTTGCAGAGTGTGTAACCTGACCTCCTACTTGCTGTGGCTGAATTTGTAATTGGTGTAGATTTAATTTATCTTCTGCAGCCCGCTTCCCAGCCATACTGTTATATCATGGGGACAAAAAAAAAAAAATGGGAGGGGAAGGAAAAAAAAAAAAAATTCTCTCAGCTTTTCTCTTATAGATTTGGGATATAATAGCTACTGTCCCAATCTGCTGATTTTGCCTGAGAAAAAGTAGCAAAAGAATAACCCTCCACACACCTCTGATATCACAGCATCAGCTTAATGATACATAGGGCGATGAGTGGACGTATAAGCAATAAAGTTCCATTTACAGCTAATGGTATAGTAAACAACTTGCAATTGTCTTTCCACTGGTTCTATTTATGCTGTAAAAGAGAAAAAAGAAGCCTCACACATCAGCTCCCTGTCCGTCTCCTACCTCGGACTGGGGTTGCTATTTTCCTTGTTTCAGGTATTGTCTCTTTAACACCAATAGATATTAAGGCAACAAGTTCTATTTAACCAGAATTTCACATTGCAAGCTCAGTTTAGTTTAGTTTCTTCAGTCAAGAACCAGGAATAGAAGTCATTCATAGCAAATATGGTATGTGAGGGAAATAAAAAAGGAAAGTTTTCACCTATGTCTGGCGTCTTCTTAGTCCTCTTAGTCGCTCTCCGGTTTCACAGCATTACCTTGCAATTTTTGTTAGCCACGGATTGTTTCAAAACCTGCTTCTGCTGCTGCTGCTGAGTTCAGCCTGTTCGTTGGCTACTGACAGCCAAGGGGGGACCTCTCACGCCACCCCCGTGACTCCTACCCCCAGGCTCTCTCTCCGCCGCATGCGCTGACACCGCTGCTGCTTCAGCTGTTACTGCAGCCGGTCTCCTCGTTTGGCCGCTGGCCAGTTGGAAGGGTCTCTCACACCCCCCTCTGCCCCGTCCTCCGAGCCTGCACCGGGATTAGGTATGCTCCGTGACTCATCGGTTTAACTGGGTATCGCCGCTTGCCCCTAACGCCGGCTGACCGGCAATCTTCTCGGCCTGCAGTTTAGCTGGTCAGAGCGGAGGGAGAGGAGATCTCACACCCTCTCACTCCCGCATCTGGTCGACACTCATATTTAACACAGGTGCTGTCCATTTCTTCTGATAATCCTTGAGATGGTTCTACACCTTCATTTGAGTCCAGCTGTTTGATTATACTGATTGGACGTGATTAGGAAAGCCACACACCTGTCTATATAAGACCTTACAGCTCACAGTGCATGTCAGAGCAAATGAGAATCATAAGGTCAAAGGAACTGCCTGAAGAGCTTAGAGACAGAACTGTGGCAAGGCACAGATCTGGCAAAGGTTACAAAAGAAAAAAAATTCTGCTGCACTAAAGGTTCCTAAGAGCACAGTGGCCTCCATAATCCTTAAATGGAATTAGTTTGGGATGACCAGAACCCTTCCTAGAGCTGGCCGTCCGGCCAAACTGTGCTATCTGGGAGAAGAGCCTTGGTGAGAGAGGTAAAGAAGAACCCAAAGATCACTGTGCCTGAGCTCCACAGATGCAGTTGGGAGATGGGAGAAAGTTGTAGAAGGTCAACCATCACTGCTGCCCTCCACCAGTCGGGGGGCTTTATGGCAGAGTGGCCCAACGGAAGCCTCTCCGTGCACGACACATGAAAGCCTGCATGGAGTTTGCTAAAAAAAACACCTGAAGTGACTTTAGCCATCCAGAAACTTGAGGATTTGTCCAAAGCATTAAAGAAGAACTCAGGGCTCTCCACCCCCTGGGATCAGTACTTCACCTGGATCAAGGGGGATGGCAGGGAATTTTAACACAGATCAGAATAGCCATTCTGATAATTCTAGTGAACCTAGCTATCATGGTCTGCTGTGTTCTTCCCTGCTTTAAGAAGTGTGTAGAAAAAGCTGTTGACCAATCTACTCCCATGTTTGTCAACCAAGAAATAGCAGATGATGATGAAGATTATGTAAGACTTGACGATGATTATGTGTTACGCTCCGTTACAGTCACCTCCCCCTGAGCTGCAACGCCATAGAGTTACAGGGACAGACAACACCTGACTGCCCTCTCCAAGCTGCATAGGGGGGTAGTGAATTAGTCACTGCTCTTCTCTATATACAGCTGAAAAGAGTTGCAGAGGAGAATGGGCCAGGGGAGTGAGTAGGACTTTTAGTATGAGGGACAGTTTGAAATAGACAGCTTCAAGGGGGGACTGTAATGGATGTGATTAAGAAATGTGATCATGGTGAACTGTCTATTCCAATACATGCTTTATATACCTAACATATATAACTCAGCTTCTCCAATACATGCTTTATATACCTAACATATATAACTCAGCTTCTACGCTTAATACACCTTAAGACATATTCAGATATTCAGCAAAGCTCAAAGCTTGCTTAAGAACTGGACTGACTGCAACAGTTAACAGAAGTTTGCGCCTGCTTCCCAGAATACATTCAGAATATAACATCATAACACAAATAAATTAAAAGGGAGCAAGAAATGCTGCAAGAACAAAGCAACTTCCGCAAATGAGCACCCAGCTAAAACCAAAGTTTTATCACTATATGTATTTTTATTTGTGGTTTGCATGCGCCAGTCTTGTTGACGTATCTCCATCTTTAATGGAATTGTATAAAAGTCTTAAGAAGCGGAAATATTAAACAGAAAGTAATTTGACTCTGAACTAAGCAGTCTCAGTGTGAGCTTACTTGAAGCATGCATGCTTTATATTCAACAATCTGATCATATAATAACATTGGAACTTTTGTTCTGAATCCAAAACACCTGTACTTACCCACATGTAAGTGTTGGATACATTTATTGTAATCTGTAATAAACATTGCACTCAGAGGCACTTTTTCTGTGCTTTTTTTCCCCCGATCTAAAGCCCCTGGTATAGAGGGCTTCCCTAGTGTGTACTATAAAAAGTCTGGAAACTCTCTTGCCCCCCAAGTCTTGAGTGGAGACCAATTCCCAAAAGAGATGCTTCAAGCATTGATAACTACTGTTCCCAAACCAGACAGACAAAGATTCCTCCCTACCCGGTAATTATAGCTCAATCTCACTTTTAAATTCCAATTTAAAAATGTATGCAAAAACACTGGCACTCCAACTACTGAACTTATTACCTTCTCTCATCCATCCAGATCAGGTAAGTTCTGTTAAAGGATGCCAAGCATCATACGCTACTAGGCGTATGATTAATATATTTAAACGCATTGAACTTCATAAAACATTGGCATTTTATTTAACATTAGACACAGAAAAGGCATTTGACCGACTGCACTGGGGGTACCTTAGGGCGGTCCTACAGCAATTTGGGTTCCATGGCCCTATACTCTCAGCTATCATGGCGCTTTACACGCAGCCCTCGACCAAAGTTTACTCATCTGGAACATTATAATCACCATTTGATATAACCAATGGCACTAGGCAGGGCTCCCACTGTTGCCTCTTATATTTGCTCTAATCATGGAAGCCCTAGCGCACTCGGTCAGATCCTCTCCGAATATCACAGGAGTCCAAATAAGTCCTATCAATAACCGAATAGGCTTGTTTGCAGACGATGTGACACTTATTTTATCAGACCCGCTTAACTCCTTACCGGCGGTCCAAACACTTTTAGCGCAGTTTGGAGTAATATACTACAGAGTAAACAAAACTAAGTCGCAAATTCTAGGTCTAAATATATACCTTCACCTCCAACAACTTATGCAGACAATCATGTCCTATGAATGGGTAACCTCTCATATCAAATATCTAGGCAGCCACATCCCTTTGATATCATCTAAGCTATTTGCCCTAAATTACCAAACCTTTTTGGACAACCTACCCATCTAAACTGACAGTCACAGAATTAACAAAAATAGGAAGACTAGCGGCCTTCAAAATGATAACTCTCCCTAAATTACTCTACCTTTTCCGCACCATCCCAATCCCCATACATACCAAATTACATCCAGCACTCGAAGTTTATCTGGAAAGGCACTAAACCAAAAGCTGCCCTTTGCATCTTGAGTAAACACACAATGACAGGAGGTCTATCAGTCCCCAGACTTTACCAATACTAAATAGTCTCACTATTAGACCAATCCAATTATTGGTGGACAAATGACACTAACAAAACCTGGCCCCTCTTAGAAGCCAAGTCCTTATTGATACCAGGTATTAGAAAAATTTTAATGGCCACACTAGCTGGGTATAAACCCCCAAAATCCTTATTTTCATCTGTTCAAGCCACAATCCAGGCCATCCGGGCCTGCACCAAGACTCTCTGTTCGGGTAATATAGTTTCCACTCTCCCCTTACCAATTCATTGCCTGCAGATCTACATTCTACACCTAAATCTATCTTCATGGATAAAGGTAGGCATACATCATGTAAAAGACCTATTGGAGGATAAGTCCATCCACCCATTCGCTGCACTGCAACGGAAATACAACCTTCCTTCCACTGAATACTACCGATACATACCATCTTCGTAAGAGAACTAAGATACCAAGAGAAATAACCTTGCCTCAAACAGTAGTTGCATTTTATGAAAGGGAAACCCCACAAGTAAAAGGCATTTCCCCATTTTATGGCATCATTAGTGAATCTCATAAATTTAAAAAAACAAAAACAAAACTATGTATAAACGGGAAAACGAAATAGGGCTTACATTTCCCAACGCAAGCTGGCAGGAACTATCAAAGAGACTTATAAAGCGACTCTCTGCGCTACCGTTGGCAACTATATCATAAAACACTTCATAGCTGGTACTCAACACCATAAGCTTTCAAAAATATACCCCAGCACACCTGCCACATGTTGGCGCCAATGCGGCTCCATCGGTTCCCTAATACACATATTGTGGTTTTGTCCATCCATCACCTCCTACTGGAATCAAATCTTTAACCACTTCAGCCCCAGGAGGATTTACCCCCTTCCTGACCAGAGCACTTTTTACAATTTGGCACTGCGTCGCTTTAACTGCTAATTGCACGATCATGCAATGCTGTACCCAAACAAAATTTGCGTCCTTTTCTTCCCACAAATAGAGCTTTCTTTTGATGGTATTTGATCACCTCTGCGGTTTTTATTTTTTGCGCTATAAATGGAAAAAGACCGAAAATTTTGAAAAAAACCCCCGATATTTTCTACTTTTTGTTTTTTAAAAAAAAAAAATACAATAAACTCAATTTTATTCATACATTTAGTCCAAAATGTATTCAGCCACATGTCTTTGGTAAAAAAAAAAATGTCAATATATTTATTGGTATATTTATATATTTATTGGTTTACGCAAAAGTTATAGCATCTACAAACTAGGGTACATTTTCTGGAATTTACACAGCTTTTAGTTTATGACTGCTTATCTCATTTCTTGAGGTGCTAAAATGGCTGGGCAGTACAAACCCCCCCCAAATGACCCAATTTTGGAAAGTAGACACCCCAAGAAATTGCTGAGAGGCGTGTTGAACCCATTGAATATTCTTTTTTTTTTCCCAAGTGATTGAATAATGACAAAAAAAAAATACAAAAAGTTGTCACTTAATTATCTATTGCTCACACAGGCCATGGGCATATGTGGAATTGCACCCCAAAATATATTTAGCTGCTTCTCCTGAGTATGGGGATACCACATGTGTGGGACTTTTTGGGAGCCTATCCGTGTACGGGGCCCCCAAAACCAAGCACCGCCTTCAGGATTTCAAAGGGCGTAAATTTTTGATTTCACTCCTCACTACCCATCACAGATTTGAAGGCCATAAAATGCCAGGACAGTTCAACCCCCCCCCCCAAATGACCCCATTTTGGAAAGTAGACATCCCAAGCTATTTGCTGAGAGGCATGTTGAGTCCATGGAATATTTTATATTTTGCCACAAGTTGCGGGAAAATTACAAACTTTATTTTTTTTTGCACAAAGTTGTCACTAAATGATATATTGCTCAAACATGCCATGGGCATATGTGGAATTACACCCCAAAATACATTCTGCTGCTTCTCCCAAGTATGGGGATACCACATGTGTGGGACTTTTTGGGAGCCTAGCTGTGTACGGGGCCCCGAAAACCAAGCACCGCCTTCAGGATTTCTAAGGGAGTAAATTTTTGATTTCACTCCTCACTACCTATCACAGTTTCCAAGGCCATAAAATGCCAAGATGGCACAACCCCCCCCCAAATGACCCCATTTTGGAAAGTAGACACCACAAGCTATTTGCTGAGAGGCATTGTGAGTATTTTGCAGCTCTCATTTGTTTTTAAAAATGAAGAAAGACAAAAAAAATGTATTTTTTTTTTCAATTTTCAAAACTTTGTGACAAAAAGCAAGATCTGCAAAATACTCACCATACCTCTCAGCAAAAAGCTTGGGGTGTCTACTTTCCAAAATGGGGTCATTTTGGGGGGGGTTGTGTCATCTGGCCTCCGAAACTGTGATAGGCAGTGAGGAGTGAAATAAAAAATTTACACCCTTAGAAACCCTGAAGGCGGTGCTTGGATTTTGGGGTCCCGTATGCGGCTAGGCTCCCAAAAAGTCTCATACATGTGGTATCCCCGTACTCAGGAGAAGGAACAGAATGTATTTTGGGGTGTAATTTCATATATGCTCATGGCATGTTTGAGCAATATATAATATAGTGACAACTTTGTGCAAAAAAAAAAAAATTGTCTCTTTCCCGCAACTTGTTTCACAATATAAAATATTCCATGGACTCGACATGCCTCTCAGCAAATAGCTTGGGGCGTCTACTTTCCAAAATGGGGTAATTTGGGGGGGGTTTGAACTGTCCTGGCATTTTATGCACAACATTTAGAAGCTTATGTTACACATCACCCATTCTTCTAACCACTTGAAGACAAAGCCTTTCTGACACTATTTGTTTACATGAAAAAATTATTTTTTTTTGCAAGAAAATTACTTTGAACCCCCAAACATTATATATTTTTTTAAAGCAAAGGCCCTACAGATTAAAAGGTGGGTGTTTTTTTTTCACACAGTATTTGCGCAGCAATTTTTCAAACGCATTGGGGAAAAACCACACTTTTTTTCCATTTTAATGCACTAAAACACACTATATTGCCCAAATGTTTGATAAAATAAAAAAGATGATCTTAGGCCGAGTACATGGATACCAAACATGACATACTTTAAAATTGCGCACAAACGTGCAGTGGCGACAAACTACATACATTTTTAAAAGCCTTTAAAAGCCTTTACAGGTTACCACTTTAGATTTACAGAGGAGGTCTACTGCTAAAATTACTGCCCTCGATCTGACCTTGCATGCATGGTGCAATTGCTGTTTACATTTGACGCCAGACAAATGTTCGCCTTTGCACGAGAGCAGGGGGGGCAGGGGTGCTTTTTTTTTTTTTTTTTGCTTTTTTATCTTATTTTTAAACTGTTCCTTTCATTTTTTTGTAATCATTTTTATTGTTATGTCAGGGAATGTAAATATCCCCTATGATAGCAATAGGTAGTGACAGGTACTCTTTTTTTTTTAAAAAATGGGGTCTATTAGACCCTAGATCTCTCCTCTGCCCTCAAAGCATCTGACCACACCAAGATCAGTGTGATAAAATGCTTTACCAATGGCGCTGTATACATCCGGCTAAATCTAAGCCATTAAATGCTTGTAGCTTCCGGATTCTTAGGCCATAGAGATGATTGGAGCCATTCTGGTCTCGCGATCAGGGGGCTAAACCTTTATTAGGTAATAAACGGCGGGTGCCCTGACACTATAAAAAATAAACTAACTAACCAGCATCTCCAGTGACACTAATAAAGCAATCAGAAAAACGATTGCTTAGTGACACTGGCGACGGGGGGTGATCACAGGGTTAAAACTTTATTAGGGGGGTTCCCTAGACCTAAAGGGAGCTAACACTAACTGCCCTACCACTTCTAACTGTCACAAACTGACACCAATAAAGTAATCAGAAAAAAAACAAAAAACTGCTTGGTGTCACTGACAGGGGTGATCGGGGGGTGAAAAGTGTGCCTGGTGTGTTTTACTATGTGTGTTGTGTTGGTGCACTTACTCAGATGTCTTCTCTCCTTGGCGCCGGAATGGAAAATACCGAGCCGAGGAGAGATGATATCACTTCCTCTGCCGCTGTTTACTATACAGCAGCAGAGGAAGATTCTCATTCGTTGGGAGGGATCGCGAGGGGGTGGCCACGAATGAGTGGTCTCCCCCTCAGCCTGGATTGACTCCCTTAACGAAGCCGACCGCCTCGGGCAAGTGGTTAAACTGATATCTGAGTTTACCCCATCACCCATTTTCTCCCAACACGAACTTAGCACTACTACACTTGAACATAGAAACTATACCTAAAAAAAACTCAGAACTCTTGTTATTCACATTCTCCTATCTGCTAAATTAAACATAACGAGAAATTGGAAATCTCTCACGACACCCAACCCTTCAGATGTACTATTTGACCTAAATCACATTTGCTCTTTAGAACGCCTCTATGCACTTAAAAATTAAATAAAAAAGTGAGACTCTGCGCCAAAAGAAAAAAATTGTTTGGTGGAAATAAAGTGAAATAAAGAAAAAGAAAAAAAGAAAAAAAATTATTAATAAGCTGCTCCCCTAATTGAGCAAATAATGATCACTAGAATTAGTAATATGTAGGGGGCGCTAGTGGCTAACAAAAAAGCAACCGGTGTAACAGTAGGTCTCAATAGGAAAAAAACTTCTCTTAGGAATTGAGACATTGGATATAGACTAGTGAATAAAAAAATTGTGCAAAACAATAATAACACACATATAGTAGAGAAACACTTTATTGGGATAAAGTCCCAATGTAAGGATAAGCTCAAAATAGGATGGTAGATAGACAGTGAACTTGCAATATAGGTAGATTCCTCTATATAAATAAATGGAAAATCCTTCACCAAGAATTATATGCACCCCACAGTGATAGATGGAGATCTGCTTACCAGATACCAATGACTCCTTTAGTTAAAAAGAGTCATTAGCGCTTGTACAGGATTGTGCCTGCTCACATGGGAAAGCTGGATGTTGGATAATGGATTGTAATGGACAAAGAACACTTCTTCCCCCGATAGTCAAACATGGGATATATAAAAAAAACAATGGAATCTTCCATAGCGTAATACAGTTTAATAAAATTGAATTAAAAACAGAAAAGGAAGCCAAATGGCCACTTACATGAGTGGGTGCCTACCCGGCACTGGGGCTGCTCGCTCGTCTAGGTGTGGATCTCAGTAGGGATGCCATCACCCCACCTCGATAGTCGGCCTGCGTTCCACCCAACAAAAGCAACTACCAGGGAAACCAGACGTAGGAGAAGAACACCTCTATGCACTTCAATTATATTCTTCAAGCATTCTCTTCCTCATGGAATATATGGTTGTCACAAATACTATAGGGGCTCTTGACAGTAAATATTTCTCCTTGATTTGGGTAATATGTGCCAAACTAAGATACTCCTAGACTGATAGACCTCAACCTTGAGGCTGGGTTCACACTGGTGCGACACGACAGCCGTCCTACTTTGGATCCGACTTTGCCCTGCGACATGAAGCCAGCATGTGTCCGACTTTCAATGAACGGGGATCCGACTTGGATCCCCGCCAATGTGTTTGGTATGAATCTTTAGGGGAACTCTGCGCCAAATTTTAAATAAAAAACCGGCCTGGGTTCCCCCTCCAGGAGCATACCAGGCCCTTGGGTCTAGTATGGACCTTAAGGAGAACCCCCTACACCGAAAAACGGTGTGGGGGTCCCCCCTAATCCATACCAGACCCTTATCTGAGCACGCAGCCCGGCCGGACAGGAATGGGGGTGGGGACGAGCGAGCGCCCCCCCCCTCCTGAACCGTACCAGGCCGCATGCCCTCAACATGGGGGGGGTTGGTGCCTTGGGGGAGAGGGGCGCGCTGCGGGCCCCCCCCCACCCCAAAGCACCTTGTCCCCATGTTGATGAGGACAAGGGCCTCTTCCCGACAACCCTGGCCGTTGGTTGTCAGGGTCTGCGGGAGGAGGGCTTATCGGAATCCGGGAGCCCCCTTTAATAAGGGGGCCCCCAGATCCCGCCCCCCCCACCCTATGTGAATGAGTATGGGATACATGGTACCCCTACCCATTCACCTAGGGAAAAGTGTCAATAAAAAAAAACACAGTACACAGGTTTCAAGATTAATTTATTGGGCAGCTCCGGTATCTTCTTCCGACTTCTCCCGGTGTTCCGCCTCTTCTTCCGGGCCCCACCGCTATCTTCTTCCAGCTCTATTGCCAGCGAGGGGCCAGGTCTGCTGCCGCTGTCTTGTCGCCGCTGTCTCGCCGCTTCTTCTCTTCATGTCTTCTTCTGATGTTGATACGACGCTCTCTCCGGCTAGAATGCCGTCACAGTCTCTGGGCATGCTGGGACTGTGACGGCATAAGGGGGCGTGGTCATCGGGTGATGACCACGCCCCCTAAAACGTCACAGTCCCAGCATGCCCAGGGACTGTGACGGCATAAGGGGGCGGGGTCACCGCCTATATAAGTCAGAGCGGAGCGCCCAGAGTGCATTCAAGCCCCAGAGAGCGTCGTGTCAACATCAGGAGAAGATTGAAGACCGGGTTCCTCCGATATAGCAAAAGAGCGTCAAAAGAGCAGAAAATAGCGGAGGAGCCCGGCATAAGATCCAGAGAGCGCGGAGAAGAACCGGAGAGACCCCCGAAGAGAAGAAGGCAGCAGACCGGGCTCCTCTGCTATAGCAAAAGAGCGGCAAAAGAGCAGAGGAGCCCGGCAGAAGACCCGGAGAGACCCCCGAAGTCGGAAGTAGACCCCCGGAGCTGTCTAATAAATTACTTTAAAAATCTGTGTAGTGTTTTTTTTTTTAATTGACACTTTTTCCCTAGGTGAATGGGTAGGGGTACAATGTACCCCATACTCATTCACATAGGGTGGGGGGCCGGGATCTGGGGGCCCCCTTATTAAAGGGGGCTCCCAGATTCCGATAAGCCCCCTGCCCGCAGACCCCGGCAACCAACGGCCAGGGTTGTCGGGAAGAGGCCCTTGTCCTCATCAACATGGCGCGCCCCCCTCTTCCCTAAGGCACCAACCCCCCATGTTGAGGGCATGCGGCCTGGTACGGTTCAGGAGGGGGGGGCGCTCGCTCGTCCCCACCCCCATTCCTGTCCGGCCGGGCTGCGTGCTCGGATAAGGGTCCGGTATGGATTGGGGGGACCCCCACGCCGTTTTTTTGGCGTAGGGGGTTCCCCTCAAGGTCCATACCAGACCTAAGGGCCTGGTATGCTCTTGGGGGGGAACCCATGCCGGTTTTTTATTTAAAATTTGGCGCGGAGTTCCCCCTCAAGATCATCTGAGCACAAGTCACGTGCCGAAGTCGGATCATGCAAGACGGCGATCCGACTTTGATCCGACTTCAATGATAGTCAATAGGCTGAAGTAGGATCAAAGTCGGATCAAAGTAGCACAGGGAGCATTTCTAAAGTCGGAACGACTTGTGTCGGACCAGTTAGGACGGCTCCCATAGGGAAACATTGGATTTCACACGTCATGCGACATGAGCTCCCAATGTCGGAGCGTTTGTCGGACCAGTGTGAACCCAGCCTCAACCTTGTTATGCATTCCAGTATACACACCTGGTGATCTGTCCTTGGTTAATTTATGCTGTGTATTTGCTTTACCCGTTTACCTGTACTTTTCTCTGTTCATTTGTATATTTTCACTCACCAATATAAGAATAGAAAGCTTGCAATGGACAATATGGTAAGAGGGAAGAATTCCTCCTGTTCTGGTTCATAGACCCCCACTTGAGGAAATTTCTGAACTTTGATCTTCTCCACTATTACAAGCCCCTTTAACCATTGTCAGGATCCAAGGATTTAACAGGCAGCAGTGAGACAGTTTAGTCAACTTAAAAGGCTTTATTCAGCAAAATATCAAAACAAACAGAAGAAATAACAGGCTTGTCTTGCAATACAGGTGCACATTGCCGAAATGTTCAGTCTCTGCAGCCACAGGCTGGTGTGCACAGTACACAGCTCTAAACAGAGCAATAGACTTTTATACAATTTAGCTAGTTTAGCTCACCCCAGCGGGTACACAATCCAGCAAAGGACCTTTTCACACAGCATGCTGTGTCTCTCACTCCTACTCAAACAGCTCTCCCAGCAGGATCAACTCAGAGGCAACAGGTGTCCACCCAGCATCAAGCGCTCTTCAGCTGACCAGGTGACTAATAAGCAGGCCTGAAAGGGAAGTACTTGCCCTGTATTATTAACCCTCTCCAGGCTGGTTCTCCACACCATTTAGAGAGATTATGGGAGGGCTTTACACTTAGGTCTATAAAGGTACAGCATATACTCCTCAATTATTAACCAATCTTCTTCTTACCACTATAGAATTTGCTACAGTGTAATGCCCCGTAAACACGGTCGGACTTTGTTCGGACATTCCGACAACAAATTCCTAGGATTTTTTCCAACGGATGTTGGCTCAAACTTGTCTTGCATACACACGGTCACACAAAGTTGTCGGAAAATCCGATCGTTCTGAACGCGGTGACGTAAAACACGTACGTCGGGACTATAAACGGGGCAGTGGCCAATAGCTTTCATCTCTTTATTTATACCGAGCATGCGTGGCACTTTGTGCGTCGGATTTGTGTACACATGATCGGAATTTCCGAAAACGGATTTTGTTGTCGGAAAATTTTATAGCCTGCTCTCAAACTTTGTGTGTCAGAAAATCCGATGGAAAATGTGTGATGGAGCCTACACACGGTCGGAAATTCTGACAACAAGGTCCTATCACACATTTTCCGTCGGAAAATCCGACCGTGTGTACGGGGCATTAGGCCCAGTTCACACTGATGCACTGTGAATTTGTTCATTTTTTTGTCCTATGTGAGGTGCGAATTTAACGCAAATTTACCGCAATTTTAACGCGAATTTCAGGAGTTGGACATAGCTGCGATTGATCTTATAGCCAACGGAATCATAATGTAAAAAAAAAAAAAAGTGTTAACTTCCTGTGTACTTCCTGGTTTTTGTGGAGAGTAGTGTGGTGGAATTCGCACATATGTGAACCATTAATGCGATTCAAGAACGATTTACACTGATGTCTATGGAGACTAAATTCGCAACGCAGTAAACTCGCACAAGACCCTTTTTTTATTGCATCCCATTAGTAGAGGAATCGCAACGCATGTATGTGAATGACCGTCATTGAAATGCAGCTTCTTTGCAGAGCATTAGGAGCGGTGAATACACCGCTCCTAAAGCCTCCCTGCCCATTGAAATCAATGGGCAGCACCGCTGGCAAAACACAGCTGCAGTGGTGCTTTGCGGGCGGTTTTAAACCTTTTACGGCCACTAGCAGGGGTCAAAAGCTCCCGAAAAGCGCAGCAAAAACAACAGTAAAGCGCTGCTAAAAATAGCGCCCGGCCATTGCGATTGTGAAAGCACTCTTATTCACAATTTTTTTTTAAATATATATTATTACATTCATGTTTTATTGTTTTAATCCTCTAGGTTGAAGATCCAAATGGTTTTGGGAATTTCAAAAATTAAAAATGATGAAAAATATTAAAAAGTTCATTCTTCTTGTAATCTAAATACTTTTTAAAAATTATTGTCTTATGGGGCGTGGCTTGCACGCACACTGAGATGGACACCTGAGCTGTGAGCTCCGCTATACAGACCGGATAAAAAGCGACGATCAGGTCCCAATACCGCGCCATCCAACTCCAAAGCAACCCGATCATCTCTCCCGAGCCCCACAGCCACGAGGTCATGCAAAAGGAACCAGGAAAAGGGACCAAAATGGCTGGAATCCTTCTCCTTCCAGCCCCGCCGCCCGCAGTACAGAAGCCAAGATGGCGCCGCCGGAGGCTCAGCGCGGCACTCATTAGACTACACAGGCCGTCCTGGAGCTTCTGCACAAGACACACTCCCAGAGCTAATGTCCGCCTTCCCAGATGACTCCTCTCCTGCATCTCCAACATCACAGAGCCCAGCAAAATCACGGATGCAGATGGATCCCCTTAACCAGGCCTCAGACACAGTGAGTACTGGCCTCCATAATGACTCTGCCATCTCCTCACTTCAGTCCTCCATAGCACAGTTTCCAAATACAGGGCAACCAGTGCTGGACACTACTATGAAAGATATGCTTCTATCTTTGCAATCCTCTCTCATGTCTAACCTATCGTCCCTAATTAACCAGTTTTCATTAGAAATGAAACACATGGATAATAGGATGCACTTTATGGAAAACAAAATGGAGGAATGTACTAATACTGTCAATGATCTGGTAGATGCTTATACTGAACAGAAGAACAACTCCCTCTGGATCAAAACAAAGCTCGCGGACCTCGAGGACCGCTCCAGACGTAATAACATTAAAATATGCGGGATCCCTGAGTCCCTCCAGCCCAGAGAGCTGCACAACTACGCCAGGACCATGTTTTCCGGCATGCTTCCTGAGTAATCCCCAATTGAGCTCACTATCGATCGCATTCATACAGTAGGTCAATCTCGCTGCATTTCTCGGCGAGATTTGATACCTGCGAGCCCCGTCGCAGGAGCCAGCGCCGAGATGGCTCACTCATCGGGAAAGGAAAACTTTGTTTTCCTTTCGCGATGAATGACAGGCACTGCTGACAGCTGCCTGGTATGAATCCTGTGGGGGAACGCCGCGCCAAATTTTGAATGAAAAAAAGGCGTGGGTTCCCCCCCAGGGGCATACCAGGCCCTCAGGTCTGGTATAGATTGTAAGGGAAACCCCCTACGCCGGAAAATCGGCGTGGGGGTCTCCCCCAAAATCCATACCAGACCCTTATCCGAGCACGCAGCCCTGCCGGTCAGGAAAGGGGGTTTGGACGAGCGAGCCCCCCCCCTCCTGTGCCGTATGCCCTCAACATGGGGGGGTGGTTGCCTTGGGGGAGGGGGGCGCCCTGCGGGCCCCCCCCACCCCAAAGCACCTTGTCCCCATGTTGATGAGGACAAGGGCCTCTTCCCGACAACCCTGGCCGTTGGTTGTCGGGGTCTGCGGGCGGGGGGCTTATCGGAATCTGGGAGCCCCCTTAATAAGGGAGCCCCCAGATGCCGGCCCCCCCACCCTGTGCGAATGAGTATGGGGTACATGGTACCCCTACCCATTTACCTAGGGAAAAGTGTCAATAAAAAAAACACAGTACACAGGTTTTAAGAGTAATTTAATTAGGCAGCTCCGGGGTCTTCTTCCGACTTCGGGGGGTCTCCTTCCGGCGACAAGACAGCGGCGACAAGACAGCGGCAGCAGACCGGGCCCCTCGCTGGCAAAAGAGCTGGAAGAAGATAGCCGCGGGGCCCGGGAGAAGAGGCGGAACACCGGGAGAAGAGGCCGAACACCGGGAGAAGTCAGAAGGAGACTCCCCGAAGTCGGAAGAAGACCCCGGAGCTGCCTAATAAATTACTCTTAAAATCTGTGTACTGTGTTTTTTTTTTTATTGACACTTTTCCCTAGGTGAATGGGTAGGGGTACCATGTTCCCCATACTCATACACACAGGGTGAGGGGACAGGATCTGGGGGCGCCCTTATTAAAGGAGGCTCCCGAAATCCGATAAGCCCCCCGCCCGCAGACCCCGACAACCAACGGCCAGGGTTGTCGGGAAGAGGCCCTTGTCCTCATCAACATGGGGACAAGGTGCTTTGGGGTGGGGGGCCCGCAGGGCGCCCCCTCCCCCAAGGCACCCACCCCCCCATGTTGAGGGCATGCGGCCTGGTACGGCTCAGGAGGGGGGGCGCTCGTTCGTCCCCACCCCCTTTCCTGACTGGCCAGGCTGTGTGCTCGGATAAGGGTCTGGTATGGATTTTTGGGGTTCCCCTTACAATCCATACCAGAACTAAGGGCCTGGTATGCCCCGGGGGGAACCCACGCCGGTTTTTTCATTTAAAATTTGCCACGGCGTTCCCCCACAGGATTCATACCAGACAGCTGTCAGCACTGCCTGTCATTCATCGCGAAAGGAAAACAAAGTTTTCCTTTCTCGATGAGTGAGCCAGCGCGACATGCACAGTACCCTGTCGCCGAGAACCAGCGTGATGGTATCGCGCTGGAAACACAATCTCGTGGTCAGGTACTGTAGACTCCAAAAACCCCACCACCTAGAAGCGGACGTAACTAGGGATGTACTTCTGAGAATCCACTTTTTCCAGGCAAAAGAACAATTTCTTTTGGAAGCAAGGGAGTTGTCACCACTTCCAGCACCATACTCAGATATCCAATTGTACGCTGACTTATCACAATACACACTCCAAATGAGAAGGCGGCTAAAAATCGTCACCAAGGCCACGAGCAACCATAAAATCACATACAAATGGCGCCATCCTGCCACAATTTTGGCCACTTATAATGGGGTACCCCACACCATCTCCACCCTAGAAGGTGGCATGAAGCTCCTACATGCCTAGGGGAATTTGTGCCAAAACACCCTCACAATCAGCCGGATCCTCAGCCCCAGTTCACACAGAGGTGGCACGACTTGCAGGTCACCTCACCGAGGCGACCTGCACACAACTGCCACGGCGACTTTCAAAACGACTTCTGTATAGAAGTCTATGCAAGTCGCCCCCAAAGTAGTACAGGAACCTTTTTCTGAATCGGAGCGACTTGCGTCGCTCCTATTAGAACGGTTCCATTGTACAGAACGGGAGGCGACTTGTCAGGCGGCTAGGTCGCCTGACAAGTCGCCCCTGTGTGAACCGGCACTAAAGGGAATCCAAACCCTTTCACATTTGACATGGGTCGGGAGAAGTTCAAAAACAAGCGTCATTAATTATCTAGCCCAGCTACTACTTTGAGCAACTCTCCAAGTCTGGTCTGGTAATGCGCTCCAATATCTGCTTGCTGAACTCTCCCCCAAAGTTGGTCAGCGGCTCACTTGAGCTACCTATTGCTGAATCACCTGAGAGTTTTACCATAGGGTGTGTTTGTTTTGTAGTTTCGTTTTAGTTTTTCTTTATCCTTTTTGTGTCTATCTCCATATGCTTGCCGTGCCTAGATAACCAGAACCCTCAGGCACACACGGAACAACCGCTTATATCTATTTTCAGCTGCCACAACTAACTTGTCTTAAACTCCTATAGAACCTTGCTAGTGACATTTCTCAACGACCTGACGAACCTCGACGACAGCCTTCTCATCCCGCATCAACAGGACCTCTACGATCAAACCCAGCGTCCAACAAACTGTGAGTCACTAGCTTCTCTGATAAATCCGTACCAATACCTAACATGGGAATCACCATCCTTTCCCTCAACGCTAAAGAGTTAAACCACCCTGCAAAACGTGCCTCCTTATGGAAAACGGCAACTGCCCACAACAGCGACGTCTTTTCTCTTCCCGTATAACATTTTGAAGCTTGCAGCTTCATTTACAGATATTCTATTAAATGTTTTAATCCATTTTTTCTTGACACACGATTGATGGTCAGGTAAGTTTAATATATTATTATTATACTCGAGTCCTCCCGGTGCTGTGCCCATCTGCAGCCTTATCTCCCGGCGCTGTGATATATTCAGTCTAGTCGGCGGCCATGCAGTGCACCAAAGCCCCGCCGCCTCCTCATCCGTGATAAGCTGAAAACTGACTCACTGCTGGGAAACTGAGTCAGTGTTCCGTCACGGACAAGGAGGAGGCGGGGCTTTGGTACACTGCATGGCCGGCGACTAGACTGAATATATCACAGTGTCGGGACATAAGGCTGCAGATGGGCACAACGCCGGGAGATCATAACGCTGGCACAACGGCAGAGTGGGCACAACGCCAAACAGGTACTTAGGACACAGTGAGGCTGAGGCATGCAGATGTACACAGTGAGGCTGAGGCATGCAAATGGGCACAGTGAGGCTGCACCTGGGAATTGTTGACCCTCTTTTCCACTTACAGTAGCTGCTGCATTCTCACCCTAGGCTTATACTCGAGTCAATATGTTTTCCCAGTTTTTTGTGGTAAAAGTAGGTGTCTCGGCTTACATTCGGGTCGGCTTATACTCGAGTATATACAGTATTTATAGCTGTATTCGTTTATGTTCTTACTGTTTTTTTTGTTTTTGTTTTTTTAACTTATGAACATAATAATTGAAATGTATTTTTATCATAGATTTAATATAGACATATATCTATGTAAATATGGATAGTATTTTTTTTTAAATAATATATGTGATACTTTACAATTAATATTATTTTTTTCCTTTTTAGATATGCTTCATAAAAAACTGTGGTCATGGCACTGGTCGTAAACAAACCCCAGCAAATATTGAATTATATTCATTTACAAAAAAAACGGATCAAATCCAAGAGTGTTTAACAAATGCTGGAATGAACAGCCCAATGGTTGCAGAATTTATACCTTTGATAATGGAAGACAAAAGAGCAGACAGATTCCGAATATGTTCTGTGCATTTTAAACCAAACAGCTTTACTATTAAAGGTTCCAAAAAAATTCTGAGGCCTAATGTTGTGCCAACCGTTTTTCCCCTAACAACTGGAATTCAAGTGTCAGAGGATCCATGGGAAAAAAAGTTTTTCCAAAAAGGCTAGATTAGAGCTCAAGAGTGGTGAAGCATCAACGTCCTCATCAGTCAAGACAGGTGAGTGTGGATGCGCTTGTCATCGCTCCATGGCTCCCACAAAAACACACTGTGACGCAAGTACGCAAATAGGTGACTTTGATTTTCCATCATTGGAATCCGAACATAGTTATTTTACAGTTGCAAGTGAGTGCGGAATACAGCCTGATCATTCGTATTCCCAGGAAGATCTAACACCACAACATGAATCCACTCCTCGCAGCATACCATCAGGCTCAAGTTTCAGGAGAACCATTCAGTCTCCTGAGGAAAGTGAATGTTTAAGACCTTCTCCTTCACTAAACCTTAGAAATGCACCAATTCCTGTCCATGGTGAAAAACATTCAACAATAGATTCTCCCTCTGAAAGTGTGCTAACAGGAAGAAAACGCAAACTCCGATATGAGGATGATAATTCAAGTTATCAGCCCTCTGACTGTGAAACTCCTGATAAATTTGAAACTAGTTTGGAGGACAATGAAATTGAACAAATGAAAGAATCAACATGGGAACATGCTGTTCGATAATTAAGAGTTTAGAAAAGCAATTGGTTGGAAGCATGGTAGTGGCATTTTCCACATGCGTAGGAAAACATCTCTGTAAGCTGTGGCAAAGCCAACAAAAGATTAAACATATTGCTGCTGGAAACATTTTAATTGAGGGATCAATAGTTCTCTCTGGATCTAGTTTTACAAAATTCAAAGAGTTATGTGATTTCACAGGAATTGCAATGTTTGGAAAATCCTCTTTCAACTTGTCACCACAACGCTTTATTTTCCCAGCAATCGACCTACACTGGAGAAAAGAACAGCAAGAAGTCAGAAAAATGTTAGATGGCAAACCCTTATTCATGGTTGGCGATGGACAATGTGACAGCCCAGGTTTTTCTGCAAAATATTGTACATACACATTCATGGATCAAATTTCTAAAAAAATTGTGGACATGGAAGTTGTGCAGGTGACTCAGAGCACTTCCTCTGTGGCCATAAAGAAATTTGGCTTCCAAAAATGCTTAGAAAGAATTTGTGATGCAAAATTGGAAGTGCATATTATCTGCACAGATTGCCATACAGGAATATGAATGTTTAAATCACCAATTCGACATTTGGCACTATTTCAAAAATCTAAAAAGAAAACTATTATAACTGTCCAAAAAAAAAGTATACTGGCCACTGACACCATGGATTGGTTCAATTCTAAACCATTTTTATTGGTGCAGCCGAATGTGCAAAGGGGACGAACATGTATTCAAAATCAGATGGGAGTCAATAATGCACCATGTCAACAATGAGCACAGTTGGAAAATAGGAGAAGCAGAATACAAGTGCAAACATGAAGAAATAAGCATTGATGAGCAACATGTGGCATGGTTGGTAAAGAGCAGCCAAGCTTATGATGCACTGGAATCTGCAATCATTCTTGATCCACAAATAATGAAGGACATACTTCATCTTACATACTTTTGCCAGACTGGTGCATTGGAGACTTTCCATAGCATGATGCTAAAATACAGACCTAAACGAATACACTATTGTCATGATTCGATGGAGGCCAGGACTAAAATAGCAGTGTTATGCCACAACAACAACATTATAAGAAAACCAGCAATACTTGAAAAAACATTAGAAAAAATGGACATGGCCATAAAAAATGGATTGCGAGAAACGTTTATGAAAAAATGTCCTTAGATCATGTCATACCCATTCTAGGTAACATGATCAGTCTCACTGAAGGCACGTTTTTTTTAACATGGAGATCCAAAAACAAATTAATGCCACAAAATATTGCTTCTGAAGAAAGACCGGCAACATCCACTGCCGTGGAGAAACACCGCACAAGGTTTCCACATATGAGCAAATGATTGAGTGGCGAGTAAAATTAGATTTGAAAATAAAACATAAAAAAAAATAACTTTGAATTAAAATAAAATGAATATTATTTGGATATTCTGATTTATGTATACTCAATATTTTTATTTTTTTTCCCATTTATAGATTTCTAAATAAAACAAAGTCTTATGCCGCGTACACACGACCGGACTTTACGGCATACTTTGCCCGGCGGACTTTTCGACGGACTTTATGACGGACTTTCCAAATGAACGAACTTGCCTACACACGATCAACCAAAGTCTGGCGGATTCGTACGTGATGACGTACGACCGGACTAAAACAAGGAAGTTCATAGCCAGTAGCCAATAGCTGCCCTAGTGTCGGTTTTTGTCCGTCGGACTAGCATACAGACGAGCGGACTTTTCGACCGGACTCGAGTCCGTCGGATAGATTTGAAACATGTTTCAAATCTAAGTCCATCAAACTTTTGAGAAAACAAAGTCCGCTGGAGCAAACACACGATCAAATTGTCCGACCAAATCCGGTACGCCGGACCAAGTATGCCGTAAAGTCTGATCGTGTGTACGCGGCATCAGTTTCCCAGAACAAAACTTGGACCAACAATTTTTTTAATGTAAATTGAATTTATATTTCAAAAAGGGCATAAACAACAACAAAATAATTTTTTTACAATATTGGAATCATTACAACAAAAAGATGAGAAACTATTTTGTTAAAGAAAACACTAGTTAAGGTAAGACAATTATATAGATTCAACATTTCTATAAATTTAATACCTATATAGTTTTTTTTTTATCAAGCATAATCGCTCTCTGGATATCGGGATAATAAATATATATTACACACACAAATTCTGTTGTCTACGTCTTTATATTTAAATTCTTCCAAAAAAAAAATTATTTTTCTATAATTACGAATGAAAAATAATATTTTTTTTATTTTTAACTAGGATATCCATTTCTGGTTTATGGTATCTAACAGCCTTGTAATGCCCTGTACACACGATCGGACATTGATCGGACATTCCGACAACAAAATCCATCTGATTTTTTCTGACAGATGTTGGCTCAAACTTGTCTTGCATACACACGGTTGAACAAAGTTGGTCGGAAATTCCGAACGTCAAGAATGCGTTGACGTACAACACGTACGTCGAGCCGAGAAAAATTAAGTTCTATAGCCAGTGCTGCTCTTCTGCTTGATTCTAAGCATGCGTGGCACTTTGTGCGTCGGAATTGTCTACACGCGATCGGAATTTACGAAAACGGATTTTGTTGTCGGAAAATTTTATAGCCAGCTCTCAAACTTTGTGTGTCGGAAATTCTGATGGAAAAAGTCCGATGGAGCCCACACACGGTCGAAATTTCCGACGACAAGCTCCGATCGCACATTTTCCGTCGGAAAGTCCGACCGTGTGTACAGGGCATAAGTATACAATCAAACATGTAAAGATGTATAAATACTATCATTTAGTTTATATATATTTTTTTTACATAACATTTTTAACATAATTAAAAAAAATAAAAAAAAATGAAAAGCTGTACAGAAAAAGTAGCCGCTGAGTGTAGATATATATATATATATATATATGTATGTATGTATGCATGCTTGCATGCATGTATGTATGTGTGTATATATATATATATACACACTGTATATATAAAAATAAATATATACACACACACACACACATAACAAGATACATATACAGGGCTTTTTTTCAGCAGGAGCTAGGGGGAACTCAGTTCCACCACCTCTGGCTCAGGTCTTCTGCTCTCTGCTCACCACTATCACTTGGTAGCACTGAAGTCCAGCTTCTGCATTTACAAGTGATAGCTTATCCCCAAGTAGCTCCCACAGGTCAGATCTCCTGCGCAGATCCCACTGAGTGCCTGGCAGGCACAAGGGAAATACAGAACAGGTGCCCAGGGTTCACTGCAGTCATGGGTAGGAGAGGGTGCGTGGTAGGCTGCACCCTCTGTGGTCTCCATTTTTTCCCTGGTGACCAGTTGTTGATGCTCCTACTGCATGATCTCCCTTGCAAGTGACTGTAATATAGTATAGTATGCTGGGAGGTACTACAGCCGGATAGGTGCTTCAGCTTAAAGTGGTGTTCCGGCCGAAATTATACTTTTTAAATAAAAATACCCATATAATATACAAGCCTAATGTATTCTAGTAAAGTTAGTCTGTAAACTAAGGTCTGTTTTGTTAGTTTATAGCAGTAGTTATTTTATAAACTTACAGCAGGCTGTGGCCATCTTAAGTGTGGGCATCTGAAGCCAGACTGTATTTCTTCCTGGATCTCATCCTCATGCTCAGTGCAGCACAAGCAGTGTAATAGGTTTCAGGTCAGGTTTCCATAGCAACGGCAGAGTCAGAGGAAGTTGCCGCCCCTTCCCAGAAGGCATTGCAAACAGGAAATGATGTGATGGGCCACGGCCAGGGAGGAGGAAGTGAAAAATGAATACAGCAGATATATAGTAGGTGCTGAGAAAAAAAAATATCCAATTCGTTTACAGTGCACAGTTTAGTGAGGGATGCTGAAGAGTTGTAAAAGTGGGTGGAACTCCACTTTAATATTGCAACAAAGGTAAGAAATATGACAGATGGTGGAGCTTTTCTTTTTTTTTTGGGGGGGGGGAGATGAGGGCAGTGGAGAGAGGGGCTGTATGCACTATTTGATGCCATCAGGTATGTGTGGATGGCGGGCAAGGTTGAGTTCCTGCACCTATTCTCTGAGAAAAAAAGCCCTGTACATATATAACAAGATCTACATACATACACACACATAACACAATACATATATAACAAGATATATATATATATATATATATATATATATATATATATATATATATATATATATATATATATATATATGTATATCTATATAGATATATAGATAAATCTATCTATCTATCTATCTATCTATCTATCTATCTATCTATCTATCTATCTATCTATCTATCTATCTATCTATCTATCTATCTATCTATCTATCTATCTATCTATCTATCTATCTATCTATCTATCTATCCACACACACACATATATGCACACACACACACACACACCACAAGATACATATATAACAAGATATAAACAATATATATATATATATCTTGTTATGTAGATATATAGATGTATAGATATATCTGCACAGAAACAAACGATTTAGGTTACGATTATTTGCTTTTGCAGCAAATTTCTGTATTTCTTGAATAATATTCCTTGTTGTACATGCAGTATATTTACTGGTTCCTGGAGGGAGGAGGGGAGGAGAGGTTTGCATAGCTAAGGGGTGGCAACTTTCTCTGACACTGCCGTTGCTATGGAAACCTGACCTGAAACCTATTACACTGCTTGTGCTGCACTGAGCATGTGTGAAATCTGCAAGGATGAGATCCAGGAAGAAATACAGTCTGGCTTCAGATACCCACACTTAAGATGGCCAGCGGCCTGCTGGAAGTTTATAAAGTAACAAACTGCTGTAATAACAAAACGGACATTAGTTTACAGACTAACTTTACTAGACTACATTAAGCTTGTGTATTATAGGGGTATTTTTATTTAAAAAGTATAATTTCAGCTAGAACACCACTTTAAGTCAGTTTCCCATTTGGTAGTATAGGATAAGGGGGTGGTGGTTGTGTGTGACAGTAGTTGAGCATACAAATTAGAGATGAATCCTCATCTATGGGGATTTGATTTACATGTTTGTTCAAAGGTTGTGTATTCAGGGGTTGTTGAATGTGGAGGAGCATTTTGGGTCAGGAATTGTTTTATTTGTAAATATCTGAATGTTTCAATGTGAGGTATATCATGTGTTTCGCAAAGTAAAGAAAAAGGTGTGATATTATTGGTTTTATAGAAGTGATGTGCTTGTGTTAGTCCTGCTGTTGTCCATACAGCAAAGAAGGATGGAGAATACCAGGCTGGGTAGAAAGAGGGATTTTTTAGGAAAGAGAGGAGGGGATTATGTGGTGATTGGAGGCCAAAACGTGTTTTGAATCTATCCCAAATTGAGAGACGATGTTTTGTGACAGGATTCGTGACGTTGGGATGGTAAGAGCCATAATAGGTTCGCAATGGAAAGGGGGGAGGAAAATTTCTTTGGTATGCGGTATTTGGGTAGTTGGGCCAGTTGAGCTGCATAATAATATTTTGAAAAGTTAGGAACACTTATGCCCCGTACACACGGTTGGACATTGATCAGACATTCTGACAACAAAATCCTAGGATTTTTTCCGACGGATGTTGGCTCAAACTTGTTTTGCGTACACACGGTCGCACAAAGAATTTCCGATCGCCAAGAACGCAGTGACGTCAACCACATACGACGAGACTAGAAAAGGCCAGTTCAGAACCAAGTGCGGCACCCTTTGGGCTCCATTTGCTAATCTTGTGTTAGTAAAAGTTTGGTGAGAGACGATTTGCACTTTTTCAGACTCGTGGTTTTCAGATCGTTTTCTGCCATTCAGTTTGTGCTTGTGGGTTTGTATCTGCTCTTCAGTGCGTGCAAGCAAGCTACGCGTGACTTTGATTAGTCCCTGTTGTGTTCTTGTTCGTTCGTTACTGTTTTTCAGGTCGCTCTTCACAGGCCTTGCTGTTCTTCAGTGCGTTCTGTTACTTAGTTCTGAGCAGCCGACTGTTTTCTAGCCATGTTAACGTACTCCTCGTAGAGTTCGTGCTGTGCAGGGGCTTGGTGTTGGGGTCCTCACCTTGACACAAGTCCAGTCCATGAATAGGGTGGGGAGGAGTTCATGGACCAAGAATTGGTTGCTTCAGCGTGACCAGTTTTGTCACATGCCTTTGCTCCGTGAGATCCGTGAGAATAATCCTGATGATTTCAGGAACTTTCTCGGACGGACCCCGTATTTCACCGTTTGTTGGCTTCGCTGACCCCCTATATCAGCAGGCAGGATACCTGCATGAGGCAAGCCATCACTGCGGAGCAGAGGCTGGTCACCACCCTGCGGTACTTGGCGACGGGGAGAAGCCTGCAGGACTTCAAGTTCTCGACAGGCGGAATCCAGCTCCATCGTCCTTAATTACCCACAACCTTCACCCCAGCTGATCGGGGGGGACCCAGGCACCCCCTGCCAAGTGAGGAGCGAGGAGGATTTCTGCTCCCGGACCGCGATCAGCGCCGCTGTGCACTCCCACTCCACTAGGCCGAAGCCGCGGTCTTTCCTGACGGGCCGCGCGGCGAGCCGTGAGTCCCCTGGCGCGATCGCCCCTGCTGTTGCACAAGCCGGCTGCTGTGGACTGCGGAGGGGGGTGAGTGAATTGACCCTGGACTGAAAATAGGCCGTGCTCTGGGCCTGGTCTCCCCCCCCCCCCACGTGTAACTAGGCCGCAATCGCGGCCTCCCCATAAGGTCCGGACCCATCGGGGAGATCCGGATCCTGCTGGCCTGGAGGAAGAGGCCCTGAGACGGTGGGGGACATCTGCCTGTGCAGAGGAACCATTTCTGGAGCACCTTCACCCTCGGCCCTCCTGATCGTGGGGGGAGCTGGCTGGGCTGCATACTCTGACAAGCCTGTGGAGGCCTGAAGTGGACAGCTTCTACATCATATAATTGCAGGTGAGAGGAAAGACTGTTAAAGGGACACACACTGCACCATACCTACTGCTTGACTACCCCTGACCCTGCAGACAGGCTCCATCACTCGCTTGCTCACTACTGCCTGGCTCGGGCCCCCTAACACCTGAATGAGACGCAGGAACTTCAGCGCAAAATATATTAAAGGGGGGGGATGTGACCTAGCTATGGAAACGTGAGGACGTGTCATCGGGAGCTCTGCACTGAAACGGGCCGTGAATCACCCGTAGCACTGATCAGCTAAGCCATCCATTCATGCCAGGAGGCCGCAGCCACCCACCGGTCACTGAGGTACGGAGGGGACCTGAAATCTCACACTACTTTCTGCGGCAACAGCAGGTTTCCTCGCCGGCGGGACAGAGCAAGATGGCGCCGCCTCGAGTCAGCATGGCGGGCGCTGCATCCTCAAGTAAGAAGGGCGCTCCTGCAATTACCTCCGCAGCGGAGGAGGACTTTCCCCCCTTGCCGCACAGAGCACCCTCTCCTATAGTGTCCCCGGCTCCCATAACTGCTGACACCCCATTGCCTCCAGATTACGCTGGTGACCTAAGCGGCCTAGTTGAAGGCTCTCTGAGAGACATAGTGTCAGGCCTCCCCTCCAAACAGGACTTAAACGCCATGGCCACCTCTATTGTCAACGCACTAACCAGAGAACTGCATGACCTAAAACAGCAAGTGGATGTTGTCGAGGAGAGAGTCACCACGATCGAAGCCTCCCAAACTACTACAGAAGCGCGCCTCACTACACTGGAGTCGGAGTACGGGGCCTTTCGCCGCCATCTTGTCGATGTTCAGCTGCGCCTGGACGACGGCGAGAATAGGAGCAGGCGGAACAATTTGCGCCTAAGGGGGATCCCAGAAGCCACCATGGGCCCAGACCTCCGATCCACAGTGGTTGCCATCCTAAACCAGGTTCTGGGCAAACCACCGACAGCTGACCTGGAACTGGACAGGGTGCATCGTATTCCAGGCCCCAGACCCCCACCCTCCGCACAGAGATCATCATCCGAACTGGACTTTCCCCGTGATGTATTATGCAGGGTGCATTTTTTCACTATTAAGGAGGACATTCTTCGCCTTGCCTGGGAAAAGGGCCCAATAGACTTTGACGGGGCTCCCATCAGGATTTTCCCTGACATTTCCAGACAAACACGCACCATGCGTGGGCTCATGCGACCCCTACTGGAAGTTATCCGCGAGGCTGATGTCACCTACCGATGGGGTCACCCCTTCCATCTTATTGTCAGGAGGCAGGGGGCGGAATTCTACCTCCGCACGCCAGACCAACTCCCTGCCCTTTTTCATTTCATTTCCAGGCCAGTGATTGAGGTGCCCAACTGGTTTGACTATCTGCTTTCCCAGGATCCACAAGGTTCAGCACCACCCAGACAGCAGAGGTTTCGACGCCCAAGATCTCGCCCGCCAAACCGAGAAGTCAGAAGAGCCCATCCTACATCATCCGAGGACTAAACGCACGCTACCTTTCGGTTTTCGGTAAGACTTTCAGTACCTCATGTGGGTAGGTTCCCCGCTCCTTCCCCCCTCTATGGCGATCCTCCCTGGAACATTTAATTCATCTTTTTTTTTTCATCAGACACCATTTTTATTTTTGTCTTCCTGAAGATGCCTCCTTTTTTCCATGGGCTAATTCTTAATTCTGGACAGGGGCGGGGGGAGGGGGGACGCATTGTTATAATTGTTATAAATGTTGCATTTTTGTTGCAGGCTAGACTCCATGCACTCCATCCGAGTATATCTGATGTGAACGTTGACGCTGAAGAGGAGGTGCATGCATGTTTTCCATGATTCACATCCGGCCATGCTGCCTTGGCGCACTGACAGTCGGGCGGTGGGGGTTCCATCCTGGTCCTGTCTGGGAGAAGGGCGAGTGGACCCCAGGGGTCCTCTGTCCTCGGCCGCCTCTGCAATGCGTCAACGCCAGTAGGTCATGGATGTTAGAGGTCTACTTAGTTGTACTTACTAGCCTTAAACACAGTTGCGTTTATGGATGTTATGCCCAGATTTGTGGTAAATCACACTTTATTTACGATGGTTAATGTATTGTTTTTCTCAATGTTTCTGATTCTTAAGGCCCCCCACTCAGTGCATCTCCCTACCACCCCCAAAAGTACCTTGTTATATAGCTTTTCTTGCTTACATAGGCGATAGCAATAACTATTTGGTTGCGCACTTTGCCGCATCGGCCACCCCCCTTTAGGGCGACCTCCCGGCTGCTGCACAATTCCTTCTGTGTCTCAGCCGGGAGCTCATAGAGTAGCTAATTGACTAACTTAGATTGCTCCCACCCTCCTTCCCCTTCCTCCCCCCCTTACTTACCCTCCTCCCCTCTCTCTCTGATCCTGTCATCTCCTTCTTTGTCCCCCTCTCTTCCCCGGTGCTGTTACTCTCTAGTTGGGTGGGGGCGTGAACCTGAACTAAAGGTGATTGTCCTCCTCATCCTGTCAACGATTCTCAGCGCCCCGGCTGCCACAATGGCTCTCCTAAAGGTGACCTCCCTTAATGTACGGGGTCTCAATATCCCGGAAAGGCGTTCTCAGCTCCTAGCTGACCTACGCAGAACTAAAACCCAAATTGCCTTTCTACAGGAAACCCACTTTCATGGCGAGCATATTCCTAAACTGACTAACAATCTGTTCCCGACGGCATACCACGGTATCTCACCTATCTCCAAATCTAAGGGGGTTAGCATTTTAGTGGCAAAATCTGTACCTTGGGAGTTCGGGGCGCAGCAGGCGGACCCCCAGGGCCGCTTTCTCCTGATTAAGGGAAGGGTGTTTGACGTTCAGGTCACTCTTGCCAATATCTATTTCCCCAATGCCGACCACGCACAGTTCCTGCGTGGGCTGATACCCAAACTGTTTGAGTTTACGGAGGGGATGCTCATTTTTGGGGGTGATATGAACTTTGCGATGGACCCCCTGTTGGATACCTCGCGGGGTGCCTCCCATCTCTCATACGCCCGCCTTAAACGAATTAAATCTGATCTTCACTCACTTCGTTTGATGGACCCCTGGCGCCTCTTACACCCCAGGGACAGGGATTACTCGTACTTCTCACAAGTTCATCATTCGTACTCAAGACTAGATTACCTGCTCCTTTCCCATAAGGACCTGCCGAGGGTGGTGGACTCATCCATAGATGTCATCTCCTTTTCTGACCATGCCCCAATACACCTGACGCTCCATATGGGACCAATGTCTAAATCCCCACCTTCATGGAGACTGAACGAGTCTCTGCTTTAATCTGCAGAGATCCGCGCTGAGATTCAAGCCAAACTACAGGAATACTTTGCACTTAATGAAGCCTCGGTCCCCAACCTCTTGGTGATGTGGGAGGCGCACAAGCCAGTTATCAGGGGCATTTTGATAGGCATTGGGGCACGTCTCAAGAGGGAAAGAATCCGTAGAACTGAAGAACTTCTTCTTCAGATCAAGACCCTTGAATGTACACATAAGGCCAGCCTAGCTTGCTCCGTATACCAGGAGTTACCTAAAGCACGTGAGGAGCTTCGCTCGCTTCTGTTGCATAAAACTAAAGAGAGGCTAGCATGGTCACGTCGTACAATGTACGAATTCTCTAACAAACCTGGCTCTCTTCTAGCCAGAGCTTTACGCGGTCCCCGCACCAAAACTTTCATCCCCCACATTCTGACCCCTTCGGGTCGGAGGGTCTCTACCTCAACAGAAATGGCGGAAGAATTCCGTTCATTTTACAGCGGTCTCTATAACCTAGACAGACCCTCTCCCGATGCCCCTAACTCCTCTGGGGGACCCCCCCCACACGAATATTTAGCCTCCTCTGGCATGCCATCTCTATCGGCCGACACCGTGGAAGAACTGGAAGACCCCATTACGGTGGAGGAGCTGGGGGTAGCATTGGCGAGTTCCAAGCCCAAGAAAGCCCCAGGCTCTGATGGCCTTACTCCAATCTATTTCAAAACCTTCTTTGAGACGCTTTCTAAACCGCTAGTGGATGCACTTAACTCAATCACGAAAGGTAACTCCTTCCCTATAGACTCCCTTAGGGCTTACATTTCTCTCATCCCTAAAGAGGGAAAGGACCTACTTCGGTGTGGGAACTACCGACCGATAGCTTTGCTAAACACCGACTTGAAACTATTTGCCAAGATCTTGGCGAACAGATTGCTCCCACACATACCAAACCTAATTCACAAAGACCAAGCGGGCTTTGTCCCCCAACGGGAACCCCGTGACAACACAATTAGGGTGCTGAACCTCATACATGCCGCTAGGACCACGCGACGACCCCTTCTCCTGCTGTCAACTGACGCGGAGAAGGCTTTCGACCGTGTAGACTGGACGTTTGTTAGAGCTACCCTCGAACACATTGGCCTCCGGACGTCGATGCTCAGCTGGATTTTATCACTCTACTCTAACCCCACAGCGGCGGTTAGGGTCAACGAAACCAGGTCGGGTTATTTTAACATTCGGAATGGTACCAGACAGGGTTGTCCCCTGTCTCCTTTAATCTTTATTCTTACCTTGGAACCCCTGCTCTGTAAGATACGGGCCAACCCCCAAATAGAGGGCTTCCGTAAAACATCTGGAGCCCACAAGGTCGCCGCTTTCGCAGATGACCTTATCTTCTTCCTGGCTGACCCCATTGCCTCACTCCCCGTCTTGCTTCATGCCTTGAGGGAGTACGGAGCTTTGTCTCTATTTAAAATAAACATGTCTAAATCCTCCATGCTTAATATCACACTGAGCTCGCAAAATATCCGACAATTGCGCTTGAACTACAAGTTCCACTGGGCAACCGATTCCATTCCGTACCTAGGAGTGGCCATCACCGCGGACCCCGCCGACCTTTACCAAGCAAACTTTTCTACTCTTCTACACAGACTTAAAACAGACCTGCAGCATTGGCACTCCCTCACTTTAACGTGGTTTGGACGCTGTAATGCCATCAAGATGACAGCTCTCCCGAGGATACTCTATCTTCTGCAGGCCCTCCCCATACATCTCCCGCCCTCCTTCTTCAAGCGAATCGATGCACTTTTCCGAGAATTTGTCTGGTCGCACAGGCAGCCACGCATCAAATTACAACTACTTTATATGGCAAAACGTAGGGGAGGGGTGGGACTACCAGACGTAAAAGCCTACTACAGGGCAACACATCTTACCAGACTAATAGACTGGTACTGCCACTCAGAGGCCAAACAATGGGTCACTATGGAGATAGAGGACTCCGATGGTACGGCTAGGAGTTGGCCGTGGCTCCCCACTCCGATCCCGAAGATCATCGCCGAACACCCAACTCTGGGAAACACATTGAGAGTGGCCAGAGAAACCTTTCGTAAAACCCTGATATCACCTGTTCCTTCTCCTATGGTGCTGATCCTGGGCAACCCTGATTTCTTGCCGGCTGCCAGGGGCCGATTTATAGAGCCTTATCAGAGGGAGATAGATGGCCACACCTCCACGACTTCCTGGATTCCGGTGGCCGGCTCAGGACGGCCGCGGGAATGGAGGACCTGGACACGCCATTGGATTTCCTGAGCAGTCTCCAACTGCGTAACTTTTTACACCGAAGCGCTCTGACTTTAGGTCCCCCACGCCCACTCACGGATTTGGAACGTATCTGCCACCGCAGAGAGCCCGTACGCCACTCTTTATCCTTGATCTACCTCTCTCTGATTGCCCCGGCTGAAGGCTTTGTGCCCCCCTTCCTTACTAAATGGGAGACAGAATTAGGAGCGCATTTTGATGAAGCACAAAGGGAAAAGATCTTACATTTTGCCCAAAAATCTTCTCTAGCCACAAGGGTCCAGGAGACATGCTACAAGATTGTGACCAGATGGTACAGAGTACCATCCACTCTTCACAGGTTCCTCCCGCAGGTACCAAGTCTATGTTGGCGTTGTGGAGCAGGAGAAGGAACAATGTTGCACATTTTCTGGGACTGTCCCAAGATTAAACCTTTTTGGAAAGAGGTGACAGATACGGTCGAGCGTTTGACGGGTGTCGCACTGGAGGGAGATCCCGGGGCCTGTTTGCTGCACCTATCTAGAAGTCCAATTAAGAAGTATAAAGCTTCACTCACTATACAACTACTTAATGCGGCTAAGGCCTGCATCCCTCTATTTTGGAGATCGGAAATCCCACCAACGAAGATCCAGTGTTATGCCAGGGTTAACGAACTGCGTGACATGGAAGATCTTACGGCCACCCTGCATGACAGGGAGGAAACCTTTCGGGAGACCTGGCGCCCCTGGCAACACTTCATCTACTCCGAGGCTTACCTCCGGGAGGTGACTTAGCGTGGACACTCCCCATTATGAGGTCCCCGCCTGGCTGGAGGGTGGCACCACCACCCTCTTCTCTTTACCTCTCTCTACACCCCTTCCTCATCTACTTCCCCTCCTACTCCACCTCTCCTCTCTATCTTCCTTGCCCCTCCCTCCCTATTGTCTCCCGCTTTTTACCTCTTCCCTTCCCCCCCCCCACTCTTCCTGGGTTCTCACACAACCCCCTATACTCTTCCGGCTAAGGGAAGATCTGATCAGATATATTAAATATCATGGTCTACATTACTTCATGTTAGTTGCCCTTTGCCGGACTCTACTGATCGGCAAGGAATATCTCCACCCCCGGTCAGTGGAGAGCTTCTCTCTTTGTTATTTTGGTTTACCCTTTTACCTGTCGATAAAGGATAATTACACGAGTCATCAGTTTACACAAGGCATATCTCAGGGAATTGCTTGCAAATGGACACTAAGATAATCATTACACTAGACCCTCACATGCACTCAGGCTCCGCCTTCACCATACAGTTTGTGTAAACAAGAGGAATGTATATGTGTTACATCTCTAGTCGATGACAGTTTCTGTTAAAATCCTCTCCCTACTTCTGTTTTATATTATCCATTAAATGTTATAGATCTTGACAACATGTACATCAAATTGTAACATGCATTATTGAAAATAAAATAAAGGAATAAAAAAAAAAAAAAAAAAAAGTTCTCGACAGGCATCTCCCCACAGGCTCTGGGTATCATTATCCCAGAGACCTGTTCTGCCATCATACAGGTCCTGCAGAAGGACTATATTAAGGAAAGATTTTTATCCTTTAACATCACATTTTATTGTATTTAATGTTTGATAATATTATTATTATTATTATTATTATTTGGGATTTATATAGCGCCAACAGTTTACGCAGCGCTTTACAATATAAAAAGGGAGACAATACAGTTATAATACTATACAATACAATAGGATTATTGTATTTCTTTCCTCATTCCCTAATTACCATGATTGTAATATGTTGTGAATGTCCCGTTTGTCCTCATTCATGCTGGATTTTTCAGTAATTATTTTTTTTGTCCTTCATACATATTTGCCTTCACTTACCTCCCCAGCATGGTCTCCTGCCCTATATTCACCTCATGTAGTCACTTAACAATGTATTTTATCAGCTCCATAGTAGTGCTTTACCCCAAACACCCCCTAAAATGTTTAGAAATGTGATTTGTGCTTTAAATTCAGGCAGAGTGCCAGAGGCTTTTTTTTGGGTGTCCCCAAATCATTTTTCACCCTCCCTTCCCCCAACTGCTAAGTCAGCTGATAACAATTCTCTATCTATCCTCAATCATCTATCTGCTGACTTTGCCAAACCCATACATACTATACCCATCTCTTTAGTGGTCAGATGTATGGATGAATTCCCCAAAGCATGTAGTGCAAGGGCCTGCCTGTATACTTTCAAATGTTACTGTTTCAAGTTTTTGTATCCTATTATTATCTTGATAGGTAATAGCAGAATGCCCAAATGTGCCCAAATGTGTACAGTGTGTATTTATAGCTTTGTATTATGACACTTCTTACCTGTCCAGTGAGCTGTCAATAGTGTAACTAAGGAGGGGCTGTTCAAAGTAATACCCATTATTTAGGCATTCATCTCTCAATGAAGTGGAAGGGGTTACCTGTCCAAGAGCTCTCCCCCCCTATAATGTTAGAAAGGGCCCAGGAGAGGGGGGGAGGGGGAATATGATAGGTGTACCTTATACTTTGGTGTTTAAAAATTCCCATTAATAAATGTTATCTTGATGTTGGCCAAGAATGTTTGTGTCTAATCAGCTTTCCCTGTTTATGTGCAAAATTACAATTTTTTTTTTGGTTTTCCTCAACAGTTTCCTTCCACGCCACAGGAATGGCAGACTGTGGCCTCCCACTTTGCCCAGCGGTGGGACTTTCCTAACTGCGGAGAGGCAATTGATGGGAAACACGTCCACATCGTCCCACCACCCAACTCGGGGTCGTACTATTATAATTATAAGGGGTTCAATAGTATTGTGATGTTGGCGGTGGTGTCGGCTAATTACGAGTTCCTGTATGTGGACGTGGGGAAGAATGGCCGGATGTCCGATGGTGGAGTCATCGCCCAGACGGAGTTTTACAGGCGTCTCCAGAATGGCAGCTTGGACTTGCCACCTCCAGAAGACAATGTGGATGGACTCCCATTCGTCTTCATTGCGGATGAAGTTTTTGTGCTGGGGGACCATCTTATACGGCCATTCCCTATGAGGACCCTCACTCCGGACCAGAGGGTTTTTAATTACTGGCTGGCCAGAGCCAGAAGAGTGGTGGAGAACACGTTTGGAATCATGGCCAGCCGGTTCCGCCTATTTCTTACACCCATCCATATGACGGAGTACAAACTGAATCACATTATCCTGGCGTGCTGTGTTCTACACAACTTTTTACGTAAACATTCTGCAAACTATGCTGGCTCAGTTGGGCCTGAAGCTGGAATTCCTAATGAACCAACCCTGACGGCGCTTGAAAGTGGCCATCCTGGCTTGCCCTCCCTGAGTGCCCGTGATGTCCGACTAAGATACCTTGAGTTCTTTGCAGGTAGGGGGGCTATCAATATGCCAGACAATGTGTGAAACCTTTATCAAATTAAAAAAAAAGGAAATCTTTGGTGACATTTACTGCTTGTGTTTGTTTTAGCTGACCCTGACAGAAATGTGGTGAGTTCTGAAAATGGTGTGATTGTGTAACCTTATACAAAGCACTGTTGGGTGTTATTTACTAAAGGCAAAGACACTTTGCACTAAAAGTGCACTTGAAACTTGAAATTTGCCCTTATAAAATAACACCCATTGTCACAGAAAGCAGCAATTAGAGCCTCACAAAAGTGTTGTAGCGTTGAGACAATTATCCACACATTCTTGATTAACAATCTTTTTAATACCTGCACAATTACATGTGAATTTAGAAAAGGTTTTTAAAACAAACCAACATGTTTGTTGTATAACAATTTTTGGGGTGGCATTAGAAAAAGTAGAAATGTCCATTTAAGATAAAACAGGCATGTTTAAAACCAACAAGAAAGACACAAATCTTGAACTTACAACGTTCACATTTGGTAGAACTTTGGCAATATCAGACATGAGTATTTAGGAACTGTGTTTGATATTGCGTTCAGATGGGGTGAAGTCACCCCAGGAAAAGCCAAATTTTGAAGATGCACACCAATTTACGAATGTCAACATGTGCTAGCTGCCATCACGGGGGATCAAGGGACATGTTTTGGGGGAGCAATCCCTTCCTCTCAGCTACTTTATTATTGAGGAAGGGGTTGAACCCCCAAAATGCGTCCATTGATCTCCCGTGATGGCAGATAGCACATGCTGACTCACTGTGTGCCTCTTCAAAATTTGGCTTTTCTACAATTCGCGAAAAAATTTTAACATTGTAGCACACCATAAAAGAAAGGGCTTTGGAGGGGTTTTAAACTCTCCCCAAAACATCAATGATGTTCTTATTTTTTTTAAAAACATCATTGATGTTTTTCGTGATGTTTTCCAATGCAACATTACACCCCATGATCTCCCCAATCAGGATCTGGGCACTTTCTGAGGTGAAAGGATCTGGAACCAGACATCACGACCACCTAAAAAGAGAGAAACCAAAAAAAAAACCATGTATTATAAATATGCCGGCATCCATCTCTTACCTGAGCCTGTGGTCGCGGACACTCACCTGTTGTGGTGACTAGTTCCACCACGTCTTCTTCCTCCTCCTGCTCTTCTTGTCTTTGGAGTATTTCCCCTTCTTCCAGAGGTGTGGGGTCTCTGGTCTCCTCGGATGAGGGGTGTCCTCCGAGTCTTTTCTCCCCTATGTTAAAAAAAAATAGGTACGCTTAGCACACAGATATTTGATGGCAGAACTATAAATATGAAACATTGCTTGGAAGTGGGGTACAATTGTCTATTTTGGCAGAGTTCCAAGATGTAGAATTTTCAGTGTGCTTTGTGAAGCTTCAATACTTTACCTGTTTTGTACAAGCTTCGCAGATGGAGACCCCCCTATAGTATACACTGGAGCACCTGTGTGGGCCCCCTAATAAAAAGGGTGTTCTTGTGTCCCACACTAGTGCTCCAGTGTCCAGATGTGAAAACAGCTGCTCAGTGTCCTCTCCTTACACAGAATCTAGTTGGCATTTCAATCTAGTAACAAACCCATCTCCCCAACCAAATTAGTTTCATACAAGGAGGCCCTAAAAGATGTGGTCAAATGCATATGGCCAAAACAATGGTGTTTTAGAGGCCGAAATAAAAATGTTTGATACGAACGAATAATGTGCCCATGAACATGAAAGTTGCCATTTTAAACTGTACAACAGTTCCTAAAAGCACATGGATCAGCACGAACATAATAAACACAAAAAGAATAGGAACACAGAACAACTACTTACTTTTTTGCAACACTCTCTGGATCTTTCTGTACTGCTCATGCTCTCTTAATTTGAGGTCTGACCACCGCTTCCTGAGCTGATCTTTCGATCGTCGTACCCCGAAATTCCGGTGCAGACTCTTGACCACTTTCGCCATGAACTTGGCCTTTTGGACATTAGGGTTGGGGTAAGGTCCATACTTCCCATCATAGTCGGCCTTCTTCAGGATGTCCACCATCTCCAACATCTCCCCAAAGGACATATTTGATGCCTTAAATCGTCTCCTTCTGGATCCAGACGTTTCTGGCTCCGGGCTTTCCTCCTCCTCCTCCTCGTTGCTATAATTAGCACGCACCTGCTGTGTCTCCGCCATGTGCTCTTCCCCCACTGCGCCGAACGAAAAGGGGCGGGGAATAGACTAGAAAGAAAGTCAGGGGTGGGCGGAGTTACACGCATGCGCAGTGTGTATAAAGCGTAACATGCGTGCGTAGTACGTACGATCTGTGAGTGGAGGAAGGAGTATCGGAGGCGCCGATCGTGATAACGAAGGTAAGATTTAACATTGGCCCTATACTGCTTCTAGATTGAGGCCTGTATTTGCACAAGTTTAGAAGACTTTGGGCTGACATTAGGGTTTGTCTTGTGTTGTGTCTTGCAGTGAAAATGGATATCTTGAAAGATAACGACTTTATGGCAATCTTCATTGATATGTTCAGGGAGCTGCCTTGTCTGTGGCAGATAAACCACCCACATTATAAGAACCAAACAAAGAGGAAGGCAGCACTGGATCAATTGCTGGAATTTGTGAAGACGGTGGTCCCCACGGCAGACATCACCTATTTGAGGATCCTAATTGGTGGCCTGAGAAGCACTTATCTAAGGGAGCACAAGAAGGTCCAGGATTCCCAGAGATCCAGAGCTGCAGATGACATCTATGTCTTCAGACTGTGGTACTATGACAGGCTGCATTTTCTGGCAGGTCAGACTGAACCCAGGCCAGCACTCTCCAATCTTCCTTCCACCCCAGCTGAGGCTTCTGACGCCCAACCTGGGCCTTCCAGGCAGCAACAAGTGGAGGAGCCCAGCTTGAGCCAGGTATAGCATTCCTATAAATATTTCTGGTTGTCCAATCAATGATGTTAAATAGATGTTAGTTTTATAGTACTAATTTCTGATTGTGATTGATGAAGCAAAAACTAAAACCATGTCCCTTTTTCATACACATGGAAGTCTCAGCCAGGAGGTGGCCGGGCCAAGCAGGCTGCCTGATATCCAGGTCCCTCCCCTACACCCGCAAAGACAAAGTGGCAGGAAGAGGAGTACGCTGGAGGAGACTTCCATAGGCCTCTTTTGGAAGGCTACAGAGGCCCTGAGAAGCCCCCACACTGTGGAGGAGGACTTTGCTTGCATAACTGCCTGCAAAATGATGCGGATGGAGGAGAGCCAACGACTCCTGTGTGAGTCCCTAATGTTGGAAGCTCTCAATAAGGGGTTGAGGGGCCAAATAACATCTGCTACCCACATTTGTAACCTCACACATGGTCCTCCTCCTCCAGGTCCTCCTCCTCCTCCTCCTCCTCCTCCTCCTCCTCCTCAAGGTCCTACTAGTCCTCCTCCTCCTCCAGGTCCTACTCCTCTTCCTGCCACATCTCCAACACCAGAGCCACAGCCAGGAAGGAAGCGTGGAAAGAAGACCAGAAAGTGATGACCCTGAGTCCAGTCTGGTCTGGCAAAAGATGCAGCCTCTTGTAGTACCACAGCCTGGGGACCCAGATGTCGTCTGCTGCTTTCCAGATCTCTGGGACTTCTGGACCAGACTGCACTCCCTTAGATAAGGACTCCTCAGGCCACCAATTTTGATGTTAAAGAATTGCTGTCTGCCGTGGGGATCCAAGGCTTCGCCAATTTCTGCTGTTTATCCAGCGTTGCCTCCCTCTTTGTTTGGTTCTGAGCCCTTAATAAAGGATTTTTTGTTTCAATTACACTCGTCTATATGTTTTTTCCTTAAAAAAGGACAGTTTGTTTGTGATGATTCAGGTACATTTCTAAAGTACAATGTGAAATTAACAAGGGACACCAACACCAAACAATCTCCTTGAGATTAAATAATATAAGATATCAATGGTGTTGTGGTAACTTGACACACAAAACACACACAAAAATATTATGGAGTAAAACTAAAAATAAAACAAAGATCAGTCTTGAAAAAAATACAAACCTAAAAAAAAAAAAAAGAAAACAACACAAATCCAAATATATTGAGGGGGTCCCGATAAATAATAGAGAAAGAAGTTTGTGAGAAGTCTGTGTGAATATGAGCAGAAAAACTACTTCATTCTTCTCACATTATAAAGAAGAAGAGAGTGTGCTGTATTAAACTATTTTACACATTGCAGCCTGACGAAAGAGCTGTATCCATTCTGAACGCTAATTTTACCAGACTGGGCTGTTCCGTCTCGGAATTTCTTCTGAGCATGCGTGGCACTTTGTGCGTCAGAACTGGCCACACACGGTCGGAATTGACGTGATCGGATTTTGTTGTCGGAAAATTTTATAGCCTGCTCTCAAACTTTGTGTGTTGGAAAATCCGATGGAAAATGTCCGATGGAGCCCACACACGGTCGGAATGTCCGACAACACGCTCCGATAGGACATTTTCCACCGGAAAATCCGACCGTGTGTACGGGGCATTAGTCCTCCTAGGATTCGGGGAGTGTATAGAGTATGTTGTGGTAGACGTGGTTTAGGTTTGCCCCAAATAAATTGAGTGGTTTTGCGTTGAAGGATGTGCATGAAGTATGCTGGGACCTGTATAGGGAGTACTCTAAACAGGTATAAGATCTTGGGTAGTATTGTCATCTTGATTACTGTAATTCTACCCATCCATGCCAATGGTAGGGAAGACCAGTTTTTCATTAGAGAGGTGAGTTGAGTTAGCAATTGAGGGTAATTAGCTTTAAATAAATTTGCTGGGTTAGCCATTAATGTGATTCCTAAGTAAGTAATTTGTGTTGTCGACCAGGTAAAAGGGAGGGAGTCTTGTAATTGTGATTGTAAATCATGTGAAAGTGAAATATTGAGGGCTTTAGATTTATGGGGATTTATTTTAAGTCCAGATATTAAACTGAATTTAGTAAATGTGTCAATGAGGTTTGGGGCTGATATAAGGGGTGAAGTGTAAATCATGTTAAATGTGAAATATTGAGGGCTTTAGATTTATGGGGATTTATTTAAAGTCCAGATATTATACCGAATTTAGTAAATGTGTCAATAAGGGTTTGGGGCTCATATAAGGGGTGAAGTGAGAAAACATGCATACGTTGTGTTGATGACCACCTAGTTCGAGGCCTTTAATGTTTGTATTTGAGCATATGAGTTGGGCTAGGGGTTCAATTGCTAGGGCAAAGAGAAAAGGGGAAAGGGGGCAACCCTGCCTGGTTCCTCTTTCAATGGAGAAGGGATCAGAGCGGAATCCCATATATGGGACATATGCTTTTGGGTTATCATATAGAGAGGAGATCCATTTTAGGAAGTGCCTTCCAAATCCCCATCGGTTTAAGACTGAATTGAGATAAGGCCAAGATAAGGAATCAAATGCCTTCTGAATATCAATGGAGAGGAAGCAGGCAGGGATGCACCGGGTATGAGCTATGTGGGCTAGAAGAGTAGTGCGAGAAATGTTATCACCTGTTTGTATGTAAGGAATAAATCCAGTCTGATCTTTATGGATTAGGGTTCCTATGATTGGAGTCGGTTGAAAAGGATTTTAGCAAGTATTTTAATGTGCAAATTGATTATAGATTTTGGTCTATAATTAGACCAGGATGTGTCATCAGAGTTTGCTTTAGGGATCATAGAAATGGATGCTAAGAGGGATTCCATACGAAAGGAGCGTTCTTTGAGGATAGAATTGAAGGCTTCATCCATAAGGGGTGACAATAAAGTTTTAAAATGTTTGTAATATTTGGCTGAAAAGCCGTCTGGGCCTGGATGTTTGTGTGGTTTTAGAGTATTAATTGCTGTTTGGACTTCTGAGTCTGTAATAATTTTATCAAGAGTTTCTTCTTGTGCAGTTGAAAGATAGGGGAGCTGAATAGAAGTTCGTAGAGTATCTAGGCGTGCTTGGTCGAATGTATGTGTATCTTGATAGAGGTCAGTGAGTTTTCTGCGGAATTCATTTAGGATTTTTATTGGATTACTAGAGTAAGTATTTTTATTTATTTGAAGTCGAATTGGTTTCAGGATTTAATCTGTCCTACGTAATGATAAAGCCAGAAATGTGTTTGGTTTGTTTGCTTTCATCAATAAGCGTGTTTAGATTTATGTAACATCTTTTCTGCTGAGTCTGTTAGAAAAAGATCAAGTTCTAGTTTTGCTTTATTGTAGGCCAGCTTATTTTTCTGGAGAGGGCATATTTTGAATGTTTTCAGAGGATTTAGAGAAGTTTTCATCTAATTGAGTATGGAGTTGTTGTTTTAGTTTGCGATGGTAGGATGCTTGGCTGATACAGACCCCTCTGGTAGATGGTTTAAGAGCTTCCCATATTGTCAGAGGGTCTATATCTGTTTAAGTATTATTTGATATATAGTCTTGAATAGATTTTTCATTATCTTGTCTGTATGTTGGATTGGATAACAGACTATCATTAATAGAACAATGTTGTCATGACCGCATTATGGTCTGACCAAGAGCATGGGATTATTAAAGAGTTTAGTATAAGTGGCGAGGTACTGATGTTTGTAAGTGGTCTATGCATGAAAATTGTTTATGAGGATGGGAATATTGTGTGTAATGCCTTTTATTAGGGTTTTGTTCACGCCATGAGTCAAGGAGAGAATGTTAGTTAAGAAGCTGTTGGTAGGTGGGGCGATGGGCAGATAAAGGCATTGGGGATTTATCTAGGATTGGGTATAATACTTGGTTTGAGTCCCCACATTTTATATGGGTACCTTGTTTGTGGGATTCTACAACGGAGAATAGGTGGGAAAAAAAAGATAATTAAAAAAGAAGAAAAGCAGCGCCAACCTAAGTGCAGTACTGAAGCATAAACATTTTATTACAAGTTGAAACTCACTCAGAGTAAGGTAGATACAGGCACAGGTAAAAAATCAGTCGGGTAGGCTGTGTGGTGGGCAGCAGGGCTCCACAGGGGGCGATCCTATGTGCTGGAGTGTGTTACACTTGTCTCTTAGTCCCATCTGGCGGCCCCGGTCGTAACCAGTGTCACAGGCTGGGTTGAGACAGGCACAGCGTGAATCATCTGTTCGTAGTTGTATTTCCCGGGTTTCAGTGATGCTGCGGGCGTGCACGCGTTCGGAGCATGCGTGCTTCTTCATCAGGCATCATGCCTGATGAAGGAGCACGCATGCTCCGAACGCGTGCACACCCCCAGGGGGTGATTGTAGTATTTGGTAGGGGGTCACCAAATCAGTAAAGGGAGAAGGGGGGGTAGACCAAATCATCTCAGGTCATGATAAAGTTTTTACAATGGGTTAATCAGTGCATTTTGATGTGGAAACTTGTTTCCCTATGCACAATAAGCAGAGGGATCAGTAACCTATTTAATAGGTTAAGGAAGGGTATTAGAATATCCAATATTTATTTGGTAAGATTGTCATAAATATGAACAATATGGTTATGCTGACCTTAGGAAATAGGATCTAGTATAAGACAGCGTAAAGGTTCTGTCTCAGTAGAGTTGGTGGTGGAGAGGCAAAGCGGCTCCTTTTATGAGTGCTGGAGTGGGCTTGATAATTAAGTGTGTCTTGATGATTCTTGGGGGAGTTTTATGTTGCTCAACGTTTGGATCCTTCAGAGGTATTTTCCGGGATTGATAGGTGTAAATCTTGAAGTATGGTCAGTAAGTCATCTGCCGATTTGCAGGTGTAAGAGGTGCCTTTATAAGAAAAGTGGATTGCGAAGGGCAAACTCCAGCAGTAGGAGATGTGGTGATGTTGGAGCATTAGTAGATATGGTTTCATCACTTTCCTTTTGATGAGAGTTTGTTGCGAGAGGTCATTAAAGATTTGATAACGACGGCCCTGGAAGATTAATTAATCTTTTTTCTGGGCTGCTTCCCTCAATTGTTCCTTGGTGCGGAAATAATGTAGTTTAATAACAATGTCTCTTGGGGGTCCATCTTCTTTTCTGGGGGCCAATGTTCTGTGAATCCTATCCATCTCTAGGCATTCCATAGGAATAGATGGAGCAAGTTCCTGGAAGAGCGCTGTAATGGTTGCTTGGAGGTCTTATATATTTTTAGGGATACCACAGACACGAAGATTTGATCTCCTGGCTCTATTTTCAAAATCTTCTAGGTGGATATAGAGAGAGGAATTTTCTTCTCTGAGTGCTTCCAGTTCATCATTGTGATTTGTGGTAATGCTATCTAACTCATCCATCCTTTGTTCCAGAACAGATATGCGGAGGCCCACCTCACGGATTTCTCTTGTAAGTTTCTCAGTAATTGTGTCTGAGGTATTTTGTAGTGCTTTCTGTAATACCCTTTCAAATTGACTAAGAAGGTCGGCTCCAGGTGGGGTATTTTTTAGAGAAATGTGTGTTATCCCAAAATCATAGTCAGGATCATTTTGTTGAGAGGAAGGTGAATTCCGTCTCTGTATGTGTGACTGTGTGGAGCGGGAAGATGTTGGAAGATTTTAGATGTGGCTCTTGTCGAGAGCAGCTTGGCTCTTTACCGGCTTGAGTTTCATTTTTTCCCACTGTACATGTTAGCATTTCATGCCCCAGGGGTAAAGTAATAGACCTGATACCTTGGGTATGCAGATAGCTGCTGTGACTCGGTGAATTTTGGCTGTCGGGTCCCGGTAGATGCAGAGCGCTAAGCAGCCATGTACTGCCTACTCAGCCTTGCGCATACGCCTCCTTGTAGAGCCATCTTTGATTCCACATATCAGAACTGCCTTCCTGATGACTGGCAATCTGCTAATTTGTCAAGGATTATCCAAGAAGCAGCTGGATAGGTTCATATCACACATACAATTGTTGAAGCAGAAGCAGGGAGGTGAGTGCAGTACAGACTCTCTTCTACAGCAAGCAGCATGGTAATGACATCACCAAATCTCACTGCAAATCTCCTGAGACAAAAACAACATTTCATTCCAAATCTCATAAAACATGCAGTCAGAGGCAGCTGTGCTCACACAGCAGATATACAGCTATGAGGCTGTAGGCATAGAAGTGCCAAGGCACCCTCAAATACCAGTGCACTGTAATTTCAGGAAGAATTCAGACAGAAGGTATATTATGGTTACATACAATTAACATTTAAAGCTGTTGCCTATAACAATATGCTATCAGAATTTTTTCCAGTGCATAGGGGCACTCGCCAAGGATGCTCTTTATCCCTGGGTCTTTTCTCTATCATGATTGAACCCTTCGCTGCGGCCTTGCGAGCCTCTGAGGAGGTACTGGGGATAACGGTGGGTAGCTTGACTGAAAAAAACAGTGCTGTATGCGGACGATGTGGTTCTGTTTTTGCGAGACTCCAAGAGTTCCCTGTCGGCAGCTTTATGCCCTGTACACACGAGCGGAATGTCCGACAGAAAAAGTCAGACGGAAGCTTTTCATCGTGTGTAGGCCTCATCGGACTTCTTTTTTTGAAAATTCTGACGGACCTAGAAATGGAACATGTTCTAAATATTTCCGATGGAACCAATTCCTATCAGGAAAACCGATCGTGTGTATGCTGTTCCGATGGACCAAAAATGACCCATGCTGTGAAGCAAGTACAAGATGGAAGCTATTGGCTATTGAACTTCCTTTTTCTAGTCCCGTCGTAAATGTTGTACGTCACCACGTTCTGGACGGTCGGACTTTGGGTTGACCGTGTGTAGGCAAGACCGCTTGAATAGAATTCCGTCGGAGTTCCGTCGGAGAAACCTTCGGAGTTTATTCCGACGGCAAAACCGGTTGCGTGTACACGTGTCAGGAGGCACAAGCCGTCTCCGTCCGCCGGCCTCCAGGGCGCATGCACGGAGGACTCACGCTACGCCGTACACCCGTTCGCGGCCCGATGGTGCGGCGCGCGCGGGTGCACGGCGGTCCCCGTGTGCGCGCCGTGGCCGTGCGGGTGCCCGGCAGCACGTCACGCTGACGCGCTCGCCGGAGGGCTACTTCTGACGGCTCCAGCACCCAGTTGGGTTGCTGGTTTGTCGTCAGCTGTGCCCTGTTCCCTATACCTGCTACTTCCTGTATTTCCTAGTGACTCTGTGCTGAACCCTGCCTGATCAACGGACTACTCTTGCTTGCCTGATACCCCTGACCTCTGCCTGATCAACGGATTACTCTTGCTTGCCTGATACCCCTGACCTCTGCCTGATTAACGGATTACTCTTGCTTGCCTGATACCCCTGACCTCTGCCTGATTTACGGATTACTCTGCCTGCCTGATGCCCTTGACCTCTGCTTGATTAAACGGCTTTGCTTGATACCCCAGTTCTGACCTCTGCCTGAATTACGGACTTGCTTTGCTTGATATCCCGGTTCTGTCCTCTGCCTGAATTACGGACTTTGCTCTGCCTGATACCCCGGTCCGGATTTAACCACTTGTCTCTGCAGTTCCTCAGTACCCAACGGCTACCCGGACCTCCTTCTGGCTCTTCGGGGATCCTGCCACCACCGGAAGCCCGTGCCTCCGCGTGCCCCCAATTCCCTGTATCACTTCCAGGGATCGGGTGCGCGTGGTCGTAAGGGCGAGCCGCTCTCGGCATCTTGGCCTCGGTGAGTATAGTCTTGACAGTACAAACCAGCCAGATGTCCGAGGCCGACAGAGCGCGCTCTCCTTTGGAGATCCTGTGTCAGCAGGTCTCCACTCTGGCCGACTCAGTTCAGAAACTACAGGAGGGGTATACTCAGATTGACAACCGCCTCCAACAAATTATTGGGGTACTCCCTCCTGCTGCTGCAGCTCCCACACGCAGCAATGAAGGTTCGCTTCCCCAGGCCACCACCAACCCTACAGTTGTCATGGCGCTTCCTGAACCTAGGGTCCCTACACCTGAACGGTTCTCAGGGGACCGTAAAAAATTCAGAGCTTTTAAGAACGCATGCTCTCTTTACTTTGCCCTTCAGCCCCGGACCTTCGCATCAGAGATCGTCAAAGTAGGATTCGCAATCTCACTGCTGTCAGAAGAACCTCAGGCTTGGGCCCACGGCTTAATGGAACAGGGAAGTCCTGTGTTAAACTCTATAGATACCTTCTTCGAGAGTATGTCCAAACTCTATGACGACCCTCAGCGAAAGGCTACAGCTGAAGCCATCTTACACCACCTGTCCCAAGGGAGGAGACCAATTGAAGACTATACGGTAGAATTCCGTAAATGGGCAGCCGACACGAATTGGAACGAGCCGGCTCTGCGCTACCAGTACCGTCAAGGCTTGTCCGAACTCCTCAAAGATGAGCTGGCCAGAATGGAGACTCCCAATTCCTTGGAGGAGCTAATTCAGGCAGCCACGAAACTGGACAGGCGCCTGCGGGAGCGTCGCTCAGAGCGGTTCCAGGGTCCACGCCCTACGTGGACGCCATTCAGAGCCTCACCTATGCCGTCACCATCTCCTACAACACCTCCTGAAGCTGAGCCCATGCAGCTAGGCCTGGTCCGGGCCCCACTAACTTCAGAAGAGAGGAAACGCAGACGGCAGTCCAACTTGTGTCTTTATTGCGGGGGAGCTGGACACTTCCTGCGCAGCTGTCCAATAAGGCCCAGTAAGTGTCTTCAGCCAAGATTGATGAATTACCAAGATAATAATGCTCCAAAGTCTTATGTGATGTTGTTTGTTTCCCTGCAGCTACCGGAAGGGGAGTATCGCCTACCCGCCATCATTGATTCGGGAGCTTGTAGCTGCTTCATGGATGCAGCCCTGGCCCGCAGCCTCCGTATTCCCTTGCAAACGAAAGCTCAAGGTCTACAGGTGCATCTGGCTGATGGGTCTCTTACTAGTTCGGGTCCAATCACCCAGGAGACCCGGCCTATTCTGGTAACCACCGACTCCGGGCATCAGGAGCTCCTACGGCTTGACCTCATCCATTCTCCCATTTTTCCCGTCATCCTAAGCCTGCCCTGGTTACAGGCTCATGATCCGCAGATCCAATGGAGCACTAAGGTGGTATCCTTCTCCTCTCCATATTGCTCTGAGCATTGCCTCCCTTCAACTCCAAAGGTTTGTGCTACGGTTACTGTTCCGACGGATAAACTTCAGCAGATTCCCTCCGAATATCTTGAGTTCCAAGAGGTCTTTAATAAACAAATGGCCGACCGCCTACCACCTCATCGGCCTTATGACTGTCCGATCGATCTGCTGCCGGGGTCAGTGATTCCGTTCGGTCGTATATTTCCCCTCTCAGAGACTGAACTGGAGGCTCTCAAACAATACATCAATGAGAACCTGGAAAAGGGTTTTATACGTCCCTCATCCTCACCTGCCGGAGCAGGGATATTCTTTGTTGGAAAAAAGGATGGATCCCTTAGACCTTGTGTGGACTACCGGCAGCTTAATAATATCACCATCAAGAACAGGTATCCACTGCCGCTTATTCCGGAGCTGTTCCAACGATTCCGATCTGCCAAGGTCTTTTCCAAATTAGACCTCCGGGGTGCCTATAACCTTGTTAGAATCAGAGCCGGGGATGAATGGAAGACAGCATTCCGGTCCAGGTTTGGACACTTCGAGTACTTGGTGATGCCATTCGGGCTGTGTAATGCTCCAGCCACTTTTCAGCACCTCGTCAACGATATATTCCGAGAATACCTGGATGACTTTCTTGTTGTCTATCTAGATGACATACTCATTTTCTCCTCCACGATTGAGCTACACAAGGGGCATGTCAAAAGGGTCCTTACTATATTGAAGCAGCACAAGCTTTATTTGAAGGTGGAGAAGTGCGAATTCGAGAGATCAGTGGTACAATTCCCGGGGTTTATCATATCAGCCGATGGAATCGCAATGGATCCCCAAAAGATACAAGCCATTCAGGAGTGGCCAGCTCCGTCCGATAAAAAAGGGGTCCAACGGTTCTTAGGATTCGCCAACTTTTACCGGAAATTCATTATCGGATTCTCGGTCATTGTGGCACCCATCACCCAGCTAACCCGCCAGCACGGTTCCTTCTGGTGGTCCGAAGCCGCACAAGAGGCCTTTCTGAAATTAAAAAACCTGTTTAGTTCGGCTCCAATTCTTCGCCACCCCGATCCTTCTCAGCCATTTGTACTGGAGGTGGATGCCTCGGAAATTGCAACAGGAGCAAATCTTTCCCAAAGACAAGGGCCCAAAGCCATCCTTCACCCCGTTGCATTCGCATCCCGGAGACTCAGCCCGCCGGAATTAAACTACGACGTGGGTGAAAGGGAGCTGCTGGCCATAAAATTTGCTCTAGAAGAATGGGGGTATCTGCTCGAAGGCGCATTACACCCAGTGATGATCTTTACAGATCATAAGAACCTCGAGTACTTACGGACAGCAAAGCGACTAAAACCTAGACAGGCCCGTTGGGCTCTCTTTTTCTCTCGCTTCAACTTCCACATATCCTACAGACCTGGCACAAAGAATGGAAAGGCAGACGCACTCTCACGGATGTTCTCAGCAGATTCCCAAACTCCAGAACCTAGTACAATCCTCTCTTCTCAAAACTTCCTGGGGATGACACAGGTGGACTTGATGTCGTCCATTAAATCATCATCCAACTCTTGCATGGAACCAGAGGTACAATCCTTGAAGAGAAATGGGAATTTTTTTTGGATCCGTGGGAAAATTTTTGTACCTCGGGAGACACGGTCACTAACCCTTAAAATGTGCCATGACCATAAACTCGCAGGGCACTTTGGAATAAGAAAAACATCCGAGCTGGTCTCTCGTTCCTTTTGGTGGCCTGGGTGGAGACGGGATTGCAAGGAATATGTGGCTTCTTGTCCTCTATGTCAGCGGAACAAAGGTCAAAACGCCAAGTCTTGGGGTTTACTAAAACCTCTGCCCATCCCAGAACGGCCATGGTCGGACGTCTCCATGGATTTCATAGTGGACTTGCCAGCCTCGGGGGGTTTTACCACTATTTTTGTCGTGGTTGACCGTCTCTCCAAGATGGCCCATTTTTTGCCCATGAAGGGCACCCCTTCGGCCTTAGAGACAGCCAATATTTTTCTGAAGGAAATCATCAGGCTCCATGGTGTACCAAAGAGTATTGTGTCAGACAGGGGTGTACAATTTATGTCCAAGTTCTGGAGGGAGCTCTGCAAAGCCCTAGATATCAAGGTCTGCCTCTCATCAGCCTACCACCCTCAGAGCAACGGCCAAACGGAGAGGACGAACCAGACCCTAGAGCAATACCTGCGGTGTTTCTGCTCAGGATCCCAGGATGATTGGGCAAGCCTTCTCCCATACGCGGAGTTCACGTATAACAATTCTGTTCACGCTGCTACCAACCAAACGCCTTTCTGGGCAAATTGCGGATTCCATCCCACGTTTCTGTCCAACGATGTTCTTGAGATAGCAGTCTCTGCAGTGCATGACAGAATAACCTCTTTACAAGCGAATTTCCAGAGAATTCAAGACATGTTGCAAAAAGCTCAAGCGGATTACAAGGAGCAGTATGACCGGGGCAGGAGGGAGAATCCAACCTTTAATATAGGAGAGGAGGTCTGGTTGTCCACTACCAACCTTAAACTATCCGTGCCTTCTCGGAAACTGGGGCCCAAGTTCATTGGTCCTTTTCCCATCAAAAGGATTATCAACCCTGTGGCTATGGAGCTAGCGTTACCAAAGACATACAGGATCCATCCTGTCTTCCATGTGTCCTTGCTGAAGCCTGTGGTGGACAGCACTTTTCCGGAAAGAAGGGAACTTCCTCCTCCACCAGTTAGGGTGGATGGGGAGAATGAGTTTGAGGTGGAGTCCATCCTTAACTGTAGGAAGAAGGGCAGACAACTGCAGTATTTGATCCATGGAAGGGATATCCACCTGAGGACAACTCTTGGGAACCCGCAAAGAATCTGCATGCACCACGTTTAATTCAAGCTTTCCATCGAGACCATCCGGAAGTGATGTCCAGCCTGGGCGTCCAGTGTCCGCCCTTAGGAGGGGGGCACTGTCAGGAGGCACAAGCCGCCTCCGTCCGCCGGGCTCCAGGGCGCATGCGCGGAGGACTCACGCTACGCCGTACACCCGTTCGCGGCCCGATGGTGCGGCGCGCGCGGGTGCACGGCGGTCCCCGTGTGCGCGCCGTGGCCGTGCGGGTGCCCGGCAGCGTGTCACACTGACACGCTCGCCGGAGGGCTATGTCTGACGGCTCCAGCACCCACTCGAGTTGCTGGTTTGTCGTCAGCTGTGCCCTGTTCCCTATACCTGCTACTTCCTGTATTTCCTAGTGACTCTGTGCTGAACCCTGCCTGATCAACGGACTACTCTTGCTTGCTTGATACCCCTGACCTCTGCCTGATCAACGGATTACTCTTGCTTGCCTGATACCCCTGACCTCTGCCTGATTAACGGATTACTCTTGCTTGCCTGATACCCCTGACCTCTGCCTGATTTACGGATTACTCTGCCTGCCTGATGCCCTTGACCTCTGCTTGATTAAACGGACTCTGCTTTGCTTGATACCCCGGTTCTGACCTCTGCCTGAATTAGGGACTTGCTTTGCTTGATACCCCGGTTCTGTCCTCTACCTGAATTACGGACTTTGCTCTGTCTGATACCCCGGTCCGGATTTAACCACTTGTCTCTGCAGTTCCTCAGTACCCAACGGCTACCCGGACCTCCTTCCGGCTCTTCGGGGATCCTGCCACCACCGGAAGCCCGTGCCTCCGCGTGCCCCCAATTCCCTGTATCACTTCCAGGGATCGGGTGCGCGTGGTCGTAAGGGCGAGCCGCTCTCGGCATCTTGGCCTCGGTGAGTATAGTCTTGACAACACGGCATTAGACATCCTAAATTCCTTTGCACATTTTTCAGGTCTGAAAGTCAACTAGGGAAAATCCAAGATTCTCTCACTCAGGACACCATCCTCTAGATGTGAGATTCCCACAGATTGTCCCTTGCAGCGGGTAGAGGTGATCAAATATCTGGGGTTACATATCTCTAAGTCTGTATCAGATTTTATAGCCTTGAATGTCGATTCACTTTTGATTAAGCTAATATCCAGGCTACTGAATTTAGTGAAAATGAAATTTTTACCTCTATTTTTAAATATATTTCAGAATTCCCGTTTGGATACCGAGATATATATTCAAAAGAATAGATCAACTCATAACGACTTTCCTGTGGCAGGGGCGACACCCCTGAATTAAACTCCGGGTGTTACAACTGCCGTGGAAACAAGGGGGACTGGCTGTCCCAGACTTCCACAGGTATTTCTTAGCGGGTCAGCTAGTATTCGTTCACAGGTGGTTTACTCTACCTGAGGATGACACTGTCAATACATTAGAGGCGGCTATTGCTGGTCCTTATAAGGCACGGACGCATCTCCCACATCGGGGTATCAGGGCTCCGTATAGGCTCACAATATCCATGCGTGCAACCAGTAGGTTATGGGTAGCGGTGACCAGGATGGGTAGCGCTTCTGAGATTTCTCCTCACACATCACTTTGGAAGAATCCCAAATCAACACACTTTTGTGAATATCCTGATCCAATCATCTGGACTAAATTTGGTATTAAGACTCTGAAAGACATAGTGGGTGGTAGGAAACTTCTACAGTTTGATGCCCTGAAAACCGAGTTTACCTTTCCCAACACTCACTTGTTCCGTTATCTTCAGCTCAAACATGCATACAATGCCCAATTTGGAGATATTGGTATTACCCTGAAAATGAGCGAGTTAGAGTCTTTACTGAGGGAGGACACTTTGGACAAGGCCTTGTCTACAATATATAAATAACTGTTCGGAGAGGAAGGAGATCTCATTGCAAAGTGTAGGATGGTGTGGGGTGAGGTGTTCCTCCAGATGGACGGGGATGACTGGGATGATGTATGGGGCAATAATTTTCCTATAGATTGGTCTCTGCTAGGGACCAACTCATTCAATTTAAATTCCTGCATCGTATATATCTTACTCCAGCTAGATTGGTTAAGATGTTCCCTACTCAGTCGCCTGGGTGCTGGTGGTGCAGTTCCCTCACTGCCGATTTCATGCATATCTTTTGGAATTGCTCGACCATTCAAGGTTTTTTGGAAAGGGGTCACAGAATGTATAGCCGAAGTAACTGCCATTCATATACAGCCCACAATAGAGGTGTGCCTTTTGGGAGTGGTAGACAATCTAGCCCCAAAAAGAGTAACTCGTACTTTGCTGATGATCCTAATCTATTACGCTAGAAAAACTATAGTGCTATCATGGAAAAAGCCCAATCCTCCATCTGTATCAGCGTGGAAGGGTGTGGTCAATAGGGCTGCACCTTTAGACAAGGCTACATACATTAGCAGGGACATACCACAGAAATTTGATAAAGTGTGGGGCAGTTGGATGAATAATGAAAGTACGGTGACAGATTAAGTGGCACCTAATTGAATGCACCTGCAGCAGGATTTAACATGTATGTAACTGTTTGAAATATCTAAATGTACCATTGACGGTTACTAAGAAAAGGTGGCCTTATTAATAGAGATATAGGTATCTTGCGAGCCACAAATGGACTGATGCCTCCACGGAGTAAGCTAATTAAGCTGCAAGCACTAAACCACGTTTCATTGCGTGTAATATGATGCGTAAATAATAATTGTGCCCGCGCTAATATAATGTCACATATAAAACTCTCACATATAAAAAAAGATGCCGTGTGAAAATATTTAAATATAATAAATATATATGAAACCGTACATATAAAATAAAGTGCAAATATTTATCTATAATAATCAATCATCAAGTGCATATAAAAAGTGCAATCGTAGTAATAATTATGGAAAGTGCAACGTGCTAAACTATAAATGCCAAACACTCTCCTGTGACATTTAGGTGTTCAACCTAATCAGAAAATGCACCAATAATTATGGAAAGTGCAACGTGCTAAACTATAAATGCCAAACACTCTCCTGTGACATTTAGGTGTTCAACCTAATCAGCAAATGCAAATCACAAAAAACCAACGTGAATGAATAGTGTCCATAGAATAAGTGTTCAACATGCTTCTTTTGATAGGTATCTGAATCACAACAAGCAAGATGTGCTCTCCCGTGACACCCCACATGTGCTTGCGCTCACCTTGAATCGTGTGACACAGTAATTAAACGGTGTCAAAACACGCATTGGGGCCACTCCTGGGCTCACTCAGGAAACAATGAAGCAAAACACTCCTCACAGGTAAAGCCAAGTTCCACATTCATAGAAGAAACAAAAAGGACTCCATAGTGTAATATAGCAAGGACATTTATTGGATGAAAAAAAGTCCTCCAGGAGGGTACTCACATTAGATGGGTGCTACAGTGCACCAAACTATACAGTTGAAAAAACGAAAGTAGCTATTTGTATGGCATGCGGTGTGGTATGTAAAATCCTCCTCCACTGCTGACAGCTCCGTCCCTCCCCGAGGGACACTTTATTTTATATGTACGGTTTCATATATATTTATTATATTTAAATATTTTCACACGGCATCTTTTTTTTATATGTGAGAGTTTTATATGTGGCCTTATTAATACCTTGATTTTATCACTGAGTGAGGGTCTGAAAGGAGGAGGAGAGAGCCAATGCTGAAGAAATGTAAATAGATTATTTTTGTTTGTGGACCATTGGGTCTTGTGTATACTTGTTATGTTAAAAGCAATAAATAAAACTTAAAAAAAAAAAAAAAGCTGTTGCCTATAACATAGCAAATCTTCACATTTTGACTTTAGGTCCACTTTCAGGAATTGCATTCACATGCTCATGTGAACCTGCAGAATAGTCATTACTCTATACTTTTGTAGCAACGTTTCACTGCTCTTTTGGATGTGCTTTATGTAAATCAGTCTTGCTCAGCGAGTCAAATTATACTGTTAAGTGGTAGACTTTTTGAAAATATACTGAAACAATTTACCTACAAATGTATACATTTAATCATATGAATTTCTTCCTTTTTTTCCCCAGTATACTTACATTGCTGTGACTCAGCATTATTATTCTCACAAGGATAACATTAATATGGGCCCCCAATGACTCATCATGGTAGATTTCATTCACCTGTAAAACAATGTAAATTGAGATTAAAGAGAAGGTTCTGATGAAAAACATATTTAGGGAAACAATGTTTTTTTTCCTTTTTTTAATATTGTGTAATTTGTATCCTTTTCACTACTTTAATTGTTTACATAAAAACACATTTTGACAAGCGGCAGTCATGTCGATCATCACACTTTCACCAGCTGTAGTAACACATTGCACCACACTGCACCAAGTACAGTATTATACTTAACTGTATATGTGCTTCGAAGTGATGTTAAGGCACATTCACACATGTGCGACTTGTCATGTGACTGTGGACCCCAAAGTCGCATGCAAAGGTGCAAAATAAAATGCAATCAATAAAGTTCATCAAATGTGAGGTATAGGGCTGGTGACACGTCGATGTAATCTTGGTGACTTCCTGTGCTCCCCTCCTGGGTCCCCACTCACCAGATGAAGATGATAAATACGCCTGTGTATATCAAGATGGTGTCTCCTGTCCAGTAGATATATGGGTTGGTTGTGCCTCAGAGAATGGAATCTCCTCTCCTCCACCACTTGATGTAGATCCTACATACTTTCCTTGGTCAAAGACGATCGAAGTAGTAAAGTTTGGACAAGTGAAGAAAAGGGGGCATATAGTGTTATACTGCAAGGTTTATTAAAAGGTTTAAAATCATTACACTTACATCAGAGTCTTTAAAATGTGCAAAAATTGCCGCCTTGGCATCCAAACAGCCTTCACAGATTATCCTTAGCTTGACATGTTTTGCCCCTACCCACTGGGCATCATCAGAAGGGGCGAAGCATGTCATTTTAAACCTTTTAATAAACCTTGCAGTATTACACTATATGCCCTCTTTTCTTCACTCCAAACTTTACTACTTCGATCGTCTTTGACCAAGTAAAGTATGTAGGATCTACATCAAGTGGTGGAGGAGAGGAGATTCCATTCTCTGAGACACAACCAACCCATATATCTACTGGACAGGAGACACCATCTTGATATACACAGGCATATTTATCATCTTCATGTGGTGAGTGGGGACCCAGGATTACATCGACGTGTCACCAGCCCTATACCTCACACTTGATGAACTTTATTGAATGCACTTTATTTTGCACCTTTTTTGAACTTTATTGAATGTATTTTTTGCACTTGATTGGCACTTTGCTATTCATGTTGTCACATGACACATATTTGATGTGAGTATATGTATATTCACATATTTTGGGGTACTCACCTTGCACTACAGCGGCAGCCCTACTACATATGTACATAGGTTTGTGTGTGTAAACGCACACATATATGCACATTTTGTATTTATTCAATATTTTTTTACAATTTTTTTTATTTTTCTCCACAGCGCGGGTTCTATCTTTATTAGTTTTATCTATTTTTTAAGGGTATCCTTTATTTATAGATATGTTATTGATTTAATTTCAGAGCATTTTGGGGCATGGCTTGAGCGTGCTGCAGATGGCCGCTCGTTAGAGAAGCTCCGGAGCATCGAGGGGGATCTAAGCATACAGGACCTGCTTCTAGCCACACAATTGCCAGCGCTAGCAAGCTAAAGTTTTCCCAAACACCTGAGAATGACAAGAAAGCGCAAGGAGGAGCGGAGACCACTGACCGAGTTTTTCCTTAAGCCACCACGAGGCGGAGGAAAAGATGGCGCCGGCATCCCGGCTCCTGCCGCCTTACACAGCCACAGCAACCTACCAGCACACCCACTACCCCACTACTAAAAGGCTGAATCATCCGGCTAAGAAATCCTCCCTCTGGAAAACTGCCCTAAAACTGAACAGCGATATAGTCTGTGCACAAGAAACGCACTTCAAGGACACTGCAACCCCCTCGTTTAAACACAGTTCCTTCCCTCATGCATTTCTAGCCAGCAGCTCAGAAAAGAAACGTGGAGTCTTGATAGCTGTTAAGAATACTATTAACTTCCAACTGGTGGAACAAATCCCTGACCCTAACGGACGCTATGTGATCCTGATATGCACACTGGACTCAGCCCCATATACACTGGTCTGTCTTTATGCCCCAAACTCTCAGCGGAATTTCATTCCTAGACAAAATACTGAGGAAAACCCGTAAAGCCCAAAAGGGCTCTCTAATACTATGTGGAGACTTCAACATCACTCCTGATTACCACATTGATACCACAAACAGGAACTTGAGGCACACCTCCCCGATGCACCACTTCCTCCTAGCAAATGAATTGCACGATGTGTGGAGATGCCATCACACTACTGAGAAAGACTTCACTCTCCACTCCACTCCACTGCACATAATTCTTATTCTAGGATTGACTACTTCCTAACTGACAAATGGCTTCTCCAACGAATCTCGGCTTCTACTATAGAACCGATTACGTGGTCGGACCATGCTCCTATTTGTCTAAAAGTTGACTCAAGTAACTCACCCAATCCCACAAAATTATGGAAGGCCAACACATTTCTAATGAAATCTTTTACCTATGCAGAGGAGATTCAATGTCAGATAGATGAGTACTTCCAACACAATGTTGGTTCAGTGGATAAAGCCGCAAATCTATGGATGGCGCACAAAGCGTTCATAAGAGGGGTGTTGATGAAACTGGGGTCTCAGGCAAAAAAGAGGAGGACGCAGCTAATTGACAAGGTAATCGCACAAATTGAGTCCACTGAATCCCTCAACAAACTGATACCATCCCACTCACTCAAATTGAAGCTCCTGGCCCTGAGGCAAGAACTCAGGTCCATATTACTAGACTACTTCAAAAAAAACCCATTGCAGACTCAAAGCCTACTCATATTCCACTAGCAACAAAGCAGGCAAACGCAAGGCCAAGATCCCAAGATTGTTTTCCACCCCACCTCCAAGGTCAAAATTCATGATCCCTAAGGGATAGCCAACGCATTTAGCGATTATTACGAGACCTTATATAACCTTAAAAATGACACCACGAAGGGGCGTGGCCAGCTGCCGAGCGTAATGGATGTCTGATTCCACAGCTCCAGTGCTGACCGGAGAAAAACAGCAGAGAAGCACTCCAGTAAGGATCAAAACTTCACCCCAAACAGACAGCTGAGACTGGGGACTCACTTAACCATGTCCTGAAAACAAAAGGAATACAGACAACCAAGAAAACTGACGTCTTACTTCACACAGCCGCCGACCCTCCGATTCCAAGATGGTGCCCGTGGCCTGCAATGATGATGATGGCTCCTACACAGATCTCCCAGATGCCGATCCACCAGTAATATCCCTTCCCAGGAACAGCAGGTGATCCATCCTCCACAGCCTCATAATATGCATAGTAGCCCGGTGAAATCGCGGATGAGGTTGGATTCTGATCATTTAAACCCGGCGGTGAGTCCTTTAGTATCTGACCCTCCTGCTCCATTACCTCAGCCATCTCCTATTGCTGCATTTCCTACGTCCAATCAACCAGTGCTAGACACCACGATGAAAGAGATGCTCATCCCTCTCTAAAACTCCCTACATGTCACTATATCATCCATGTTCATGAATTTCTCCTCAGAGATGCACTCCATGGGGAACAAATTATGCCAAATAGACAACCAAGTGGGGGAAATCACAGAAACAGTGAACGACTTGGTGGATGCACATGAAAATACACACGGTGAAAACCAATGGATGAGAGCCAAAATGGCGGACCTGGAAGACAGGTTATGTTGCAATAATGTAAAAATACGCAGCATACCCGAGAGTGTACAGCCATCTGACCTTAATGCATAAACCAGACGGCTAATATCCACCATGCTCCCTGAGCTGTCTCCCATGGAAACCATTATTGACAGGATTCATCGCCTACCTAAACCCCCTCACATCCCTGAAGAAGTTCCTTGTGATGTTTTACTAAGAATACATTTCTACCACACGAAAGACCAGCTTTTGTATAAGGCACAACTGGGTCAACTCCCAGCACCGTACTCCAACCTGCAAATGTACGCTGACCTGTCGCAATACACCCGACAACTCAGGCGCCAACTAAATATAATTACCAAACCTCTTAATAACCATAAAATTCCCTACCAATGGGGATTCCCTACGAAACTAATGGTTACCAAAGACGGGAAGAAACACAACATCCACACGGTAGAGGAGGGCCTTCTGTTACTCCAAGCTTGGGAAATCATCCCTGACTCTGCGACCCAATTGCAGACTCACCAGGGCAAAATCAACCCTTTTTCATCAAGGAATTCCCACGCCAACACCAAAGCCAATGCTCCAAAATAAGTGCTTCCAATAACATGTTGAAATACAGTGTTCTGTTCCGGTTCGGCACTACGCTCGTTGTCACTTCACAAACTTTTACCCCAATATATTTCAGCAGCGCTAATCCTAAATCCTGCTGAATATCTTTCACCCTTGTCTGTCTACCTTTTTGTTCTCACCCACTTCCTCGTCCACAGGCAGGCACACGGATTAGTATATATTCAACTGTTAATTATCTAACTTTTTCATCCTCTTGACTGTTACTCCTGAGAACACACGAAAGACTACTGTTCCAGCTCCATCGCATTCTCTACTTAGCAAATCCCAACTCTCAACAACCCGCTGTACGCAGAAACAGACCTCAACACCTCCAACTTCGACCAACTATGAGTAAACCAAATGCACGCTCTACCAGTTTTACCACACCGGCCATAATGCCAAAATTCATGTCTCTCAACACCAAAGGGCTGAACCACCCAGCAAAAAAGGCCTCACTTTGGTGCACGGCGCATGAATCTGACTGTGAAGTGATATGCGTACAAGAGACGCACTTCAAGATTAATGAGGAACCCCGATGCTCTAACAAGAATTTTCCCAAAATATTTAAAGCCTCAGGCCCACACAAGCAAAATGGAGTACCAGCACCAACAGCCTTTGTAATTTGCCTGGTAACTGTCTACAGTGCAATAAACTAAGTTTGAATCCAGCCCATGGTTCATACACACACACACATACACATATATATATATATATATATATATATATATATATATATATATATATATATATATATATATATATATATATATATATATATATATATATATATATATATGTCATTTTGGCTCCTACCCATAGGGCGCTGCTTTTTTCTCTTGATTCCTGCTCCACATTTTTCCACTGGTTGGTAGCTGCACTGGGTATCAGTTTTATCCACATATATCCACATATAACTGACAGTTTCTAGTGCTTCAGGAACTTGTTGTTTATAATGCCTGGATAGGCTATGCTTAACAGGAGCTGTCACCACCAGACCCCCCAGGAACCCTCAACCTATTAGAAACGAAGAGAGAGGTGTTAAGGATTCACCTCGGCTCCATTAAGAGGACAGTTGCGCAGGCACCCCCCAATACCAGGTACCCGTTCACGATTCTGAGAAATGATTACCATGCTGGCAATAGAGGAGGAGGAAGGGGGTGAGGGAGACCACCCTGAAACCATAACTGTAGACACTCCAACAACCCCAGAGGAGGTTTTCCAAGGAGAGGTTATGGAGGTCCCCCTTGGATAGGGAGGGGGAAATCCCACTACAGGGGGAGAGGGGGAGAATATGTTCCACCAGCGAGAATGGAGGAAGAATGGACCCCATGGTATTACAATACGCCACCCCAAAACAATGGCAGAGAAGAAAGAAACCGAGGACCAGAGGATGTAGAGGAAAAAGAAAAGGAGAGACATAGGAAAAGGCATTTTTAACTTGAGCAATGTCATTTTCTCAGAAGACGAGCTGCGCGTTTTATAGTTAGGTCTCAAATTCACCCCTGACTGGAAATTGAATAAATTTGATGTTTTTATTGATTTACACAAATTTATGAGGAAGGTGAATATTAGGAAACATTATGCCAATATTTAACCACAGAGAGATAAGGAGGAAAAACAATTTCAACATATGCAGCTTAGGAATAGGTCTGCATGTAACCCCAAAGTACAAAACAACCACTTTAGTGAGGTTTTCAGGACCCTAGTCGAACAGGATCTTGATAAATTCAACATTGTATCAGAAAGGCCCAAAAAAGATATAGAACAAGGGCTCAGACTGTTAGAAAAAAAAAAAGAGGTTGCAATACCATCAGCTGTTAAAGGAGGAGGATAGGTGATTTTAAATAAAGGAGATTACCGTATTTATCGGCGTATAACATGCACCTTAATTTTAAGACAGAAGTTTCAGGAAAGAAACTTAAATTGTAAATAAAGAATTTTAAAGCAAAATGAGGGTTAACGCCCATCATTGCAGCCTTATCAGTGCCCATCTGCAGCCTCGCCATTGCGCATCAATGCAGCCTGATCAGTGCCCATCTGCAGCCTCGCCATTGCCAATTAATGAAGCCTGATCAGTGCCCATCTGCAGCCTCACCATTGCCCATTAATGAAGCCTGATCAGTGCCCATCTGCAGCCTTTCCATTGCCCATCTGCAGCTTTGCCCATCATTGCAGCCTAATCAGTGGCCATCTGCCGCCTTGCTCCTCACTGCAGCCTAACCAGTGGCCATCTGCCACCTTGCTCCTCACTGCAGCCTAATCAGTGTCCATCTGCAGCCTTGCTCCCCACTGCAGCCTGATCAGTGCCCATCATTGCACATCTGAAGCCTTGCTCCTCACTGCAGCCTGATCAGTGTCCATCTGCAGCCTTGCCATTGCCGAAATAGACAGATGGATCTCCTGTGTACTCCGCGTCACGCCCAGTCCCGCCCTTTGGCCCGGATCCTATGATGGACATAACGCCATGATGTCAATGCTAGGAGCTGTCCAGGGGGCAGGAATGGGCGTGACTGCGAGCCAAGCCGAGTACACAGGAGATCCGGCTCTGTTTTTTTCGGTGGCGCTAGTCCCCTCCTTCCCCTCTGTGGCAGCCTATATCGGCATATGACACGCCCACACGATTTCCCCCCTATTTTAAGGGGGGAAAGGTGCGTGTTATATGCCGATAAATACAGTATATGGCAGAACTTAATAAACTAGTTGACGATCAAGAAACCTATGAAAAATGAAAGGGGAACCCTACAAACAAATATAAGGCTAAATTGAAAAGATTGAGCAACAAAGTCTATAAAGAAGATCTCATCAATAAAAGAGAAGCTAGATATCTTATACCTGATGCCCCCCGTGTGCCGGTTATCTATCAAATACCAAAAATTCAAAAATACATGGCCAAACCCCCAGGGAGACCAATAGTAAAGTGGTATTGATTATTTTTTCAGTAGGGGGGAATACTTTGATTGTTTCTTGCAACCCATGGCCCAGAAGTCCCCAGCCTACTGGCAATAGACAGTAAGGAACTGATTAACCTGCCTAAAGATATGGAAGTATCAGACGACTGCATTCTGGTGAATGTTAATTCGCTTTACACCAATATCAAACAAAGTTTCGCCTTGGACGCAGTAATGTGGGCCTTACAAAAGACCAATTTAAAAAGGAAACAAAGACAGTTTTTGATTAAAGCACTGGATCTGGCCATGGGAGATAATTTATTTTGGCATAATGGTAGCCACTACAGGCAGAGGAAGGGAGTAACCATGGGGGCCAAGTACGCACCCTCAGTGGCAAATATTTTTTATGAGCAAATGGGGCATGAGGCCATACATGGGGAATAGAGACCAGAACTGAAGTTATACAAGAGGTTTATCAATGATATCCCAGTATTAAATACAATTTTACCGAGCAAATCCCAATTCCTTTAGACCAAGCCTCCTACTTTAAGGAATAAACTTGCCAGGAATGTTGTCGACCCTCCTCGAAGGGTGGGGACTTTTCTGTACCAGGTGTTTTTTTTTTACATGTGTGAGATGTGTTGCATGCAGGACCATTAAACACAAGCTCAAGAAAATTACAAATTTCGAGTCTAAGTCCAGAGGTACATCGTTCGAGATAGAGAAGTTCATCTCGTGTGTTAGTACGCATGTGACCTACCTATTGGAATGCCCATGGAATCTCCAATATGTGGGGAGAACTACTAGGAAGCTTGGTGTAAGGCTGCGCAAACATGTCAACAATATAAAAAAGGGGTTTGTTAAGCATAGCCCATCCAGGTATTATAGATTGGTTTCACAATCGAGACCCCACATCTTTAAAGTTTTGTGGTATAGACAAGGTGCTCCCTCATTGGAGGGGGGGTGATCTTACTAAAGGTATTTTACAAAAATGAAAAAAAAATGGATTTATTTGCTAACACAATGAATCCTAAGGGTTTGAACATAGAGTTGGACCTCAATTGTTTCTCATCCAACTGGTGGTTTGATTATGTGGTTCAATATTTGTTCATTGGTTTATTTTAATTTCTATTCTATTTATTTAAATAATTTTTATTTCAGTTTTATTTTTATTTTATTATTATTTTTATTCTTATTTTTATTTGTGTATCTTTTTCATTTTATTTTATTTTTTTTATTTTTTCATTTATGTAAATTTTTATTTTCATTTATTTTCATCTTTATTTTTAATGTAATTAACTTTTATTTTTATTTATGTTTATTTTTTCTATTTTTGTCATCAAGTTAATGTTGCTCCTTTAATAAGGATTATGTTTGACTGACCTGTCAGGGTTTTTATATAGGCAATGCAATACAGTCATGGTCAGGATTGTCTTCCGTTTGATGAGAGGAAGTTCCCTTTATGGGTGTACTTGACGTCAAGTACACCCAAGGGAAGTGAGGTATAGTCATGTGAGCGTAACGTTTCCTGTTGGGTGTATTCGAAGCTGGGTACACCCAGGGGGAAATAGTGTCATGGTCATGTGATTGGGCGGAGCCACACCTGGCTATAAATATCACTGCGATGCCGTGAGTCTTGTCTTTGATAACGCCCTGAGGGAAGGGCAAAAACGTAGCATCAGATGCAGCTTGCAGCACCGCACTGACATCACGTCCGATGCATGTTCAATTGCAGTTAGATTGTGAGAGAACCTATTGATCAATGGACTAGTAATTGGTGTTCATCCGTTTGAGGTTGGAGAGAGGTGTTTGCAGAGTGAGGATATTTCTGCCCGCGAAAGGGCCCCTGTGCGATGCACAGACGTTTGTCTGGGGGGTTGTGTTCGCTCTGCAAACACGTTATCGGTTTAGCGGATGTGCTCTCTTGTCACCCCTGTATGCCTGATCAACATATTTGAGGTGCCATGACGTACACCTGCAGATAAGCTCCCATCAGCAACAAGCGTGTCTGGACGAGCAAGGTGGAGGACTTGTTTTGGCTGAGCTCCTCCAAGCCACAGAGAATCCGCTGCCATCCAAGCTCTAATCCTCTCCTGTGAGCCTGCTTTATAATACATCAGCCTCTAGAACCACCCTGCTTAACACCCGGAGTGTTTTTTTTGTGGCTTTGGCTATTTTTAGTACCCCGGGCCTGCAGATTGCTCCTGGCAGAGACATTCGCCGCCATCTTGGGGCCTGCGGCCGATCGGAGCCTCTGGCCTGCCGTCCCTGTGAGCCGGGCACCGAGTGGACGCTCATCCCTGACGGGTGGCTGTCAACCTTCCAGGGGACCGGCAGGGAGGGACACCTGAGGACTGCCTGTGCGCCCGATTCCTCCGCTCTGCTGCACTGAGGCCTGGCGTTACCCTGTGGCCTGCTATCTACCCGGAGCCTCCGACCTGTACCATCTAAAGAGCCAGACACCGGCCTGGGGTGGATCTGCCCTGCCTGACTCCTGGGACACAGTGAGTAGTAGCTCCCCCTCCCCACCCACGCTCCGCTCTGAGCCTACATTCTGTACTGAAAACGGCGCTCGCCCGACCGGATACAATTATTAGTAAAGTCCGCGGCTTCGGCCTATTCCTGGAGGTCGGCGGCCATCTTGGTGCTCCAAGTACTCCCATAACCATTTTACTCCACTACCTATCTCATTGAAACTTTTCTACAGCATTTACCCTTCAGCAAGTTCCCCCCTCATCTGACACATCACCTCCACAGCCTCCATCCTTACTCAATCACAATAATTTTAATAATTTTACTTTTATTGCTCTTTTTTTTTTTTTTGCTGTTGCTGGAGTACATTTTCTGCTACCTGTGTTCCGCCTATATGGGAGCCCCTCCAGGTGCTGACAACATTTTGATGTATGTGTGACACTGCTCAGATGTGAGGGAGAGTGCCCCTTGCAGCTATCGGCCATATAGCTTCAATTATGCCCGCCAAAACACCTAAGCTCCGCTCTGCCCCTGTTAAACGTCCAAACAAGAGATCACTCTCTATTCCAGTCTCTACAGGTTCTATTCAGCAATACCTAGCCAACGCACGTGGTGACCAAGACAGGACCTCGAGAACAAGCGCCTCTCCATCATCCCACGCTGCCTCTGTGAGGGAGAGCTCTCCAGCTTCTTCCTGCTGCTCGGATCTTATGGATGATCCCGGATCCCCCGTAGGCTCTGAAATGTCTGCACTTATGAGCGGCCTCAAAAAAGAACTTGCAGGTATGTTTCACAGTTTGGAGAAATCCATCAAAAAAGAAATAACTGCCGTTAGATCTGATATGTCACATATCTTGGCCAGGGTAGAGGAAGCGGAGCAGCGACAGGACACACAGGCACTAGCTATTAAAGAACTGCAGGACACTGTTACCCAGCTGGCTTTTGCCCACCGTGCATCTTTATATAAGCTTGAAGATCTCGAAAATCGCAACCGCAGAAATAATATCCGAGTTAGAGATTTGCCGGAAGCCACTGGGGATACTGATCTTGAACCTTCTATAAGAGGCATTTTTAATACCATCCTGGGTAACCCTGTCACTGCACCATTACGCTTTGACCGTGTGCATCGGGCCTTACGACCCCGTAACGCTAACTCGGACCAGCCCAGGGATGTCATCTGCCGCCTACATTATTTTGAAGATAAAAATGCCATTATGGTGAAGATGCGAGGCTTACCTAACATTGACTTTGACGGGGCTACCATCAGTATCTATCCAGATCTTTCCAAAGATACTTTGGACCGCCGCAGAGCACTAAAACCGCTACTGGATAATTTACGATCTGACGGGATTACATACAGATAGGGCTTTCCTGCCTGCCTGATTGCTACAAAAAACGGTCGTTCCCATACATTGAGATTTCCTGAGGAACTTCCAACTTTTTTGCAGGACCTACATCTCTCACCCATGGAACTTTCAGGCTGGCAGGATCCGATTCCAAAATTTTCATGTCCCGTGGACTCTGTCTGGAAAAAGACCCCCTCAAAGAGGATTCACACTTCTCTTCCGGGTTCTGCACAAAAACATGGTTAAAACATTTATTTTTTCACTCATGTTTTTGCTAATAATGTGAATCATTTCTTTCTTACAAAAAGGTATTTTCTGCCGGGTCCGGATCTGGCCGCTGTGTATACATATGAAATTTTTTTTTTTTTTCTATACTTGTGTGTACGGGACCGGAGCAGACTCACCAGTAAGCTGACCAATATTTGTTTTTCTTTATTATTATGTTGATCGTTGCATGTTTCCAGTTGGTCTACATTTGCGATTCCTTTTAGGTTGCTTATTGTTTCTATTGATCCTGGTTCCACTTACATGGTTTTCATATTTTCAACTGGAATTCATTGTTCTCTTGTTAATGGCAGGTTGTTAATCTGTTTTTCTTCTACAGTCCGTGTGCTGTCGGGGCGCACTCCCCTCACCACCTCCCCCCCACAGCGTAACACCACCCCCCACCTCCTCCTGGGGATGGCAAGTGTGAATGGCCCTGAAGATGTCCTATCTAATCCTTGTTCAAGGATTGGGATGGCCTTTCGCTCTCTCTTTCCCCAATGGGACCACTGCAGTCTTCTGCGTGATATTTTTTTCATTTCCCACAAGTTCCCTGACTTACATATATACTCTCTGTATATGTTTATCTTCTTCTTCTTCCTCTCATCTCTTCCTTTCCTACTATTCCCCTTTTTCTTCTTTCCTTCCCCCTTTTCCCCCTCTCTGCTGGTATGCTTGGCAAGACAAACTGAAAACATTCATTCTCTTTTTAAATGGCTAAGGTAAAGATTGTATCCTACAATGTTAGGGGTCTTAATGTCGCTGCTAAACGACATCAATTATATCGTGAACTTAAACAAGCCACATGTTCCATTGCCTTTCTTCAAGAAACGCACTTAACCCACACAACACCTGTTAAACTAACCTCACCTAACTTTCCGCAGTGGTACTATAGCCTATCAGACACCAACAAGTCCAAGGGTGTAGCCATTGGTTTTTGCAGTAGTTTGTCTTTCAGACTATCTGACATGCTTGCGGATGACTATGGTCGCTTCCTTTTTCTCAAGGGATTCATTGGAAATGTCCAATGCACGCTTGCAAATATCTATTGCCCGAACCATAACCAACCTGCCTTTCTCTCCCAAATACTGACTAAATTGTCACACTTTGCTAAAGGACTTACTATTCTAGCGGGGGATATAAACATGCCGTTAGACCCCATTAATGATACATCACAAAGCCGTTCTAATATCTCTTTCAAAAGACTGAAATTTGTGAAAAAACGGCTTCTTGATCATCAATTGATGGATGTTTTGCGCCTTCTTCATCCTAAGGAGAAGGATTTCTCACACTACTCCTCAACGCACCAATCATACTCCAGAATAGACAATATATTCTTAGACCATTTCCATCTCCCCTTTTTACACTCTGCCCACATTGGTTTCGCATCAATTTCAGACCATGCACCTGTGTCGATGACATTGACCATGCCCTCCCTTCCCCTGACGTACCACCAACTGGAGGCTTAATGATTCCCTTCTCACTAATGAAGCAGAGGTCTCTATGTTGGCCTCCCATTTATCGCAGTACTTAAGGGAAAACAAATCCTCTGACACCTCCCCCTCGGTCGTTTGGGAAGCTCATAAGGCTACCATTAGAGGCCAGCTCATTGAGCTTGGTGCGCGGATAAAAAGAGAGCATGGTCAACAAATTAACCAGGTTTTACAACAGATAGAGGCTCTAGACAAGCAGCATACACTTTCTTTACATAATGAACACCTTAAATCCCTCACACTTAAACGTGAGGAATTGAAGTCCCTCCTCAATCTAGACACCAAGAGAAAGTTCCAACATCTGTCGCAAAAATTTTACGAATGGGGGAACAAACCAAGTAGATTGTTGGCTAGATCACTAAAGACTAAACAGTCGCAATCATTTATCCCCAAAATTAAGCTTCCGTCAGGTGCATTGGCCCATGCAACTCCAGATATTGCTAAAGCATTTAGAGACTACTATGCGGACCTATATAATGTCAAAAATGACTTGTCCTCTCTTCCTTGTAAGGAGAGACGAAACCGTATGCTATCCTACTTGAGAGAGGCAAATCTTCCTAAATTGCCCATATCTGTCCTTAAAGAATTAGAAGAAGACTTTTCGGTCGAGGAATTTCAGACAGCTTTGAAGTCCTCCCCCTCTGGTAAAGCCCCTGGACCTGACGGGTTCACGATTTTATATTATAAAACATTTAGCGACATCCTGCTCCCTCGACTCTCTGAATATGCAAACTCAATCTCCCACTCTTCAGGTTTACGCCCAGAATCACTTTCGACTCATATCACAGTCATTCCCAAACCAGACAAGGATCCTACCCTCTGTAATAGTTTTAGACCTATATCGTTAATAAACGTTGACATTAAGTTATTCGCCAAAGTTATGGCAAACCGCTTACTTCCCCTTATACCAAATTCGATCTTGGCGGATCAATCAGGTTTCATACCCGCTAGAGAAGCAAAAGATAATTCCCTTCGTGCAATCTCCCTTATTCAATATGTTTGGCGGTGCTCCCATCCCACCCTACTCCTCTCCACTGATGCAGAAAAAGCTTTCGATAGGGTGGACTGGGAGTACCTTAAGCTGACCTTACGCCACTTCAGTATGGGTCCTAAAATGTTTTACCGTATTTCCTCCCTTTATGCTAACCCTTCTGCTCAAGTTAGGATTAACGGAACGTTGAGTGACCCCTTTGTCCTACATAATGGAACCAGGCAGGGCTGTCCCCTCTCCCCTCTCCTATTTGCTATCACTCTAGAACCTTTCCTCGCCACAATTAGGAACAATGCTAATATCAAAGGCATACAAATAGGCAACAGATCCCATAAATACGCGGCATATGCAGATGATGTACTATTTTTTATCCAACAACCTCGGATTTTGATTCCGAATTTGATGTCTGCATTCTCCACGTTTCAATCAATTTCTAACTTCAAAATAAATTTATCTAAATCCGAAATTTTAAACATTAACATCCCCAAGTCCGAGACTCTCTTCCTTAAACCCCTTTTTTCCTTTTCGATGGGAATCAAATTGTTTGAAATACCTAGGTATTTATCTTACCTCTAATCTTCAATCCCTTTTCCGATATAATTATATTCCCATGCTAAACAAAATCAGAACCGACCTACGAAAATGGTCTAACCTGTCACATACTTGGTTAGGGAAGGTTAATATAATTAAAATGAACATATTACCACGCATCCTTTTCCTCTTTGAAATGCTACCACTAGGTGTCCCGGTGGGCTTTTTTACTATTTTACAGTCCCTGGTCTCCCGCTTTATCTGGAAGGACAGACACCCTAGAATATCCAGGGAGTTATTGTTTCGTTCCAAATGCTCAGGTGGTCTGGCACTTCCTAATTTTAAAGCCTACTTCCAAGCAACTGTATTGGCCAGACTAGCTGAATGGAAATATGCCCTTAACTGGAAGCTATGGGTACAAATTGAGTATTACCTAAGTGGTGTAGACCTTTCAATAGCTCCCTGGATACCCCGCTTCCACGGGAACCTTGCCCATACTACCTCAGCCCTTACCATCTCCTCTTTGGATGTATGGGACGCACTACATAAAAAATATTCCTGGAACTATGACTCCCCTTTGCTACCTCTTCTCAATCACACATACTTTCTACCAGGCCTTCTGGATCCAGGTTTTAAATCATGGAGGTCAGAAGAACCCCTCCTATTGCATCACGTTCTAAATGGCAATACACTCAAACCCTTATCTTCAATCCTCACCCCTAAACCTGCCACGTTCCTAGATAAATGGAGATACCACCAATTACAACACTTCTTAAGCTCCCTTCCTACTCCACTTAGGGGCGTCAGTGATTTAAACGATATAGAAGTAATATTCTTTCCAAAAGACCCCCCTCTACATACCATCTCTTTATTCTATAAAGCTCTTATTACTCTTCAAAACTCCGACCCCCCTCCCTACCTGACTAAATGGGAAATTGACCTTGGTCTCTCCCTGACTGACAACCAAAAAGATAGGATCCTCCAACTTGCTCACACCTCGTCCATAGCCTCAAGAATGGCAGAGGTCAACTATAAATTGCTCACTAGGTGGCATTACACCCCAGTTCGCTTACACGAAATGTTCCCCGCCAGTTCCCCATTGTGCTGGAGGAAATGTGGGAACAAAGCTACTCATGCACACATATGGTGGTTCTGCCCACTGATTAAACCATACTGGGAGGATATTCGCACTCTGATTGCTCAGATTGCTGATGTTCATATACCAAATGACCCATGGGCTATTCTTTTTCATGTCACAAAAACTCCCATAAAGGCGTACAAACGCTCAATCATTCCTTACCTACTGAACACTGCCAAAGCCTTAATCCCCACTTTGTAGGGCCAACCAATTATTCCTTCTATGAAGGCCTGGCTACAAATGGTTGACAATGTATACCTCATGGAGAATATCACCCACAATATTAGAGGGACCTCCCAGAAACACTCTCTAACCTGGGAATCTTGGAAAAAATTTCAGTCTACCGCCACATATACAAATCTCCTGCTCTAACTCCTCAACCCTAACACTCTAGCATAGCCATTAAACACTTATTCATGCTAATTTTCCCCTCTGCTCAATACATGGTCTAGTATACCAGCAACTTCCTACCCTTTTCCCCTCCCACCTTCAATTCTTTGTTTTCTATTCTCTCCTTTTCTACCACTACTCTGTCTTGATGTATACTTATGTTAAACTAAAGCAATATTTTCAATTTAAATTATATTTAGAGTATAGTGCTCACCTGGTTCACATTTTTTATCTAAATTAACTGTTTAGCTGACTCTATGTTGCTAATGGATGTACCTACTATAATTTTCTAATTGGTGGATTCTATGAGTACTGTATCCTATGTTGTTGAAAAAATAGAAGTGTTATCTATTTTGTGTTATAATTGTATACATGATATATTTTTCTTTAATAAAAATGTATTAAACAAAAAAATAAGCTCCCATCAGCAGGAACGGTAGTCATTGGTTGTTGTATAAACTCATATCCTGTGTTGACATTCACATCCTGTGTTGTCACATCCTGTGGAGGAAGCGACTGCCTGTTGGGGCCAGGGCTTCCTGTTTGTGACTTCCTTTGGGTGTGTGAATAAAAGAGCCAGTGCACTGCTGGGCAGGCAGTCGTGCTGAGATGAGGACATAAGCATGGTCATGTCTGTTTACTGGGGAAATGCGGGAGACATGGGTTAAGTAACATGCATTATACCATTAGACTGAAAGGGTGCATGTTAGCGCAGGTGAGATTGATTATGTATAGCATATAGCGAAATCTCCACCACAGGTGGCGGGCCAGGACCTTGGGAGTGAACAGAACCTCCTTCACAATCGGATCAGTAGGCTGTCTGATGTGTTAGGTAGGTTCTGCTTTGCAAAAGAACAAATTTTTTCTCTTTTAGTATAATGCTGGGATTTTTATTGTATGTTTGTTATGTGTAAGTAACCGTATGTTGTGTATGATTTGTCAGTATTGATTGGAATTATTTGCCTCTGCTATGGGACCCATTTGGTGCAGCCTGGAATGTGTGTGTGGCTGATGTGTTTTGGGGCTGCCATGTGGTTTAGGGGAGGAGGGGCGGCCAGGCATGGCTGTCCCATCACTTACGATGGGGAAAGCATGGGGGGGAGCTCTTTTGTTTTGAGATGAAAAGATCATGCATGCAAGCATCACTGCTGAAATGTCTCATTCCTATGGGTTGCTGATGCCAGAATATGTGTGGGAACTTTGTTTGGGACAAGAGTGTATGTTTGAGCCATGTTATTGTGTGTTTTATGTAACGTTGTGTGATTGGAGAACCTGTGTTGTTTGGTTGGCCAGGGTCCCTAGTAGTACAGTATACAGCCTAAAATGTTTGTAAGTGTTCATGTGCTGTCTCAAATGTGTAATTTTGTGGGGAGAAGTTTATGTTTCTAGTGAAGAAATCTTGATTTTGGCGGGATCAACAACTGCATTTCATGTGCTAATGGCGCCATTTTGTTGTGGCCTGGCTTTCGTCAGCCATTTTCTTTTGTTGTTGTCACCATGCATCCATTTTCGTCACCATGTGGCCGTGGCAACTACCATTTTATGTCCGCTGTGTTTGGGTGGAATTGCTATTTTGGTTTGTAGAGGCGCAGTTCAAGGCACCGTTTCCTTTTAAGTAAATTCAATCTTTTCAGGTTTGGCTGTTTTTGTACTTTTTACATACTTTTCAGTGAAACTGCTTTACTTTGCACTGAATTTACGAACTTAAAAGCGGGAGTCCGGCGACCAATCTTTTTTTTTTTTTTTAGGTCATTGAGACACTTTGCTAACCCCAAAATAATACTCACAGTTTGGGTGTAATATTTTCGCCTCTGTCTGTTTTCGTACTGAAGAATAATTTAAAAAATGTGATGCTGGATGTTTCCATCTTGCTTGTGGGCATGTGAAGCCCACAAGCATTGATTTCCTGGATGCGGTGAATGCTGTTCATTCACAGTAGACAAAAAAAGGCCTTTGCACTACTAAGATGTGTTCAGAATAATCCCCTAATTAATAGAAAGAGGGGAACCCTCGTAAACTAGGAAATTTTGTAAATAAACAATTAAATAACCTGAGGGCGTACCGTGCACTAAAGTGCAATCAAACAAAGTGAAAAAAGCTGTCTGCAGCAGGATCTGACAGTGTTCACATTCCACTCATAAGTACATAAAATCATATAGTGATTCCGCGCTACAGCAATAATAAAGAGCAAAAAGTGCCCAATGAATAGGGTAAATAAACAATGTGTAAATAGTGCCCAATAAGTTGGGATAATAATAAAGTGCAAAAGTGGTTAGTCCATAAGTTGGTGTAACAATCCAGGGGCATTAGATTCAATGTGGTTATAGTCTCTTAATTCAGCATTTATCAGTACATTTTTCAGTAAATGTCCAAAAAGAGGTTTTCTCTAAAATGTATTTAAATAAATTACACAGCAAAAAGGCGAAAAGTGATTAATCCCATAAATGAGCTCACAGAACCCTCACCTTGATATCTTGAAATATCAGCATAAGGTAATGTACAGGAATCTATTCTGCTATTCCAACTTCCACCACCAGGGGGTCCTCCGTTCCACTTAGTGTATGACCTCATCAGGAGATCTCCTGATAAGGTCACGTGATGACGTAACGCGTAGGGGCTGGCCGGAGGTTGAAGCATACCGGAAGTGATGTGAGAATGGCGTTCAGACGCCATACTATTTGTTTTAAGCCTGTTTTTTAATATTTCAATGTAAGAGTCCAGCCTATCTTTTAATAAAATCATTTTTATCGCAAACATACTACACCATTGGAGTTCTCTATCTCTCCCATCCTTGCCCACTTCTCCCCCCCCCTCTCTGCGGGTACGAGATTGTATGAGGACGTGGATGTGAAGTATCCATTCAGGTTATACACTAAGTGGAACGGAGGACCCCCTGGTGGTGGAAGTTGGAATAGCGGAATAGATTCCTGTACATTACCTTATGCTGATATTTCAAGATATCAAGGTGAGGGTTCTGTGAGCTCATTTATGGGATTATACACTTCTCGCCTTTTTGCTGTGTAATTTATTGTTACACCAACTTATGTACTAACCACTTTTGCACTTTATTATTATCCCAACTTATTGGGCACTATTTACACATTGTTTATTTACCTTATTCATTGGGCACTTTTTGCACTTTATTATTGCTGTAGCGCAGAATCACTATATGATTTTATGTTTATTCACAGCTTGTTCACACGCATGATCATTGTTTCCGCGCTGAATCTTGGGAAGCCTGACACTAAGCTCCAAGGAGACAGTGCGGTGTCGGGGAAAGGCAATAAACACACCTACTCCCATGGGAGGAGAGACAGAAGGTGCCACAATAAAGTACAATATAAAGGTAATTACTGCGATGAAAAAAATTTTGTGCGACATTTGAATATCTATGCAATTAACTGAAGGGGGTAAGATTAACCACTTCAGCCCCGGAAGGATTTACCCCCTTCCTGACCAGAGCACTTTTTACAATTTGGCACTGCGTCGCTTTAACTGCTAATTGCGCGGTCATGCAATGCTGTACCCAAACGAAATTTGCCTCCTTTTCTTCCCACAAATAGAGCTTTCTTTTGATGGTATTTGATCACCTCTGCCGTTTTTATTTTTTGTGCTATACACGGAAAAAGACCGAAAATTTTGAAAAAAAATGATATTTTTTACTTTTTGTTCTAAAAAAAATCCAATAATCTCAATTTTAGTCATACATTTAGGCCAAAATGTATTCGGCCACATGTCTTTGGTAAAAAAAATGTCAATAAGTGTATATTTATTGGTTTGCGCAAAAGTTATAGCGCCTACAAACTAGGGTACATTTTCTGGAATTTAAACAGCCTTTAATTTATGACTGCCTATGTCGTTTCTTGAGGTGCTAAAATGGCAGGGCAGTACAAAACCCCCACAAATGACCCCATTTTGGAAAGTAGACACCCCAAGAAAATTGCTGAGAGGCATGTTGAGCCCATTGAATATTCATTTTTTTTGTCCCAAGTGATTGAATAATGACAAAAAAAAAAAAAAAATTACAAAAAGTTGTCACTAAATGATATATTGCTCACACAGGCCATGGGCATATGTGGAATTGCACCCCAAAATACATTTAGCTGCTTCTCCTGAGTATGGGGATACCACATGTGTGGGACTTTTTGGGAGCCTAGCCGCGTACGGGGCCCCGAAAACCAATCACTGCCTTCAGGATTTCTAAGGGCGTACATTTTTGATTTTACTCCTCACTACCTATCACAGTTTTGAAGGCCATAAAATGCCCAGATGGCACAACCCCCCCCCCAAATGACCCCATTTTGGAAAGTAGGCACCCCAAGCTATTTGCTGAGAGGCATGTTGAGTCCATGGAATATTTTATATTTTGACACAAGTTGCGGGAAAGTGACAATTTTTTTTTTTTTTTTTTTTGCACAAAGTTGTCACTAAATGATATATTGCTCACACAGGCCATGGGCATATGTGGAATTGCACCCCAAAATACATTCTGCTGCTTCTCTTGAGTACGGGGATACCACATGTGTTGGACTTTTTAGGAGCCTATCCGCGTACGGGGCCCCGAAAACCAATCACTGCCTTCAGGATTTCTAAGGGTGTACATTTTTGATTTCACTCTTCACTGCCTATCACAGTTTCGGAGGTCATGGAATGCCCAGCTGGCAAAAACCCCCCCAAATGACCCCATTTTGGAAAGTAGACACCCCAAGCTATTTGCTGAGAGGCATGGTGAGTATTTTGCAGCTCTCATTTGTTTTTGAAAATGAAGAAAGACAAAAAAAAAAATTTTTTTTTCTTTTTTTAATTTTCAAAACTTTGTGACAAAAAGTGAGGTCTGCAAAATACTCACTATACCACTCAGCAAATAGCTTTGGGTGTCTACTTTCCAAAATGGGGTCATTTGGGGGGGTTTTGTGCCACCTGGGCATTCCATGGCCTCCGAGACTGTGATAGGCAGTAAAGAGTGAAATCAGAAATTTACGCCCTTAGAAAGCCTGAAGGCGGTGCTTGGTTTTCGGGGTCCCGTACGTGGCTAGGCTCCCAAAAAGTCTCACACATGTGGTATCCCCATACTCAGGAGAAGCAACAGAATGTATTTTGGGGTGTAATTTCACATATTCCCATGGCATGCTTGAGCAATATATCATTTAGTGACAACTTTGTTAAAAAAAAAAAAAAAAAATTTGTCTCTTTCCCGCAACTTGTGTCACAATATAAAATATTCCATGGACTCGACATGCCTCTCAGGAAATAGCTTGCGGTGTCTACTTTCCAAAATGGGGTCATTTGGGGGGGGGTTGAACTGTCCTGGCATTTTATGCACAACATTTAGAAGCTTATGTCACACATCACCCACTCTTCTAACCACTTGAAGACAAAGCCCTTTCTGACACTTTTTGATTACATAAAAAAATGATTTTTTTTTGCAAGAAAATTACTTTGAACCCCCAAACATTATATATTTTTTTAAAGCAAATGCCCTACAGATTAAAATGGTGGGTGTTTCATTTTTTTTTCCACACAGTATTTGCGCAGCGATTTTTCAAACACATTTTTTGGGGAAAAAACACACTTTTTTACATTTTAATGCACTAAAACACATGTTTGATGAAATAAAAAAGATGATCTTAGGATGAGTACATGGATACCAAACATGACATGCTTTACAATTGCGCACAAACGTGCAGTGGCAACAAAATAAATACATTTTTAAAATCCTTTAAAAGCCTTTACATGTTACCACTTTAGATTTACAGAGGAGGTCTACTGCTAAAATTACTGCCCTCGATCTGACCGTCGCGGTGATACCTCACATGCATGGTGCAATTGCTGTTTACATTTGACGCCAGACCGACGCTTGCGTTTGCCTTAGCGCGAGAGCAGGGGGGACAGGGGTGCTTTTTTTCTTTTTTTTTTTTTTTTTCTTTTTTATCTTATTTTTAAACTGTTCCTTTCATTTTTTTTTTTTTAATCATTTTTATTGTTATCTCAGGGAATGTAAATATCCCCTATGATAGCAATAGGTAGTGACAGGTACTCTTTTTAGAAAAAATTGGGGTCTATTAGACCCTAGATTTCTCCTCTGCCCTCAAAGCATCTGACCACACCAAGATCGGTGTGATAAAATGCTTCCCCAATTTCCCAATGGCGCTATTTACATCCGGCGAAATCTAAGTCATAAAATGCTCGTAGCTTCTGGTTTCTTAGGCCATAGAGATGTTTGGAGCCACTCTGGTCTCTGATCAGCTCTATGGTCAGCTGGCTGAATCACTGGCTGCATTCTCAGGTTGAGACAGGAGAGCCAGAGAAAAACACGGAAGACGGTGGGGGGGGGCATTCTCTCCCACTGCTTGTAAAAGCAGTCTAGAGGCTAATTAGCTGCTAGGATTGCTTTTACATGAAAGCCGACCGCTGGCTGAAAAGAATGATACCAAGATGATACCTAAACCTGCAAGCATCATTCTGGTATAACCACTCAAAGTCGTGAACGGTGTACCTAAAGACAAAAAAATGGTTAACAATAAAGCACAGTAAACGGTAAAGTATAAAAAATTGCATACCTGAAAAGCAAACATGATAAAACATAATAACAAGGGGGCGTGGCTTAGCGATGGCCGTGTGAGGAAGCATTTCTAGAGAGCTCCTGGCTACCCCCTTCCCTGCCCGCACAAAAAGACGGCTAAACCCTCGATCAACGCGGCATGCCAACCTGCAAGAAATACAGGACGAGAGCTTCGGTTAGTGGCACCCGGAATTCTACCCCACGGAGCAGTATACGGAGCTATTTCCCGGACTCCCAGAGGAGCTCACCGGGCGCCATTGTATCGGCACCACGTGCACATTGCCCAGCAGAATCTGCTGTACCGCCAGCGTCTACATCCCCATCCTCGCCCGTCGATTCGGAGTGCCCTCTGGAATCCACAAGAGACCCTCATACAGTTATGGCGAACCCGACGAGGTATGGAAGGGACATACCGGATGATATCCGCGCCATTCTACAGGCACTCCCCACTAAAGCTGACTTTGAGGCCCTACCATCCAAATCTGACATTGAGGCCCTTATCCAGCGAGTGGAGGAGGCCCATACCAGGGACATACAGGAGATCCGAGAGGAGGTGCAGACGATCGCGGACCGAGTAGACGCAGGAGAAAGCTCGGTCAGTGCCCTCGCACAGCGGGTGTCTGACCTAGAGCGCTCACAGGAGACCCAGGCTTCCGCGGCGGTGGATTTACAACTCCATCTCGAGGACTTGGAAGACCGCAGCCGCCGCAATAACTTGCGGCTGAGAGGTCTTCCGGAGGCCACTGGAACTGAGGACCTGGAAGCAACAGTGACGGCCATTTTCCAGGGGATCCTAGACACACCGCCACCATCCATCGAGCTGGACCGCGTACACAGGACGCTCGGCCCCAGACCCACGGACCCAGACAGACCTCGAGATGTGCTTTGCAGGGTACACCGATACACCCAGAAGGATCTTATACTCCGCAGAGCATGGGAACAAGGGGAGGTAATGTTTGACGGCGCCGAGATCAAGATCCTTCCGGATCTCTCCAGAGCCACGTTACTGAGAAGAGCTATGCTTAAACCTGTCTTGGAGCTGGCAAGGAGACAGGGATGCACATACCGCTGGGGATACCCCCTGGCGGTGACTTTCCGGAATACCACAGCATCCTTTACCCTGCGCACTCCAGCGGATTTGTCAGCTCTCTTTTCCTTCCTAGGATCAGAACCGATCACTGTCCCTAATTGGCTGACCCTTGTTCCGCGCCCCACAGGCAGATCTGGATCCACTGCTCATCGATTTCACCCGCTCCGCCAACAACGCTCCAGAAGGAGGTCCAGGGCACCCTCTGGCGAGGGCACACGTGAGTCATGATGTAGCTGCTCCATACCAGATCAATCTGTTACCTGAGCATGACGTGTTAATTTCATACCTACTGTTGTTGACCTATTGACAGTCCCTCCTTATGTGTACGTAACAGATGTCTACATGCTCACTGTCTGACAGACATTTAAATCTGATCCACCTGAATATAAGAGACCCTTTACTCCCTGGGACATAACCACACTGTGATATGAATCCCGGATAGAGGAGATAGGAACATTACAATGATTGTGTTCGGGTTGGATTGGATATGCCAGAACTATAGGAGACGCTAAGGACGCAAAATTCCTCCCGAGCTGAAGATCACACGTTTTGCATTTACAGCCCTATCGCCCTGTGCCTGCAAGAGACTCCGCCCACTACGGAGTTGGGACTATGACACGTGATTCCTCAAGTTTAAGCTTGCCCCATAAACTCTGATGGGGTGATAACTGCTTCCACAGCACAAACTCCCAATCTGTATTGAAATGGCACAACTGCAGAAAGGAATACTAGTTCTGATACGTTTAGCATCGGGAGACCCACTACCGCAGAAGGAGGTATTTGAGAAATGCACATGGGGACCCGGGGAAGCGGCCTCTAGTTAAGTTTGGTTTCCGGACCCCCTTTTTACATTCTCTTTTATGTATTTTTTTCTTTTCTTGGGCCCAGAGGCTGATCTCCCCGTTTCCCCTTGTAGACATTACAGAAACAATCTTTCTTACTTTGTTTTCAATTATTGTCGTGCTCGGGTTGGCGCACTATGTGCTCCACACAGATTGCAAAAGGATATATACCTGTTTACTAAGCAGTTACTGTTACATGTTTTAGCCATGCTATATCTATATGACCAAGTACAAATAGCCGTTCTCATTGTAACATTGACATATACAGATTTATAGCGGGTTTTTTTTTGTGGGGGGGGGGGAGTCAGTGAGTTCAATCCTGGCTATCTCTTTTCACAACCCCAATTAGGCCTGCGCTCGATTACCAGTTGGTACTGGTGAGCGCCCTAGTACCGTAGTACTACTGATTTAGATACTCTACATAGAGTCTATTAAAAACTTGCTAGATATTCTGATCTAGGTTTCTTCTTGCCTTCCCCCCCCTTTTTTTTCTCTGTCGCCCCCCCTTCACCTCTAGTCTACCCCCCCTTCTTCTTTTGCTCAGACATGGCGGTAGATTCTCTCATTGTGACCTCTCTTAACGCCAGGGGCTTGAACATCCCGGAGAAGAGGCGTATGTTACTTTGTGACCTTAAAAAGTCGCGGACTGACATCGCCTTCATCCAGGAGACCCACTTTAAAACAGATAAATCCCCCATATTGCAAAATAGATCTTTCTCTCGTGTTTACCACTCAACCAACTCCCAATCCAAATCTAGAGGGGTTTCCATACTAATATCCAGCAAACTACCATGGGAATTCCAAGAGATGCTAGCAGACCCCGAAGGGCGCTTTCTATTTGTAAAGGGCTTAATTGCGGGGAATCAGTTCACATTGGCCACACTGTACGCCCCAAATGAAAATCAGGACAGATTCCTTAAACGCACAATAGAAAAACTGTCAAAATATAAACAAGGCCAACTACTCATGGGAGGAGACCTAAATGTCCCTTTGACCCCTTCAATAGACACGTCATCTGGTAATTCCTCTTTCTCCCCTGCCGCCAGAAAACGAATAATGCAGACTTTATTTAGTGCTCAGCTGACAGATGTGTGGCGTCTCCAGCATCCAAGGGAGAAAGACTATTCCTTCTTTTCTCCCCCACACAAGGTATACTCCAGAATCGATCTTTTTCTGATACCCCATGACCAGTTGCACCTTGTGAGCTCCTCATCAATAGGTCAGATCACATGGTCCGATCATGCTCCCATTTCTCTCACATATATCCTCACAGACCGACCTTCACCCAGATCCCTATTTTGGCGTCTGAACGAGAGTCTTCTACAAACTCCTGAGGTCCTGGCGGATGTAACTAAAGAGCTTGATCTCTACTTCCAGGAGAATGATACCCAGGGATGCGATCCCGGAATATTGTGGGAGGCTCACAAGTGTGTCCTGCGAGGGGTTCTAATTAAACACGGGGCGTCCATAAAGAGAAAAAGAAATGCACAAATAACTAAATTACTCGCAACCCTGGCCTCAGTAGAAATGCAACACAAACAAACCCCCACTAGAGACCTGGAGGCGCAGTTGATGACACTACGTACACAAATAACAGACCTTTTGCGCTACAAAGCAAAAGCGGCCCTCCAGTTCTGCCGCAAGCTATCCTACGAATCGGGAGACAAATGCGGGAAATTGTTGGCCAGATCTGTGAAAGATCTTAAATCAGCTACTTACATTCCACAAATAATTAGCCCCGATGGCCAAAGAGCCTCTACCCCACAGCAAATATCCAAAGAATTCGGAGACTTCTATTCAAGCTTATATAACCTACCCAGCTCCCCCATCGAACGAGCAAATATAGATAAATACATATCTGACTCACAGCTCCCATCTCTCCCGACTGAAACCCAGGAGATCTTAGATGAACCAATAACTTTAGAAGAACTCCAGTCAGCAGTAAAATCTATGAAACTAGGTAAGGCCCCAGGACCTGATGGTTTCACTGCCCAATACTATAAAACCTTTCTCCCCATTTTAGGCCCACGTCTAGTGGCCTTCTTTAATGCCCTGGGAGAAGATGCTAAATTCCCGAGTGAGACTTTAAAAGCCCATATCTCTTTGATCTATAAAGATGGGAAAGACCCGAGCACGTGTGGCAGTTATAGACCTATTTCCCTCTTAAATTTGGATCTAAAGTTATTTTCCAAGATAATTGCCACCAGACTAGCACAACATCTCCAAAACCTAATACACTTAGACCAGGTTGGGTTTATACCCTCCAGAGAGGCAAGAGACAACACCATTAAGGCCCTCAATCTTATCCACGTAGCAAATGTTAGCAAGACCCCCTGCATATTTGTAAACACCGACGCCGAAAAGGCCTTTGACAGGGTGAATTGGACCTACATGTTCTCGGTTCTCCGTCATATTGGCCTAGGAAACAAGATGTTGAAGTGGATCCAAAATATTTATTCCAATCCCTCCGCCCAAGTAAAAGTTAACGGTGTGCTATCAACCCCCTTTTCTATTGCCAATGGCACTAGACAGGGGTGCCCCCTTTCCCCTCTTCTATTTGCCCTATCCTTGGAACCCTTTTTATGCACTATTAGAGCAAACCCAGACATAACAGGACTCCAAATAGGTAACTCCCACTGCAAAATCTCAGCATATGCTGATGACCTACTATTCTCCCTAACCAACCCCAGAATTTCTTTACCAAATCTCATGCAAGAATTCAAAACTTATGGAGCCATATCTCACTTAAAGATAAACTTTTCAAAGTCAGAAGCAATGGGCATTTCTATACCCCCCATGACACTAGGGGACTTACAGTCTAATTTCAATTTTAAGTGGACGGATACAGCCCTAACGTACCTAGGTACAAAAATCCCTTCTGACTTGTCACGTACGTTTGGCCTGAACTTTCCACCCTTGCTGATTAAAACCCGGATTTTACTAGAAAAGTGGAACGCGGGCTACCACTCTTGGTTTGGGAGATGTAATCTTCTGAAAATGTGCGTTCTACCTAAATTTACTTACCTGATCCAAGCACTACCAATTAATATCCCATCCTCATTCTTCAAGCAGGTCCAATCCCTCTTCACCAAGTTTATCTGGGCTCATAAGAAGCCCCGCTTAAAACACTCACAACTCACGCTCCCCAAAAGTGAGGGGGGAATAGCTTTACCTGATATCCGCCAATATTATCGGGCCTCTCATCTAGGACGAATACTGGACTGGAGGAGAAATAAAGCATTTAAACTCTGGGTCCTATTAGAACAGAACCAAACACTGATACCTTTAAAGAGTGCATTATGGTGTTTCGATGCCCTCCCACCTAAATTGAAGTCTCATCCCTTGATAGGCACCACTCTGAGACATAGCTACCAAACAGCCATGCAGACCTCCCTCACAACAAAAAACTCGCCCCTACTCCCCATTCTTGGCCATCCAAATTTCACTCCGGGATTACATACAGTAGACTACAACAACCTTAGAGACTCAGGTAGAGACCACGCTGCCAAATTTATTATAGAGGGACATTGGCCATCCATACAGGACTTAACCAACCCGACCGGTGACTACCATCTATGTTTCTGGAAAGCAGCCCAACTGCACCACTTCCTCCACTCCCTCCCAAAAACACAAACGTTCGTCCGCCAACTAACTACGTTCGAGGAGCTCTGTTTAGAAGTGGGCCCATTGGCCCATATCCTATCCCAAACCTACTCATTATTAATCTCACCGAACGACCAACCCCCACCTCCTTACTTAACTAGATGGGAAAGAGACCTGAACTGCTCGTTTTCAGTGACAGAGCGACAACGCATACTCACACTTGCCCTTAAGTCCTCGCTTTGCACTAAAATTCAGGAAACGAATTTCAAGCTCCTCACCCGTTGGTATCTGACCCCCTCCAGACTACAGAAATGCTTCCCTACCTCTTCGGACCGGTGCTGGCGCTGCGCTGAGGAGGAGGGAACCTTGATACACATTTTTTGGTCATGCCCGAAGCTGAAGGACTTCTGGGGTGAAGTCAGACGGATAACACAAAAATGTACAGAGTATAATATCCCAGACGAGGCCGCGTTCTTTCTTCTACACCTTTCCTCGATCCCCATCAAGAGATACAAGAAATCTCTCACACGTCACCTGCTCAATGCTGCGAAGACGTGCATTCCACTTTGCTGGAAACAATCCTCCCCACCAGCCCTCTCGTTGTGGCTGCGGAGAGTAGAGGATATAAAACATATGGAGGACCTGATCCTTACTGCTCAACATAAACAAGAAGCCTTTAAAAAAACTTGGGACATCTGGAACACATTTATTTATTCCGAGGAAGGACAACGCTTACTTAGCTTATAACTCCTTCCCCATATGTATTGAGTAGATTCCGCAGAGCCCGGTATACTGGCTTAACTACCGCCATGTCTCCGTCTCCTTCTTCTCTTCCTTTTCTCCCACCTCCCATTATCTCTCTATTATTTCTCCTTCTATCCCTAAACCTTCCCCCTCTACCCTTCTTATCACAACCCTGGTCTAAGGACTTCGGTCCCCATCTTTCTTTAGAAAATATGGAAAAAGTTGGGAGGGGGATACCCCGGAACTGTAGATACCAACACTTTGCCGCGGGTCTCTTTATTTTTCATCTAAAGTATACATGTTCTAGGAAGTTTCAAGTCTAAAAGTGTACTGTATTATACTCTGTACTGCTTAAACCCTTGTATAACGACCATGACAAAGTGCTCTTTACTTATGTTACTGTGTCGGGGCCCCACCCCTGTTTGGAGTTGAAATAAACTTAATATTTGAAAAAAAAAAAAAAACATAATAACAATAAAACATTGCAGAATAGAATACAGTAAAAAAGAGCAGAACAATAGAGAGAATAGAGAGAGAGAGAACAATAAAACGACAACTATTATTTTTTATTTTATATTTTTGTTTGTGTTTTTTTTTTTTTTTTTTACACTTTTTTTGTAACTGTAACTTTTATAACTGTAACCGGTTCCAGGTTCGGGTCTCTCAAAATGCGATGGCATCTTGGGAGACCCTGTGAAAGTGTGCCTAGTCTGTGCAATGCTGTACCCTATGCTAATACTCAATTAGTAAATGGTAGCGTTCAAAACATTCACCAATGCAAAGACCAGGATTGTCAGGACAGGAGGGACAATAATAGCGGGTGTCACGCCTATATCCGCGCTTGCTGCAGACACATCTTTTTTGGGGGGGTTTGTTGGGTAGGGGTACTCGGGAGAACATAAAAATGCCTCTCATGCAGCCGACTGCATTTGGTTGGGGATGTGAATGGGGGAAGTACGGGCGCTGCAGAAGCGGTGGGTTCCCAATTAGGATTGGCGAATGCAGCAGGAAGGGCACTATGGGCATGACGGGCCTGTGTTTGTCTTTTTGGTGGCAGTGGGACACTACTTGTGCTTGCCACTTCACCAGCTTGAACTGCACTTATGGGACTCGCCACGTCACCAAGTGTTACTGCAGTGCTGGTTTGACTACAACCGGGGTGTACTAGGCCGCTGGTGCTTGCCAGTTCACCAAAACGCTACCAAAAAAACTGTTAGCGATCGCAGGGATCAGGCCTGACTCTGCGAACGCTGCAGTTATGCGTTTAGTGTTTTGTAAGTGTCAGTGATCGATCGATACTGCACTTGGGTGGGCTGGGCTGGGCCGGGTGGAGGGGCAAAACGCAGGTGCTAGCAGGTATCTGGGCTGATCCCGCTAACACTGCGTTTTTGGGAACCCTAAACTGCTGGGGACGCCAGTATAGATCTGATCGGATCAGATATTGATCAGTTCAGATACTATACCACTAAGGGAGGTGTACGGTGCGTGCGTGGGTGTTAGCGGTACTGGCACTAACCTGACGCTGCCTGGGGCTTGCCAGTTCACCAAAACGCTACCAAAAAAACTGTTAGCGATCGCAGGGATCAGGCCTGACTCTGCGAACGCTGCAGTTATGTGTTTAGTGTTTTGTAAGTGACAGTGATCGATCGATACTGCACTTGGGTGGGCTGGGCTCGCCTGGGTGGAGGGGCAAAACGCAGGTGCTAGCTGGTATCTGGGCTGATCCCACTAACACTGCGTTTTTGGGAACCCTAAACTGCTGGGGACGCCAGTATAGATCTGATCAGATATTGATCCGTTCAGATACTATACCACTAAGGGAGGTGTACGGTGCATGCGTGGGTGTTAGCGCTACTGGCACTAACCTGACGCTGCCTGGGGCTGGTGCTTGCCAGTTCACCAAAACGCTACCAAAGAAACTGTTAGCGATCGCAGGGATCAGGGCTGACTCTGCGAACGCTGCAGTTATGCGTTTAGTGTTTTGTAAGTGACAGTGATCGTTCGATACTGCACTTGGGTGGGCTGGGCCGGGCGGAGGGGCAAAACACAGGTGCTAGCAGGTATCTGGGCTGATCCCGCTAACACTGCGTTTTTGGGAACCCTAAACTGCTGGGGACGCTAGTATAGATCTGAACGGATCAGATATTGATCCGTTCAGATACTATACCACTAAGGGAGGCGTATGCTGCGTGCGTGGGTGTTAGCGGTACTGGCGCTCATCTGACGCTGCCTAAAGCGACGCATATCACCGCCGGGCGATCAGGGGGCTAAACCTTTATTCGGTAATAAACGGCGGGTGCCCTGACACTATAAAAAGTAAACGAACTAACCAGCGTCACCCGTAACGGTTATACGGTGATCAGTGGTGAAAGGGTTAACTAGGGGGCAATCAAGGGGTTAAAACATTTATTAGATAGTATATGGGGGTCCCTGTCGCTATAAAATGCTGACGGCGAACCTAAATATTTACCTCCCTAACTAGCGTCACCAGTGACACTAATACAGCGATCAGAAAAATGATCGCTTAGCGACACTGGTGACGGGAGGTGATCAAGGGGTTAAAACTTTATTAGGGAGGGTTAGGGGGGTATCCTAGACCTAAAGGGGGCCTAACACTCACTGCCCTAACACTGTAACTGTCACAAACTGACACCAATACAGTAATCAGAAAAAAAAAAAAACCTGCTTGGTGTCAGTTTGTGACGGGGGGGTGATTGGGGGGGATCAGGGGCCGATCGGGGGGGGGGGGGGGGGTCGGTGTGTAATGTGTGCCTGGCATGTTCTACTGTGGTGCACTCACATTACAGTCTTCTCTCCTCGGCTCGGAACGGAAAATACCGAGCCGAGGAGAGATGACATCATTTCCTCTGCCTCTGTGTACAATACAGAGGCAGGGAAATGATCCCATTGGCTGGGAGCGATCGCGAGGGGGGGGCCACGAATGGATGGCCTCCCCCTCACCACCGATCGCCGGGGGAGATTTGCCGACCGCCGCAGGCACCGGGGGGGGGGGTCCAATCAGACCCCCCACCTGCGGGCAGGCAAGGACGTACAGGTAAGCCCTTTTGCCTGCCCGTGCCGCTCTGTCAACGTTCATCATCGGTCGGCAACTGGTTAAGTTAAAAATTTGAGTGGAACCCCGCTTTAACTAAGTGTTTGTACTTTTAAAACAGTGTGTGTTATTTTTAATTGTTTGGGCGTTTTCAGAGGGCAATTCATGCCCCACCCATCTATTGTTTTAGGTTTTTAGAGCTGAGGTTTGTATTGTATAGCCTGCAGTAGGAAAGAAAGGCTTTGGTGGACCTCCTTGAGCCATCTTTTTGCAGGAGCTTCAGTTTTTGGCTTTTGTTGTGCTGTTGTGTGGTATTTCGGTTTCAAATCTTGTAGTTTGACTGCCCAGGGGATATGTGATTCAAGGAGGATTCCCTCCCATTTGCAATATGGGGGTTTATTCCACCCTTTCCTGGACAAAAGTTTTTTAAATTGTTGAAGTATATATGATGTTAGCCATAGATTTTTTTAATGTCTTGACAGACATAATATGAAGCTGTTCAGGGCTTCACCTCCCCCTCCCTCTTCCTGTTCATTGATATTTAAATAAACTAGTTAGATGGGTTTTTAGAGCTGAGAAGACAGGAAGTTCTTTGCAGGTGTGCAACAGGAAGTTGGAGGGAGGAGCTTGGGGTCTTTTGACTCGTGTTTGGAAGTATGTTTGATTTTTACATTTAATTTCAGTTGTTTTATACTGTAATACAGTTTTGGGTACAGAGCAAACAGGAGGCATCCAAGTTATTGTTGTAATATCTAGGTACAGATGGAAGCCATAATATTGTTTTGAATAGTGGAGGATTTCATGGTGTTTTTGTAGTTGTCGGACAAACACGTTTTGAAGCTGTATATCGTGAGACTGGTCGAGCCGTGTATGATATGCGGAACTCCAGTGCACGATAGTATTAGTATAAACGTGATGAATAGTACGCTAGCAGCCCTGCTCAGGCCGTGTACAATAATCGGGAAGCGGGGGCCGGTTATAGTGATAAAGGCGCAAACAATAACCGCTCCGAAAGTGAATTGCAGGGTTCTCTGGACACAGAGTTTGCCAAAAAAAGATTTGAATCGTCATGGGCAATGGGTCATCCATGCACCCCAGTCAGACAGCTGCATAATACATGAAATCTGGGTATGGGACTAAGGCCATTAGACCCCTTAAATCTTGGCATATATGGTCAGAGGGTGTATTCCTTTGGAAGATGCTTTTGATGTCTGGAGGTACGAGACCCCAGAATAAAAATACCTTGAAAGTAGTTCAGCTGTGGCTTTAGAAATCTGTAATGATCAGTGAGTTGTTGGATGTGTAGTACGCGTTTGTGTGATTAAAAATTATCAGGTCTGTTTTTTAACTTTGTGTGGCTGGTCCATGCAAAGATGTCGAGCTGCTCTCGTGTTTTTTCCATTGTATTTTTTTTTTATTACTAAAAGAGTGAAGGTAGCATTCCATCCGGTTGTTTTAATTTTTTCATTCTTGTGTTGGGAACTATGAAATATCTCCCCAATATTTGTATCTCAATGTTTGTCTCATGTTTTAGTCTTCTCATTGTTTGTATGTAGTAACAAGAATATGTTTGAACCTACCGTGACAGCCCTCTTACATGTCGTGGCTGTTATATTTTAGTAGGAATGTGAAAGTAAGGGTTACAGAGGGTTTAATTATTATCGGTTTTGAGGAATGTCAGTGACAATTTACCAATGTACACGAATGTTGTATTTATCCTTTATATTTAACCTGCAAAAGAATGGTAGAGTAATAACTTTTGTTTATAAGGAGTTTCTGAAAGTGTATGTACATAGAAAGCAGGTGTATGTAGATAGCTGTGCACATGCATAAATACACACGTCTAAGAAGGTAAACATATCATAGGCTATTTCACTGTTTCATTGTTTTTTTATGCACCATTCTAAACCCTGCGTGTCTTCCTTCAGTTTGTAACGAGGAAGAAAAGGGGGGGGGGGGATGATAGTGGTGAGAATGACAATTTTCAAACCATTAATACTAACCGCACTAATTCTAGCCAAGTTTGTGACCTAGTAGGAAGGACAGGTTCCACGACTTTCTTTCTTTGATGGAATTTGAATCAGGAGTCTGGTGAAGGACGCTCCTGTAAGAACCATTTTGTCAATGGTTCCAGGTATTACACCCCAGATGGTAAGCCACACACCACCACAGGGTTCATGAGTCCCTCCTGGACCCTGACACAATAACCGGTTTACATTCTTTCCAACCAGGTGACTGGGTCATTGTAGAGAAGCTTGAGAGACGAGACAACTGGATCGACGCCAGCCACTGCAAGAAGCTGCTCAACTACACCAAAGGATGAGGAGTGTCAGGAAGATCCTGCCAGTAAAAGGCGTCCTGTGCGTGCAGTTGCGCGGGTGCGTGCGCACCAGGCGGGCTATTTAAACCTAGCTGTCACGCGGGGATCTTGCTGTCTGCTCCACAGCGTTACGTGTGTTGATCCTTGAGAACCTGTTTCTGTACTAAAAGACCCGGCTTGTTCCTGATTATCCTTGTTATCTACCTGCATCTGATCCTGGCTTGTCTCCGACCATCCCTGTCTTCTGCCTGCATCCAACCCCGGCTTGTCTGACTACTCTTCTGCCTGACCCTCTGGCTTATCCACAGTCCGCTTGGCTATCGATCTGGCTTGTCTGACGTTCCAGCCTAGTATACTGACTTCAGTTCCAGTCTGCTGCTATCCGGTTCCAGTCTGCTGTTTGGTTCCAGTCTGCTGTTTGGTTCCAGTCTGCTGCACCAGTGTTCCAGTCTGCTATCCGGTTCCAGTCTGCTGTTTGGTTCCAGTCTGCTGCACCAGTGTTCCAGTCAACTATCCGGTTCCAGTCTGCTGTGTGGTTCCAGTCTGCTGCACCAGTGTTCCAGTCTGCTATCCAGTTCCAATCTGCTATCCAGTTCCAGTCTGCTATTTGGTTCCAGTCTGCTGCACCAGCCTGCTGATCCAGCTCCTTCCAGGTTCCAGTCTACCTTCCAGCTCAGTCTGAAGTTCTACTGCACAGCGCTTCCTGAGTTCCAGACCCACTTCTTGCTGTTGATCCTGCCAGGCACTCGTGCCACTCTTGACTCTTGTGCTTCCTGTATATCCTACCAGGGCCCTCGAGTCGGAGCCGCAAGAAAGGCCATCCCCTGCAAGTCGGGTTCGTCCACAAGGTATGTGACAAGGAGTATCTTTGTTTATTTATATTTTTAAAGTGTATTTTCCAATTAGCTAAGAAAGCAAACAGGACACATGGTTGGGTCTACTCTGAGTCTCCACCGAGCTCTAGTGCCCCAGCGATGACGACGGTACATGCTATATGTGATGTTTATATTGGTATGAGGAGTTTTGACAAACTAGTAAAATCTATATTGTCAACAGAATTTAACAAAACATTTCTAGAGGATAAAATTAATTATAATTTTAACAATTGCTCTGGTTATTGCCAGTTTGGGTATTGGGACAACTAGGTAGCCGACAAGTGTGCTTCAACTTTAGTTTGGTATTAATGCGGATTTACAGCTTATAAAGGTAATTTCCCCTAATGCAAAAGGTTCATGTGTCCGGGTGAAACTCATCCCAGCATCTTATGGCACAGCCGATCCTGAGGATCTGATGGCGCGAGCGAAGGTAAGAATGGCAGGGACAGTTGGAAGGGAATTGCTCACCAACCCCGACTAGGTCTGGGCATGGTTTCCTGCTTGTACACAGTGGGGGCATGAGCTTATGAAACGATTGAACAATTGACGCTGGTTGAGATCCGTTAGGTAGTGGAAAACTTCCTAAGGTTGGAGAGAGGTGTTTGCAGAGTGAGGATATGTCTGCCGGCAAAAGGGCACCTGAGCGATGCACAGACATTCGTCTGGGGGGATGTGTTCACTCTGCAAACACATTATCGGTTTAGCGGATGTGTGCTCGTGTCACCCCTGCATGCCTGATCAACATATTTGAGGTGCCATGACGTACACCTGCAGATAAGCTCCCATCAGCAGGAACGGTAGTCATTGGTTGTTGTATAAACTCATATCCTGTGTTGACATTCACATCCTGTGTTGTCACATCTTGTGTTGTCACATCCTGTGGAGGAAGCGATTGGTTGTTGGGGCCAGGGTTTCCTGTTTGTGACTTCCTTTGTGTGTGTGAATAAAAGAGCCAGTGCACTGCTCGGCTGGCAGTCGTGCTGAGATGAGGACGTAAGCATGGTCATGTCTGTTTACTGGGGAAATGCGGGAGACATGGGTTAAGTAACATGCATTATACCATTAGACTGAAAGGGTGCGTGTTAGCGCAGGTGAGATTGATTATGTATAGCGTATTGCGAAATCTCCACCACAGCGGGCTCTTTCTCCATATGTTTGTGCCTGAAAACACCCTAGGAAGGATTGCACCTAGGAGTTGGCGTTTTCATCACCCCGCTCACCATACTAAGCATACCTGACCCGCAACGCAGTACTGCTTGGGGGTCCATTGGATCTGGTGAGTTCAACCATAAGGGGGGGTGTGGATCCGTATGCACCTGTTTACAGCATCATATGTTTTTTGTAGCACAACAGCACTTTTAAAAGGAACTTGGGAAAGGAACTTATCAACTGAGAATTGCTATATGTTTATGTGCAAGTCTTTTTTGGACTTTCACTGGTCACATGCTTAATATTGATTTGCACTATTTCTAGCACAGCAGCACCTGTGAAAGAAACCTTCCAACTAGAAGTTTATGCTTATTTGCACATGTTTTTTAAGTTTTCACTGGCTACATGATAGATATATTTTTGGGATTAATTTTGCACTTAATTTTGTATGCACTACAGTTGCACTTTATTGTATTTATTCAGGCTGTCAGCGCTGTGGCACTCATACCCTTTTTTCCCATGTTTTGACGTATGTCAATTACAGCAACGGCAGGCCTAATCGCTAATTAGTACCTTTAGCGCGGGGGATTAATTTTTTACAAGTGGCAAGCTGCGTCTTGTGCCAAGCAATGGTGACAAGCTCAGGGCTCCCACTGATTCTGGATTATGGTGAGTTGAACTTTTTCATTTTATATTACAATGTAATAACAGAAATAACGGGCCTTGGCATAATGGTCTTCCACGCAGCTGGTCCCTGATGACAAAAAGTTTGGGGACCGCTGCTTTAAAGGATTTGTGTTTTTTTCAATATTGCATTTAATGCCACATGAAAATACACTTTCTCCACTTTATGGTATATTTTCTTGTTTTGGTACTTGTCCCTTGTGGAAGTACAGAGATTCTTATGCCTTTTTGACAGTAGTTTGCTTTTTAAACCCTTATAATGGCCAGAATCAAATGTTTGGCCCCTATAGAAAATCACAGCTAAGTTTGGGTTCTCCAAATTTCTAAGAGTATTTGTCGAACCCTTGGTAAATTAAACGTCAACAGATTTGTCCATCCCTAATACTGATTAAAGCAGAGCTCTATGCAAGAGAAAAAAACACAAGAATGAATAGTTCATAAACACCATCCCAGTTTGAAGCATTTGTGTTAAATACATGTGTGTTCACAAGTGTGGCACTAGGACAGCCAAAGCCTGTTAATGATCAGCTTAAAGTACTGCAGTGAACTAAAAATCATGCATAGCAGTGCACTGCTATGCATTATGCTGCTACACAGTTGAGCTGGACTGTCATTTAGAATGAATGGTACCCCGGGGTACCAGCAAGCATTATGTGCATTAGGGCAGATCACTTCTGTGAATGGGACCATAACGATAAAAACAAAATGAGCTTTTGCTACAATATTCAGCTTAAAGCGGAGTTCCACTCAAAAGTGGAACTTCCACTTATCTCTTTCCTCCCCTTCTCCGGTGCCACATTTGGCGCCTTTCAGGTGGGGCGGGGAACGGGTACCTGTTCGGCCCCCTCCTCCTTCCTCCACCACACCAATTAGAAAGTGCAGCGTCAACTTCCGGTTCCGGCGCCACATGAGGAGGAGGTAAGCGGCTCCAGCTCCCGCACAGCTCCTCACAAAACCGGCATATAAGCCAGCCACAGCACCGGGGAAACCCCCATCGCCTCCGCTTCATCCCAGGCAGGCATGGATCGCTTTGTGGAGCGATCATACGCTCGGGCGCTGTCCTCGCCCCCCTCCACAGCTCCGCCGGCGGGAGACACAGCGGCCGAATCAGCCAAGATGGCGGCCGCTCCGGACTTAACAGAGCGGCCTCAGCAGCAGCCACAGCCTCTCCCTGCCCCAGCTGTGACAGACTCCGACCCCGCATCCCCTGCCAACATTGCCCAGGCGGTAGTTCAACTTCTGGGGCCATCCCTTACAGCCACTGTGGACGCAGCGGTACACAGGGGGCTTGAACAGCTGCACATAGAACTCCAGGCCCAGGCCCAGCGCATCTCCCAGACGGAGGAAAGAATTTCAATATTAGAAGATGACTGCACTGCCTCATCTGCAGCACTTGCACGCATAAATGCTTCCCACAGAGACATATGGGACAAATTGGACGATTTGGAAAATCGCTCAAGAAGAAATAATCTGCGCATCATTGGTCTGCCAGAGTCGATCCCAGCTTCCCACCTTACAAACATTTGTGCAAAAACCATCCCAGAACAACTTGGCCTCCGCATACCGTGTACGGTGGAACAAGCACACCGCATGGGTCAATACTCTGACACACGTGCTAAACCCCGGCATGTGATAGTGAAATACTTAAACTACGCCGACAAAAACGCCATAATGCAAAAATTCCGTCGCACACGCTCCCTGGTGGTGGATGGCGCGAAACTGCTACTCTTCGCGGACTATTCCATAGAGGTAATGAAACAACGCAAGGCATTCTCCTCGGTATGCTCCACTATGCACCACAATCAGATTCGATTCTCCCTAGCCTATCCAGCTGTCCTCCGCGTTCAAACATCTGAAGGGGAGCAACTCACCTTCTATACACCAGAAGAGGCGGAGACCTACCTAACTAACAGAAGCTCCGAAATGGAACACAGTGCCGCAGCAGAGGGGTCACCATCGTCATCTTCACAACATACCTATGGACCCCCTAAACACCCCCGAAGCCCAACCAAGCCTCCATATAAGCGCAGCCGCTTCACCACCCAGGAAGACCGTTCTGGGAATCGTTGAAGGAACTGATGGTGGACTCCACATCACCACCCTTTTGACATCGTCACCTTAGGACGGGAAGTATTAACCCATCTTTTATATTTTTTTTCCTATAAAAATCTTTATCATTAAGATGAAGACGTTTTTTTTTTCTTCTTTCTCTCTGAGGGTTTTATAAACTCCCGTACGTGCTCCTTATAGAGCACTACCCCATCCAGCCTGTGGCTAAAGTTACACAGTTAAGAATTATAACGTTATAATGTTATAGTCATGTTAATCAATGACTGCCATAACCCCCCATTACCCGGGAAACCTTCCCTTACAAAGTCACTTGAACTGTTATGTTTGTATGTATTTTCTAATTTTCGGCTACTCAAGCCTAATTTTAAGAGGAGGGCTCTCCCCTATGTTCAGTATACCTCGCCATTGATTACTTTATGCCTGCACTACCTCCTCAGGAGATCCCCCCCCGACCACCCCCCCTTCCTATCCTACTCCCCCCCCCTCCCTATTCCCCCTTCCTCTCCCCCACCCTCCCTATCCCCACCCCCCGTTGCTACCGCCCTGCCCCTAGCTGAGGAGCTGGCAATCAATGGGAGCTACGCTGGTTAGATAGGTGAGACCTCATGTGGAAAAAAGAGAAGTCCACAACGCGAGATTTGTATTTCCTTACACGATATACTGCTTTACTAATGTTTACATATTATTGTTGGTTAGAGAAGTTTAAGTTCATGTTTGCCAGCCTAATTCCTATGTCTTCAGGGGTTCCGAGGCGCTTTGGCGACTCCCAGGAGGTAGATAATACATCTACTCAGGGGCTTCTATACAAGCCCCTAAACCAAAACACTTTCAAATGCCAACTATGTCACAGTCTACACCAGGGAGTCACCTAAAGTTTGTCTCATGGAATGTTAAGGGGCTACGTTCCCCCAACAAACGTATGTCCATTCTCAGACACCTGCGGCGTCTCCGGGCAGATGTGGCTCTACTTCAGGAGACACATCTGGCTGCAGACGATTTGCAACGTCTACGTAAATTGTGGGTGGGCTCTGTATATGGCTCACCAGCAGTGGGGCGTAAAGCAGGGGTTGCTATCCTCCTGCATAAAAATCTACAACACAAAGTCAGAGATATCAAGGTTGACTCAGAGGGAAGAAAAATGACTCTACATCTGACCATAGAGGACAAATACATAGCACTTACTAACATTTATGCTCCCAACTCTCCTGACACCTCCTTCTTCCAGGACTTAGTGAAATGGGTGCTGACTACACCAGAGACGCTACACCTATTGGGCGGGGACTTTAACTCAGTCATGTCCCCACTGACTGATCGCTCGGGCCCCCCTACACACAGAACACAAACCCGTACTTCCCCATCATGTACAACCACCCTATTGGCACAAACCATTGCCTCCATACAATTTGAGGATGTATGGCGCCTAATGCACCCAACGGAACGGGAATACTCCTTTTTCTCACCCCCGCACAACACGTTTTCACGTATAGACTATTTTTTTGCCTCCCCATCCCTGAGCTCCATAATCAGTGCACCAAACATACAAGACGCAGTGATCTCAGATCACAGCCCAATCGTGATTCATCTCACCCAAACAGCTCGCTCATCTCCCTCCCCTACTTGGCGTTTCCCCTCCTATTTAAGTGACAATGAAGACTTTAAACATACATTATACTGCGCCTGGGAGGAATACATCTCCACTAATGGAGCACACATTACGGACCCTAACCTGTTCTGGGAAGCAGGCAAGGCCTTCTTAAGAGGTAAAATAATTTCGTACACAGCCCAGTTTAAAAAGAAAGCCAAGCAACAGTATAGTAAATCAAGCGAAGCCCTACAACAGGCTCATGAGCAGCTCACGTTAAATCGCACCATAGAAAACATACAAAAATGGAGACAGGCCAAAAGCACCTTTGACCTGTGGGCAGAACAACATGAAGCGGCCAAAACATCTTACTCCCAATTACATTTTCATAAATTTGGAAACAAGGCTGGTAGGCTTCTGGCCAAGATGTGCTCAGGCCCCAGACATCCCACCCGTATCTCAGCTCTTAGAGCTAAGACAGGGTCTTTGACCACCTCCCCAGCTGAAATAAGCAACCTACTCGTGGAATACTATACCAATCTATACAAAGCTGACCCGACTGACTTACCTACCACTGACTTACTACTCGACAAAATACGCTTACCCAAACTCCACCACACACAATTAGAGACGATTAATGCCCCCATCACCGTCGATGATATTCGGTTCACGATCAAAAACATGGCCTCGGCCAAAGCCCCGGGACCCGACGGTTATACCGCTGAATTCTATAAAATGACTAAAGAATTCATCCCTGATACTTTAAAACATGTCTACGCAGCTATGTGGGACGGAGGGCCCTATCTTCCTACGGGAACACAGGCTCACATCAAATTAATCTCTAAAAAAGGGAAAGACCCCCTATTACCGGGCTCATACCGACCAATTTCATTAATAAACGTAGATGTCAAAATCTTGTCCAAAATAATTGCGTCACGGCTAGCTCCCTTACTTCCATCTCTATTGCACCCAGCTCAATCTGGCTTTGTCTCGGGCAGATCGGCCACCCTAAACATCCGTAAGGTTTTAATGGCTCTAGAATACGCCAAAACTCACCCCAACCAAGACATTGCCATCATGTCATTAGACGCGGAAAAGGCCTTTGATAACATCAGTTTCACATGGCTCTTTAGAGTGATGTCACAATTTGGATTCTCAGGACCGATTATGAGATTCTTGCTTCAAATGTATGCATCCCCCACCGCACGTCTAGTCACCCCTGATTTCATTTCGGACACGATTCCATTAACAAAAGGAACGAGACAGGGATGCCCCCGTCTCCACTCCTGTTCAATCTAGCAATCGAACCCCTGTCCAGAATACTAAATTCGGCTGATGGAATCAGTGGCATCACTCTAGAGAACCACACTCTTCGTTCGGCGCTATTCGCGGACGACATACTGCTATTTTCCACCGACCCTATCACAGACTTTGACAGACTCAAACGACTTTTTTCAGACTTTAGACTCTGCTCGGGATTCAGAATCAATTTTGACAAAAGTGAGATCCTACCATTACACCCCCATCTCTCCAGTAAATGGAAACACCTATCCCCCTTGACCATAGCCAACCAACACATTACATACCTGGGCATTAAAATAGGACGTGAGCCATCCTCCTTATATTCTTTGAACTACCCCCCTTTGATAACCAAAATTGTAAAGGAGTTGGAGGCTTGGGGATCCCTACCTCTCTCGCTCTTTGGGAGATGCCATTTATTCAAAATGGTGTCCTTTGCGCGCCTGCTCTACCCAATGCAGACCATACCTCTCCTAATTAAACATTCAGACATTCAAAAAATCCAGAGGGCCCTAACTACTTTTATATGGTCTCACAAAAAACCTCGCATAGCGCTACAGAAATTATGTCTCCCGAAGGGCGAGGGTGGGGCGGGACTGCCCAATATGCGTTTTTACAACCTGGCATGTTTACTTAGACAGGGCTTAGACTGGCTAACCGGAGGCTCTAGATACTCTAACCTATACTTGGAGGAGGCTATGGTACACCCATATACCCTCTCGGCCATCCTTCATTCTAATCCCAATACACTACCCCCCCACCTCAAAACAAGTGTAATAATTAAAGATACGGTTATTGCATGGAGAGAAGTCAGAAAATTGCTTAAAGTTCCATCCAGCATCTCCAAATACCTCAAAATACAAGGCAATCCTATGTTCCTTCCATCTCTCATTCATAAAGCTTTTGGCCAATGGAAACTTAAAGGCCTCACAGATGTCTCCTCCTGCTACCTCAACAAGCCAGGCAAATTCAAACCATTTCATACCCTAATGCGGGAATATTCCCTACCGCCAACACATGCTTTCTTCTATCACCAACTCATCAATTACCTCAAATCATGTTCTGGTCCTCATACCAACCCACTTGAAACATCCTGCATTGATACTCTCATCAAAAGCAATAACTACTCCATCTCCAATATTTACTCCTATCTTATACAACATCAAACAAGGAAGTATGCCCTCAAACCCTTTCAAAAGTGGACACACGTCTTGGGTGACGAATCTCTGCCAGAAAAAATCCTTGAGGGATACAAGACAATCCGCAACCTTACTTCTTCTGAATCTTGGAGGGAAACGCAATTCAAGGTCATTCACAGAGCTTATTTCCCTTTCCGCTACAACAAGGTAGACCCCACCCAAGCTCAATGTCCCTGGTGCAACATGCCTCGACCCACGTTACTACATAGACTCTGGGACTGCAACAAGATCGATGCTTACTGGACTAAGGTGATCAACTATATCAACGAGGTCCACAAACTTCAGTGCACAAAGGACCGCCTACTATGCCTGTTTAGCATACCCCCTTCACCCTCATCACCAACGAGGGTCTCACAAAATATTCCACACTGGGCTCACCTATGTCTTCTAGTGGCCCGCAGGACTATCATGTCTCACTGGATATCAGCTACTCCTCCTTCCCTAACAACGTTCAAAACAGCTTTAACATCACTTTTTAATCTAGAAAGGCTGGACACCATCACCCTTAATTTCCGATCAACTTCCCGTTTCTTCAAAAGATGGAGGAAATACATTGAAGCTACATTCGCTCCGCAGGCTATGGTCGAAATAATGAACCCATTTCGATACTCGAAATGGTACTTAACAAATGATGTCACCAATTCCCTAGGTCGACTCAAAATACCTCCCACCCCAGATTCTTTTATTTTTAACCCACCGTAGGTTATCCATAAATTTATCGTACCCCTTGACATCCACCCTCTTGAGTTTAGTCAGACGCTGCCTCCACTCCTGAAGGTACTTAGATGTTAAGATTTTGTGTCTCCAGAAAAATTCTACCCGTAATGTTGAAGGGATGGCAAACATGAACCCCCCCATCTCCCCTTCCCTTAATTTTTCTTTTCTTTTCTTATTATTGTTGTTATTTTTATGTTATTTTTGTCTCTCTGCTACTTCTCATCTGGTCCAATTGATATGACAAGAGTTTACTTTTACTACCATGGGAAGTTATGCTACTTATAGAATGTACGTTTATTACTCTGTGACTTTTGTAACACTAAGTCCTGTACTTATATATGTCATAAAACCCAATAAATATTTTTCAAAAAAAAAAAAAAAGAAAGTGCAGCGTGCTTCCTTATGCGCAGTAGGGAACCGGCTGTGAAGCCGAAAGGGCTTTACTGCCAGGTTCCCTTACCAGGAATGGTGGCAGCTGCACCCGACAGCCGAGCCAAAGATTGGCTGGGGTGCCCATGGGCTTCCTGGACAGGTAAGTGTCCATATATTAGAGTCAGCAGCCGCAGTATTTGTAGCTGATGACTTTCAATTGTTTCATGGACCTCCTCTTTAAAGGGGTTGTCAACCCTCCCGGTTTTTCACCTTAATGCATTCTATGCATTGAAGTAAAAAACCTATTGTAGTGCACCAGCCCCCCCCCGTTATACTCACCTGTGCCCATTCGGTCCCATGTCGGAGATGCACACACCCTCTCTGGCCGGTGTCTCGACTCTTGTTTGGATTGATAGCAGAGCAGCCATTGGCTCCCGCTGCTGTCAATCAAATCCAATGACGCGGGCGCCGGGGGGCCTGCTGTCTGTGTCTATGGACGCAGCAACAGGACACGGGAGTGCGCCCGCATGGGTGCCCCGAAGGAGAGTGCTTCTCCGATGGGTCACTCGATGCGGGGATGAGCCAGGACCGCCACGGAGGGACCCCAGAGGAGGAGGATCGGGGCAACTCTGTGCAAAACCAACTGCACAGAGGAGGTAAGTATCACATGTTTGTTATTTTAAAAGGAAAAAAAAGGAATTCAGTGTCCCTATAATTTCAGAGTTCTTCCCTGCAGTATTTTTTTCTGCCACTAGTGGTCTTTACTCTGATGTCAAGCATCATTAAACCCACTTCCCCTGAGCACAGGACATCCTGGACCTGAAGGGTCCATTTTCTTATAAGCCATCTCAAGGAAAACCTTCACCAAACTCTAAACAACTAGCATTTGAAATGAGAAATTCACCCAAAAAATGTGTGTATAAAATATGCTACACTAAATGGAAATAAATCAATTATATTAATTGTATCAAATCATATACAGTTCTACATACCCATATCTTCCAACTTCTGAAGCTGAGAATGAGGGACACTTCAGGGGGAGAGGAACCTGTGGCGTGCCCCGATGGAAAGTGGGTGCGCTTCTACCTCACGCAGATATACAGTGGCAGAAGGGCACGTACAGGCAGATTACCGTACCTGTACCTTGCCCTTTAAGAGGCAGCTCGCCGGCGGGCGTGATCGGGATCGCGGGTCCCGTGGACTCGTTGTCCGCGGGCATACCCATGAACGTCTCACGGTGAGGAAGAACGGGGTGATGCTAATGTAAACAAGCATCTCCCCGTTCTGCCTAATGACACTGACACTGATCACGCTCCCTGTAATCGGGAGTGTTGATCAGTAATGTGTCACACACAGCCCCTCCCCCCCAGTTAGAATCACTCCCTAGGACACACTTAACCCCTACAGCGCCACCTAGTGGTTAACCCCTTCACTGCCAGTGACATTTTTACAGTAATCAATGCAATTTTTTAGCATTGATCGCTGTATTAATGCCAATGGTCCCAAAAATGTGTCAAAATTGTCAGATGTGTCTGCTATAATGTCGCAGTCATGATAAAAATTGCTGATCGCCGCCAATACTAGTAAAAAAAAAATATCAATAAAAATGCCATAAAACTATCCCCTATTTTGTAGACGCTATAACTTTTGCGCAAACCAATCAATAAACGCTTATTGCGATTTTTTTTTTTACCAAAAATATGTAGAAGAATACGTATCGGCCTAAACTGAGGAAAAAAAATGTTTTTTCATATATTTTTTGGGGATATTTATTATAGCAAAAAGTAAAAAAAAGTAAAAAGTAGAAAAAAAAAAGTAAAAAATATGTGTTTTTTTCAACATTGTCGCTATTTTTTTTTTTTTATAGCGCAAAAAATAAAAACCGCAGAGGTGATCAAATACCACCCAAAGAAAGCTCTATTTGTGGGAAAAAAAGGACGTCAATTTTGTTTGGGAGCAACGTCGCATGCGCAATTATCAGTTGAAGTGACGCAGTGCCAAATCGCAAAAAGTGCTCTGGTCAGGAAGGGGGTAAATTCTTCCGGGACTGAAGTGGTTAAATGTAGGTTATGATGGCTGGGAGGGTACAATCTGGTATCCCCTGGGTGCCTCAAACAGTACCCCTCTCTATATGCAGAGGCAATGCATGGGGGTGTACACATACTGTGGGAACGATGCTTTGCTTTACAGCTGCAGCACGAATTATACCCTCTGCTAAACGTCACCCATTCAAGTATATGGTGCTGCTCTGCAAGTGCCCCACAATTGCATGAAATACACACAATTGTGGCATGCTAGTGCGAGGCTGAAGTGGTTAAAGCAGGTGGTGAGGAGAGGAGACAATACAATGCCTACTTACTGTCTGTCAAATGCTCACTGAAGTGTAATCCGAATAACAATCGCTCTTTAGAAACCAAAGTCTAAGCAAACTCTTAATTGTATTATTACTTTTTTTATACTCTCTCACATTTGAGATAGCGAAAGGGACTGCACTGCATAGTGAATGAATGGGAAGTGCTTTGTGCTGAGCGGCTTCCTGTTCATTCATAAACTGAAGCATAGTAAACAGTTTACTATGCTTCCGTTATGAATGAACACAGTTGGTGATCAGTACTGATCATTCACTGTGTTCATTCAGGAAAGGAAGGGGCCAGAAAATGGTAAATAGGACATTAACCGACCACCCCACTCTCCATCTTGAACCTAATCCTCCTGTGCCCCATAGCAGCTGCAGCCGGCAGCGCTGCAGAAGAGGGCACACAAGGGGATTGGAGTGGCAGGGGAGGTACACAGGAGGACATAAATTAGAGTGGTGGAGGGTGCAAACACTGTAGATTCCAATCGCACAGCCGGCGGGAGAGGGAGGAGGAGATCTGGCGCCAGAGAAGGGGGATTAGTGGAGCCCAGCCCCCTGAACTCCTGGGCTCCGGGATTTAGCCTGGATCTGCGAGACTCTGGGATTTCTGTGAAATCTCAGGATGATCTCACCCATTCTGGGAGGGTTGGGAGGTATGCAGATTGCAATGTGCTTTCAGTAGTCTGGTAACATGGCCAGGATGTTTATCAGTGAGGGGGAAAGATAGCCAAAGAGGGGGGTAAGAGAGCCTGGGAGAAATATTTTTCAAGGTGAGGGTAGCAACTGGAGGAGCTGAGGTGTAAGTAAGGATGATGATCATCTAATGAGATGTAATCCACCTTCTCATTAAGGCAGCCCTCAGCTGTCCTTCATCTGGCCCACTCCATGCTCTTACTGACACCCAGAACTGAGCAGTGTGCCTCTGGAGAGCAGAGGGGAGAGTGACATTGCTAACCACAGATTTATTGGCATAGTTGTATATCCTCTGCCCCATATAGCTCATCTCTCTGCGGCTGTGCACTGGATTCACAGCATAGGACTTGGAAGAGCAGCAGCCAGTGGGTTGAGTGTAGAATAGGATGCTGGAAAATATGATTTTTTCATCATACTTAACTGTAAAATCCTTTTCTTTCCGTACATCATTGGATACAGCATTAGGCTAATATTCATTACCTACTGGGTTATACGCCATCTCTAGGTGAATGGACACTGGTAGACAAAGTCTTAGACACGAAGTGTTCCCCTATATAACCCCTCCCATACAGGAAGTACTTCAAAAAAGAGGGGAGGTATCTCGGTGTCCCATGATGTACTCAAAAGAAAAGGATTATACAGGTAAGTATGACAAAAAAAATCCTATTTTCTTTTTCAGACATCATGGGACACAGAGTTAAGCTAATATTCATTACCTACTGGGATGTCCCAGAGCAATAGTCTTGAGGGGAGGGAGACACCCTGCCAAACAATAGCCAAACAATAGCCATCAGACCTTATATGGCAGCCTGCAGTACACTGAACTGAAGACCAGGTTGCAGCCTTACAAGTCTGAGCCACAGATAGCTGATGGCGAAAAGCCCAGGAGGTTCCTACACCCCTGGCAGAATGAGCTCTCACCGTAAAGGGAGGAGCTTTACGTTTCAGACCATAGACCTGAATGACCAACTGACGGACCCAATTGGCAAGGGAAGCTTTGGAAGCTACCTGCTCCTTCTTGGGTCCTTTTGGTAAAACAAAAAAGGAGTCTGATCCTCAGATCTCCGCAGATCTAGACAAATAAACCTTGACTGCTCGGACAACGTCCAAGGAATGCAGTCGTCTCTCTTCGGCCGAACGAGGCTGAGAGAAAAAAGAAGGCAAAATAATGTCCTTATTCAAATGAAAGGCTGACACCACTTTTGCCAAAAAGGATGGAACAGGTAATAACACGACCCTGTCGTGGTGAAGGATCAAGTATGGTTCCCTGCACGAAAAGGGCTGCCAACTCTGACACCCTTCTAGCCGAGGTGATGGTCATCAGGAAGGCTAGCTTGCATAACAGTAAGTCTAATGGAATTTTTTTGATAGGCTCAAATGTTTGTTTCTGTAACACAGACAGCACCAAGTTCAAGTCCTAAGGACACATAGGTGATTTAATGGGGGGAAGCAAACGAATTGCCCCCTGCATAAAGGTTCTGACCAGCAAATGGGAGGCTAAAGGCCTTTGGAAGAATACTGACAGGGCTGAAATCTGACCTCTGATTGTGGATATCAGATTGGCTTTGAGTACAGCTGACTGTAGAAAAGAGAATTATCCCAATCACGTATTTCTGAGGATGCCATTTTCTGGCTTCACACCAAGCAATATTAGTCTTCCAGACCTTAAGATAGATCTTCCTAGTGACATATTTTCTAGCCTTCACTAGGGTAGACACCACTGGTCCCAAGACACCATGGTCCTTCAACATGCTGATTTTAATAGCCATGCCGTCAAATTTAGAGACTGTAAATTGGGGTGGAATATAGGACCTTGAGACAGTAGATTGGGGCAGCGTGGAAGCGTTCATGGCCCGTCTATTGTCAGTCTCACAATCTCCGGGGACCAGGGCCTTCTGGACCAGGCTGGTGCCACCAGAATGACTGGAACCCCCTCTCTCATCGAATCCTGTGCAACAAATGTGGAAGGAAAGGGTTCGGAGGGAAAGCATAAACCAGGGAGTACTGGCTCCATGGAACTACCAGAGCATCTGTGCTGATTGCCAGAGGATCCCTTGTACGGGACACAAACTGCTGTAGCTTGTTGTTGAACCTGGATGCCAATAGGTCGACCTCTGCCATCCCCAATGCTGGCAAATTTCCTGGAACACCCCTGGGTGTAGGGACCATTTCCCCGGGCAGATCTGCTGGCGGCTGAGATAATCTGCCTTCCAGTTCTCTACTCCTGGGATATGGACTGCCGATAGAATCGAGCACATGTCCCTCTGCCCAGGCTAATATGTGGTTCACCTCCTTCAGAGCTGAACGACTCCTGGTACCACCTTGGTGGTTTATGTAGGCCGCTGCAGTGGCATTGTCAGATTGAACCCTGATAGTGCAGCCCTGAAGCTCCATCGTCCAGGACTGTAGGGCCAGACGTACTGCTCGTAACTCCAGGACATTGATGGGCAGAATTTGTTCTGTCCTTGACCATTTACACTGAGCTGTGAGCCCCTCTAGGGTCGCTTCCCAGCCTGAGAGACTGGCATCTGTAGTCAGTACTCTCCAAATTACCGGGAGGAAGGATCTTCCCCTTCGCAGGTCCTGATCCTGCAACCACCAGTTTAGGCTTAAGCGTGCCCGAGGAGATAAGAACATTGGATAATCCAGGGGATTGTCCTCTCCAGTTCCAAGCCAACAGGATGTCTTGTTGTATAGGCCTGTAATGGAACTGGGCATAGGGCACTGTCTCGAAGGAGGACCCCATCCTTCCTGTTAGACTCATACAGAGCCTAATGAAGGGTTGTCTGGTGCCCCTTATCTGACGCACCTGATTCTTCAGGGCACAGATCCTTACGGGTGGCAAAAATACCCTTGCTTGGACCGTATCTAGGATCAGACCTAAATACTTCAGACTTTGAGCTGGTTTCAAGGCTGACGTTTCCGTATTTATGATCCAGCCTAAGCTTTTTAAATACCGCACTGTGTAGCTTGTGCTCTGTTCTAGAGCTTGTATTGAGTGATCTCTGAGCAGAAGGATGTCCAGATACCCGAGCACCAAGATCCCTTGGGCCCTTAAAAGACCCAGTACTGGTGCTAGGACCTTTGTGAACACCCAGGGAGCTGTGGCAAGCCCGAAGTGTAGAGCCACAAACTGAAAATGAGGTTCCTCTACTGCAAATCGCAGAAACCTCTAATGAAGCTGAAAGATAGGTACATGTAAATACGTGTCTTTTATATCGATGGAGGCTAGAAAGTCTCCTGTCTGGAGTGAGGCTACTACTGAGCAGACAGACTCCATCTGAAAAGGACTGGATTAGTAGATACTGGTTCAGGGATCTTATATCCAAAATGGGCCTTGTGTCCCCGTTTGGTTTTTGAATTGTAAACAGGTTTGAGTAAAATCCAGCGCCCCTTTTAGGTACAGGAACCTGTACAATCACTCCTTGATGCACTAAATGATGTAGTGCCTGAAACAATAAGTTTCTTTTTGGAGGATCCGAGAGAACGCTGGATCTTAGAAACCTCTGTGGGGGAACCCCCGCAACTCCAGCTTGGAACTGCAGGATATAGTTGAGGTGACCCACTAGTCCTGAACCAATGTTCTCCAAATGTCTGCAAAGTGCAGCAACCTTCCCCCCACCATATAGAGTGGGGGTGTCTCCTCAAAAGGAGGGCTTGGTGCTGGGTTTAGAAGTTTTGGACCCAGGAACTTCCTGTGTGTGTCACACAGGAAGTTCTGGGTGAGAGGTGAGTAAGGAGGAAGTAGCAAGGAGACATTGCTGGAAGTGGCAGCAGAGGAGTGGATGGTGAGAATCCTTTGATCGAGCAAGTTACCAGTATACACTTATTGCCAATCTGTGATCCCTTTGATTCACCCCATAAAGGGAATTGCCTGTGAGACCTGACTGATATACCCAGGGGTCCATGTTTTGAGGTGAGCTGCTAGGATTATCATTGGTAGAGGTTGTCACTTAAGTCATCATATTGATCCATTTTTCATCACGTTATTGGGCACTTTCTGGTGCTTGCTGACCATCGTATGAGCATACTTTTATATGAAGAACATGGACTGTTCCTTTGTTTCATCTATTTAGTTTTGTTGTATTTTATGTTTTTGCGCTGCACTGCTTTTATATATAGCCATTTTTGGGGATTTAATATTTTGACCCTCAGTGTTCTAGCTGCTGTATTAGGTTTTTTATTTGTGCTGGTTTATTTTTCTATATTTATCTTTTTCTGGCCCTGGCCTTGCCCCTAGCTCTAGTGCCCCATTGGTGACGGAACTGCCTTGGCGCTGAGACACCTTAGGAAGCAGTCCCTGAGGTTTTAAACGAGGGACACCTGGTGCTTTTCTTCAGTTAGTAGATAACTGTTCCCTCCGGAAATCTTTTGGATATTTTTGTCCAGATGATCACCAGGGGAAACCTGCCAATAACTTTTTATAAGGAAGCTCAGCTGACCAGTTCTTAAGCCACAAAAGGCTGCGCATATGTACAGACAAGAGAGCCAAACAAGAAATCTGCTGTATTGAATCCTTTAAGGCGTCAACAGCAAAACACAGCGCTTGAGGAATCCCTCTTATTTTCAGCCAGATCATCCTCCCAGTTAGGCCTGTCAGGCTGTCTGACCTGATCCTTTACGGACTGGCAGATACCAATTGCTGCAACAGCTGGCTGAATAGCTGAACTGGCCAAAGAAAAGAAAGCCTTTAATAATGACTCCAATTTCTTGTCAACAGGGTCTTTCAAGCCCTGTGCGTTATCTACCAGACAAGTCAAGTTCTTGTTTAAGAAAGAGACTGCTGCATCTACGGCTGGCATGCTCCACTTCTTAACAGACTTTTCATCCATGGGAAATAAAAGGCAAAACTTCTTAGGAGAAACAAAAATCCTGTCAGGATGTTCCCAATCAGCATACACCGCCTGTTCCAGCAGAGGGTGTAAGGAGAAAGCCTGTGCAGCCTGAAGAGGCCTCAGGGACCCCAAAGATGACCAGGGGAGCTCAGTAACCTCTGCAAGAGGCAATTAAAGGGCAGAACGAACCATCTTGGTAAGAGTCTGGATCAAAAGCCTCTGCGACTGAGAGGCAGACATCAACTGGATATCTTCTTGTCCAGATTGCTCAGCAGCAGACTCATCCACCAGGTCCTCCACAGAATCCTGAGCTTTTAGCTCCTCCCCATCCTAAACCCATTCCTGCTCCAAACTAGGAGACTCCGGGGAGGGGGATCTGTCACGCTTCTTGCCACCTTGCGGGATGGAGGCAATCATGCCAGCAATCCTGTGCTCTAACCTGGATAAGGCTGAGGACAGTTCATCCTTGGTGATAAAGGGTGAAGTAGCAGCATTGCCTGTAGGCACAATACCAGATAGGCACAACGACTCAGATTGCCTGGAAGCCTCTGGTGTTTCATGGGATAAAACATCTAGGTTCATCAGGAACTACTGACGACATAGCCCTTCCCTGTAGTGTTAATCCCACTCCTCTTATTTGAAGACATTTACAAGCCACAAAAAGAGTACCTGGGTGTAGTATTAACACACCTAAGAAGGGAGACCCTTTAATAGGGCTCACCAAGCCCCTATGTAACAATCCTGCTAAGCACCTTTAGCCTGCCAAGCAACACCTGGTGACTCAAGTGACCCGGATAAGGAGAAATGAACCTCTGCAAATGCCTGGTTCAGAGCCTGCTCTGTGTTCCACAGCTGCCTTCTGGAAGCATTGCATGCTTGGCATACACAGCTTAAATAAGCTGGCTGAGTCCCAGAACGCTCTGCGCATGCGTTCCCGGCGAACAGGCGCGGCTGTATTCATGTATGCCGCGAACCTTCATGCGGCCAGATAAAGGCTATGGCGCATGTGCGGCTCCGCCGCATGCGCCATTGTCGCCAAACAATCTGCTAAGCACAGCAGCGCTCTAGCAAATGCACGTGCGCCATGGTGAACCAAGGCGAAATGGTGCACCGTTGTGCACCATCATACAGGTAAAAAACAGCCAGACACAGTGCGCATGCGCGAGTGCTCCGTAATGGCCGCCTAAGCCCGGAGCTCCGCACCACCCCGGACCGACGAGCGGCATATCCCCGGCCCCAGCAGGAGGAGGACTATCTCAAGCACTCCCCCCGCTCGCGGAACAGCGGGGGAACACGGTGAGATGGCCGGCGCACAGGCCCGCCGTGATCTGGGCCCGCAATTTGCAGCGATAGCGGCGGACGGGTCCTCCAAGATGGCCGCCGACGGGGACACTGCTAGGCCTCACACAGCCTCTCTTCACAAGGGATCGGAACAGCGCCCCATCCTCACCCCTCCGACCCTGACCTATGCCCAGGCAACACAGGGAGGCCACAACACGCTCCAGACCGAGCACCAGCACCAAGCTCCACAGGCTGCTCCCAGAGCCTCTCACAGCAGAGAGCAGGGGGATGATGGCGCTTCTCCCTCAGGCATTCCCCCTCACCTCCCCTCCTATACAGGCTTCCCACCTGGATACTCATTTCAGGACATATCTGTCATGCAAGAGGAACTCTTCTCCAAGTTTTCTACCCTCTTGGAAAGGGGCCTAGCCAATACTGCCTCCCAGATCACAAATGCTATTAAATCAGACCTCTCTAACCTGGGCTCTAGGATGGAGGCGATGGAAGACAAAATTGACCATACTGTCGCCAGAACCAACCAGAACGCCGCACACCTCCAGTCAGTCCAAGAACAGCTAGAAACAGCCCTATCAAGAATTGACGAACTTGAGAACAGGTCCAGGAGGTACAATTCCCGAATTAGAGGCCTTCCTGAATCCTTCACGGATATCCCCCTCACGGTGCAGGACTTTATCTCGGACCTCATCCCCAACATCCCGCCCCATAGGCTGGAGCTGGACAGGGCGCACAGAGCCCTGGGTCCCCCGAGGAAAGACGGGACCCCGAGGGACATAATAGTTAAACCGCACTTCTACGCGGTAAAAGAGGAGGTAATGAGACAATCTCGCCTGAAGCCCAAGCTTCAACACCAGGGCCACCAAATTCAGGTTTTTGCGGACCTCGCCCAATCCACCATCCAAAGAAGACGCACCCTCAAACCCCTCCTGTCAGTGTTGATGGAACGAGACATCAAATACCGCTGGACATTCCCCTTCGCGGTAAAGTTCACCATACAAGGCAAGACCCACACTTTCTCCAATCTCCCGGAAGGTGAAAAACTTTTCCTCTCCCTCAAGCTGATCTCCCAGGAAGCCCCCATGGAGCTCTCCTCATCTGCCTCGGGATCATCCAAACGACCCCCCCCGGGCAGCCCAGTCTCTCCTCTCTGGAACAAGGGCCCCACTAAGAGGAGCAAAGATGGCAAGCCCCCTTAACGGAGCAAGAAGACCCTCTTCTTACACACCCAGGCCTTTCACGGTCTTTCCTGTGGGGGATGTTCCCCCTTCTTTGAATGAGCTAACGCTCCTCTTTTCAATCCCAAGACCCCAACGAGACCTCAGGCACAGGTCCTCGATCCTAAAATTTTCTTTTTTTCTACAGACGGGACTAAGTCTACGGATGAAATCCTATACAGTATCCATCCTATGGAGAACAGTCCTCGCGATCACTTGGCCTTTTCCAGGAGAGTTCGCTCCCCATCCCAATCTGAGACTTTTACCAACGAGACCTCAGTTCCTAATAGCCCTCAATAACCAATTTCCTTTTCAGATCCAGGATCCAGGTTGCAGGTCACCTATGGTAGATGGTCATGCTCCTCCCACGACATTGAATTACCTTCTCCCCGTTCTTTATTTTTGTTTTTTTTGTTTTTTTCTGTACGGAAACAGCAGTACCAAATTGCACTTATTGAGTTGTAGATTTTACACCACGTTATGCTAATAGTATATATTTACGGTTCCTTAGAAGTATGGGTCCGGGGTGGTACCCATGCGCCTCCTCTCACCTCGAGGGCAACCACTGAGCCCCCGAAGAGTGAGACTTCTCTTGACCAATATGGACGAGGGAAGACTTAAATTGGAGTTTAAGCGGCCTGACACACCGCTTTCCTCCACGGGTCCTTCTAGAAGACCCTTGTCGCTACAGTTTTTGTCTTTATTGTTGTTGTTTTTTTTATTTACTTGTCTCTCCTTCTTCTTCCCCCCTCTTCCTCTCACCTTTTCTTTTCCTCCTAGCTGGCCGTCTGGAGATCCCCCGATCCCTCCCACAAGCTACTATAGCACGGACCCGCCCACCTTCTCGTTTTCAAGGAGCTCTCCCCATCACAAGGTAAGCGGCTGCTGGGCCGGTGATCACTCCTCTCTCTGTTCCCATGACTGATCAAATGTCTAGAGGCCTGGACCTTAGGGTCGCCTCTCACAATGTACAGGGACTCAACTCTCCTAGGAAAAGAAGGGTCGCCTTAGACCATTATAAATCCCTCAAACTGGACGTAGTGCTCCTTCAGGAGACTCACTTTCCGATTCGATACAGTCCCAAGTTCTTACACGCCTTCTACCCATCATTCTTCATAGCCAACGCACCAAACAAAACCAAAGGGGTAGCAGTACTTTTCTCCAAAAATAGCAAATTCAACCATATCTCTGACTTTAAAGACCCAGAGGGTAGGTTCATCCTTGTGAAGGGCACTCTGGAGGGAGTACTATACTCCATAATCTCTTACTATGCCCCTAATAAGGGCCAAGCATCCTTCTTCCAGAACCTCTTTGCAACTCTTGGCCCCCTCCTGGAGGGGAAAGTCATTTGGGGAGGGGACTCAAATGTAGCGTTTGACCAGGGTCTAGACAAAACCAACCCTCTCAAAGGAAAACTAACACGCCCCACCAAACTAAGCACTAGAATAGCTAAAATGATCCACTCCCAGGGGTTAGCAGATATTTGGAGGGAGCTGAATCCCTCCTCCAGGGACTTTACACACTTCTCCTCACCCCACCAGACCTACGCAAGGATAGATCACATTCTTATCCAAACTAATCTCATTCCTATAGCCACCAAAGCTAAAATCCTAGACATAGTCTGGTCGGACCACTCATTGGTCCTCCTGACTCTGAAAAATGTGCTATCATGTAGTGGAGGCTCTTACTGGAGACTGAACGAGTCTCTCCTGGGGGATCCAGTTCAAGCCAAATTAGTAGCAGACGCGATCAGGGAATATTTTCGGCTGAATGATGTGGGTAATATCTCCCCCGAAACACTATAGGCAGCCCACAAGGCCTCGGTCCGTGGTGAGCTTATCAGATTAGCCACTAAAGTTAAAAAGGAAAGGATGATAGACATTCTCCGGCTGGAACAAAAATATATAGCTTTAAAAACCGAACACAAAAAATCCCCATCTAAAAACCTCAATGACAAATTAGACACAATTAGATTGGAACTCAACCTAGCCTTAACGGCAAAAGCTGAAAAACACATTAGATGGAGCGGTGCTAAATTCTACTGCCACAAAGATAGAGTAGGGACAATGCTAGCCGCGAAGCTCTCCCCCAAATTCCAATCTCGCACTTTCCCCAAAGTGCGCATAGCGGGTCAACCCCCCACGGCCAATCCATCCAAAATCATGACAGCCTTCCATGACTTCTACTCAGGCTTATACAAAGCCACACAAACACAGAGCGACAGTTCGACCGTCTCCTTCCTCGAGAGTGTCAAACTGCCATCTCTTTCCAAAGACCACAGAGACCTGATGGAGGAGCCCTTCTCCTCAGACGAAATTAAGGAAGTTATCAAAAACCTCAAGACAGGCTCGGCCCCTGGGCCGGACGGCTTGTCAGTCCCTTATTACAAAAAGTTCGGGGATATACTGGCCCCTCACATGGCCAAATTTTTCAACTCTAAGAGAACGGGATCCCCATTAGACCCCCACTTGAATACAGCATTCATAACAGTAATACCCAAACCAAATAAGAACCACGAAGAAGTAGAGAATTATAGGCCCATTTCCCTTATCAATAACGATCTCAAGATACTCACCAAAATCTTAGCCAACCGTCTAGCCTCCTTCATCAAACAGTACGTTCACAAAGATCAGGTAGGCTTCATTCCAGGAAGGCAGGGTCCAGATCAAATTAGGAGAGCGGTGGACATTGTCTCCATTCTCCAATCAAATTGGGATGGAGGCACTAAACAAGCAGGTATGTTGTTGTCACTAGATTTACACAAGGCCTTCGACTCGATCGAATGGCCTTACCTTTTCTCCATCCTGGAGAGATGGGGTTTCGGGGCTAGCTTCCTAGGGGTACTAAGATCCCTCTACTCCAATCCGGCGGCAATAATCCGACTGCAGGGACAATACTCCAAACCCCTTCAAATAATGAGAGGGACGAGACAGGGCTGCCCTCTCTCCCCTCTCATTTTTGCTATGGCCATCGAAACACTGGCAATAGCGATTAGATCAAACCCTAACATTCACGGCGTTTCCTGTGGGGAACAAGTTCACAAGTGTGGGCTCTTCGCCGATGACATGCTCCTATTCATAACGTCCCCTATCACCTCACTCCCTAATTTATGCAAATTACTGAAAGATTTCTCTAACACCTCTGGCCTCAAAGTGAACTACTCTAAATCTTCTGCCTTAAACATCTCCCTGCAGCCGGGTACGTTTGCCGCTCTTAAAAGCTCCTTTGATTTCAAATGGAACGACCAATGGATAGATTACTTAGGAATCAAACTTCCAGCTAGGATAGAGCAACTATACCCCCTAAACTTCCCACCTATGTACCAGAAATTATCAGCTGATCTGGGAACTTGGTCCAAGGGTGAAATTTCATGGCTGGGCAGAGTACATGCTGTGAAGATGACTCTTCTTCCCAGACTGCTATATCTCTTCAGAGCCATCCCGATAAATATAACCAAAGAACACCTTTCCAATTTTCAAAAGAAGATCACCAAATTTATCTGGGGGGGGAGAGGACATAGATTTCAACAAAAAACCCTATTCCTTCCAAGAGACCAGGGTGGCATGGGGGCCCCACAGCTTCACTGGTACTTTCAAGTGGCCAGGCTGGCCCAACTGTCCACGGTTTACTCCAGGACAGAGAAACCAGACTGGATCCAAATAGAGCGACAGGTTGTCCCCACATACACCCTGGACTATCTCCTCTGGACCCCCCCCAAACAGAGACCCCCAATTCTCTCCCCATCCTTATCTCAATCATTCCATTTATGGGATAATTTAAGAAAAAATCTGGCATTAATCTCTAGATGTCTTCCTTTAGCACACATATTCAACAACCCTGACTTTCCCCCTGGGTTGGATATTAAGGCTTTTCGTTGGTGGCTGGACAAGGGACTGTATCGAATCGGACACTTCTTCACGAATGAGGGCCCTATCTCCTTGGAGCAAGGAATAAGGCAACTGGAAATCCCACAGTCTGAGCACTTCAGATTCCACCAAATTAGACATTTCCTCTGTCAACGTTGGAAAAGGGGAATCCCCTCACACAACGCCTTTACGCCATACGAATCATGGTGTGGTCGCTCCTGTGAACAGAGAGGGGGGATCTCCGTCATCTACCAGTCACTAGCCTTGCACCCCCAAAAAACCCCCTATATGCTGGACTGGGAGAGGGATCTGGCCTTTGAATGGGAGACCTCTAAATGGAGATGCTCCTTCGACAGGGCCTTTAAAGGCATCAAAAACATCTCCTTAATCGAAGGAGGGGTTAAGGTCTTGACTAGGTGGTACCTCACACCTGTCAAGCTCTCCAGAATGTACCCAACAGCTGACCCCAGGTGCTTTCGGGGGTGTCAGCTAGTGGGCACAATGGCCCATGTGTGGTGGGAATGCCCCAGACTAAGGCCCTTCTGGAACAAGATTTTTTCCCTGATAAGGAAAACGACTCAGATCCAAATCCCGAAATCCCCTACCATAGCTCTTCTTAATGACAACCTGCCCGGGTTGCCGAAGAACTCACGCAAACTGACACATTTCATACTCTTAGGTGCAAAACTCACCATCGCTAAGGCCTGGAAACAGCACAAAGTCTCGGTGAAAGCAGCTATCCACAAAATATCATGGATCATGTCCCAAGAGAAACTGGCTAGCATTTTAGATGACAAAACTAAGCAATTTGAAGCTATATGGGAGCCCTGGGCAAAATTCGTCGGCATCTCTCTCATACCAGGAGTCCCACCCCAAAACTAACAGGGATCAACTTATGAGGCGGGGACCCCTCCAGACGGACGGCTAACATTTCTCTCACTCTCTTCCTTTCTCCTCTTCCTCCTTTCTGTCCTTCTAAATGTATTTTGTTTGATCCAGTCCCTCTGCTGGGGGAAACTAGGATAATTCAATGGGTAATGACTGTATTGTGCTTTCTGACCAGTTTTTCTTCATTTCAAGACAATCATTACTCATCTCGTAGATTGTTCCTCTTAGATAGGTGGTAATCTCCACTGCATTATTATATTGATCATTGAGAACCTAGGACCCTTGGTCAATACCGGGTCAGGAGGGGAGGGGGGCTCGCACTGTGCACAGAAAGATCCCGTCAGGGGTGCCGGTGCGACCCCCTAGCGCCTCACTAGACGCCAGACAATCCCCCTAGGGAAAACGTTCTATGTTCGCATCAGTTGCTAGGTTTCAAGTTTTGATTACTATACACCAGAGTTATCCATACTCAATGTGCCTTATAAATGATAACGCTCTAGCCCCAGTAGGCGTATCTTATGCACCAGAGGATGTTACAAGATATGTGATTTGTAATCCTGTATTGTATCTTATTTTATGTTTTATAATTTCTTATTTTTGTTCAAAACCAATAAAAGATTTTGAAAGTAAAAAACAGCCAGACACAAGCAAGAAAGGTGCACTTTGCAAATACCCACAGCTAGCCCAAAACTTCCCCGTATGGTCACTGCACACAGGTGTCCAACCTCTAGCTAGCTTGATTGTTACAATCACCGGGACACCCCACAATAAGTAAAGGGGTTTCCCTTAGACACTGGTAAAAAACTGAAGTACTTCCTGTATGGGAGGGGTTATATAGGGAATCACTTCCTGTCTGTCTAAGACTTTGTCTGTGTCCATTCACCTAGAGATGTCGTATAACCCAGTAGGTAATGAATATTACCCTAACTCTGTGTCCCATGATGTATGAAAAAGACCCACCCCTTGTCCCAGCCCTGCTCTTACCTTAATGTGCAGGAGGACCTTGGACCCAAGAGTCGTGGATCGGTGCTAGGAGGTGGAGCCACTGTGCACAGAGATGGTTTCCTCCTGCAGGGGGGGGGGGAGAGCCGAGATGTGCTTCTGACAGGAATCCTCAGCTCACTGAGAATATCCCCACTGAGTGAAGCCCAGTGCCGAAACTTGCATACATAGTTAGTCAGGTTTAAAAGACACACAAGGCCATCTAGTTCAACCAATAAAAAGGAAAAAAAAAATAAAAAATCATACAATCCCATATAAAAAATCCTATACCCACAGTTGACCCAGAGGAAGGCAAAAAACCCCAGCAAAGCATGATCCAATTTGCTCCAGCAGGGGAAAAAAATCCTTCTTGATCCCCAAAAAGGCAAATCAGATATTCCCTGGATTAACTTTACCTTTGAGTTGTTAATATTCAGTTATATATTATGTACATTTAGGAAATAACCCAAGCCTTTTTTAAAGCAATTTACTGAGCTGGACAGAACCGGTTCTTGAGGGAGTCTATTCTACATTTTCACAGCTCTTACTCTGAAGAAACCTTTCCATATTTGGAAAATTAAATCTTTCCCTCTAGATGTAAAGAGTGCCCCCTTGTTCTCCGTGGTGACCTTAACCCATCAAGTTAATTATATGGACCACTTATGTATTTATACATGTTGATCATATCCCCTCTTAATCTCTCTCAAGAGAATAAATCCAGTTACTCTAAGCTTTCCTCATAGCCTAGCTCCTCCATGACTCTTATCCGCTTGGTTGCCCTTCTCTGCATTTTCTCTGAACTGCATATTCCAGATGATTTGTACAAGGGCAAAATTATATCTTTCTCTCTGGAGTCCATACGTCTCTTAATACAAGAAAGAAATTTGCTCGCTTTGGAAACCCCAGCTTGGCATTGCATGCTATTGTTAAGCTTATTGATCTACCAAAACACCCAGATCCTTCTCCACCATTAATTCCCCCAGTTGTACTCCCCCTAGTATGTATGATGCATGCTTAACCAGTTGCCGACCGCCGCACGATGATGTACGTCGGCAGAATGGCACGGGCAGGCAAAAGGACTTACAGGTACGTCCTTGCCTGCCCGCGGGTGGGGGGTCCGATCGGACCCCCCCGGTGCGCGCGGTGGTCGGCAAATCTTCCCCCGCGATCGGAGGTGAGGGGGAGGCCATCCATTCGTGGCCCCCCCTCGCGATCGCTCCTAGCCAATCAGATCATTTCCCTGCCTCTGTATTGTACACAGAGGCAGAGGAAATGATGTAATCTCTCCTCGGCTAGGCATTTTCCGTTCCGGCGCCGAGGAGAGAAGACTGCAATGTGAGTGCACCAACACAACACATCACAGTAGAACATGCCAGGCACACAATACACCCCCGACCCCCCCCCCCCCGATCACCCCCCAATCACCTCCCCGTCACACTGACACCAAGCAGTTTTTTTTTTCTGATTACTGCATGGTGTCAGTTTGTGACAGTTAGTGTGGTAGGGCAGTTAGTGTTAGCCCCCTTTAGGTCTAGGGTACCCCCCTAACCCCCCTAATAAAGCTTTAACCCCTTGATTACCCCCCGTCGCCAGTGTCGCTAAGCGATCATTTTTCTGGTCGCTGTATTAGTGTCACTGGTGACGCTAGTTAGGGAGGTAAATATCTAGGTTTGCCGCCAGCGTTTTATAGCGACAGGGACCCCCATTTACTATCTAATAAAGGTTTTAACCCCTTGATTGCCCCCTAGTTAACCCTTTTATCAGTGATCACCGTATAACTGTTACGGGTGATGCTGGTTAATTCGTTTATTTTTTATAGTGTCAGGGCATCCGCCATTTATTACCGAATAAAGGTTTAGCCCCCTGATCGCCCGGTGGTGATATGCGTCGCCCCAGGCAGCGTCAGATTAGCGCCAGTACTGCTAACACCCACGCAGGCCTGATCCCTGCGATCGCTAACAGTTTTTTTGGTAGCGTTTTGGTGAACTGGCAAGCACCAGCCCCAGGCAGCGTCAGGTTAGTGCCAGTAGCGCTAACACCTACGCACGCACCGTACACCTCCCTTAGTGGTGTAGTATCTGAACGGATCAATATCTGATCCGATCAGATCTATACTAGCGTCCCCAGCAGTTTAGGGATCCCAAAAACGCAGTGTTAGCGGGATCAGCCCAGATACCTGCTAGCACCTGCGTTTTGCCCCTCCGCCCGGCCCAGCCCAGCCCACCCAAGTGCAGTATCAATCGATCACTGTCACTTACAAAACACTAAACGCATAACTGTAGCGTTTGCAGAGTTAGGCCTGATCCCTGCGATCGCTAACAGTTTTTTTGGTAGCGTTTTGGTGAACTGGCAAGCACCAGCGGCCTAGTACACCCCGGTCGTAGTCAAACCAGCACTGCAGTAACACTTGGTGATGTGGCGAGTCCCATAAGTGCAGTTCAAGCTGGTGAGGTGGCAAGCACAAGTAGTGTCCCGCTTCCACCAAGAAGATGAACACAGGCCCGTCGTGCCCATAGTGCCCTTCCTGCTGCATTCACCAATCCTAATTGGGATCCCACCACTTCTGCAGGGCCCATACTTCCCCCATTCACATCCCCATCCAAATGCAGTTGGCTGCATGAGAGGCATTTTCTTTATGTCCTCCTGAGTAACCCTACCCAGTGAACCCCCCCAAAAAAGATGTTGTGTCTGCAGCAAGCGCGGATATAGGCGTGACACCCGGTATTATTGTCCCTCCTGTCCTGACAATCCTGGTCTTTGCATTGGTGAATGTTTTGAACGCTACCATTCACTAGTTGAGTATTAGCGTAGGGTACAGCATTGCACAGACTAGACACACTTTCACAGGGTCTCCCAAGATGCCATCGCATTTTGAGAGACCCGAACCTGGAACCGGTTAGTTATAAAAGTTAGTTATTGTTATTATGTTTTATCATGTTTGCTTTTCAGTATGCAATTTTTTATGCTTTACCGTTTACTGTGTTTTATTGTTAACCATTTTTTTGTCTTCAGGTACGCCATTCACGACTTTGAGTGGTTATACCAGAATGATGCCTGCAGGTTTTGCTATCACCTTGGTATCATTCTTTTCAGCCAGCGGTCGGCTTTCACGTAAAAGCAATCCTAGCGGCTAATTAGCCTCTAGACTGGTTTTACAAGCAGTGAAAGGGACTGCCCCCCCCACCGTCTTCCGTGTTTTTCTCTGGCTCTCCTGTTTCAACAGGGAACCTGAGAATGCAGCCGGTGATTCAGCAAGCTGACCATAGAGCTGATCAGAGACCAGAGTGGCTCCAAACATCTCTATGGCCTAAGAAACTGGAAGCTACGAGCATTTCATGACTTAGATTTCGCCGGATGTAAACAGCGCCATTGGGAAATTGGGAAAGCATTTTATCACACCGATCTTGGTGTGGTCAGATGCTTTGAGGGCAGAGGAGAGATCTAAGGCCTAATAGACCCCAATTTTTTTCAAAAAAGAGTACCTGTCACTACCTATTGCTATCATAGGGGATATTTACATTCCCTGAGATAACAATAAAAATGATTTAAAAAAAAAATGAAAGCAACAGTTTAAAAATAAGATAAAAAAGCAAAAAAATAATAAAGAAAAAAAAAAAGCACCCCTGTCACCCCCTGTTCTCGCGCTAAGGCGAATGCAAGCGTTGGTTTGGCGTCAAATGTAAACAGCAATTGCACCATGCATGTGAGGTATCGAGGCCAGTAATTTTAGCAGTAGACCTCCTCTGTAAATCTAAAGTGGTAACCTGTAAAAGCTTTTAAAGGCTTTTAAAAATGTATTTATTTTGTTGCCACTGCACGTTTGTGCGCAATTTTAAAGCATGTCATGTTTGGTATCTATGTACTCAGCCTATAATCATCTTTTTTATTTCATCAAACATTTGGGCAATATAGTGTGTTTTAGTGCATTAAAATTTAAAAAAGTGTGTTTTTTCCCCAAAAAATGCGTTTGAAAAATCGCTGCGCAAATGCTGTGTGAAAAAAAAAAAAATGAAACACCCACCATTTTAATCTGTAGGGTATTTGCTTTAAAACAATATATAATGTTTGGGGGTTCAAAGTAATTTTCTTGCAAAAAAAAAAAAATTTTTTTCATGTAGACAAAAAGTGTCAGAAAGGGCTTTGTTTTCAAGTGGTTAGAAAAGTGGGTGATGTGTGACATAATCTTCTAAATGTTGTGCATAAAATGCCAGGACAGTTCAACCCCCCCCCCAAATGACCCCATTTTGGAAAGTAGACACCCCAAGCTATTTGCTGAGAGGCATGTCGAGTCCATGGAATATTTTATATTATGACACAAGTTGCGGGAAAGAGACAATTTTTTTTTTTTTTTTGCACAAAGTTGTCACTAAATGATATATTGCTCAAACATGCCATGGGAATATGTGAAATTACACCCCAAAATACATTCTGTTGCTTCTCCTGAGTATGGGAATACCACATGTGTGAGACTTTTTGGGGGCCTAGCCACGTACGGGACCCTGAAAACCAAGCACCGCCTTCAGGCTTTCTAAGGGCATAAATTTTGAAATTTCACTCTTCACTGCCTATCACAGTTTCGGAGGCCATGGAATGCCCAGGTGGCACAAAACACCCCCAAATGACCCTATTTTGGAAAGTAGACACCCCAAGCTATTTGCTGAGAGGTATAGTGAGTATTTTGCAAACCTCACTTTTTGTCACAAAGTTTTGAAAATTGAAAAAAGAAAAAAAAATGTTTTTTCTTGTCTTTCTTCATTTTCAAAAACAAAGGAGAGCTGCAAAATACTCACCATGCCTCTCAGCAAATAACTTGGTGTCTACTTTCCAAAATGGGGTTATTTGGGGGGGGGGGGTTTGTGCCACCTGGGCATTCCATGGCCTCCGAAACTGTGATAGGCAGTGAAGAGTGAAATAAAAAATTTACACCCTTAGAAATCCTGAAGGCAGAGATTGGTTTTCGGGGCCCCGTACGTGGCTAGGCTCCCAAAAAGTCCCACACATGTGGTATCCCCATACTCAGGAGAGACAGCTAAATGTATTTTGGGGTGCAATTCCACATATGCCTATGGCCTGTGTGAGCAATATATCATTTAGTGACAACTTTGTGCAAAGAAAAAAAAAAATTGTCACTTTCCCGCAACTTGTGTCAAAATATAAAATATTCCATGGAATCAACATGCCTCTCAGCAAATAGCTTGGGGTGTCTACTTTCCAAAATGGGGTCATTTGGGGGGGGGGGGTTGTGCCATCTGGGCATTTTATGGCCTTCAAAACTGTGATAGGTAGTGAGGAGTGAAATCAAAAATTTACGCCCTTAGAAATCCTGAAGGCGGTGATTGGTTTTCGGGGCCCCGTACGCGGCTAGGCTCCTAAAAGTCCCACACATGTGGTATCCCCGTACTCAGGAGAAGCAGCTGAATGTATTTTGGGGTGCAATTCCACATATGCCCATAGCCTGTGTGAGCAATATATCATTTATTGACAACTTTTTGTAATTTTTTTTTGTCATTATTCAATCACTTGGAACAAAAAAATTAATATTCAATGGGCTCAACATGCCTCTCAGCAATTTCCTTGGGGTGTCTACTTTCCAAAATGGGGTCATTTGGGGGGGGGGGTTGTACTGCCCTGCCATTTTAGCACCTCAAGAAATGACATAGGCAGTCAAACTAAAAGCTGTGTAAATTCCAGAAAATTTACCCAGATTTGTAGACGCTATAACTTTTGCGCAAACCAATAAATATACACTTATTGACATTTTTTTTACCAAAGAAATGTGGCTGAATACATTTTGGCCTAAATGTACGACTAAAATTGAGTTTATTGGATTTTTTTTTATAACAAAAAGTAGAAAATATCATTTTTTTTCAAAATTTTCGGTCTTTTTCCGTTTATAGCACAAAAAATAAAAACGGCTCAGGTGATCAAATACCATCAAAATAAAGCTCTATTTGTGGGAAGAAAAGGACGCAAATTTCGTTTGGGTACAGCATTGCATGACCGCGCAATTAGCAGTTAAAGCGACGCACTGCCAAATTGTAAAAAGTGCTCTAGTCAGGAAGGGGGTAAATCCTTCCGGGGCTGAAGTGGATATTCTTGGCCCCCAAGTGCATAACTTTACATTCATCAACATTAAACCTCATTTGCCACTTCAAGGATGCTGAGAGGGCTTCTAAAAAGATTTAACTACGGATGTGAATAGCGTGAGTTTCGAGATCAGCCTGAGAATACGTCAGGATCCTGAATAGCACCTGTGACTAAGACCCATAACCTGGAAACGACCGCTCTCGGCAGCGGGATGAACAGCAAACACTCAGCAGTGGATTGCCTCAAGGAATTTGCAAGGACAGACAAGCAGGACTGTGGGAGAAGCCCCCCAAAAACACGCAGTGGCAGGCCACCAGCAATGGAAGTCCAGAAGCCCTGCATGCCCCAGCCTAAAAAGCCTGAAAAGAAGAAGCAGCCCAAGCTGTCGTTGGAACAGATGAATTTGCAGCAAATGGAAGCCATCCAGCTAAGTAATGCAGCCCTGACAGGTAAAATGGATGAAATTAAAATTGATATCGGACTGATCAGGCAAGATATGCATACATGAGAGATAGGATTGCAGAGGTGGAAAACAGGATATCTTTATTGGAGGATCCTGTTAATCCTATACCTAAAAAAATAACAATAGCAGAAAAACAGATTTTTATATTGCAACAAAAAACAGACAATTTTGAGAATTGGATGCGCCACAACAATTTAAGAATAGTTGGATTGCCAGAGAAAGTGGAGGGGTTTAATCCGAGGGACTTTATAGAGAAATGGTTGAAAAATACATTCCTAGATATGGAGGCATCAGCAACATTTGCAGTTGAGAGGGCGCAAAGGGTGCCTGCAACAACGCCATGTTGAACTGCAGAGATAGAGATATAATTCTGCTGAAGGCAAGACAAAAAGGAGAGATTCACTATGAAAATAGTAAAGTGTCAATATTTCCGGATTTTTCTTTAGAGCCGGTTCACACAGGGGTGACTTGTCAGGCGACCTAGCCGCCTGACAAGTCGCCTCCCGTTCTGTACAATGGAACCGTTCTAATAGGAGCGACGCAAGTCGCTCCGACTTAGAAAAAGGTTCCTGTACTACTTTGGGGGTGACTTGGGGCGACTTGCATATACTTCTATACAGAAGTCGTTTTGCAAGTCGCCGTGGGAGTCACGTGCAGGTCGCCTCGGTGAGGCGACCTGCAAGTCGTGCCGCCCCTGTGTGAACCGGGGCTTAGAGTTACAAAAGCAAAGAGCAACGTTTTATGAGATAAAAAGAAAACTGAGAGAAGCAGGAATTGAATACTGCTTCTCTCAGCACGATTGAGAGTGGAGGAAGGGGGAAAGACTATGTTTTTTAGTACACCGGAACAAGCTAGAGAATGGATGCGGACTATTAAACCTACATCTAGATAAGGGGAATAGTAGGCTGCTGAGGAAAAACTTCCAGATAAAGACGCTACCGAGAGGACTAACTTTTAAAGTGGGGGTGGTGGAGAAGGGGGGGGGAAGGGAAAAGTTTTTATTTATTTATTTATTTATTTGCGAAGTGGGGTTGAGTTTTTCATTTTTTCCCCTAATCGTCTTTCAGGACAGCCACCTGAGAGCTTGGCTCCTCCCCTCTGTTGGAAACATCTGCGCCAGCTTCTATAAATTTCTTCCTCCCCTGCTGGCTCCTCAGTTATTTGTGTTTCCTCCAGAGGGGAGACACCACAGGAACCAGCCAGGAGAGCCAGAGGAGGCTCAGGAAACATGTCCTGAAGGAGAAGACTCCTAGGACAGACCAGAGAAGAATTTGGTGTACAGACTGCAGCGGTTTCACACTAACCTGGTCAGGAAAAACTTTTGTGCTTCTTATTTGCCACCCCCGCATCTCTGAGCGCAGGTTGAGGTCGGGGGGCTGCCTTTTCATCACTGAGCACAGTGAAGCGGAGCGCAGCTCCTGCAGTCTCATGCCCCCAGCAGCGTGTGGAAAATAACATGCCGGGTACTGGGACTGCGCGGCCTGTGGTGGGTGACGTCATATCCGGCCAGAAGGGGCATGCACTTCCGGGTTCGCGGCTTCCGGTTCCGGCTATGGCGGTCACGGTGGTAGCTAGGAACGTAGAGTTAAATCAATTACAGGCTCACATTGAAGAAGGTACTGCGAAGGAGCAGATCCTAGCTTCATTTCCCACGCTGCTGCGAGGCCTTGCGTATATCGCAGACGCATCCACAGAATTGGTTCGAATGGCAGCCAGGTCCTCCGCACTAGCCAATTCCACTAGAAGGGCATTATGGCTTAAGACATGGCATGGCAGGGTGACTGCGCGTCCAAAGCCAAGCTCTGCGGGATTCCTTTTACAGGGGATCTGCTATTCGGACCAGGGTTAGAGAAGGTGCTGGATTGAACGGCAGATAAGAAGAAGGCGTTTCCATTGAAACGTAAGGCAAATTGGAAACAGCCACAACAAAATAAGAAGAGGCAAAGAGGGAATACAAGATCCCGCTTTACAGCTCCCAAAATGGAAACCCAGAGGAAACCTTGGGTTCAGAGAGGGAAAGGCAAAGGGGGGGGGCGATTTTTCGTCCTCCTGAGCAAACCCAAAAGAAATGACAGAATAGTCGCAGTGGGAGGAAGACTGGGGGCCTTCCTCCCGCAATGGGAAGAGATATGTTCCAACCAATTTATTCTGAGAACAATAAAGGAAGGATATTGTTTGGAGTTCTCAAGAGCACCCCCAAACAGGTTATACACCACCAAACTCCCAAAGAGCAAGGAGAAGTCCAGAGGATCCTTAGAGGAACTCCAGAAACAAAAAGTGATCATCAAGGTACCAAAGGGAGAGAGAGGGCAAGGTTTCTACTCCCACATATTCGGAGTGCAGAAAACTTCAGGGAAGGTCAGACCTATCCTCAACCTCAAGCCTCTAAATTTATCTATAACCTACAAGAGGTTCAGAATGGAGTCCATATATTCAGTAAGGGCACTACTGCCCCCAAACTGTTATATGGTCTCCCTAGACCTAAAGGACGCGTACCTCCACATCCCGATACAGCAGGAGTGTCAAAAATTTCGAAGATTTGCGATAGAGAAGGAAATAGGAACCAGGCACCTTCAATTTCAGGCTCTACCCTTCGGCCTCTCCTCATCGCCCATAATTTTTACCAAGATTCTGGCCAAAGCTCTGGCACCATTATGGGTCAAAGGCATATCTATCATTGCTTACTTGGACGACCTTCTCCTGTTTGCAGAGTCGCCCCGGAAGTTACTAGAAAACCTCAGCTACACACTGATGTTCTTAAAAAGTCTAGGTTGGCTAGTAAATTTGGAAAAATCCAATTTACAACCCAGTCAGCAAATAATATACTTAGGGTATGTCATAGATTCAGCGCAACAAAGACTGTTTCTACCCAAAGAGAAAATAGGGAAGATTCAGAAGGAAGTAAGCATATTACAAGCCAATATACCGTGTGCCATAAGGCAGATAATGTCAACACTGGGAATGTTAACATCTGCAATTCCAGCAGTCCAGTGGGCAGGCCTGCATTTCCGGCCACTGCAGGTGTTCCTGTTAAAAATGCCCATAATAGGGGTATCCTGCAGAAAAAGGAATCGAAGTTCTGGAGAGATAAAACGCCGTTCTCAGAGGGAAGAGCATACAAATGGAATGCTTATACCCCAAGAAACCAAAGAAATAAACAATATATATTACAACAACAACCTAAAAATACGAACAATATGCCAAAACATAAAGATAAATCTGGCCCCAGTCAGAATCAAAGGATATCACCAAAGGGACATGGAAAATTCAAAAGGAATCGGAACAATAGGGGTTCCCCCGAACAGGGTAGGAAAAAACGCACGGTTGACACAACTGTGGAGAATGTTTATAACGCTCCCACTTGTGAACAACCAATACCCCCCAGTTTTAGACTTGATACATCAACTATAGGGATGAGTGAAATAGACCTTTCATCTTCCAATACTTCAATGAACACTACTCATACAAGCCAAACAATAGGGCGTCTTAAACCTGGATCTCAGAGTCCTTTAAACCCAATACGGGGATCCCCCTCACCCCAAACAAACAGGGGAGTAGGGAATCTGGACACTTATGTCACGAGGATTCAACAGAATCCCTCAGTGTGATCAATCTGTCGTCCCATCCCCTATCCCCAGCAGAAATTGGTGTACTGTCACGTGGTCTGAACTTCTGTCCACAGGAAAACTTTGACGCCTTTGAAGTGATTCCTGATTTGCCAACTTTTTGCACGACGGCTACTACTGAAGAGCCTTCATGCAATAACGGATTCGAGTATTGATACAACTGACTGGGCGAGATTCAGCATGAAAGAATTCAAAGCCCTACGGGACTTAACACTTCTTCCTTCCTCCCTTTTTTGTGTCCCTTCTTTCCTGTTAAAAATGTGGGATCACAAGCAGGAGTCCTTAGACACCAAGGTTCTATTATCAGCAAGGGTGAAAGGAACCTTATGGTGGTGGAGGAGAATAGAGAACATGAACAAGGGACGGCTGTGGAACCTACCCATTTCCTGAATCTTAACCACAGACGCAAGCGGCGTATGGTGGGGAGCACATTTAAGCTCTCAGATAACACAAGGGACTTGGGAAAAAGAAGAGAGGAGGAGATCATCCAACTGGAAGGAATTGAGAGCAGTATGGTATGCACTTCAAACCTTCCAGACAGAGTTGAAAGGTCAGCATTTACAGGTGAGATCCGGCAATGTGTCAGTGATCACCTATATAAACAAACAGGGAGGAACAAGAAGCAGAACCCTGTGGACCTTAGCAGAGGAAATCTTGAAGTGGGGAGAAGGAAACCTACTCTCATTGCCAGCAATCCATTTGAAGGGGGATTTAAACAGAGTGGCAGATTTCCTCAGCAGGAAAAGAGTGAGAGAAGGTGATTGGGCGCTTAGGCAGGAGTTATTCGAGCAGATTGCTCAAAAGTGGGGAACACCTCATGTGGACTTGTTTGCCTGAAAGGAAAACAGGAAAGTCAGAGTGTTCTTCTCCCTGGAAAGAGAGGACGGAGCGCTCGGGGTAGATGCGATGGCACAAACGTGGGCATTTAACAAATGCTATGCCTTTCCCCCACCAATACTACTACCAACGGATTTGAGTATTGATACAACTGACTGGGCGAGCTTCAGCATGAGAGAATTCAAAGCCCTACGGGACTTAACACTTCTTTTTCAGGAAAACAACACCTTAGACCTGATGCCAACGAATCCACACAGAATCCTGTAACGAGCTTTAAGAAGCCCTCCGCTAAATTTCCTCCTCTTAACTTGAGTCCAAGTATAGAAATTTTTGTTAAACAAACACTAAGACATTTCCAAGCTCCCATACAAAAAAACATGTCCTCAAAATCTAACTGCAGAGGAATCTAAGGCTCTTGACTCCTTATGCAACAATACCAAAATTACAATAAAACCATCAGATAAGGGAGGCAACGTAGTCCTGATGAATAATGAGGACTACGTTCGCATGTTTCAAAACATTCTAGACAATGAGGAGTGGTATAAAACCATCCCCATTAGACTCATACAAGCCTCCTATACCAAATCTGATCCAATCGGCCTTTGAAAGAGGAGTAATTACTAAGGACCAATATGAATTCATCAGGATCAAACATCCACGGGTGGCAACATTTTATAGCCTACCCAAGATCCATAAATGCCAGGCAAAACCTCCCAGATGACCAATTGTCTCCGGCAACGGAGGAATATCGGAAAAGTTGAGTAAGGTTATTGATTCCTTTCTGCAGCCTTTTGTTTTGAGTATGCCTTCTTTTTTGAAGGACACAATACATTTGCTGCAACTAATCGAGGGAACAACCCTCCCAGTGAATTCATTTTTGGTGGCTGTAGATGTCGAGGCCCTGTACAGCTCGATCCCCAATAACCAGGGGATCGCAGCTGTACGGGCACTCCTACATCGAAGCCAAAAATATGATGGAGCATTGAATGAGTTCATCATCGATGGACTTGATTATATTCTGCATCATAACTTTTTCTGTTTCAACAACTCCCACTACCTCCAGGTACAGGGCGTGGCCATGGGCACCTGTTGTGCCCCGGCCTATGCCAATCTGTACCTGGGGGAGTGGGAGAAGGCCCTCCTAGATGATGGGGACCTCACGGTGTACATGAGCCACATATGTTTGTGGTTGCGATACATAGATGACGTCCTCATCATCTGGGAGGGCTCGGAGGAAGTGCTACTTGAATTCCTTGACTGTATTAACCAAAATAAACATAATCTAAAGTTCACCATGACTTATGATCGCAATCAAATGACATTTTTGGATGTCAAGCTAGGATGCACCCCGGAAAACAAAATTTCAAGCACCCTATTTCGGAAAAGTACCGCAGGGAATACGGTGCTTCATGCGGACAGTTTCCATCCTACAGTACTGAAAAAGTTGATCCCGTATGGACAATACCTGCGTTTACGCAGGAATTGTTCAGATGACACCCTTTTCAAACAAGAAGCTTACAATCTGCAAATCAGACTGTTAGCACGGGGCTATAGCCGCTATTGCCTTCGTAAAGCCTACAATAGAGCAGCTGCACAATCCCGATGCGAACTACTATCTAAAAAGAGGGTGACGGATGACCCTGGTCTGGATCCTACCAGGATCATTCTGCGATTCTCTAGACAGCATCAGGAGATTAGGAACATCATTCAAAAACACTGGCCTATACTCATGGATGATCCGAAGGTTCGCGGCTTTATCTCAAATAACCCATCAATCACCTATAGACGCGCCACTTCGCTAAAAGACAAACTGGTTCAAAGCGAGTTCAAGGATGAACAAAAAAGATCTAAACACTGTTCAATCCTTGGATCATTTCCATGCGGACACTGTTCTTTTTGTCAATATATAAGACGGGACAAAATATTCCGCCTTCCGAACGGGGTATTGTTCAAGCCTATGTACTTTACCAACTGCCAGACACGAGGGATAGTATACCTCATGTCATGTGAATGCGGCGCATACTATGTTGGTAAAACAAAACAAGAATTCCATCGTCGGATGTCCAAGCACATCTACCACATGCAGATTGGTAATCACTATCTACCATTGGGACGACATGTAGTGACAGTACACAACTATAAGATGCCCAAGGTATCCTTCACCGCACTCGATCGGATACACATAACGAATTGAGGCGGTGATTTGAACAAAATTTTGTTACAACACGAACAGAGGTGGATATTTAAATTGAATGCCACCTCATTCCCGGGATTGAACGAGGCCATCTCGTTCGCCCCATTTTTAAAAGGTTTCATTTCTGGAAAGACTCAGTAGAGCCCTTCTGGTCCTCTTTGAATAATAAAGATCCTCTTGTTCATCGCTGGCCCTTCCTTGTTCCCCTTCTTTTGATATTCATTCCCCTCCCCTTTCAGATATATTTATGATTTTGAGTTATTTTGATTGTATTTTGTATATATTAATTGATATATTTTTTTTCATCTCTAACCTCTCCCGTTTTTAGTATTTTATCTCATTTTGATTAATATTATGAACTTACCAAGATATGTGACTTTTCCTTGCACGTATGGATGTTTCATGTGTATGCACACTAAAAACCAATGATTATATTAGTTTCATCAGTCCTTTACATATTGATCTTTGCAGGCTTTAAGCAAATGCAAACAATTATTATATTTCCCCTTTTCTGCCTGCCCTCTTCTCCATTGAGGTCTGGCTGCCGCTGCCTCTGGACCGGAGTTTTCTCCTTTTGATGTGCTTTCCCGGCAAGGGGGGTGAGAGGCCGCCTTTGTTGCTGGCTCCCCCCCCTTTCCCCATTAGACACCCTGGCTGGCCCTGGCTGTTACATTGGGGATACTTCCTCCCTTGCCGGCGGCGTTCGGGGACATCCTCGGATGCTCCCGGTCACTGCGTATGCGCGGGGCCCCGCGCGTGCCACGTGATGCGGGTGCATCGGGCAATTACGACGAGGATGACGTCAGGGCGGGGGTTCGGCCCGTCCCGAATGCCACACGAGGCTGCCTCAATGGTGGCCATGCCCTCCATGATGGTCCCATGGATCGGGTTAGTGGGGGGAGGCGCTCACACCTGCGGTGAATCCGCTTTTGATAAACACACGCCTACAAGTAAGGATATATATATTTCAAAAGCACTGACACTGGTAATCTTTCTATTTGGTTGGTTTGACTTACCTGCAGCTCCCACAATGTAAGTATACTTTCCTGCAACTGTTTTAGCCCTACACAAATGATCGGTTTACCATACTGATCATATATACACAATATATGTTTTACATTTTATACAATATTATCTTTTTTACATATATATTTTCAGACTTGTCGACTCTGTTTGGATAAGTGTCCAATCCCGGGTCAGGTCACAATTGAGTCTGAGCACATAGGGCGATACAGTGCAGTCTCACACTTGCTTCCACATTGGCAAAGGTAAATACTCAAGACTAATTGTCACGTTTTTATTGCGGGCACTTTTCATTTTTTTCTTCCCTTTTTTATCATAGTGACACCCTTTGCACGTTTATTTTTGTTTGCCTTATAGGACGTGCAGTATATACTGCACGCACATGTTTTCACTCTTATAGTTTAAAGCACTAACTACTATTTATAAAAATGAAAAGAGGACCCCCTAACAGGGCTTTAAAGCAGCCAATAAAAAACAAAATAAATGGTCAAAACGTAATTTTATTAGTATAAAAAAGGTAATGTAAAACAAGTAAATAGATTCTGACCTATAGAGTCAGGACATGAACTGGATTACAATATTAAAGAAGCGAAAATAGAATAAAACACACAGCGGACAATGCCCGTTGTTAGGAACAATGTGCAATACAATGCATTGGCCACAAGATCATAGATATTTGAATCCTGACGCGTTTCGACCCTGTTTGGGTCTTCTTCAGAGGATGATTGTTAACTGTGGGAATATAAGCATGTATCAAACCAAATATAAAACTCAGCAATGACCAGCTTACATAAGTAACACAGCATATCTATCAAAATTGTATAATTACCAATCACAAGGTTTCCGATAGTTCAGAGTGTTCATGATGAAAACGGGTATAGTCACTCCTGTGTCTTCTGTCTCCCCAGTAACCGGTCAGCTCCTCAGGAAGCAGATGGTAGACCAACCATGCCTTACGAGGGGTCACACATATATTACCCCCCACACACGCGCGGGGGAGGAGGAGTGGGAAGGCGAATGGCAAAAGGCATACACTGCACCCAGGATGGAGTGGCGGTGATGCTAAAATTGGATTAAAATCAGGAAATAAGTAGTTTTTCTAAATAGGTGATGGTTTCCTTAGTTCAGAACAATTTGATGGTATTAAAATGTGGATGCAAAGGCATGTAGGGGAGCAGAGGTTTAGTAGAGGTAGACAGAGAAACAAAAGGGAAGGGAGGGGGGAAATTAGAAAAAAGAAGAGTGGGGGAAAAAGGGAATGGGGAGGGGGAAGAAATGGGGGAGGAAGGACTGAATATGAAAGGTGAAAGCAAAGAAGTGAAAAAGGTGAGATAAGTGAGAGGGTAACATGGTGAAGCAGTCAAACACAGGATCCCCTGCGTCCCCTACAGAGGCATAAAGTAACAGTATTAGAGATGTTAATACTAGCCATGCACCAGTGCACGAGAAACGATGTACAAAGTGAAGGAGACCAGCCGAGGCTGGAAGAAAAGAAAAAGAAAACAAAGGAGAGAAAGAAAAAGGAAAAAGAAAAAGAAAGAGAAAAGTGCAGTGATAGGGTGGAAAAGGGAGTGAATGAGAGTGAAGTGATAAGACATAGTTATGTGAGTAAGACCCTGCAGCAACAACCACCCACAGGGTATTGTGGAATAAAGGGAATAAAACAATGCTGAGTGAAAACAAAACCAAAAAGTGCACACCCTGTACCTGGAGGTAGTGGGAGTTATCGAAGCAAAAATGGTTGTGGTATAGTATGTATTGCAAACCCTTCAGAATGAACTCGATCAATGCCGGATCGTACTGTGATTGTTGTTGTTTCTCTGTCTACCTCTACTACACCTCTGCTCCCCTACATGTCTTTGCATTCACATTTTAATACCATCAAATTGTTCTGAACTAAGGAAACCATCACCTATTTAGGAAAACTACTTATTTCGTGCTTTTAATCCAATTTTAGCATCACCGCCACTCCATCCTGGGTGCAGTGTATGTCTTTCGCCATTCACCTTCCCACTCCTCCTCCCCGCGCCTATGTGGGGGGTAATATACGCGTGACCCCTCGTAAGGCATGGTTGGTCTACCATCTGCTTCCTGAGGAGCTGACCGGTTACTGGGGAGACAGAAGACACAGGAGTGACTATACCCGTTTTCATCATGAACACTCTGAACTATCGGAAACCTTGTGATTGGTCATTATACAATTTTGATAGATATGCTGTGTTACTTATGTAAGCCGGTCATTGCTGAGTTTTATAATTGGTTTGATACATGCTTATATTCCCACAGTTAACAATCATCCTCTGAAGAAGACCCAAACAGGGTCGAAACGCGTCAGAATTTCAAATATCTATGATCTTGTGGCCAATACATTGTGTGGCACATTGCTCCTAACAACGGGCATTGTCCGCTGTGTGTTTTATTCTATTTTCGCTTCTTTAATATTGTAATCCAGTTCATGTCCTGACTCTATTTCTTACTATTTACTTTATATATATATATCCAATATTATCAGCAACACAGTCAGCGCAAAAACCTTCAGAACCAAAGCAAAGCTGCTGAACACTAAAGGCAAATATATAAATCCTTTCACGTGGTACAATATAAAAAAGGTAGTGCAGCGCTAGAAACTAAAACTATAATAAATGTCCATAAATGAACAATCAATATCAACGATGGTGCAGGGTGCTTCATGCAGATCCAAAGTGCTCTTAAATCCGTGCTCCCCCTCTTGCCAGTCAAACCGCTCACCTTGTTACAAGGACCCCTGAACAAACAGGAAGGTCAAATAAGCGTTCACCACTCAAATGGTGGTCAGGATATTATCTTGGCTGAAAGGCAGGAACCTCTTACTTCATAAGGATCAACACTTTTCTTGTCGATATGCATGGGATAAAACAAAGGAGATACATAGTGCTCTCTGTATGACTTTAGAAATAATTCCTTTATTAAAAGACAGGTACTCACATAGTAAGCACTATGGCCAGTGCTAGGCTAAAAAACGTATAAAAGTAACAGATGACAGTGTAAGATGGCTGCAGGGGCGTCTAAACCAGGATAAAACCAATCCGCACGCGTATCGTCCGATGGGACTTCCTCAGCGGTCTATGGATCCTTAGGTAAAGTCAGTATTAAATATACAAGCCCCATGTTTGAATCATCTGTTGTTAATTACTCCCGAGTGGCACTCGTCCAATCAGAACGCTCAATTCGGGAGTAGGAAGTGTAATGTTAATGATGGTATCCATAGCGATCGGCGTCATGATGTCACGACGCAAGACCGCAAGGCTAACACATCTATGTCGGTTTCCACTTCCTGAATATACAGGAAGGGAATCGGCTGTTTTAATTGGCTAATAAGCTCAGAGGGGGCGTGTTATAATAGCACATGACGCGATCGCGTCATCCTCATTATGCGGCGTGTGATCACGTGACTAGCCACGTCACAGGAGCGACCTTCCAGCAGTATTGGCATCCCACATAGAGCGTCTGCAGTGCGGTCGTCCCTCCTCACTGACGCGATCGCGTCATCATAATGACGCAGTTTCCGGTCACATGGTCACATGTGTCAATTGGTACCTCCTACAATATGTCACGTGATATGGTAATGCAGCTGAAAAAAAAAGAACTGTAAGCAGAGAAAGGATACTAAATGGCGTCTTCTAAAAGAAAGAGAAAACAGTACCCTTAACCCGCTAATGCAATCAGCACCAATGTGCTGAGCTATTCTAATTCAGCAAGCATAGTCACTATTAAATTATATAAGTCTAAAATACAAAGTATAATTTTTTAAAAAAAGAAATAGAAGCTATAGTGAGGACAAATGTCCCACCATAGGTACATACAATCATATTAATAAAAAATATATTATTATAAAAAATTGTAATTAGGACACTTCCCTGCAGCCACCTTTCACAACAAAGTCATTATATACATAAATATCGAGTTAATACATCCCAAATCCCTAAACTTATTGCATAAAGGACTCACCGATAAACATGATAAGAAGATTATCTGTCAGAAATGAAGCAGTTCAAATCGAACTCAACATTAAGCCCCTTGGGTACTCCCACATGGGTCTCATACACCCAGAAGGACTCACGGCGGCTCAATTGTCTAATAAAGTTACCCCCTCGCCAGTGGGGTGTAACCTTTTCTACTCCCCAAAATTTCAATTTAGCGGGACTGCGCTTATGACATATTTTAAAATGCTTGGAGACGTTATGTGAGTCTAATCCTTTTTTAATATTAGTGATGTGTTCACCAATCCGGACATGTAAGGGGCGAGAAGTTCTACCCACATATTGTAAGCCGCACTCACATTCCATCATATAAACCACCCCTGTCGTGGAGCATGTGATAAAATCTTTTATCTGATAAGTCTTCCTTGTTGCTGTAGCTGCAAATTCTCTGCGTTTTTTAATATTCCCCCTAGCTTGTTTGCAAGCTGGACAGCGTCCACATGCATAAAAGCCTGTCAAAATGTTAGATAACCTATTTTCAAAAGTGAGAGGTGGATCAATAACCCCCGGAGCTATCTTATCTCTGAGGGAGGGGGCCCTTTTGTAGACAAACTGTGGACGTTCAGGGAGAACAGGGCCGAGAGTTTTATCTTGCTTAAGAATGGGCCAGTATCTCCGAATTATCTTTTCGAATTTCTTGTATTGGACATTGTAGTCCAAAACAATCCTTATATTCCCTGTATTGTCATGTTTAGCCCTGGGACCATTGGAAACAAGGGTGGTTCTGTCCATCTTGCGGACAGTCTCAATATGTTTCATGATGTCTGATTTATTGTATCCTTTTTGGATAAAGCGTGTTGATAGGATGTCGGACTGTACAAGATACTCCTGTTCATAAGTACAATTCCGCCTAATGCGTACAAATTGCCCCTTAGGAATGTTGCACAACCATTGTAAATGGTGGCAACTTCCGAGGGGGATGTACGCATTACGGTCAGTGGGTTTAAAATGGTTTCTTAGTTCTAACCCGTTGTTTTTTAGATGAATATCAAGATCTAGATACGTGACATGATCAATACCCACATTCCAGGAGAGAACAATGTTTCTATTGTTCTCATCCAATTTATTCATAAAAATGTCGAGGTTCGGTCTGTCACCATTCCAAATCATGATAATATCATCGATGTACCGTTGGTAGCAGATGAGTTCTGGTGGTGTGTTCTTGTAGATCACTTCTTCCTCCCAGTGTGCCATAAATAAGTTGGCAACACTGGGAGCGAAACGAGCCCCCATTGCCACTCCTCTTGTTTGGAGAAAAAAACGCCTATTGTACCAAAAATAGTTTTTGGCTAAACAAAATCTCAAACAATCCAGAATAAAGTTCTTTTGTCTTTTTGTCAGATCAACTGATCCAAATGCCCACTGTACTGAAGTCAGCGCATCTTCATGGCTGATGATCGTGTAAAGGGAACTAACATCCGCTGTAATTAATATACAAGATGATGTAAGTGGGAGAGACTCCCAGAGAGCACTATGTATCTCCTTTGTTTTATCCCATGCATATCGACAAGAAAAGTGTTGATCCTTATGAAGTAAGAGGTTCCTGCCTTTCAGCCAAGATAATATCCTGACCACCATTTGAGTGGTGAACGCTTATTTGACCTTCCTGTTTGTTCAGGGGTCCTTGTAACAAGGTGAGCGGTTTGACTGGCAAGAGGGGGAGCACGGATTTAAGAGCACTTTGGATCTGCATGAAGCACCCTGCACCATCGTTGATATTGATTGTTCATTTATGGACATTTATTATAGTTTTAGTTTCTAGCGCTGCACTACCTTTTTTATAATATATCCAATATTACAAGGCCAGAGTCTGCATATAAAGCATGCATACAGATTGATGCCTTTCACTTGATTATTTAACGTAAATTTAAAGTAAATATTCCTTGATACAATGCTTTGATATACATCATGAGTGTGATCTCTAAATGTGTTTTCTTTGGGTCTCTGCTGCCTTCTCCCCGACCGATCATGCGGCCGGGTGGGTGGGCGATTTTCAGTGTGACCTCTTGTAAGCCACTTCATTGGATTTTGCCCTGTTGCCGGTGGCTGTGCCAGTGGAGGTGTTTTGTGACCCCTTGGGGAAAGAGAGCAGGCATTTTGATTTTAAAAGGGGACTTTTTTTTAGGAGGCTCTTTGCTCTTAGGACACGCATCATTGGGTAACTATGTTACATAGAATATGGTATATTATTTCTATCATATGTAATTAAGACCTTATATGTGTATCCGCGTTGTATATTCCCTAACAGACTGACCTCTGAAGAAGACCTTGGATATATAGGTTGAAACGCTTCAGCTCCATTTTTCTGACATTGAAAATATCTGTACAATGTTGTTATGAAAATATGTCTGTATAATGCGTGTCTGATCTTATAGACTTGTAAACACTCTATATCAGAGCTCATTTTTTAACCTTTGTGTTAAATTATTTTTTGTACAACAAAAAATATAATTCTTTTTATACAACATTGGTTTAATATTTCAACCCCGCTGCCTAAAAACCCCACCTGGGGAAATCCTTTTCCTTTTTTTGTTTCTATTACCAGGGGTGAGCAGCACTCCTTCCTTCCTCCTTTTTTGTGTCCCTTCTTTCCTGTTAAAAATGTGGGATCACAAGCAGGAGTCCTTAGACACCAAGGTTCTATCAGCAAGGTTGAAAGGAACCTTGTGGTGGAGGAGAATAGAGAACATGAACAAGGGAAGGCTGTGGAACCTACCCATTTCCTGAATCTTAACCACAGACGCAAGCGGCGTATGGTGGGGAGCACATTTAAGCTCTCAGATAACACAAGGGACTTGGGAAAAAGAAGAGAGGAGGAGATCATCCAACTGGAAGGAATTGAGAGCAGTATGGTATGCACTTCAAACCTTCCAGACAGAGTTGAAAGGTCAGCATTTACAGGTGAGATCCGGCAATGTGTCAGTGATCACCTATATAAACAAACAGGGAGGAACAAGAAGCGGAACCCTGTGGACCTTAGCAGAGGAAATCTTGAAGTGGGGAGAAGGAAACCTACTCTCATTGCCAGCAATCCATTTGAAGGGGGATTTAAACAGAGTGGCAGATTTCCTCAGCAGGAAAAGAGTGAGAGAAGGTGATTGGGCGCTTAGGCAGGAGGTATTCGAGCAGATTGCTCAAAAGTGGGGAACACCTCATGTGGACTTGTTTGCCTGAAAGGAAAACAGGAAAGTCAGAGTGTTCTTCTCCCTGGAAAGAGAGGACGGAGCGCTCGGGGTAGATGCGCTGGCACAAACGTGGGCATTCAGCAAATGCTATGCCTTTCCCCCACCAATACTACTACCAGCGGTAATAAGGAAATTACGTACGGAGAATACAACACTAATTCTCATAGCGCCCTATTGGCCCAGGAGACCGTGGTTCTCTATGCTCAGAGAACTTGCGGTAGAACCCCCCTGGTTTTTACCGATCCAGAAAGATCTGCTCTCCCAGGAACCAGTACACTGCCCCCAAGTGGAAAGATGGAACTTGGCCGCATGGTGTCTGAGGAGCAGTTGCTAGAAGCAAAAGGGTTCTCAGACCGTCTAATAGACACAATGCTGAAAAGCAGAAAGATTGAGACACGGAACATCTACCAAAAAGTATGGAGGTGTTTTAACAGATGGTGTATAGACAAAAAATTCAATACACAAGGCTCAGCGGCAGTCCTAGAGTTTCTACAGGAGGGGATAGACAAGGGACTAAGTCTTAGCACGCTTAAGAGTCAAGTGTCAGCACTTTCTGTTTACCTGGAGAAGAGATTAGCATCTGATCCGTGGGTAATCAGACTCTTTAGATCACTAAGCAGACAAAGACCGATACAGGGTACAGTCTTTCCAAAGTGGGATCTGTCATTAGTGCTGCAAACTATGACAGCACACCCCTTTGAACCATTAGATAATTGCAACCTGAAGATGCTGACTTTAAAGCAGTTTTCTTGGTGGCAATTACTACAGCTAAAAGGGTCTGTGAGATAGAGGTCCTATCAATCAGGCCCCCCTTTTTTAAGATTTTTCCGGATCACATAATTTTTAGGATGGATCCGGCATTTCTCCCTAAAGTGGCCTCAAAATTCCACAGAGGCCAGGAGATTGTGTTGTCATCATTTTGCCCAAATCCTTCTAAGGAACAAGAAGTAAGGTTCCATAGTCTAGACATAAGGAGATGTGTCTTGCATTACTTAGAAGCAACAAAAGATATTAGGAAGACGGATTTATTTTGATTTCTGGAGTAAGGAAAGGGCACAAGGCCACAAGACGCACCATAGCCAGATGGCTAAAAGAAGCCATTGAACAGGCTTATAGGTTAGGAGGTATGCAGGTCCCAGAGGGTATCAGGGCACACTCCACCAGGGCAATGGCTGCATCGCAAGCAGAGAGAGCTGGAGCAACGCTGGAACAGATTTGTAAAGCGGCAACTTGATCCAGCTTTGCCACCTTTGTAAGACACTATAGAGTGGATCTTTGGGCAGCTAAAGATCAGACATTTGGACGCAAGGTCTTACAAGCCGTGGTCCTACCCTAGGGGTAAGTGCTCGTTTATCCTCTCAGGTGGCTGTCCTGAAAGACTATTAGGGGAAAAATGAAGTTACTTACTGGTAACGTTCTTTCCCGGAGTCTTTCAGGACAGCCGGGTACCCACCCAATTGTGTATCAAGACATAGAGATTTCCTTACAGGAAGTGTGATATAATGAATTGTGTTTATCATATGTTCTTGTGTCTCCCCATCAGACTGGAGGTGCTCTTTAAAGAACTGAGGAGCCAGCAGGGGAGGAGGAAATTTACAGAAGCTGGCGCAGGTGTTTCCAACAGAGGGGAGGAGCCAAGCTCTCAGGTGGCTGTCCTGAAAGACTCCGGGAAAGAACGTTACCAGTAAGTAACTTTGTTTATTTTTTTTGAGTGCAGTGTTTTTTGTTTTTTGTTTTTGCTGTGAAGGGCATGGATGGATTGCACTGGATAAAAAAAACTGAGAGAATACTGATTGAGCATGATTTTGACAAGTGTTAAATAGACATTATGATTAGATTAGTAGTACACATAAGTATTGGGTATAATAAGGTTGTAAGGTTGAAGGGGAAAGGGGGAGGGGTGAGGGGAGGGATGGGGGAAAGGGGGAGGGGTGAGGGGAGGGATGGGGGAAAGTGGGAGGGGTGAGGGGAGGGATGGGGAAAGGGGGAGGGGTGAGGGGAGGGATGGGGGAAAGGGGGAGGGGTGAGGGGAGGGATGGGGGAAATGGGGAATAGTGGGGAGCTGAACACAAGAGGAAGGATGTCAAGTCTCTCACTTACCAGACCGGTGAGTCCACTTGGGCAGAGGGTAGGCTCCCTTACGTATCCGACTCGCGGCCCCTGGTAGAGCAGACAGGAGGCCCACGAGTGTGGAGTGGTATGAGAGCCTGTGCAGGAGTCCGTGTTCCAGAGGTTAGCAGTCTTCAAACAGCAGATGATAGTCGGCGGCACAGACAACAGATGCTGAACAGGAGCTGGAGACAGGTTAGTGCACAAGCTGGGTTTTGGCAACAGGCGGGCAGCAGAGGTACAGAAGGAGCGGGCAGAAGCGAAGTCAAACAGGCCGGGGTCAAATGCAGGCGGAGGTCAGGAGAGTCCAAAAGGCAAGCCGGGTCGTCAACAGAAAGGGGCACAGGAATCACAGGAACTAGGAACAGGAAACAGGAACTAGGCACGGAGCTGTTGATCAGGCAGCACTGATCAGAGGGAGAAGCAAGCCTAAATAGGCTGATTGGCGCGAAAGGCCGCATTCGTGCACGCACCGTTACGCACAGGGACCCGCGCACCCGCGCGCGCCCCCGGACAGCGGCATGCACACCAGCGCCACCAGACGAACGCATAGCAGCGCCCATAGGCATACGTGCCCGTGCACCACCGCGTCCACCACGCCCAGCCGGCATGCCAACACCAGTGCCCACAGAAGCAGGCGCCTGAGCACCCGCAGGAAAACGCGCACCAACGCGCCCCGGCGCGCGACGACGCCCAATCGGGTAAGCTCTCTGACAGTGCCCCCTCCTCAAGGGCAGACACCGGATGCCCACTTGGGCCAACTTGGAGGCATGTGAGTCCTTGAAAGCTTGCAGGAGTTCCCCGGCATGCAAATTATCTTCTGGTTCCCATGAATTGTCTTCAGGGCCATATCCTTTCCACTTTATGAGGTATTGGGTTTGATTTCGTCTTTTTCTGCAGTCTAATATTGCCTCTACTTCAAATTCCTCCTCATTGTCTACAAGGATTTGGGTGGACCGACAGTACGGCCAACAAAAGAATTGGGGATAACCGGCTTTAAGAGAGATACATGGAAGACCGGGTGCACCTTCAGGGAATTCGGCAGATCAAGCTCGTAGGCAACATCATTAATTTTCCTCCTTACCAGGAAGGGACCTAGGAACTTAGGGCCTAGTTTTTTGGATGGACATGCCAGTTTTAGATTGGCGGTAGATAACCATACTGGGTTACCAGGTTCCAACACGAGTTCTCCACGCCTCTTTTTGTCAAACACCTTCTTATAACCTTCTTGGGCCTTGGCCATGGTATCTTGTAACAGCTTATTGTTCACCGAGAAGAAATTCAAGGTCTCAGATACTGCAGGAACAGAACATTCAGGTATTGATCCAGGTAAAAAGGTCGGATGAAAGCCATAGTTGGCATAGAATGGAGTCTGGTTGGTGGCTGAATGCAATGAATTATTATAAGAGAACTCCGCAATAGGGAGTAGGGGGGCCCAATCGTCCTGGGAGAATGCGGAGAAGCAGCGGAGATACTGCTCCAGCGTCTGATTCGTCCTCTCAGTTTGCCCATTGGACTGGGGATGGTAGGCCGAGGAGAATGCCAACTCAATTTCCAAGGAGCCACAGAGGGCCTTCCAGAATCTGGAGGTAAATTGGACACCACGGTCAGAAACTATATTCTTCGGAACTCCATGCAGCCTGACAATTTCTTTAATAAACATATCAGCCGTCTCCGTGGCCGATGGGGTACCCTTCATTGGGAGAAAATGAGCCATTTTAGACAATCTGTCTACCACGACAAAGATAGCAGAGAAGCCTTCTGATGGGGGGAGTTCAACGACAAAATCCATTGAGATCATGCTCCATGGTCTCTCTGGGACTGTGGGAGGTTTTAACAGTCCCCAAGCTCTGGCCCGGCTGGTTTTGCTTCTAGCGCAAGTATTGCAGGAATCAATGAACCTTCTACAATCCCTGATGAGATGAGGCCACCAGAAGGTACGTAGTACCAGATCACTCGTTTTTCGTGAGCCGAAATGTCCAGCTAATTTGTGACCGTGACACAGTTCCAATACCTGTACCCTTAGTTCTTCGGGGACCACAATCTTGTCTTCATGCCAAAATAGGCCATCCTTGGTACAGGTCCCAGCGGGCGGCGTCGCCCCCATAGAAGCCCGTCTGATTCGAGAGATTAGATCTTCCTGAAGAAGCAAGAAATTCTCAGGGGGAAGGATGGTATCTGGAGGTGCGGTTTCTTCCGAAACATGGAACATTCGTGAGAGTGCGTCAGATTTAATATTTTTGGATCCGGGTCTGAAGGTAACATGGAACTGGAATCGAGAAAAATAAAGTGCCCATCTGGCCTGCTGGGGTCTTAACCTCTTAGCCGTTCTCAGGTATTCCAGGTTTTTATGGTCCGTGTAGACCAGTATGGGATAAGCAGCACCCTCCAGAAGGTAACGCCATTCCTCCAAGGCCGCCTTAATAGCTAGGAGTTCACGGTCACCCACATCGTAGTTTCTCTCGGAAGGTGAGAGTTTTCGTGAGAAAAACCCCATAGGGTACAGAAGAGCTTTGGTGCCTTGTCGTTGTGAGAGTACGGCCCCTACTGCAATTTCGGAAGCGTCAACTTCCAACACAAATGGTAGAGCTGGGTTGGGGTGTTTTAAAATAGTGGCTGAGGTAAATAGAGCTTTGAGTTCCTCGAAGGCCGACTGTGCCTTAGGAGTCCAGCAAAACCGACTTCCTTGTTTGGTAAGTTCAGTAATAGGAGCGATTATCAAAGAGAACCCTTTTATGAATTTTCTATAGAAGTTGGCAAAGCCAATAAAACGTTGTACCCCTTTCTTATCAATAGGTGCAGGCCAGTCCAGGATAGTAGATACCTTTTGGGGATCCATCTTGATGCCCTCAGGGGAGATGATCAGGCCCAGAAAGTGAATGCATTGAAGCTCAAACTCACATTTCTCAAGTTTTGCATAGAGCCCATGTTGCCTAAGTCGGGTGACAACATTTCGCACATGCCTGCGGTGGTAGGTCAGAGAGGCGGAGAAAATTAAAATATCGTCCAGATAGACTATGACATAGAGGTCTAGGAAGTCACGGAATACATCGTTGACAAAGTGCTGGAAGGTGGCTGGTGCGTTGCACAGGCCAAAGGGCATGACAAGGTACTCATAGTGCCTGAATCGAGTACGAAAAGCTGTTTTCCACTCATCCCCTTCTCTTATGCGAATTAAGTTGTATGCCCCGCGGAGATCCAGCTTGGTGAAAACTCTTGCGGTTCCCAGTCTCTGGAATAACTCGGGTACTAAGGGTAACGGGTATCTGTTCTTTACAGTAATTTTGTTTAATTCCCGGTAGTCGATACAGGGACGTAGGGTGTGGTCCTTCTTCTCCACAAAGAAAATGCCTGCACCGGTTGGAGACGTGGAAGGGCGGAAAAACCCTTTCTTTAAGTTCTCGTTAATGTAGTTTTTTAAGGTGCCCAGCTCCTGCTCAGTTAGTGGAAAAATCCTTCCAAAGGGAACTTCGGTTCCAGGTAAAAGTTCTATTGGGCAGTCATAAGGCCTGTGAACTGGAAGAGTCTCTGCCCCATTCTTACTGAAGACATCCTGGAAGTCCCCGATAGGCCTCGGGAAGAGATGGGCAAAGTTTGGTATCCGAATCCAAACAAAGACATTGAGTCAGTGAGACGGGGGTCCCACGTAAGCAATGTTGCCTGCAGTAGTCAGATGAGAATTGGATTCTTCCTGTGGACCACTCAATGCTGGGGTTATGTGCCTGTAGCCAGGGCATTCCGAGAATGATTGGGAAGAGAGGGGAGGAGATGACATCCAAACGTAAGAGTTCCTGATGTTCCGGGCCTATGGTGGCCAGTAGCGGAACAGTCTCACAGGTGACTGGACCTGAACTAAGGGTAGAGCCATCAGCTAGGAATACTGCAAGACCCTGGGTCTTAAGGGTTGAAGAGGAATGCCATGATTATTGACAAAGGTTTGATCGATGAAGCCACTGCATGCTCCAGAGTCAATAATGACCGACACCGGGATGTTCTTCCCGGGAAGCTGTAATACAACAGAGATAGTCAAATGGTTACCAGGTTTGGGCAAAACAGATGCACAAGCAGAAGAAGACGTCAGACACTTACGTATCTTGTTAGGGCAGGTCCTCACAAAATGTCCTTGTTCCCCGCAATACAGGCATAGGTTGTGCGTACGTCTGCACATCTTCTCTTCCGGGGTAAGGGATGGCCGGAGCAGACCAAGCTGCATGGGTTCGGGTGCTTCCGTGGTTGAAGTAGAGGAGAGAGGCAATTGGTTGGGGGAACTGGGAACTCTAGGGAGCATCCAAATAGGACGAGGGTGACCAGAGGACCTCTCAGAGCGTCTTTCTCTCAGACGTCGGTCAATTTGAATAGATAGGTCAATAAGTTCATCCAGAGTCTGCGGTATTTCAACACGTGCCAGTTCATCCTTAAGGGGATCAGATAACCCCATCCGAAATTGATGACGCAAGGCAGCGTCGTTCCACTCTGTATCAGAGCTCCAACGACGAAACTCAACTGCGTAGTCTTCGGCCACTCTGCGGCCTTGCTGCAGGGAATGCAGGGCTGCCTCAGCAGTAGTAGTAAGTTGAGGGTCCTCGTACAATTGGGACATTGCCAGAAAGAAAGCGTCCAGGGTATCTAAGGATCTGGACTTCTGCTCCAGTAAATGATGAGCCCAAGTCTGGGGCTCGCCGGACAGCAGTGCAATGACAAATCCCACCTTAGTGGCGTCCAGAGAGAACGTGCGAGGCTGTAGCGCAAAGTAAAGCTCGCAGGCGTTACGGAAGGCCCGGTATTTGCGACGATCTCCAGTAAATTTCTCAGGTGTGGGTACCCTGGGTTCCGGAGGAAGCATTACTACGGAGGGTGCTGAGAAGAGTCCGGCAGATGGTGCCCCTTGGGGGGGAGGAGCACCTGAGAGGGCTTGGACCTCACCCTCTAATCTGGTGTAGCCTTTTTGTAGGCTCTTGACTGCTTGGGTAAGGCCCGCAAGGTGCCTACAAAGTTCATCCATGGGGGAGGCCCCCTGCCCGGACTCGGTCATGGCTGCCTGATACTGTCAAGTCTCTCACTTACCAGACCGGTGAGTCCACTTGGGCAGAGGGTAGGCTCCCTTACGTATCCGACTCGCGGCCCCTGGTAGAGCAGACAGGAGGCCCACGAGTGGTATGAGAGCCTGTGCAGGAGTCCGTGTTCCGGAGGTTAGCAGTCTTCAAACAGCAGATGATAGTCAGCGGCACAGACAACAGATGCTGAACAGGAGCTGGAGACAGGTTAGTGCACAAGCTGGGTTTTGGCAACAGGCGGGCAGCAGAGGTACAGAAGGAGCGGGCAGAAGCGAAGTCAAACAGGCTGGGGTCAAATGCAGGCGGAGGTCAGGAGAGTCCAAAAGGCAAGCCGGGTCGTCAACAGATGAGGAACACAGGAATCACAGGAACTAGAAACAGGAAACAGGAACTAGGCACGGAGCTGTTGATCAGGCAGCACTGATCAGTGGGAGAAGCAAGGCTAAATAGGCTGATTGGCGCCAAACGCCACGTTCGTGCACGCACCGTTATGCACAGGCACCCACGCACCCGCACGCGCCCGAGCGCGCCCCCGGACAGCGGCATGCACACCAGCACCACCAGGCGAACGCATAGCAGCGCCCATAGGCATACGTGCCCGTGCACCACCACGTCCACCACGGCCAGCCGGCATGCCAACACCAGTGCCCACAGAAGTAGGCGCCCGAGCACCCGCAGGAAAGCGCGCACCAACGCGCCCCGGCGCGTGACGACGCCCAATCAGGTAAGCTCTCTGACAAAGGAATAACGGAAACACCGACAACACAAGAAGACACGTATGAGGGAGGGGAAATAGGTGACACATTTGGGTTTTTTGTTTTTTTTATGTCAGAATATCCAGAAGCACATGTTATATGTATGGGTGATTTTAATATGTGGTTAAATCCAAAATTGGACAGTTTTGGAAAAAATATTCAAAGGGGATTGGTGGGGTCTAAGTCTTTGGAAAGGTTTACAAACGAAGTTGGATGGTTTGATCTGTGGAGGATTAGAAATCCAGATACCAGGACATATTCTTGGCATGCACCAGGGAGGGGGTGCATGTCTAGAATCGACTTGGCGATAGGAAATGAGAAGATACTCCTGATGGTACAATCTGTTAAATATATGTCCAGAGGGGTGTCTGATCATTCTGTGTTGGTTTTTGAGTTAAAAATGGGCTCTAGAGGAAGGAGCCCGGGGTATAGGATTCAATCCCATTGGTTGACTCAGATTGGACCAAATGATAGAATACCAGGCCAGATGATAATGTTTTTGGAAGCCAATGGGGAGAGAAAATAGAAGGGGTGCTCTGGGATACCTTTAAGGCGTATTTAAGAGGGATAACAAGATCTACAATATAATTTATAAAACGCACTAATAGGAAGAGGAGGAACTGACAGAGAGATGCGCACAGGCAGAAGTTGAGTTTGTAAATGACCCCTTGTATATAAAACAGATAAGGTGGGCAGGATTAGCACATCAGTATAAAAATCAGTTAATGCCAAACGTAAGAGGTTCCAGCAGAAACAAAAATTTTTTGAGAAAGGACACCAAATAAATAGCATTCTATTGATTTTGATAAAGCAACAGACAGCATCATTGGTGATTTCAGAAAATGAGAAATGAGAAGGGAGAAATGGTGAATACAACAGAAGAGATACTTATGAGATTCCAAAGATACTATGTCAATATGTATTCTTCGACATTGACTTGCAATGGAGAAGAGATAGAGAAATATCTAGAACCTAGAATTCCTTAAATTAACAGAGGAACAAAAAGAAGGGTTGGAGAAAGAGATTGAGGAAGAGAAGTGCAAGAGGCTATTTTTTCTATGGGAAAGGGTAAATCTCCAGGACCGGATGGTATACCGCTGGAAATGTACCAGTGATATGCAGAGATATTGGTACCAGTCCTGACCAGGATGCATAGAGAGGCATTTTTCAGGGAGAGATACCCCAGTCCATGTATGAGGCAACAGTAATATTAATACCAAAACCAGAAAAGGACAGATCCGATGTGCGTCATATAGACCATTTTTTTTGTTGAATATTGATTACAAGATATTGGCAAAAATACTTGCAAAAAGGCTTAATGGGGTAATCCTATCAATTGTGTCGGAAGATCAAATGGGATTTATGCCCGGGAAATCTACCTCAATAAATATTAGAAGAACCCAACTTATTGCACAGCTGAAGGAGTTTATTCCGGAGACAAGTACCTTGGCATCGTTGGATACGGCCAAGGCATTTGATTCCATAGAATGGGAGTTTCTACAAATAGTGCTGAAAAAAAGTGGATTTGGGGAAAAATTTAGGAAATGGGTAGGAATATTATATAAGCAACCATGCTCAAATTTATTAATAAACGGAATATTTTAGCTTACAATAAAATTATATAGGGGAACAAGACAGAGCTGCCCAATGTCCCCTCAACTCCTTGCAATCGAAGCATTGGCAAATAGATTTAGACAATCTAAAAAGTATAAAGGGATTATTGGGGGAAAAGGTTGAGCACACAGGGTTATATGTGGATGATATCATAATGTATATGGAGGATGTGCATACTTGCCTGGGAGAGGCAATGAATATAATAGAAAGATATGGGATATTTTCAGGGCTGAAGATAAACTGGCAGAAATCTGCATTGATGCTGCTTGGTCCAGGTTATGGTAGAAGACCCCAGACCCCAATAAAAATAGTTGAAACATTCAAATATTTAGGAGTAAATATTACCCTGGATCCCGCCGACTCTATAAAAGCTAATATTCTCCCTGTGGTAGAATATATTAAGAGAAAAATGGCAATATGGGTAAAACTACCAATATCAATGGCAGGAAGAATACAGCTGATAAAGTCAAAGTTTCTGTATGTGTTTACACACTCCCCAGGAAAAATATCAAAACAGATATTTAAAGATTTAAATTCCAAGATGACTAGGTTTATTTGGGCATATGGTAGACGCAAATGAAAATTTAACACGCTACAGAGACCCAAAACAGCAGCAGGGTTGGCGCTGCCGGATTTATATTTATATTATCTGGCAGGGCAACTGAAACACTTAAGTGATTGGGTAAAACAGGAACAAAAAACAAGGATTGAGGAATACTTATTAAGCAAGATGCAGGTAGATGATCTTCTGGTGGGATTAGAAACAAGTGATGTGAGGAGAGTGGGAGTTGGAATTCCCCTTTTAAAATTGGCTAGGGCAGTTTGGAAGGAGGCAAAAAAAATGACGGGATATACTGATATCCCACCAGAAACTGCCTTATGGAATAACCCGACATTTGAGCACTTGGAAAAATATGAGGAAAGTAAATTTTGGAAACAGAATAAGGTAACAAGCATTGGCCAGCTGTACGATAAAAATATAATGTTGTCCTACGAAAACTTGTGTAAACAATATAATATAACAAGCAAACGGTTCTATAGATATTTGCAGTTAAGGCAGGTAATACAGGTACAGTTTAGAAGTAAGGAATTAAAAATATCTAAATACCCCCTTATAGGTATTTTGAGATCACAGGGACCAAAGGGATTGGTATCCAAATTATACTCACACTTGCTACAGAATAAAAAAAGAGGGGAACCGCTGGGAGTAAGAGATAAATGGCAGATAGCTGTTCCAGATATGAGTGATCAGGAATGGGATGAAGTCTGCTCCTCCCACTTGAAAGTATCCCCAGCAATTAATAATAAGATAATTCAATTAAACATAATAAATCAGACGTATTTGGCCCCGAATAGGTTATATAAAATGGGAAGGATGGCTGCACCAGAGTGCACAAGATGTGGGCAGGGAGGAGCAGACTTCCTCCATGTAATATCGTACTGTGGTAATATAGGGAGGTACTGCCAGCTGGTGGTGAGGAAACTGGAAAAAGTTATAAATAGATCTATCACGGGTACGATTGAACTTTGCTGGGAGTATTGAAAGAGAAGGGAGAGAACAGAGACACCAGGACGTTTTTGCGGGAAACGTTATTTTTAGGCAAGAAAACAAATAGTAGAGAAATGGATTCAGCCAAACCCACCGACATTGCTCATGATCCAAAGCATACCACCTCATCAGTGAAGCATGGTGGTGGTAGTGTCATGGCGTGGGCATGTATGGCTGCCAATGGAACTGGTTCTCTTGTATTTATTGATGATGTGACTGCTGACTAAAGCAGCAGAATGAATTCTGAAGTGTTTTGGGTGTTTTTTTTTTGTTGTAGCGCAAAAAAAAGGGGAAAATAATTTTTTTGTTTTGTTTTAGCACAAAAAACTTTTTGTATTGTTGTAGCACAGGGGAAGGGGGAGGAAGAAGGGAGAGGGGAAAAAAGCTGTTGTAGCACAGGCGAAGGGAAGGGGGGAGGGGAATGGAAAAGAGAAGTTTTGTTTGTTTTCTGTTACACAAAATATTTTTCTTTTTTTTTCTTTTTGTGTTGTAGCACAAGGATATTTTTTTTGTAGCACAAAATATTTTTGGGTTTTATTTTTTGTTTTTTTTGTTTTTTGTTGTAGCACAAAAGGGAAAAAAGGAAACAAAAGGGATTTATTAAATTTTTTTTCTTTGTTTTGTTGTAGCACAAAAAACTTTTTGTATTGTTCCAGCACAGGGGGGGGGGGGTAGGGGGTAAGAAGGGAGAGGGAAAGAAAGACATTTTTTTTTTTTTGGTAGCACAAGCAAAGAGAGGGAAAACAAAGAAAAAAAATGTTTTTTTTCTTTTTTTAGTCGCAGTATATACGTGTATTATGTCCCCCCCTCTCCTCCACAGTGACACAGAACTGAAAATAAAAGAGGGTATTAAGAAAAAGGAAGCAGCCCTATAAGAGAATCTATAAAGAATAGTCCGAGGTATATTGGATGAGAAATCCCATTGTATTATAATTAATATGCAAAAGGAAGTTAGGACTTTAGATGAAGCAGTTGAACTGCGGAGGATAAAGTAAAAAAGTATATTTATTAATCATAGTAGATACAGAAAAAATAATTTCATATATATACATACACATATAATTGGCACAAAAATGTAGGCATGCTGGATAAAAAAGTAAATGCAATTAAATACATGATCATACTGAGTGTATAGTAATCAAAGTGGTATTAGTACAAGACAGCAATATGGCCTACAGGTGCCAAATGTGGCATGCCCGGTAACTGAATCTATGATCGCATGATATATATAGATATAGTAATATTAAAATAGTAATAACATCATAGAGGTGAAATGGATAAGGCTGTAGCATCAAGTATAGCTCGACGCTTTTCGTGGATGGTTTTCTCCACTCATCAGGAGCAGATGCGACAGATTCCTGTAAGATATATACATATAGTAAACCACACTCTATATAGAGGGGAGTAGAGTAAAAAATGCTGAAAGTAGTTGGCCAAAACCACACTTACCAACCCTGGCACTGAGTGCGGCACACGGCAGATGGCATGGAGTGGGGCAGAGACACAAACCTTGCTGCGGGAGCTGAGGCGGCATGATATGTCTTAACAGCATCAGGTGCTGGAATAACAGTGTCTGGGTAGTAGGGTAGTCTCCATGTAACAACAATGATGGTTTATAGCTTGTCAAGACAGCTATACACCAAGACAGCTTATCAAGACAGCTTGTATATATCTTACAGGAATCTGTTGCATCTGCTCCTGATGAGTGGAGAAAACCATCCACAAAATGCGTTGAGCTATACTTGATGCTACAGCCTTATCCATTTCACCTCGATGATGTTATTACTATTTTAATATTACTATATCTATATATATCATGCGATCATAGATACAGCTACCGGGTATGCCACATTTGGCACCTGTAGGCCACATTGCTGTCTTGTACTAATACCACTTTGATTACTATACACTCAGTATGATCATGTATTTAATTGCATTTACTTTTTTATCCATCATGCCTACATTTTTGTGCCAATTATATGTGTATGTATATATATATGAAATTCTTTTTACTATATCTACTATGATTAATAAATATACTTTTTTACTTTATCCCCTGCATTTCAACTGCTTCATCTAAAGTCCCAATTTCCTTTTGCATATTACTTGATACCGGGATGGAGGCGACTACTGCGCCTCATTTAAAGTCCCAACCCCCCCCCCTTTTTTTACAGTTCAGTACCGGGATGGAAGCAGTTGAAAAGTTGGATTAGCAGTGTTCCCCTGCTATCTATGTGACAGGTTTATGTTCAGAGGTCTATATTCCCCATATGGGGTTGAACATTTAGAATAGTCATATCTTATACATATTATGTATGCTTTTATCTAGTCTACAAATGATACCATGGATGTTATTCCCGGCCCTGGTTTCTATATACATTATTACTTAAAGTGGGGTTTCACCCAAAAAAACAAAAATACCTGAATAATTCTAAAAAAAAAACAAAAAAACATTTGGATATATATTTTTTTTTTACTTACCTCTAAATGCCTGTTGCTAGGTGGTCCCTCGTAGTCTGCCTCTTCCTTTGCCTGGGCTGGTGACATCACTTCCCCCTCGGCACAGGAAGGGCTCGGCTCTGCTCCCTCCCTCCTGTCAATCATCTGGGACCCATTACAGGTCCCAGGTGATTGAGCAGCCAATCACGGCATGCGGCGCCGCTTGCGCATGCGCAGTGGGTGCCAGGCTGTGAACTCCCCTCCCCCCTGAAAGGTGCCAAATGTGACACCGGAGGGGGGGAGGGTTCCGAAAAGCGGAAGTTCCATTTTTGTGTGGAACTCCGCTTTAAAGAAGAATTGACCAGATGTAAAATTCCTACTACTGCCACAAGCAACTTCTACACTCATCCTGAGCCTTCCCTTGCTCCAATTACCTTCCCCAGTTTTGGGTTGGTCCTCCTTTCAGTTATGCACACGGGGGTCCTCCTTTTTTTTTTCCATGCGTCTTACTAAGGTATTTTCTGCCAAGTCTCTTCCTTTGATTATCTCAGAGGTTACCTCCTCTGTTCCAGCTCATAAAGTCGATTACCAAGATGCCTTCCCCTAGCTCAGTGAGAATAAATTATTACCATATTGACCCTACATATGTATGTCATTTCGGGCCATGCTCCTCGTACAGGACTGGTATATCCTTCTCAGTATCTCAGAGACCAGGGCCATATCAAAATACATCTCAGAGAATCTCCAGAAAGGCTTTATTGGCTGCCAATTACAAGATTCTGCTTTGCAGAAAAAAAAAGGATGGTACTCTTCCCCCGTTTAGGTTACTGTAGAATAAACATAATCACTGTCAATAACCACTACTTCCTGCCACTTACTACACATCTTTAGAATCGTCTTTGTGGAGCCCAAGCTAGAGCTATGAGGCACATACAACTGCTCTTTTATAAAAGGAGACAAATGGAACACCAGGGCTTTCTGAGATCACCTCTATGAGTATAGTCAACTACTGGGACGATGTACTAAATTTCTACCTAGACCTGCCCACACAGACGCCATACCTGTTCAGTTTTGCACTGACTCTGTAAAAATGGCTCCATGCCAAAGGTTGAAAAATGTCTTTACAAACTCTCTCATGTGCCTTTCATAAATAGTCTCTAAAGATGGTTTTTCCATAGACCCTGAGAAATTTGCTGCTAACTTCAACTGGTCCCTGACCAGCGGTCTCAAAGCATTGCCGTATCTTCTAGGTTTTACAAACTACTATTGACATTTAAGCAATAAAACTGCTCAGTTCTTGTTTTTTTTTTTTCCATAAAGTTTTTATTTGAAATAGTAGAGAACACACATATGTAGAGTTTCACAGAAATACATAAAATAAGTCAAGTGACAATGGTCAAAGTATGTAAATAATGTAACTTAACGTTAATGTTAATGTTAAATAACGTTAGATTGAAGAGGAAGAACCCTGTATCTGTGGGGTTAGAAGCTTGTTGGATTCATAATTTTGGTTGGGCTTGTGAGTTTTATAACCTTATGGGCAGGATAGGGGTTATGAAGGAGGTGGAAATGTTTTGGTCGTGTCGGGGTGTATCGAGAGGGGTTCTGGTAGAGTAAAGTGTGGTAGGTCGGGTTTCGCGCAAGGTTTTGTGAGTATCTAGGAGGATACTTAGGTATCTGGGGGGAGGTGTGTCGGTGGTAATAAGAAGGGGGTTGAAATCGGTGTGTTCAGGGGTGGTGGGATAGGAGAGAGGGAAGAAGGAGATGGGGCAATGTGGTATAATTTTGTAGATAGTGATTGGGTACTGGGGGGGTGTTTGTTATCTATCTCTCTTTCACCCCGGTGAGGGAAGGTAGGGGGAGCAGCAGGTTTTGTGGAGGCGTGTCAGTTCTTGTTGCTCCCATTACCCCTTTCACCCAAAAAGATGTTAGCCCCTATTACTGTCATTTGACACAGCTGAAGCCTTCCACACTTTGAAACAAATCTGCCTTCTTGATCCTGCCCCAAAAGACATCCTCTTAATTGAGGTTACTGCCTCATTGGAGTCGGTGCCATTCTTTTTCAGTCCCCCTGTGTAACCCCTGTGGGGCCCATCTAAAAAAACCTGAGCTTCAACATCCATGCTGTTAAAGCTAGTGAAGCAGTATGGCAAATGGGCCCTTAGGACAGAATATCCTGTCGATCTGGCAGTGCCCAGATAATGTATGCCTAGAGTATAATCAGATCACCATATCCTGTCCACCTGGATCAGCCTGTAGCAATGAGGATCACTAGAATGGCATCCAACTCAATCCAGTAAACCAGGTGAGGGGTTGTTTCAGAGGGGGAAAAACATACCAGGATGTGCTGATCCTACAAAGCCACCAGAGTTGCCACTGCATCTGCTAAAGGATTCCTGTACCTGCAGATAATCCTTTCCAATTTGTTATAGAACCTAATGGCTAGGAGGTCCAAAGTTAGCACACCTACCTGCAACAGAGGTCCTGGAAGTCCAGATGCTGTTGGCTGAGGAAGATCACCTGACAATTGTCTACGCCTGGGATGTACATGGACAGAGCTGGAACATGATGAAAGGATCTGCACTACCTGTCTTGAAAGGCTTTTTGGCACAGCATTGTTCAAATGAACCTGGACCAGATGACCTTACAGAAGACATACTTAATTACAGAAACAGATTGACAAGTTACTAATTCATGGGCAACTTGGTCTCTGGAGTCAATGGTATGGTTTAAGGACTGGATTGACTTGTCCCATGATGACAGAATGTTATGCTGTAAGAATCTAAAGTGAAGCTGGGCAAATAGACTGCCAGGACCCTTAAGCACAAAACAATGACTCCTAAACTATAGGGCTCGAATTAGAAACCTGAGAGCATGGTGTGTTAACTAGGGGAGAAACACTGTGATCTGTGCTGTCTCCTATCAACCATAAGTCGCTTTCAGGCAAACACTGAAAGCGTTGAAATGTAAAGACCAACAAGCTATGGTTTATACAATATAACAATGGTAACACGTTTTAGCATACAAAGTGATTAACAGTAGGGACTAGGTGTAAGAAGAAATTTGGCGTCCAGATCAGCATAAACAGTAGAAAGGCCACCTCAGGTGCAACTAGAGTAAAGCTTAATCTATTGATTGAAACTATACTGCCAGCGCACATATACAGTACCTGACCGCGAGAATGTGTTTCCAGCGCAATTGCATCGCGCTGGTTCTCGGCAACAGGGTGCTGTACATCTCGCGCTGGCTCGCTCATTGGGAAAGGAAAACTGTTTTTTCCTTTTGTGATGAGCTACAGGCATTGCTGACAGCTGTCTGGTATGTATCATGAGGGGGAACGCCGCGACAAATTTTAAATCAAAAAACGGCATGGGTTCCCCCCAGGAGCATACCAGGTCCTTAGGCCTGGTATGGATTTTAAGGGGAACCCCCTACGCCGAAAAGATGGCATGGGGGTCCCCCCCAAAATCCATACCAGACCCTTATCCAAGCACGCAGCCCGTCTGATCAGGAAAGGGGGTGGGGACGAGTGAGCCCCCCCCGAACCGTACCAGGCCGCTTGCCCTCAACATGGGGGGTGGGCGCTTTTGGGGCAGGGGGGCACCCTGCAGCCCTCCCACCCCAAAGCACCTTGTCCCCATGTTGATGAGGACAAGGGCCTCTTCCCGACAACCCTGGCCGTTGGTTGTCGGAGTCTGCGGGCGGAGGGCTTATCGGTATCCGGGAGCCCCCCCCACCCTATGTGAATGAGTATGGGGTACATTGTACCCTACCCATTCACCCGGGGGAAAAATGTCAATAAAAAACACACTACACAGGTTTTTAAAGTAATTTATTAGGCAGCTCCGGGGGTCTTCTTCCAACTTCTCCACTCTCTCCGGCCTCTTCTCCCAGTGTCCGGTTCTTCTCCCGCTCTCTGGCCTCTTCACCCGGTGTCTGGTTCGTCTCCCGCTCTCCGGTTCTTCTGTCGGGCTCCTCCACTATCTTCTGCTTTTTTGCCGCTCTTTTGCTAGCGGTGGCCCAGTCTTCTTCGTCGTCTTGTTCCCTCTTCCCTTCTTCTGATGTTAACACGACGCCCTCTCCCATTGTAATGCTGCGTGAGCGGTGCGCGATGACTTATATAGGCATGGGGCGTGGTCACCGGGTGATGTCACCCGGTGACCCCGCCCCGTATGACGTCACAGTCTCATAATGCCCCGGGACTGTGACATCATAAGGGGGCGGAGTCACCGGGTGACGTCACCCGGTGACCATGCCCCATGCATATATAAGTCATCGCGCACCGCTCACACAGCATTACAGCGGGAGAGAGCATCATGTCAACATCGGAAGAAGAGAAGAGGGAACAAGACGACGGAGAAGACCGGGCCACCGCTAGCAAAAGAGTGGCAAAAGAGCAGAAGATAGCGGAGGAACCCGGCAGAAAAACCAGAGAGCGGGAGACGAACCGGACACCGGGAGAAGAGGCCGGAGAGCGGAGAAGTCTGAAGAAGACCCTCGAAGTCGGAAGAAGACCCCCTGGAGCTGCCTAATAAATTACTTTAAAAACCTGTGTAGTGTGTTTTTTTATTGACACTTTTTCCCTCAGGTAAATGGGTAGGGGTACGATATACCCCATACTCATTCACATAGGGTGGGGGGGCCGGGATCTGGGGATTCCGATAAGCACTCTGCCCGCAGACCCCGACAACCAACGGCCAGGGTTGTCGGGAAGAGGCCCTTGTCCTCATCAACATGGGGACAAGGTGATTTGGGGTGGGGGGGCCGCAGGGCGCCCCCCTGCCCCAAAGCGCCCACCCCCCATGTTGAGGGCAAGCGGCTTGGTACGGTTCGGGGGGGGGCGCTCGCTCATCCCCCACCCCCTTTCCTGTCTGGCCGGGCTGCGTGCTTGTATAAGGGTCTGGCATGGATTTTGGGGGGACGCCGTTTTTTTGGCGTAGGGGGTTCCCCTTACAATCCATACCAGACCTAAGGGCCCGGTATGCCCCTGGGGGGAACCCATGGCGTATTTTTATTTAAAATTTGGCGCGGTGTTTCCCCTCATGATTCATACCAGACAGCTGTCAGCAATGCCTGTCGCTCATCCCGAAAGGAAAAAACAGCTTTCCTTTCCCTATGAGCGAGCCAGCTCAGCGCTGGCTCCCATGACGGGGCTCGCAGGTGTCAAATCTCGCTGATAACAGCAGCGAGATTGACACAATATTGCGGTCACCTACTGTATGGCAGTGATGCTAGTCCTAGACTGACTGGGAATGCACTGTAAAAGAAAAGGAGGATGTAACGGAGAGGGCAGGGGAACAAAGTGGGCTTGAAGAATAATTATTACAGGAGGGGCAGTCCTTTGAGAGGCTCTAATGCAGGCTTATGTTGGGGCCCTTTAAGAGCATGAGTGCACTTAACAGACCCTGTCTGTACATATAGTTGTCACGTACCTGGTAGTAGAGCCCAGAATGCAGGGAACGGCCTCTCGTATACCTCTGACTCAGGAACCCCTGGTAGTGTTGATAGGGACTCGAGAGTACAAAGGGGCACAAGTGCCTGACTGGAAGACTGGTGTAGAGGGCTGGATCCTGTAGTCAGCAGGGAGGTGCACTGTAGTCCAGCAGCAGGATGCAGACAGGAGGCTGGATGCGGCAGACAGCAGGGAGGTGCACTGTAGTCCAGTAGCAGGATGCAGACAGGAGGCTGGATGCGGCAGACAGCAGGGAGGACAGACCGAGTCAGACACAGGCGGGCAGATCAGGTAGAGAAGGGCAATCCAAAAGAGTAGTCAAAGTCCAAGCCGGGATCGGGGCAGGCAGCAAGCAGAGAAGTCAGGAACAGGCCAAGTCAGGTAATAAATCAGGTAACAGGGCAGCAGGGGTCTTCAGGAAATGCTGTAGACCGGACAGCAAGGCAGCAAGGCATCAGTCCTCTTTAAATAGCGCATCTTGGTGCCAAGTGCTGTCACAAGGAGCGCGCGCGCGTTCCCACTATTCGCGCTTTTGAGCATGTGCGTGCGCCAGACGGTCTTTTTGTGCACAGGCATTCTTCTAGCACCCAGATTGCTAGAACAGTTGCTGGAAAGCCTTTCCTGACATTGCCCCCCTCCAATGGGCAGCCTCTGGATGCCCAACTGGGTCAATTTACTTGGGTGGGATCTTTTAAAGGCTAGGATCGGTCTCTTGGCATGGATATTAGTCTCTGGTTCCCAGCTCTACTCGGGGCCATATCCCTTCCATTTCACCAGATACAGAACTTGATTGCGTCTTTTCCGGCAATCTATGATTCAACCTCAAATTCCTCTTCACTGTCGATGAGCACAGGCTCAGGAGGACCGGTATTCCGGTTGGGGAAGGGGTCTGGGACTGAAAGTTTAAGTAAAGCCACATGAAAAACTGGGTGTATACGGAATGACTCTGGTAGTTTCAATTCATAAGCCACGTTATTGATTTTTCTTATCACTGGGACGGGACCCACAAACTTAGGACCCAGTTTCCTGGATGGACATGCTAGCTTCAGATTTAGGGTGGACAGCCAGACTTGATCTCCAGGTTTCAGGTCAAGCTCCCCTCTCCATTTTCTGTCAAATGTCTCCTTGTTATGTTCCTGAGTCTTTGCCATTGTCTCTTGGAGTAGTTTGTTAATTATGCTAAAAAAAACTCAAGGCTTCCTGGGCAGCTGGTACTGCGCACTCTGGAACGTTGTTAGACAAAAACAAGGGATGGAAACCATAGTTCGCAAAAAATGGAGACTGATTAGTTGCGGAATGAACAGAATTATTATAGGCAAACTCGGCAAGAGGTAATAGAGGTACCCAGTCATCCTGAGAAAAACAAGAATAGCATCGCAAGTATTGCTCGAGAGTTTGATTTGTTCGTTCAGTCTGACCATTAGTCTGGGGGTGGTAAGCCGAGGAGAAAGAAAGGTCAATCTTCAGGGATTCACATTGAGCTTTCCAGAATTTGGATGTAAATTGTACCCCCCGATCAGATACTATGTTTGCAGGTATACCGTGGAGCCTTACTATCTCTTTAATAAAGATCCTTGTGGTTTCAGAGGTGGAGGGAGTACCCTTCATAGGCAGGAAGTGAGCCATCTTGGAAAGTCTGTCGACCACTACGAAGATGATGGTGTAGTCTTCTGATGGTGGTAATTCAACAATGAAATCCATGGAGATCATCCTCCGTTGTTTTTCTGGAACAGGGAGAGGCTTTAGCAGCCCCCAAGCCTTGGTCTTGCTGCCCTTGTTCTGAATGCAGGTAATGCACAATTCCACATAACGTCTGCAATCTTTCAGTAGCTGAGGCCACAAGAACGTGCGTTGAAGGAGTTCAGAGGTTTTGTGTATACCAAAGTGGCCAGCTAGTTCATGGTCATGACAAGATTTGAGGACGGCAACCCGTGACTGTTGAGGCACAAAAATTCTGTCTTTATACCATAATAGATCCTCTATGGACTGTAGAGTGATGTTTGTCGGATGGGGAGCCATTGAAGATGCCTGTTTGATTTGAGACAGTAAGTCTCCCTGCAGCATGAGAAAGTTCCCAGGAGCAAGAATGGTATCTGGGGGAGTAGAGACTTCAGGTTCGCTGAACATCCGAGACAGCGCATCAGGTTTAGTATTTTTTGATCCAGGCTTGTAAGTAATGTGAAAAGAGAATCTAGTAAAGAAGAGTGCCCATCTGGCCTGACTTGGTTTCAGTCTCTTGGCAACTTTCAGGTACTCTAAATTCTTGTGGTCAGTGTACAACAGAATAGGGTGGGCCGCTCCCTCCAGGAGGTAGCGCCATTCTTGAAGTGCGGCCTTGATTGCAAGTACCCCTGATGACGTCAGTTGTGATGAAACGGCCGTAGGGTAACAACGCAATACACATCGCGCATGCACGCTTTTAGTTTAAACGGTGGTGGTGTCGTTTTTTATCATCTTTGTATAGATTCGCGTTTTTTACCTCTGAATTTTTAATAAACCAGCCAAAAGTTTTTCTACACTATTGGAGTCTCTCTCCTTTTTTCTTTTGGCATTTATGATTCATTTTTGCTGGATTTGTGAAAGCAATTACTGACTGCTTTATGAGAAGCGTTCCTGGGACAGTACCTTGTGAAGCACTTCAAGTTGTCGCTAGCTGGTCGCCCATGCAGGAGGTTGGTGTTTCTTCCCAGCAGTGTGTCCTGGAGTATTCCCTTGATGGTCTACTTCTACTAAGCCTGGTTTGGCCCCCCCTTGAGTAAGGGCGGTCACAGGCTTTCTGGTAAGCCTCCATTCCTTTACCATTTGGTGGTAAACGGTGGAAAACTGACCACCGGACCCTGTATTGAATATCAACACATCACAATTTTGGACTTTATTTTATTTTTATCTTTGATGTTTTTTAACACATAATATTTTTTAGCACTTTATTGTTGTTGATCTTCTATTAATGATTGGAAATTATTCACTGTGGTTTGTTATTTGATTGATTAATTGATAGATTATCACTCACATATATGTTTGTCACAAGTCCAGCGATGCGCTCTCTATTTTTACATCCGTTCTTTGTGCCCTTATATCAGGGTTATAGTGTACAACAGCAGGACCTTTTTCACAATTTTTATTTATAATTTGATTTTTTAATTTTTTCACGCACCTAGCGCAATTCTTTCTTTTTTATTTAGTGTATTTTTTTATTGCAAGTAGCTCCCTGTCCCCAACATCGTAATTCTTCCCAGCTTCTGATAACTTGCGGAAGAAAAATGCCACTGGATGCAATAGAGCCTTGGGTCCTTGTCTCTGTGAAAGTACTGCCCCTACTGCTATCTCAGAGGCATCTACCTCCAAAATGTAAGGTAAAGCTGGGTCAGGATGCTTGAGGACAGAGGCCGACACAAACTGATCTTTTAGGGAGGTAAAAGCAGCTTGAGCCTCAGGTGACCATTGGAACTGGGTGCCTTGCCGAGTCAGTCTTGTGATGGGAGAGATGATGGTAGAAAATCCCCTGATAAATTTGTGATAGAAATTTGCAAAACCCACAAAGCGCTGAACTCCTTTTTTATCCGTAGGGGCTGGCCAGTCCAGGATGGCAGAGACCTTCTGTGGATCCATCTTGACACCATCTATGGAAATAATCAGGCCCAGAAACTGAATGCTTTGGCGTTCAAACTCGCATTTCTCAGGTTTTGCGTACAAGCCGTGCTGGCGAGGCCGAGTTAGAACTTTTCTGATGTGTTCCCGGTGGATAGACAGAGAGGAGGAAAAAATCAAGATGTCATCCAGATAAACTATGACAAACAGATCAAGGTAGTCTCTAAAAATATCATTAACAAAATGCTGGAAAGTGGCAGGAGCATTACATAACCCAAAGGGCATTACAAGATACTCAAAGTGCCCGAAGCGGGTGCGAAAGGCAGTCTTCCATTTGTCCCCGCTTCGGATCCGGACTAGGTTGTAAGCTCCGCGAAGATCCAGTTTGGTGAATATAGTCGCAGTTCAGAGTCTCTGAAAGAGTTCAAGTACCATAGGCAGGGGGTACTGGTTCTTCATTGTAATCCTATTGAGGTCCCGTTAATCTACGCAGGGGCGTAGAGAGTGATCTTTCTTTTCCACAAAGAAAATCCCTGCTCCTGCTGGGGAGGTAGAGGGGCGTATAAACCCTTTCTTCAGATTATCATCAATGTAGTTTTTAAGAGTTCCTAGCTCCAGTTCAGTTAAGGGGAAAATTCTCCCAAAAGGAATCTGCTCCGGGGAGAAGTTCAATCGGGCAGTCATAGGGTCAATTTGGAGGAAGTGTCTCTGCCCCCTTTTTGCTGAAAACATCCAGAAAACTATAATATACTTCTGGGACAGCTTGGCAGACTTCAGCATCAGTTTCCAGACACAGCAAGGAAGACGGGACGTCGGTAACTCCTTGCAGGCAATGCTGACGGCAATAGGGGGAGTGAAAACTGATTCTTCCAGTAGACCAGTCAATTTGATTGGATTATGGGCTTTGAGCCAGGGCATGCCCAATATGATGGGAAACAAGGGAGACTCGATGATGTCAAGACAAAGTAGTTCCTGATGGTTGCCGGAAATGATGGTGTTTAAGGGAACCGTCTCTGGCGTTACAGGCCCAGATTTAATAGCCGATCCGTCGGCTAGGTATACAGACAGTCCCTGTGCTCTGGGTCGTAGAGGGATTTGGAGTTTGCGGGCAAAAGATAAGTCCATAAACCCACTGCAAGCTCCGGAATGAATTATGGCAGTTGCTTGAGTATTCCCTCCTGGAAGCTGTAGAGAAATGAAGATAGCCAAATGAGTTGCATTATTAAACACAACAGGTAAGGAGTTAGATTAGAGGGTAGTGTGCTTACGGATCTTCATGGGACAAGTCCTCACATAGTGTCCAGATTCCCCGCAATAGAGGTAAAGGTTGTTGGCCTGCTGGCATTTTCGTTTTTCAGGAGTCAGAGAAGGACGGATCAAGCCTAGTTGCATTGGCTCAGACGTATCAGCGGAAGAGTGGACAGGAGGATTTGGTACACGTGGTAACATCCATACTGGGCGAGAGGGACCAGCTGTACATTCTGCTCTTCGTTCTCTTAAACGCCTGTCTATTCAGATGGACAGATTGATGAGAACTTCAAGTGTTGCCGGAATGCTAACCCGGGCCAACTCATCTTTTAATGCTTCAGAGAGACCCATGCGGAACTGGTATCGCAGGGCGGCGTCGTTCCAGTTTGTATCGGAACTCCAATGCCTGAACTCAGATGTATAGTCCTCCGCCGCCCTACGACCCTGCTGGAGAGAAAATCATGCTGCTTCTGCTTTAGCTGCTTGTTGCGGATCTTCATAGAGAAGGGCCATGGCTTGAAAGAAGGTATCCAGGTGGTTAAGGCGGTTATCCTTCTGCTCCAGGAGGCGATGGGCCCATGCCTGGGGTTCGCCTAGTAAGAGGGAAATGACGAAGCCCACCTTGGTAGTTTTAAGGGAGAAAGTTCTAGGTTGTAATGCAAAAAAAAGTTCACAGGCATTCCAGAATGCTCTGTACTTGCTGCGATCCCTGGATCCCTGGAGAACCTTTCTGGTGTGGGGACCTTGGGTTCTGGGGGAAGCATGACCACTGAAGGTGCAGTGGACGTTCCAGGAGCTGTGGTAGATAGAACTTGGACACGCTCTTCCAGTCGGTTATAACCGTCTTGCAAGTCCTTAACAGCTTGAGTAAGTCCAGCTAGATGACAGCATAAGTTCTCTATGGGCGAGGTTCCCTGCGTGGGCTCGGACATGGCTGTCCAGTACTGTCACGTACCTAGTAGTAGAGCCCAGAATGCAGGGAACGGCCTCTTGTATACCTCTGACTCAGGAACCCCTGGTAGTGTTGACAGGGACTCGAGAGTACAAAGGGGCACAAGTGCCTGACTGGAAGACTGGTGTAGAGGGCTGAATCCTGTAGTCAGAAGGGAGGTGCACTGTAGTCCAGCAGCAGGGTGCAGGCAGAAGACGGGATGCAGTAGACAGCAGGGAGGTGCACTGTAGTCCAGCAGCAGGATGCAGACAGGAGGCTGGATGCAGCAGACAGCAGGGAGGACAGGCCGAGTCAGACACAGGCGGGCAGATCAGGTACAGAAGGGCAATCCAAAAGAGTAGTCAAAGTTCAAGCCGGGATTGGGGCAGGCAGCAAGCAGAGAAGTCAGGAACAGGCAAAGTCAGGTAATAAATCAGGTAACAGAGTAACAGGGCAGCAGGGGTCTTCAGGAAACGCTGTAGACCAGACAGCAAGGCAACAACGCATCGGTCCCCTTTAAACAGCGCATCTTGGCGCCAAGTCCTGTCACAAGGAGCCCGCGCGTTCCCGCGCACTGCTATTCGCGCTATTGCGCATGTGCATGCGCCAGACGGTCTTTTTGTGCACAGGCATTCTTCTAGCACCCAGATTGCTAGAACGTTTGCTGGAGAGCCTTTCCTGACAATAGTGCACGCAATCTGCGTGCACTATAGGTACAGTATAGGTATAGTCTTGCACAAGTGCAAGGTAGATGTGGTTCAGATGCTTTAAAGATTCTATATAATGTGGTATAGGGTTGGTATACAGTGCTCAGCATAAACGAGTACACCCCTTTTGAATAGTAAGATTTTAATCAATCTCTCAACGAACACAAACAATTGTCAAAATTTTGACAAAACTTAGTTTTATAGAACATGTGTTTATCTCATCACATGAAAGGTTAATAATAGAACTTAGATTACAAAATTTTCAGTTATATTCAAATTAGTTGATGCAAAAATGAATACACCCCACAACAAAAACAACTACATTTAGTAATTTGTATGACCTCCCAGATTTGTAAGGACAGCACCAAGTCTTCTAAGCATGGCATGAACAAGTTGGCAACATATTGCAACATCTACAGCAGTATTTTGCAACCTTTTTTCAGTCAAGGTACCCTTTAAAATTATGGACAGTGTCGAGGTGATTTATTCTTTTAAAGCAAATTAACTTTTGCACACTGGTACCGACTAGTATTCCAGTGTTTCTCCTCTCCCTCAGTTTTTCTCCATCACTCAACTAATGTGACCCCAGTGTTGACGGAGAGGGGCAGGGGAAGGTCAAACATTGATGCTGTGCAAGTGATCAACACCCTTCTTACCAACACTGATGACATCACTGGTTGTTAGGTGGCTAGAAGGTTGAAATGGTGCACAATAAAAACCTGTGGCTTTGTGTAACTAAAAGGCAGGCATCCACCTGCTGGCTTGTATACATTTTTGGGCAATTTTTACACATTTTACCAAGGTGCCCCTGAAGAAACCTCAAGGCACCCTGGTTGAAAGGCTGATCTACAGTATGTTTTTCCATTCTTCTAGAACAACCTTATTTTAGAGCCTGGATGCTGAATGGAGAGTGATGCTCAACTTGTCTCTTCAGAATTCCCTATAGATGTTTGATCAGTAGACATACTTGGCCACTGAATCACTTTTACCCTGTTCTTCTTCAGAAATGCAACAGTAGGCTTAGATGTGCGTTTTGGATCATTGTCATGTTGGAAAAGTGCACGGAGTGCATCTTCTCAATATAAAGCAGTACATCTGCAAATTCATGATACCATCAATGAAATGTAGCTCCCTGACACCAGCAGTACTCATGCAGCCCCACAGAAGGACACTGCCACCACCATGATTCACTGTAGGCACCATGCATTATTCTTTGTACTCCTCACCTTTGCGATGCCATACTGTTCTGAAACCATCAGTTCCAAAAAACATTTATCTTGGTGTCATCACTCCAGAGTGCAGAGTCCCAAGTCTCAGTAGTCTCTCAACGTGGGCCTTTTAGGCAGGCTTTTTTGTGCATGGGCTTTAGGAAAGGCTTCCTTCGTCAACGACTCCCATGCATGCCAATTATCTGCAGTGTACGCTGTATTGTGTCAAGGGAAACAATCACCCCAGTTTGGCTTTCTACTTATTTAGCTAACTGCAGTGAACTTGCATGGTGATTTTCTTCAAGTCTTCTCATCAGAAGACGTTCCTATCGAGGTGTTAATTTCCGTGGAGGGGCTGGACATCTGTCACCTTTCTTGTGTAAAGAAATTATTTTCTTTCTCTGGCCTTGTGACATTTCTCTTCCATGCGCTGCTATTGCTGACAGCATGAAATGGGAAGGGGTTATCTTTAAGTAATGCTCTTTTATATTCAGCAGTCTGCTGGACACCTGTTTAATGGATAATTAGACTCATCTGTAGTTGAATTCTTGTTAATTAAGATTTTGTTGTCTAAAATGTAGCTATGCACCTAAGACTTGCATTGGGGCTTATTCATTTTTGCAACATGGTCTTGAATTTATTTGTTAGGAAAAATACTTTTTTGTGTGTGCAAATTAACAAATCTTGGTTGCAATCATTGACCCGCATTTGTGGGAGTATTTTGTAGTATAGTGTTCCATAGAAAATGTTAATACACCCAGGTGCGCCTCCACCATATAATATGAGATGGACACTTACCAGAGGAAATGGACTCTAGATTATAAGAGTCATGAGCACACTATGATAGAAGATCCTTAAGACAGGAGTCATCAACCCTCTTTCTGTGCAGCAAAATGGGAGACCTCTGTGGCTAATCTTTGATGTCCAATGGGAACACTCACATAGGGAATAATCAATGATTCACCAGCAAATCATGCAGAAACTCCCATAGTGTGAAACCGTATAACATTTATTAAGGATAAAAAATACCAACTACTTACATAGAGGCAGTTAAAAACAAGCATACATGCAATGTATATTTGTCCTAGGATTCAAGCCAACAGCCTCATGAGGGCAGCAGGCGTGGTAAAGTCGCGAGTATGCACCCAACGCATTTCGTGAAAGATCACATGATTGGGGGTTAAGTTAGACTAACCTGATCACTTTGTGGGTTTCTAGGGGAACCAGACAGAATATTCACTGTAACCAGGCTCCCAACAAATGAGACTTCTTGTATATACATTTACAAGAAGTCTGTCTATATAGTCAGGTGTGCACCCTGCACATGCGCAAAAGATAAGGGCACTTGCATTACAGTCCCAGCTATAGAGAAAATTTGCGACAAAAGTGGGTGGGATGTCACCGAACCCACTAAAAGCCAGGAAGGAAACTGACAAGAAAGTACTGGCAGTGGCAACACAAGAAACAGTGTTCTGCCTCTGCATAAGTAAAAAATTCCCTAGAGCAATAAAAAGGAGGGTTCCCTCTATCTGACACAGCAGGAAGAGGGTGCCACAGCTCCTAAAGGATAAGCAAAGCAAGACCAGGACAGGTAGAGCACTTTAACACCACCACCTGACCTGGAGTAAAACTGACATATGTGAATATAAAATGACAAGTGATGGCACCGGAGAAAATGTGTAATAAAGAGTAAAACTGCCCCTTTAAGAGTGGAAAAGTCACTCTAATTGAATGAATAAATTTGTGCAAAAAAGTTGTAGCGTTACCTCATGTATAAACCTTCATATTAAACCAAAAGCGATATAATCATATATACCATACGACAGTGAAATTGAAAAAAAAAAAAAAAATCAAACAAATAAAAAATGAGTAATATAATGTGATAGCAGTCAGGTAAAACCGCCTGGTTGTGTCCAGGGTGGCAAATATGTGTCCTAGATTCAGGCGCTATGCAGATTTGTTCCACTAGGGGGAAGTGCTGAGAGTCCTGCAGGGGTAGAGTTAATGAGCCCAGCTGAAGTAAGTTGGCTCATTAAGACTTCTACAAAAACTCCCAGACTCCCATGCTTAGTAAGGTGTTCCACCCTGGAACCAGTTTTGTGCCTGTTGAGACTGGGGAGTGTGATACCTGTCTGTGCGGTGAGACAACGACTGTGTGGCAAGCCTCTTTAACCACCTCAATACAGTGCACTTACACACCCCCTTCCTGCCCAGACCAATTTTCAGCTTTCAGCGCTCTCACCCTTTGCATGACAATTACTCAGTCATGCAACACTGTACCCATATAAAATTTGCGTCTTTTTTTCACACAAATAGAGCTTTTTTTTTGGTGGTATTTAATCACTAGTGGGTTTTTCATTTCTCAACCACCTATTACACTTTTGTAGGCCCTGGAGCACTAGAACAATGGAATTACCCCCAAAATGACCCCATTTTAGAAAGCAAACACTCCAACGTATAATCTATGAGGCTGTCAGAGAGGTTACCTGGTTGGGCGTCGGTGCGCTGGGGCGCGTTGGTGCGCACATTCCTGTGCGTGCTGGGGCGCGTGCTTCTGGGGGCACTGGCGCATCTAATCTGGCTGGCCGCGTTGTGCATGGTGGTGCTGGTGTGCGCGCCAGTGTCCGGGGGCGCGCTCGGGAGCGTGCGGGTGCGCGGGTGTCTGTGCGTATCGGCGCGCGCACGAGCGCGGCGTTTGGCGCCAATCAGCCTATTTAGGTCTGCTGTTATCTCTGATCAGTGCTGCCTGATCAACAGCTCTGTGCCTAGTTCCTGTTTCCTGTTCCTAGTTCCTGAGTTCCTGATCTGTTGACGACCCGGCTTGCCTTTGGATTCTTCTGACCTCCGCCTGCATCTGACCCCGGCTTGTTTTGACCTTGCTTCTGCCTGCTCCTCCTGTACCTCTGCTGCCCGCCTGTTGCCAAACCCAGCCTGTGCATTGACCTGTCTTTAGCTCCTGCTCAGCATCCATTGCCTGTGCCTCTGACTATCACCTGCTGTCTGAAGACTGCTAGCTTCCGAAATATGGACTCCTGCACAGGCTCTCATACCACTCCGCACTCGTGTGCTTCCTGTCTGCTCTACCAGGGGCCGAAAGTCGGATACGTAAGGGAGCCTACCCTCTGCCCAAGGGGACTCTCCGGTCTGGTAAGTGAGAGACCTGACAGTATCAGGCAGCCATGACCGAGTCCGGGCAGGGGGCCTCCCTCATGGATGAACTCTGTAGGCACCTAGCGGGCCTCACCCAGGCAGTCAAAAGCCTACAAGAAGGCTATACCAGATTAGAGGGACAAGTCCAGGCCCTCTCAGCATCTCCTCAAGGAGCACCATCTGCCGGCCCTTCCGCAGCACCCTCTGTAGTAATGCTCCCCCCAAAGCCCAGGGTACCCGCACCCGAAAAGTTCTCTGGCATTCCGCAACGCATGTGAGCTGTATTTTGCCTTACAACCCCGCACGTTTTCTCTGGAAGCCACAAAGGTGGGGTTCGTCATATCACTACTGACCGGCGAGCCTCAAACTTGGGCTCACCGCTTACTGGAGCAAAAATCCAGATCTCTGGATTCCTTGGATGACCTCTTCCTAGCAATGTCTCAGCTATACGAGGACCCCCAACTAACGGCTACTGCTGAAGCCACCTTGCACTCCCTGCAGCAAGGTCGCAGAGCGGCCGAAGACTACGCCGTAGAGTTCAGACATTGGAGCTCTGATACAGAGTGGAATGACGCTGCCTTGCGTCACCAATATCGGTTGGGGTTATCTGATCCCCTCAAAGATGAACTGGCACGTGTTGGGATACCTCAGACGCTGGATGAGCTCATAAACTTGTCAATCCAGATTGACCGCCATCTGAGAGAGAGACGTTCAGAGAGGCCTGTTAGCCACCCACGTCCCACTTGGATGTTGCCCAGGGTTCCTAGTGCTCTGAATCAAGTTCCTCCCGCCTCTTCTGCTCCAGCCACAGAAGCTCCAGAACCCATGCAGCTCGGTCTGCTCCATCCATCCCTGACCCCAGAAGAAAAGACGCGCAGACATACACTCAATTTGTGTCTGTACTGCGGAGAACAAGGACATTTTGTGAGGGCCTGCCCCAACAAGAGACGTAAGTGCCTGCCGTCCTCTTCTTTATGTGCACCTGTCTTACCCAGATCTGGTAACCATTTGACATTTTCTGTTATGTTACAGCTTCCTGGAAGGAACATCCCAGTACCGGTCATTATTGACTCAGGAGCATGCAGTGGCTTCATTGACCGAACCTTTGTTGATAACCATAGTATTCCTCTCCAACCCAAGGCCCAGGGACTTGCAGTATTCTTAGCAGACGGTTCCACCCTCAGCTCCGGACCAGTAACCCAGGAGACCATTCCCTTACTGGCCACTATTGGCCCGGAACATCAGGAACTCTTACGCCTGGATGTCATCTCCTCTCCCCTCTTTCCAATTATCCTAGAAATGCCTTGGCTGCAAGCTCACAATCCCAGCATCGACTGGTCCACAGGAAAGATTTAGTTTCTCTCCAATTACTGCAAACAACACTGTCTACTGGGAACACCCATTACACCATCTCAGTGCCTTTGCTTAGACTCTGATACCAAGCTTTACCAATCCCTTCCCGAGCCCTACCGGGATTTCCTGGATGTGTTCAGCAAGAAGGGGGCAGAGACTCTCCCGGTACACAGGCCCTATGACTGCCCAATAGAACTCTTACCCGGAACTGAAGTTCCCTTCGGAAGGATTTTTCCTTTAACTGAGCAGGAGCTGGGCACCCTGAAAACCTATATTGATGAAAACCTAAAGAAGGGATTCATTCGCCCCTCCACATGTCCTGCAGGTGCGGGCATCTTCTTCGTTGAGAAGAAGGATCACTCCCTACGCCCCTGCATCGACTACCGGGAATTAAATAAAATTACCATAAAAAACAGATATCCGCTATCCTTAGTACCTGAACTGTTTCAAAGATTGGGGTCCGCTACAGTTTTCACCAAGTTGGATCTCCGCGGAGCCTACAATTTGATCCGCATAAGAGAGGGGGACAAGTGGAAGACGGCTTTTCGTACTCGATTCGGGCACTTCGAGTACCTCGTCATGCCCTTTGGCCTGTGTAACGCGCCAGCCACCTTCCAACACTTCGTTAATGATGTCTTCAGTGACTTTCTGGACCTGTACGTCATAGTCTATCTGGACGATATCCTGTTTTTTCCGCTTCCCTGATCAACCACCGCAGACATGTACGAAACATACTTACCCGACTCAGGCAACATGGGCTTTATGCCAAAATCGAAAAATGTGAGTTTGAGCTCCAATCTATTCAGTTTCTAGGCCTGGTCATCTCTCCCGAGGGTATCAAGATGGACCCTCAAAAAGTATCCGCTATCCTGGATTGGCCTGCCCTGTAGATAAGAAAGGAGTACAGCACTTTATTGGCTTCGCCAATTTCTATAGGAAGTTCATCAAAGGATTTTCTTCGATAATAACCCCCATCACTGAACTCATCAGACAAGGGACCCGGTTTTGCTGGACTCCTAAGGCGCAGCTGGCCTTTGAAGAACTCAAGGCTTTGTTTACCTCAGCCACCATTCTTAAACATCCCAATCCAGCCCTACCTTTCGTATTGGAAGTTGACGCATCCGAAATTGCGGTAGGAGCTGTGCTCTCGCAAAGACAAGGCGCCAAAGCTCTCCTGTACCCTGTGGGGTTTTTCTCACGTAAACTTTCATCTTCAGAAAGGAATTACGACGTGGGAGATCGGGAACTTCTAGCCATCAAAGCAGCTTTAGAAGAATGGCGTTATCTTCTGGAGGGTGCTGCTCACCCCATTTTGGTCTACACAGACCATAAAAATTTAGAATACCTGAGAACGGCTAAGAGACTAAAACCTCGGCAGGCCAGATGGGCACTTTTTTTTTTGCGATTCCAATTTCACATTACCTACAGACCCGGATCCAAGAATGTCAAGTATGACGCACTCTCTCGCATGTTCCACGACTCAGAAAAAGCCCTACCTCCAGACACCATTATCCCTTCTGGGAATTTCCTGCTGCTTCAAGAAGATCTTGTCTCTCAAATTAGACGGGCCTCTATGGGAATGACACCACCTGCTGAAGCTCGTGCCAAAGATGGGCTGTTTTGGTATGAAAACAAAATTGTGGTCCCTGAGAAGCTAAAAGTACAGGTGTTAGAACTTTGCCATGATCACAAGTTGGCTGGACACTTTGGCTCACGAAAAACAATCGATCTAGTACAACGTACCTTCTGGTGGCCTCATCTTGTAAAAGATTGCAAGGAGTATGTTGATTCTTGTAATACCTGTGCCAGAAGCAAGAATAGCCGGGCAAGGACGTGGGGTCTGTTAAAACCTTTACCGGTCCCAGAGAGGCCGTGGAAAATGATTTCAATGGACTTCATCGTTGAACTCCCCCCATCAGAAGGGTTTTCTTCCATCTTTGTTGTGGTAGATAGGCTGTCTAAGATGGCCCATTTCCTTCCCATGAAGGGTACCCCCTCGGCTATGGAAACAGCTACTATCTTTATCAGAGAAATTATCAGAATACATGGAGTGCCAACGAACATAGTTTCTGACCGTGGTGCCCAGTTCACCTCCAGATTCTGGAAAGCCCTCTGCGGCTCCTTGGAAATTGAATTAGCATTCTCCTCAGCCTATCATCCCCAGTCAAATGGGCAAACTGAAAGGACGAACCAGACCTTGGAGCAATATCTCCGCTGTTTTTCTGCATTCTCCCAGGATGATTGGGCCTCCCTGCTCCCTATCGCAGAGTTATCTTACAATAATTCATTGCACTCAGCTACCAATCAAACACCATTCTATGCTAATTTTTTTTTTTTTTTTTGCCACGTCAGTATCTGTTTTCGGGGGGGGCATAAGTTTCAACTTTACCGTTCAATACTTTCCCGATTCATTACTCACATCATAGTGGCTTTTTTTTTTTTTTTTGCAGCTCTCATTTTATTTGAGTTTTCTTGCTTACAACATCGCTGTATCTCTCATTGACAATATCGGTTGAATCCTATCTAAATCCTTCCATAACTTGAGCCCCTTCCCCCCCCATCTACCCCCCCTCTTTGAAGTCCTGCAAATCTTTTCGTCCAGGCCTTCAAAACTAACTAGGTCAGTCTTCCCAATGGACACCACTCTTGTTGCATATTATCCCTCTCTAACTACCAACTGCATTAGCTTGAACACCATTCTATGCTAATTAAGGCTTCCATCCGTCCTTTTTGCCTGGGTCAATACCCGAGTGCTCCGTCCCTGCAGTGTCTGAAACTTTGGATTTCTTTTCAACAAACCATAAACTACTACAGGACACCATGGCCAAGGCTCAGGAATACTACAAGAGGATGTTCGATAGGAAGAGGCGTGGAGAGCTTGTCTTGGAACCTGGCAACCCAGTTTGGTTATCCACCGCTAACCTGAAGTTGGCCTGTCCATCCAGAAAACTAGGCCCTAAGTACTTGGGTCCTTTCTTGGTTAAGAGGAAGATTAACAACGTGGCCTATGAACTTGACCTGCCTAACTCCCTGAAGATACATCCAGTCTTCCACGTGTCTCTTTTGAAACCGGTTACTCCCAATTCCTTTGTTGGCCGTAGTATCGATCCACCCAAGCCTATCCTAGTTGACGGCGAAGAGGAGTTTGAGGTGGAGGCAATTTTACATTGCAGAAGAAGACGCAACCAAACCCAATACCTCGTAAAGTGGAAGGGCTATGGGCCTGAAGACAACTCATGGGAGCCAGAAAGCAACTTGCATGCCAGAGAGCTCTTGCAGTCATTCAAAGTTTCTCATGCCTCAAAGTTGGCCCAGCTGGGCATCCGGAGTCTGCCCTTAAGGAGGGGGCACTGTCAGAGAGGTTACCTGGTTGGGCGTCGGTGCGCGCCGGGGCGCGTTGGTGCACGCGTTCCTGTGCGTGCTGGGGCACATGCTTCTGGGGGCACTGGTGCATCTAATCTGGCTGTCCGCGTTGTGCATGGTGGTGCTGGTGTGCGCGCCGGTGTCCGCGGGCACGCTCGGGCGCGTGCTGGTGCGCGGGCGTCTGTGCGTATCGGCTCGCACACGAGCGCGGTGTTTGGCGCCAATCAGCCTATTTAGGTCTGCTGTTATCTCTGATCAGTGCTGCCTGATCAACAGCTCTGTGCCTAGTTCCTGTTTCCTGTTTCCTGTTCCTAGTTCCTGTGTTCCTGAGTTCCTGATCTGTTGACGACCCGGCTTACCTTTGGATTCTTCTGGCCTCCCCCTGCATCTGACCCCGGCTTGTTTTGACCTTGCTTCTGCCTGCTCCTCCTGTACCTCTGCTGCCCGCCTGTTGCCAAACCCAGCCTGTGCATTGACCTGTCTTTAGCTCCTGCTCAGCATCCGTTGCCTGTGCCTCTGACTATCACCTGCTGTCTGAAGACTGCTAGCTTCCGAAATACGGACTTCTGCACAGGCTCTCATACCACTCCGCACTCATGTGCTTCCTGTCTTCTCTACCAGGGGCCGCAAGTCGGATACGTAAGGGAGCCTACCCTCTGCCCAAGTGGACTCTCCGGTCTGGTAAGTGAGAGACCTGACAGAGGCATAATGAGTCTTTTGAATGGTTCATTTTTTTTCCAGAAGTTTTTGGAAAATGTGGAAAAAAAAATAAAACGCATTTTTTTTTACACAAAGTTGTCCATTTATAAGATATTTCCAAAACATAGCAAATACATAGCAAAAATGAAATTTTGGGTGTTGGCCTGCACACCTGGCTGTGCTGTGAATAATTGGTGATCCCAAGTCGGAAGGCAGCCATGTTGGGTTGGCAAGACCATCTGGCATGTATGTAGAGGCCCTGGCTTTTGGGGGATGTGACACTACAGTAGTTGGGGGATTTGATTTCCCAGTGCTGGTACTCAAGAGTGATGCGGTAGCACTGGTACTGGGCCTGGGTATTTGTTCCTGGGGCCTATCGCTGGCGGCAGCGCTGGTACTGGGCATTTGTTCCTGGGGCCTATCATTGGTGGCAGCGCTGCTACTGGGGTTGCTAGCAGCTGCCTGGTTTCCAGAGTGATATGCCCTTTTAGGAGGGACCCATTCTTCCTCCAAATCTTTTGCTGATTCACTATTCTCAATCGGTTCAAATGCTGAATTTGATTCGAAATCAGAATTGGAATCTGATGAGAATGCCCCGCTGTTCTCAACAGTCATGGGGAAGATCTGGAAAGCCTCCTCACTAGAATAAAATCTTTTGGACATGACGCTGATGGCTGTTTGACAGGTGGCAGGTGACAGTCACTGATGGGCTGTGCGATGGGTGGTAGGTGACGTTCACTGATAGGTGAAGACAGTGACAGGCGATGGTCACTGATGGGTGACAGGCCACGGACGGTGACGGTCACTGACAGGTGATGGTCACAGACGGGTGACAGGCCATGGACGGTGACGGTTACCGATGGGTAATGGTCACAGACGGGTGACAGGCCAAGGTCACTGATGGGTGATGGGTGCACCGCTGACGGTCACTGATGGGTGACGGCTGACGGTCACTGATGGGTGACGGGTGATGGTCACTGATGGATGATGCGTGACAGCTGACGGTCACTGATGGGTGATGGTGACAGGTGACGGTCACTGATGGGTGACGGTGACAGGTGATGGTCACTGATGGGTGACGGTGACAGGTGACGGTCACTGATGGGTGACAGGTGACGGTCACTGATTGGTGACAGTGACGGTCACTGATGAGTGCACCACCGACGGTCACTGATGGCAGTCTCTTATGTGACAGGTGCACTTTATGGGGTGACTGTTGAGTGACAGATGACAATGGGGGGGGCAATGGGACAAGTGTTGTGCTTGTGCAGTACAATACAGACACAGATCGGTAACTCACTGCTCCTGGCTCTTCTCTCCACACACTGGAAACAGTGTGTGAGGAGAGAAGAGCTGGTAACAGCTAGTTACCGCTCTGTGTTTACATTTAGTGATCGGCTGTGAAAGGATCACAGGATAAACAGCCGTGGCCAATGGACAGTGTGACAGGCGATGGTCACTTATGGGTGACAGGCCACAGACAGTGACGGTCACTGACAGGTGATGGTCACAGACGGGTGACAGGCCACAGACGGTAATAGTCACTGACGGGTAATGGTCACTGACGGTCACTGATGGGTGACGGGTGATAGCTGACGGTCACTGATGGGTGACGGGTGATGGCTGACGGTCACTGATGGGTGACGGGTGATGGCTGACGGTCACTGATGGGTGATGGCTGATGGTCACTGATGGGTGACAGGTGACAGGGCACTGTCACTGATGGGTGACGGGTGCACCGCTGATGGTCACTGATGGGTGACGGTCACTGATGGGTGACAGGTGACGGTCACTGATGGGTGGCAGGTGACGGTCACTGATGGGTGGGGTGACGGTTGACGGTCACTGATGGGTGACGGTGACATTTGATGGTCACTGATGGGTGACGGTGACCGGTGGCGGTCACTGATGGGTGCACCACTGACGGTCACTGATGGCAGTCTCTTATGTGACAGGTGCACTTTATGGGGTGACTGTTAGGTGACAGATGACAATGCGGGGCAATGGGACAAGTGTTGTGCTTGTGCAGTACAATACAGACACAGATAGGTAACTCACTGCTCCTAGCTCTTCTCTCCTCACACTGGAAACGGTGTGTGAGGAGAGAAGAGCTGGTAACAGCTAGTTACCGCTCTGTGCTTACATTTAGTGATCGGCTGTGAAAGGATCACAGCCGATTATGTGGTAAACAGCCGCGGTCAATGACTGTTTACCAGCATCGGTGACGAGCAGTGTTCCCGGGAACACGCCGCCACCAACGTGCACACGCAGCGCGCATGCGCCGTGCACAGTGGGACGGAACCATCTGTGATCATCTGTGACTTCATCACGGCTAATTACGTGGTAAACAGCCATGCCCAATGGCTGTTTACCCCCCTCGGGGGCGAGCAGTGTCTCCATAACACGCCGCCACCGAAGGTACAGAGATGCGCGCACACGATCGTGCACATTCCCCGTTTAACGAGAGCCACGCTGCCTGGCCGTCATATGACAGCCGGCGGGCGGCAAGCGGTTAACAGGGAGATATGGGTGCTGAGGGCAAGTTGGCAAGGATTTATTTTCATGTTTGTTTTTATTTTGACCATTGTATATAGTGTAATAAACTGCACCTTTTTCACCTTCACTGCTGTTTGCTGTGCCTAATTTTTGTGCAGTGAACTCTTCCAAGAGTCACACACACCTGCTGACGAGCTAACCCCCTCACAATAAATATATTCCAAATCTATTTCTCCAATATATTGTCACAAATAAAGTCCAATCACCGTGAGAAGGAAAAACAAAACAAAAAATTCTTCAAATAGCACTCCACCGCAGAAAGAACAAAATGCAAACTCACCAGAGCTTTAAAGTATAAAAAGCCTTGTGGTATTAAAAGATTTCTTCCAACCCACAGCATAAGTGAGAGCGATCCTTCTATCCTTAGCACTAATCAGGCAGTAAAGCTCTGGAAAAACTGTTTTTTTTTTTATGTAATCTTTATTTTGAAATTTTGCATAAGATAACATAGAAAGGAATGTAAAACAAAACAGAACACACAAATGGTTATAAGAACATACTCAGAGTCCTCATCTGAGCTCTACATATTAGTCAATTTAGGTCATTTTGGGATAGTCAGGTAAAAAGCATACCTAAAGGGTATAAGGAACATCATATTTCATATGAAATATGAACTCAGACATCAATGGAGTACCCCTGTCAAAACCTCCCAAATATACCATCGATGATGATGTGGACCTTCAAATAAGGGCAAAGTACTGGAAGTGCCCAGAGAGGCGGAGCAGTGAGGTAGATAACACAAAACAGTTCGAAAATAAAATGAAAAGTAAAAAGAGAAAAAATACCTACAAACATGGTAGAATAAATTGAAATAGGCTTGTTAATTATGCCACTCACTTTGTCAAGTTATTCTAGTGTGACGCCTGAACTCTCACAGCCCGACCCCATCAATCAGGGGGGTCTGCTGCCAGTAGGGGTCCCGGGTGTGGTTTTGCCTGAGTAATGTATCCAGGTGGCACAGCATGAATAAAACTTTTCATACCTGTCTGTACATTTGGCCATGCACTCCTCCGCCGCCATGATGTCATTCATTAGGTCGATCCACTCAGTGCGTGTAGGGATTTGTGATTTCTTCCAATATATCGTAATCAATCTCTTAGCCGCATTGAGTAGATGTGGTAGTACTGATTTGTAGTATTGGCTGAGAGGAGTGGTAGAAACATGCAGCAGGGATTCCAATGGGGAGTCCGTTAGCTCTATGTCTAAAATAATCTTAATCTGTGTGTGGATGTCTAGCCAGAAAGGCCGCAATCTGGGGCACTCCCACCATATATGGAGGAACGTGCCCCTTATGCCGCATACACACGGTCGGGCTTTTCATCTACAAAAGTCCGACAGCCTGTCCGACAGACTTTCAACGGACTTTTGGCGGACTTTTGGCGGACTTGCGGCAGACTTTCTTACGAACGGACTTGCCTACATACGATCACACAAAAGTCTGACGGATTTGTACGTGATGACGTACACTGGACTAAAATAAGGAAGTTGATAGCCAGTAGCCAATAGCTGCCCTAGCGTGGGTTTTTGTCCGTCGGACTAGCACACAGACGAGCGGATTTCTGGGTCCGGCGTAGTTACGATGTAAAGATTTGAAGCATGTTTCAAATCTAAAGTCCGTCAGATTTGTGGCTGGAAATGTCCGCTGAAAGTCCGGGGAAGCCCACACATGATCGGATTGTCAGCCAGCTTTAGTCCGTCGGCGTCCGTCGGACTTTTGTAGACGAAAAGTCTGACCGTGTGTACGCGGCATAAGGCCACATACTCTCCAACAGGTGTCTGATGTGGATGGGTATATCTTAGCAAGTTTAGAAGGGACTCTATACCACCTGGTCAAATCTTTATAACTATTTTCCTGCATTTTCGTATCCACTGAACTCGAGAGTGTGAGACGATATAATTGGTCTGAGTCTCGGTAAAGACATGCTGAAGGTCTCTCTCCCATTCCCCAATGTATCTCGGCTTCCCTTCGTTATTCAGTGACTGTAATAAATTGTATAGCACAGAAATTGTGTGTGGGATAGCCGAAGTTGACATGCAAAGCTGTGCGAAGGGAGATAAAAGTTAAGAGGGGGGGCGCACCGACCTAGTGCATTACCAATGGTAAAACTTTATTGAAACCATAAAAGACAAAGTTATACTCACAAATGAGCATGTATATGGAGCATGTCAATTAGTGAGACTGCGTCTCTAAACACTAGCAAACCGGGTTTGATTTTGAAGGGATCAGACGATGTCTCAAAATGTCTGACGCGTTTCAAGGGCGTTCCCTTTTTCTCAGAGCCTAGACAGATAGTGGCTCATGTCTCCTAGTTGCCTCTATATATGTATCTGTGTGCCCTTGCACCAAGATACACCCACCTAAATTGGTCACGCCCACACCCATGGACTGACTCCGCCTGATAACGCCTGATTGGTCAGTTGCTTCACATTGCTCTTTCTAATAGGACAACATGCCATAACCCCCATCCTGCAGTATAAGCTGGGATCAGGCTAAACAACCCCCCCAAGGGTAGTAAGCGGCATCTTACCTCATCCACACGGTCCCTACATGTCATACTGTTAAGGGATATGAGGAGACTGTGGTATGCAGCGACCTGTGTGGGACTGTGACAGAGGGCCGCCAAAGACATTGGGTGGAACACGCGCCGCTCCGATTGCCAGGAACTGTGGGTGTATTTGCGTTCCACCCACAACTTCTGGCCGTCCACGGTGTCACTTCTGCTCCCGCAACTAGCCAGGCGCGCAGGAGGCACGGCCAGGAAATGCGGGTGTGTTTGCGTTCCACCCACTACTTCTGGCAGCTAGTGAAGGAGCTTCCGCCCGGAGTATCTTGACTCAGCTGTGGTGTGTGCGCGCGTATACTCGCATGCGTGCACACCTACACTCACTGCTGGCCTCGAGCTTCCCCCTCCATTGGCCCAATACAGTATTACAATCAGGCACTCTTAGGGGGCATGCAGGTATATAAATACATAGATATACTGGGAGCCCTGCTTGGGCATTAAGGCACACAGACACATGCAGGAGGCCTAAACTAAGCACCGTGGGTAGCACCTACAATCTGCTCCATAGAAGTGACCATCCATAGTTGCCATACAACAAGTAATTAAAAATAGTAAGAATACTAGTTAGACAATTTTATAAAAAGTTTCAATCATGGGTGGCACTGGTTGGCACTGATAGGCGACACTGATGGGCACTGAAAGGCGGCACTTCTGGGCATTGATGGGCACTGATAGGCAGCACTGCTGGGCACTGATAGGCGGCACTGCTGGGCACTGATACGTGGCACTGATGGGCACTGATACGCGGCACTGATATGAGGCACTGATAGGCATCCCTGGTGGCACTGGCAGTGGTAGGTTTTGGAGTGGGCACTGATTGGCAGCTGCCTGGGCACAGATTGTCTAGGGGCATACCTGGTGGTCCAGTGTGGATGGCTTCCCTGGTGGTCCTGGGCAGCTTCCCTGGTGGTCCTGGGCGTGATCCGAGGGGGGGCTGTGCTGATAAACAATCAGCACAGACCCCCCCTGTCAGGAGAGCAGCCGATCGGCTCTCCTCTACTCGCGTCTATCAGACGCGAGGGAGGAAAAGCCGAACACCGGCTCTTCGTGTATATATATATATATATATATATATATATATATATATATACTTTTAACCTACAGATCTGTTTTTAGTTTAAATTAATTAGATGTAAGTGGGCCAATGGTCTCTCCGTAGAAGGATGTAATGATATGTTTATACATACACCGTTAATTGGGTACGACTAATTCAACTACGTTTAATACACACATGGAAGCCCCAGGATTGCTCCTTTGGTGTATTGTGTGTTTTGTATTTTTGTATTTTTTATTTGTTTAGTAATTAATTTAGTTCCATCCTTTCATCGCACACTGAAGGGATAGAACTGGGTGAAAAGGGATCTCCATAGCTGGACCATGTGTATGAAAGGACTCTATGGGTGCTACAAGCGTCATACAACATTGTGGAGTTCAATTTTCTCATTCAGGCCTTTCGGGGCCAAAGTCCCCAAAGTAATGATCCAAAAAGCCTCTCTTGTTCATAGTATCTGATATTTTTTGCCACTATCCAAATCGTTTGATATAGCCTCTATTCCAAATACTTTGAGCCATCTATACTACTATTGTGGACCTCCTTGAAGTGTCTTGGTACTGAGTATTTGTCTTTTTCTGTCGAAATGTTGCTTCTATGCTCGTTCATCCTTGTCCTCTTTGGCCATGAAGTCCGACCAGTGTAAATGAGGCCACAGGGGCACAGGAGGCCATATATGATGTATGGAGTACCACAGTTTATAAACTGCTTTATTTTGTAGCTCTTTCCATCGACTCCCGACTACATTCTTTTTTCTATGGCACATATGTGCGCAGTTCCCACAGTTACTACTCCCACACCTATAGCTGCCTTTTTGGTCAAAGATAGTGGTCCAGAGATTGTTGGGCCCTCCATTCATTGTCGTCTTCACTCTGCTCGGGGCAATGATGCTCCTTAGATCCTTAGGTCTCCTAAAGACTAAATTCGGATGTGAAGATAAACTTGTCTTCAGGATCGGGTCTGATTCAAGAATCGTCCAGTTCTTTTTAAAGATTTTTTGTATTGTGGTAGCCCTATTATTGAATCTGGAGCAAAACCGTATTTGTGTTTGTTCATCTCTGTCATACTTTGTCGTTTTCTCTCCCCATGGATAGACCCATGGCATCTAATTGTTGCCATGGGGTTATAAGGGTGCATTGTATTTTGGGTAGAAACAGCCCTTCTGCCGAGTTTTTGTGGAGTAATGTGTATAGTTCATAGTTTTGGTTTAGGCAATTTGATAGTGAGGTCCATAATAGACGGATATGAATAAGGTGCATAGTTAATCAGTTTGGATAAGGAATTTTGATAGTGAGATATTCAATAGGGGTTTAGTACTATGTATGCTTTTGTAACAATATAAATATATATATATATATATATATATATATATATATATATATATATATATATATATATATATATAGAGAGAGAGAGAGAGAGAGAGAGAGAGAGAGAGAGAGAGAGAGAGAGAGAGAGAGAGAGAGAGAGAGAGAGAGAGAGAGAGAGGAGATATATAGAGATAGATAGATAGATAATTTTAACCTACAGATCTGTTTTTAGTTTAAATTAATTAGACGTAAGCGGGCCAATGGTCTCTCCGTAGAAGAATGGAATGATATGTTTATATGTACATACACCGTTAATTGGGTACGACTAATTCAATTACGTTTAATACGTACATGGAAGCCCCAGTATTGCTCCTTTGGTGTATTGTGTGTTTTGTATTTTTGTATTATTTATTTGTTTAGTAATTACTGTATTTATTGGCGTATAACACTCACTTTTTCACCCTAAAACTCGGGTGCAAATAGCACGTGCGTGTTATACGCCAATATTTCAATTTTAGCTGCCTCGGAGGGGACAAGGAGGGTGCGGGACGAGCGTTGTCAGATTACATACAGTGAGAATCTCCTGTTTACTTGGCGGCCTCTGTAATAGGAAGTCCCGTCTCCTGGGCCGCCATTGGACCACTGTTCTGTCTATAATAGGAGATTCTCACTGTATATAATCTGTCTGCGCTCATCCCGCCCCCCTCCCTGTCCCCCCTAGGCTGCAGATGGGCATTGATCAGGCTGCACTGATGGCAAAGATGAGGCTGCTGCATTGATGGCAATGGTGAGGCTGCTGCATTGATGTGGAATTATGAGGTTGCATTGATGGCACTTGTGAGGCTGCAGATGGGCATTGATCAGTTCCTTATTTAAAATTTAAGTTTTTTTTCCTGAAACTTCCCTCTTTAAAAGTGCGTGTTATACACCTGTGCGTGTTATACGCCGATAAATACGATAATTTAGTTCCATCCTTTCATCGCACAGTGGGCTGGTGGTCAGTGTGCTCATGGAAGTGTCCACTAGTGTGCACATACGTTTATCAATATTAGTAACAATATTTAATTTTTTATACTTTTGCAAACATGCATGCATCTGCATGTATGTGCACATTTATATATATATATATATATATATATATATATATATATATATATATATATATATATATATATATATATATATATATATATATATATATCTATATCCATACTTGTTCAAGTTATTTAATATTGGTTGTACATACGTATCTTTCCTAGCGTGGCTATATGGTTATATGGGAATGCTTATATGGGCTTTTCCTAATACTTCCATTGTGGGTTTTTTTTAAAAACCTTTTAATTGAAACTTTTTATAAAATTGCCTAACTAGTATTTTTACTATTTTTAATTACTTGTTTTATGGCAACTATGAATGGTCAACTTCTATGGAGCAGATTGTAGGTGCTACCCACGGTGCTTAGATTAGGCCTCCTGCGTGTGTCTGTGTGCCTTAATGCCCATGCAGGGCTTCCAGTTTATCTATGTATTTATATACCTACATGCCCCCAAGAGTGCCTGGTTGTAATACTGCATTGGGCCACTGGAGGGGAAAGATCGAGGCAAGCAGCGAGTGTAGGTGTGCACGCATGCGAGTATGTGCACGCACACACCACAGCTGAGTCGAGATACTCCGGGTGGAAGCTCCTTCACTAGTGGCCGGAAGTAGCGGGTGGAATGCAAATACACCCGCACTTCCTGGCCACGCCTCCTGCACACGCGGCCTGGCAGGTTGCGTGCACGGGAGCGGAAGTGATGCCGTGGACGGCCGGTAAGTTGTGGGTGGAATGAAAATACACCCACTTCCTGGCAATTGGAGTGGCGTGCGTTCCACCCAATGTCTTTGGCGGCCCTTGGTCACAGTCCCACACAAGTCACTGCATACCACAGTCTCCTCATACCCCTTGACAGTATGACATGTAGGGACCGTGTGGATGAGGTAAGATGCCGCTTACTACCCTTGGGGGGGTCCCAGCTTATATTGTAGGATGGGGGTTATGGCATGTTGCCCTATTAGAAAGAGCAATGTGAAGTAACTGACCAATCAGGCGTTATCAGGCGGAGTCACTCCATGGGTGTGGGCGTGACCAATTTGGGTGGGTGTATCTTGGTGCAAGGGCACACAGACACATATATAGAGGTAACTAGGAGACACGAGCCACTGTCCGTCTAGGCTCTTAGGAAAAGGGTACGCCCTTGAAACGCGTTAGCCATTTTGAGACATTGTCTGATCCCCTCAACATCAAGTCTGGTTTGACGGTGTTTAGTGACGCAGTCTCACTAATTGACATGCTCCATATACATGCTCGTTTGTGAGTATAAGTTTGTCTTTTATGCTTTCAATAAAGTTTTACCATTGGTAATGCACCAGGTCGGTGCGCCCTCCCTCTTTCCTTTTTTTTCCAGTTCCAAGAATACCCATTGTTCTGAGGAGGGCTGCAAGATGTCAGGCATTGCTCTAAAGAGTTGGTCGCACCATGCACCCAGAGACTAAACACCCAAGCGCAGGAGATTTTTACTGTTCGAAGGGAGATGCCATAGTGGGAGATCTGACTCCCTGGGGCAGACTGTGTATAAAGTGCTGGAGCTGCCTATGGCGCCAATCGTCCATCGGGAAGGTACCATATTGCGTTCTCAGTGAGGCCAGCGTTAGCAGACCCTGATCCTGTATAAATCTCCCACATCTGGACTCTCCATCAGCCGCCCAGGCCCAGAAAAGGGAGGGGTGCAAGGGGGGAAATTGGAGGAGCAAGTTTTCCCTTCCTGTTCAGGGCATCCCAAATTGCCAGAGCGTGGGCGGCCATGGGTGAGACCAGCGCGGAATGTCCCCTATTCTTTCGAGGGACCCATAGGGCATGTGATAAATTCCAGCCAGGAACTTGTCAAGTGGTACCCAGAGCTTAAGAGTTACATTATGGTACCAATCCAAAATGTGTTGTAGTGCGATTGCCTCATAGTATCTACGAACCACCAGGACACACATACCCCCTTTAAATTTAGGGCGTTGTATCGTGCGGAGGACCAACCTGGGGCTTACCCCATGCCATATATATTGTAAAAACAGGCTGTTGAGGGTTGAGAAGAAAGGTCTGGGCAGTGGGATAGGCACCATCTGCAGGAAAAACAGAATGCGGGGCAGCACATTCATCTTTAATACACTGACTCGGCCCATCCATGAAAAAGCAGTTCTGTCTTAGCTTTTTAGGTCTGTTCTTATTGTGGAAAGTAGCGGTACATAATTGCAATTATAAAGCTGGGAGCAGCTTGTGGGTAGGTAGACCCACAGGTATTTTAGCGAGGTTTGACACCATGTGAAGGAGAAAGAGGTTTGCAGCTGTGTACTCAGGCCCGTAGGTATATTCAGGGACAGGATCTCCGATTTGTTGTAGTTTATTTTGAAATTGGACAGTAGGTTAAAGTCAATCTAGCCATGATATTGGGTAGCGAAATTAGGGGGTCCGAGACATAGAATAAGACGTCATCTGCATAGGCAGATCATTTATGTTCAGTCGGCCCTACCGTGAAGCCTTCAATGGCACTATCCAAGCAGATCTTGTTAAGCAGTGGTTCGAGGATCAGTGCAAAAATGAAGGGGAAAGAGGACATCCTTGGCGTGTTCCATTGCGGATTGGAAATGCATCAGACAGTACCCCATTCACCTTTACCCAGGCTGTCGGAGAGCTATAAAGGGAGTATATCCACGATAGCATGTTTGAGCCTAAGCCAAGTCTGGTCAACACTGTTTGCATGTAAGTCCAATCCACCCTGTCAAATGCCTTCTCGGCATCGGTGGAGAGCAAGAGACAGGGATGTGTCCCTGTCTGTGACTTGACCCAATGGATTAGTTGGAGTGCTCTATTAGAATTGTTCCTGGGTTCTCTCCCCATGATGAACCCCGTCTGGTCAGGGTGTATGACCGTCAGGAGGATTGGTTTGAGTCCATTGGCCAAAATTTTAGCTAGTATTTTTACATCGGTATTCAAAAGACAAATAGGCCTATAATTCCCGGGTATGGCGTGGTCTTTTCCCTCCTTCGAGATGACTGTGATATGCGCAATAAGTCCTCTCTGGGCATCACAGTACCCGAAGCTAATGCCGTAAAATAGGCACACATGGGGCCGGAAATTTCTTATAGTAAGCATTAGTGAAGCCGTCAGGACCGGGACTTTTCCCTTTGGGGAGGTCTTTAATAACCGCCTCAACTTCCGACGGGGAGATGGGAGCGTCTAATTGTTCACCAATTGAGGCAGTGAGTTGTGGGAACTGGGCCTCGGTCAGATATTGTGAAATGCGGTCTACTTTCTGGGTTTCCATATTACCAGGCAAGGTGTCAGGGAGGTGGTACAGTTGGGCATAGTATTCCCTAAAAGTGTTGGCTATCTTCGAGGAGTGGACCACAGATGATCCATTTGCGGTGTTGAGGTTATGTACATGTCCCGCATCGCGTTGGCGTTTGAGGGCTCTAGCAAGTAGTCGCCCGCACTTGTTGCCAAATACATAGAATTTGTGTGCAACATGGCGTATTCGTGCTCTGATCTTTACGTCTAGTAGAGTAGCTAGATTCTGTCTCAGGGATTGCAGTTCTGTCGCCAATTCTGGGGTGACGCGGCATTTATGTACAAGTTCGGCCGAGCGTATCTTGGATAATAGGGTCTGCATCTCTCCCTCCCTTGCTTTTTTTAGCCTAGCCCCCTGGGATATCAGCTCCCCTCAAACCACTGCTTTATGTCCTTCCCACACTGAACCCATTCCCACCTCGCCTGCTTTATTTTCCATTAAGTATAGGGAGATGGTGTTTGAGGTCTGTTTCTGAGCTACTGTGTCATCCAGGATACCTTCATTCAGGCGCCAGTTCCATCCTCCCGTGTCCGAAGACAGAGGATGCAGGGAAATGGAAACCGGGGCGTGATCTGATATAGTTATGGAGCCGATGGATGCGCCAGCCAAGTAGTCTAGGGAAAACTGGTCCATCACCAAGAGGTCTATACGTGTATAGACATTATGGGTGGCCGAAAAGTAGCTATAATCCCTCCCTGAGGGGTAGAGTAGTCTCCAACAATCAACCAGGTGGTGTGCCTGTAGGGACTTCCTAAAGTGCTTCAAAAAGGTGATTGAGTGTGTAGACTGGCCTGAGGACAGCTGGGTACGGGCGAACATTAAAGTTGCCTCCCAGAATAAGCTGTCCCTCTCTGAAGGTGGACAGGGATTCCAGGACCGAGTCCAGGAAAGTCAGTTGTTTGCTATTTGGGGCGTACACAGCTGCAAATGTAAACCTACGATTGAAAATGGTGCCTTTAATGAAGACAAACCTACAATTGGGGTCTATCAATTGGTCTGCCAGTACAAAGAGGCATTTCTTATGGACCGCTATGGCAACCCCCCCCCCGGATTTGGGACGGGGGAATTACTGAGGTACCATGATTTGTATAGGTGAGTAGGGAGGCGAGGGATCGAGTCAGTGCGGAAGTGCGTTTCCTGCAAAAAAAGGATGTGTGCCCCCAGACGTTTCACCTCAAACCACAACTTACCACATTTCGGGGGCAATCCCAGGCCACGCACGTTATACAATACGACTTTTAGGGAAGCCATAATGAGAAGATACGTAGTGGAGCAGCTAGGCCTCCGACCGAAGGAGAGAGAGATCCGCAGCACGCCCATCTAGGCAACAATGAGCAGTGGTAACATACCAGGCATGGACAAGAGCCTAAACATGTCAAACATACTGAACAGTAAAAACAAAAAAAGGCCCAAAGTGCAATATCACCACAAGTCGGGGCCACCACCTCCTCCTCAAGATGAGGAAGCAGTGGAGGCCAGTGAGCAGCGGCTTTCCCCAAAAAGGGAACATAACTCCGAGCAGTTGACCTATTGAGGGTAGGTGGCAGGGCATGGGGAGTGAATCCGAAAGGGAACCCGCTGTAGTCACGGGGTGCAGGGTCTGAACCTCAATTTAAGGCAATAGGTGGTACAGCAGCTAGGGGGAAAAGTGTGTGAATGTTACTCTAAAAGTGGCTTGGAAGTCACTGGTAGACAGTTCAGCCAGTCAGGTTGTCTCCCGTGGGGAGGGTGGGATGGATACTTGACCAGAGGGGCCCCTCCTGGGTCCATTGCGTCTTCTGCGGTGGGCTGGACGCCAAAGGTTCCGAGCGGGATGGAAGATGTATCTCCAGCGACACTCTCCAGTCAGGGATGTCTACAGGAGGCAGTCCAAGGGAGTCCAGGAACTGGGGTAAGTCATCCTTGTTCCGCAATGTGAACTGCTTGCCATCTTTAGTAGATGAGAGACTGAATGGGAAGCCCCATCTGCAAGTCAATTGGGCTTCCTCCAAAACTTCCAATAGTGGCTTGAGGGCACGATGTTGCATAAGCGTGCATCTAGAAAGATCAGGGAAGAAGGTTAGCTTGGCACCATCAAAATCCACATGGCGGATACCCCTCACTTGGAACATAATGCGCTCCTTCAGTCAATATTTGTATAATTTACAGATAATGTCCCTGGCCTTATCAGGATCTTCAGAGGGGGGCCGCAGGGCTCTGTGGGCTCTGTCTATTTCTATTTGGTCAGGTGCATGGCTTCCTAGTATTTTCTTGAAGAACTCTTGCAGAGTGGGTACTATATCCTTTGGGCCTTTAGCTTTAGGCAGTCCTCTGATGCAGATGTTAGCTCTGCGGCTCCTGTTCTCAAAGTTATCCATTTGATCTAGCAAGGAGTTAATTCTCCAGTCTTGTATTGTACATCTATCAGAGAGGGCCTGTATGGCAGGGATGGTTTCTTCCCACTGTGTCTCCAGGGCCTCTACCCTGCCTCCCAGATGAGCTGTGTTTGCCTGCAGTTCTTCAATGTCCTGGTGGAATGCCTTTTCCACTCTGTGAACAAATCTCTCCAGGTCAGCTTTAGTGGGGAGGGATAAGATGTGAGAGCGGATGTTTTTGTCTCCCCAGGCATCACCCACCTCAGGCTGCCTGTCTAAGCTGTCAGACCAAGAGGGAAAGGAGGGGGGAGGAAGAGACAGCAGTGGCATGTGTGGAGAGCTGATGGGGGAGGCCGCCCGGGCAGCGTGCTCACTGAGCGCCATTTTGGAGGTACCTGCTGCTCATCTGCGAGTCCCGGAAAAAAAGTTGTCAAGTGATTTGGATCATCCCTGAGGGGTCTGCTGTGGTTGTGCTAAATGCTAGCAACAACATATACAGCTTAGAGTAAGTATGCACGCCGTTCTGTTAGCCATGGTGTGCGTTTCAAAGAACAGGGGTTAGGAACCAACTAGACCAGATGTAACGTCGGTAGAACGCGGACACACAGCCTCTATCAGTAGCGTTCTACTGATGTCAGTAGTTGGTCCTAACCTCTGTGCTTTGAAATGCATGCCGTGGCTAACAGAACGACATGCATACTTACTCTAAGCCATACATGTTGGAGCTAGCATTTTGTACATTCAAATGCAAGTGCACAATACTATACTTACCGTATTTATCGGTGTATAACACACACTATTTCCCCCTGAAAATCAGTTGCTTTGACCCAAGTCAAGTCAGGAACAGGAGGAGGAGGAGTTCTTGGACCAATATCCATCCAGTACTCTGACCCCTCTACACCCCAAATATCCTCCCAGCACTCTGACCTCTCTACACCCCAGATATCCCCCAGCACTCTGACCCCTCTACACCCCAGATATCCCCCCAGCACTCTGAACCCTCTACACCCTAGATATCCCCCAGCACTCTGCTGGGAGGATATGATCCTCCCGGTCTGGCAGCATCCATCAAGGGGGGTTCTGTCGCTAACTGTGTCAGCACAGAGAAGAAGGGTCTGCGGGGCCAGTGCGGAGCCACGAGAATCAGAGTTGTACTCCTGGTTCAGAACCCAGTCACTCTCCTTCAGGGTTGTCCTGCTGAGAAACTCTGCAACTATGTTTCTCTCCCCTTTTAGCTGTACCGCCGAGAGGGACAGAGCGCTGCGTTTGGCCCAACCTAGAACTTCTGATGCCAGGGATAACAGAGTTCCGCTCCTCGTTCTGCCCTGCTTGTTTATGTATGCCACCACCGACGAGTTGTCCGACCTTAAGTGAATGTGGTGGCTTTGTAGTTTGCTCTGGAAGGCCTTGAGTGCTAAGGATCCTGCCCTCAACACCTTCCAGTTCGACGATGTTTGGAGTTCCTCTTTCTTCCAGGAGCCTTGATTTATCAGGGGTCTTAAGTGTGCCTCCCATCCTCTGCCGCTTACGTCCGTGGTCACCACTTTGGCAACCAGAACGACCCACAGCCGGCCCCGACAGGTTTCCTGTCGCTCTCCACCACCACACCGACCTCTTTACCTGTGGTGGTACATTTACTAGGGCGTCCAGTGATGACTGATTGTGGTCCCACACCTTCAAAATGAAGGTCTGTAGAGGACAAAAATGCAGTCCCGCCCACTGCACTGCTGGGATAGTCGATGTTAACAGCCCCAGCGACGACATTACCCTCCTTATTGAAACCAGCTGGTTGTCCTGCAGCAATCTCATTGCGTTGTCTATTTTCTGCACCTTTTCCTGTGGCAGAATATTCTCTGTTGTCTAGAGTCCAACAGATACCCCATGTATGTAATGCACTGAGAGGGCACTAGATGGGACTTTGAGATTTAACAGCCACCCCAGGCCCCTCAAAGTCTTTTGTGAATTCCAGATCGCGATTTAGCTGTTCCAACAGAAGGCGCAAAGAGGAGTAAATCATCCAGGTAGGCAATTATTGAGATGCCTCAGACGTAGAATATGCGGGGTGAGAAAGGATAGGTCGAATGGCAGAGCCTGAAACTGTAAGTGAATTGCTTCTTCCCCGACCCTTACCGCCATATGCAGGAACTTCTGAAATCTTTCTGCGATCGGGATATGCAGATAGGCATCTCTGAGGTCTATAGATGCCATGTAACAGTTTGGGGGCAGTAGTGCTCTGACCGAAAAAATAGAGTCCATATGGAATCTTCGATAAACCCCCGATTGGTTCAAGGGTTTTAGGTTTAGAATAAGCCTGTATTTCTCTGAGGGCTTCCGCACCACAAAAATGTGGGAGTATAACCCCTGCCCTATTTCGTTCACTGCAACCCGGCGGTACTTCACTTTGGCTTTCCAACGCTCTCAACGACTCCAAAAGAGCCTTGGATTTTTCCGCACACTTGGGAAGTTCCGTGACCAGGAGCCTGCATGGGGGAGATCTTATGAACTCCAAGCTGTATCCTCTCCTTACAATCCCCAGAATAAATTGGCTGGAGGAGACCGCTTCCCACTGTGGAAGGAAGGCCCCAATCTTCCCCCCACTTTGGCCGGATTGTCATTGGGTTTTGCGGGGCTGTTCAGGAGGGTGAAATATTGCTTTCCCTCTTCCCCTACCCCTTTGCCCCAGGGTTTCTTCTGAGCCTCGGGCTTGGGAGCCCTGCACGCTTTTGAGTACTAAACCCCCTTTTCGCCTCGGCTGGGGGTTTGCGTTTTACTGGAAATGTCGTCTTTTTATCTGCCGTGCGGTATATTAGGTCTTCTAGACCAGGACCTGTCAGCGGGATGCCACATAATTTGACTTTGGAGGCACTGTCCCCTGCCAAGTCATAAGCCCTAAGGCTCTTCTAGCTGAATTGGTCAGGGCCAAGGATCTAGCGTCCAGCTTCTGCCTGGCCCATTTTTAGAGTCTGTGGCCGGAACCAGAAGCCACGGATCAAAGGGAAGTGCCCACCCTCACTAGAACTGACGTCACCCGCCGCTTGGCCTGCTCCAGCTCCATTACGGCCGCACTATGTGCGGGGGGGAGAAGAGGCACTTCCCCTTACTCCACCACTGTGGACCTGCCAGCAGGCCCCCCTAATCATCCCCCTTACTCGGGAAAAGATGGGGTGGCATTTACGATGGTTGCAGTCAGGTAAGCCACCGGCCGCTGGTCCAGGAGACCCCGGCCTCCCTTACAGGACCCACTTACTGCCTTAAGCCTCCCAGGCTATCCGGGCACGGTCCCTTGCAGTGTCTTCCCCAGGAGGAAACACTAACAACTGAAGGGCCGGCAGGGAAAGCTGGAATTTTAAAGATGGCTGGCGCAGTGTTTCCTGTGGAAGGGAGGAGCTGGGGTCTCTAGGTGGCTGTCCTGAAATATGCTAGGGAAAATCATGAGTGAAAAATAACTCTCAAAATTCACAGAAAATTATATATGCAATACTCAACAAATGTGCTGATGTTACCGAAGCGAAACCCCAAGAAGGGGCTCTTGGACTCTTACAAATGAAAGGGGAAGGGAGCATGGCAGATCAATACAATTGTCAATAACTTTACAAAACAAAACAAGAACAAATGAATTCATTTAGGTGGGTACAGCCCAGAAAGGCCCCAGATGGGCAATAGGGGAGAGGGGACAACAAGGTTGGAGGTCTATCTATCTAGTCCCTTGGGGTAGTACCCATGAATACAGATGGCAATCTTAAATCACTCCTTTTCACAACAACCTGAGGAGAAACCCTCCAAGAATGGACAGAACTCAATTGGCCATTCAGGCCTGGGGGAGAGGTAGCTTCAAGCTCCGTAATCCAGCGTGCATACCCCCCCAGTCCAGGATGAGAAATTGAACATGGGGAAAAATACCCGATGGTGGTCCCCAACATGTCTACCCAGGGGTACCTCTAGTTTTGAGGTTTGCATACCAAGAATGTGTCTGTATGCCCTTTTACAGAATTATAATTTGGTTTTGCCTACATAGAAGCTGTTGAATTGGCATGTTAGAAGATACACCACCCCCATTGTTTTACAACTGGCATAGTGACATGGTTTATATGAATGGCCATTGGGCAAGACAACATTCAATTTTAGGTTCATGTATTGACAGTAGGGGCATCCCACACATTGAAAAGTACCCAATCGTTTACATGGGTCAAATCTGGAAGTTCCTAAAAATTTCCTTTGGACCAAATGGTCCTTGAGGGATCTAGCCCTACGGTATATAATGGCTGGAAGAGTAGGTATATGTGGACTCAGACTCAAGGTGGGGTTTATTTGCAGCAGATGCCAATATTTCTCAATTATCTTTTTAACTGCTTTGTGTTTATTGAATTTTGGAATTATTACTATTATTATACAGGATTTATATAGCGGCAACAGTTTGCGCAGCGCTTAACAAAATGAAGGCAGACATTACAGTTACATTACAATTTGGTACAAGAGGAATCAGAGGACCCAAGTCGTTTGTGGCTTGGTGATTTTTCTAGTAGAAAACAAGAGATTATTCCTAGATTGAAAGCCTTTTTAAGGCATGTCCTACAGTAACCCCTCTCAAGTAATCTTTCTCTCAAGGTATCGGCTTCCAACCGCAAGGACTCATCAGTGGAGCAATTCCTACTTAGCCGTAAATATTGGCTATATGGAATAGAGTGTACTAACGGACATGGATGTGCACTTGTAGCATATAAGACAGTGTTACCCACAGTGGATTTGCAGTATAGACCACCCCCATCAGTAAAGATGCAGTAAAGACCCCCCCATCACAGTTTTTGGTGATGGTGACATCAAGAAATGTAATTACTGATTCACTGTATGACATAGTGAAGCTTAAATTGAAGTCATTTTTGTTCATTGCCGTGATGCAGTCATTGAGGGTCTCAATCGAGCCCTCCCAGATGAGAAATATGCCATCTATGTATCGAAACCATGAGAGAATGTGGCTAGTTAGTGGTAATAAGTCCTCATCTGCCATTAACGATCGTTCCCATTCCCCTAGGTACAGGTTGGCATACGATGGGGCACAACTTGTCCCCATCGCCACACACTGCACCTGGAGGTAATGGGAACCATCAAATGAAAAAACATTATGCATTAAAATGTACTCCAATGCACATACAATAAATTGATGAAGTCTGTGATCATCTTTATGGGATGTGTATAAGATGTGTTTAATCGCAGAGATTCCAAAGTGGTGGGGAATAGAACTATACGAAGCTTCAACATCAATGGCCACAAGGAGTGTCTCAGGGAGATTAATTCCTTCCAGATTTTGTAACAAGTGAATTTGAAGGGGAGATTGGTAACATAGGGCCTAAGATGGGAATCTATGAACCTACTGCGATTTTCAGTGATACAGCCTTTCCCTGATATATGATTGGTCTACCAGGTGGTGTTTTAAGGTCTTTGTGGACTTTAGGTAGGCTGTAAAATGTTAGGATTTTGGGTTATTTGTTTCAAATGAATTCCCACATATCTTTATCAATAATGCCATTAGAATACGTCTCATCTATTAAGGTGTAAAAATTATTGTTGAACTTTTCAATGCTGTATTTTGAAATCGGTCTACACCATGCGTTCTTTGTCTGAAGGCTTAATAGTAAGACTATGACATTCCTTGGAAAAAAAAAAAACTTTATGGACCTTCAAGGAATGTCATGCTCTTACTATAAAGCCTTCTGACAATAATATAGTAATTATGACAAATAACCAATATAAATTGATGTGTAATAGAATTCTTAAAAACAATGCATGGTATAGACCGATTTCAAAATATACAGTATCTCACAAAAGTAAGTACAGCCTCACATTTTTTTTTTTCCATAAAGATTTTATTCAGTTTAAGAACATACACAAATAGAACAAATCCAATATATATTTCTTATAACAAAATATATCTCTACCATCAAATTGGTACTCTTTAAAGATACTTAGGGAGACATTCTGAAACATAGTGAACAAGAACTGAACTTGTAATATACCAGTAGTGTATAGGGGCAGATGATCTCTTTCTCATTCCCCCCCCCTCCCCTCTCTGGATACCAACAAAATAAGGGGACAAATAAGTGGTTCATTCTCGACCAACAAGTAATGCTATGTGCATCACAATAAAGCTAACCAGGTATCAAAAGGAGGGTACCATAACGTACAATAAATCATGTATGTTCATTTAGTATCTTATAGAAAAATGTGTCTAGAATCAGAAAGGACAAAAAGAATAGAGAAAGGAAAGTACAAACAGAAAAGAGGACAAGGAGTGGGGAGACATGGGGGTAAAGATAAGGGAGAGAGGGGAACATATAGGGGGGGAAGACTGAAGAGGGGATATCAGATGGAGACATAAGTAGACCCACGCTCACCCCCCCCAACCCCATCAACCAACTCAAAGATCATTTAATCACTCCGCGAAGTGTGTTGACGGTATCTCTCGGTGGTAGTAAAGTGTGACCAGCAGGCCCAAAGCATAGAGAATTTATGAACTCTGTCTTGTGCAATATGAATCAGTTCCTCCATCTCTTTAATTTTTTAAATTTTTGCGAACCATTCCCTGATCGTTGGGGCGCGGGTGGACTGCCACAGTTTGGATATACAAAGTTTGGCCGTATTGACCATGTGCATGGCCAGAGATTTGAAATATTCCCTTCTGGGTAGAGAGGTATGATGTAGGAAAAATTGAGCTGGCGTATAGTCTAGATTAAATATTGTGACATGTGTTATGATGTTGTGGACCTCCCTCCAAAATGGTTGAAGGATCTCACAATCCCAACACACATGCAGCATAGTGCCTATCTCCGTAGCACACCTCCAACAAGTGTTAGGGATGGCAGGCGAGAACTTATGTAGACGCGAGGGGGTTCTGTACCATCTAGTGATCACTTTATAGCAGTTTTCTTGGATAGCCACATTTAGCGACCCTTTATGTGTGTAGTCATGAATAGTGTTCCAGTCTTCCGTAGTCAATGGAGTGTTTAGGTCTCTTGTCCAAGACAATTGTGATGGGGTCGGGGTCTTTGTTGGCGATTCCGATATCAGGGTGTGTAGGAGGGAAATTAAGTGTCTCTGCGGTATTTTGCAATGGCATAAGATCTCAAATGGTGTAAGTTGTCTCGTCCATTTTGTTAGAGGGTATAGAAAATTTAGAAAAACTGCGCTATAAACCAAGTGAATGTTCAATTATTGTGAAAAGCTGCAATCCCCACAAAAAACATCAATTGTGGATAAACATAGGAAAAAATAAGGGATTGCGCTAATACCTGTGTAACATAACATAAAATCTACAGTGAAAGGAGATTTAGATAATAAATATAAATATAAATATAACTAAAATAAATGTGCAAAACATTTGATAGTGATCTAAAAAAGTCCCATCAGGTGAAACGTCAATAAGATATCATAGTGACTCCAAATCACCAGCAGAAAAAACAAAAGTCCAAGTGATGATTAGTGTTAATCCGTGACAGCAAGGGAGGGTCCAACACCAGAAATGGAAGGGGTTGCTCCTTACCAGATGGCCATGACCCTCCACCACAGAGGATCACAGCAAGCAGAAATCTTTATTAACCAGAAAATGGGAACTGCCAGCGGTGTCCACCAGAGGTCATCTCATCATCAGCCACACCAACGAACCCATGGCAAAGATACCATAAAATATAAAGGGAGCTCACATAGTGTAAAACCGACAAGATTTATTTGAATTTAAAATACAAAATGCACACTTACAAAGCGTGATGAATAAAACAGCCTTAAGTCCGGCTCCGTGGCCAATACGACTTGCTTGGGGGTGACGTCAGCGCGTCTGGCTCCGCCCTACGCGTTTCGTGACATCATCATGTCTTCCAGGGGCACAGGCGGCGAGCTGCGTCACCTCCCTTAAATAATCCCAAAGCTAAACCATGCCTCGCTGTGGATCGCTATACACTGTTGGTCACCCAAACCACCACAAACACTTCCGGCATCCGGATGCCCTCCACAGCACGAGCGATCAGCAGAGGCTGTCTATTTCTGGCAATCCATACAGACCAATACATGTTCATAGAAATCCTATACAATTAAACAGCATATCCAGACACAAACACTGTGCGAATGCACACCATACCTAATGCATGTATAAAGCTGGACATGAAATGAGCAGAATAAAATAAACCATTCTTACATTTCTTAGCAATATTAAATCTCTAGTTAGTGACAAAAACTCCAAGTTTAGTGATTTGAACTAATCAGAAATGGAAACCAGCGAGATCTATATGAAAGTAAAAAAGGACTATTAAAGGAGGAATTAGGGATATATATATACCATATTCCTCCATCCTTACATCTAGGTCTAGATTTTGGAGACTGGAAATGCTATAATTAATGAATAGTGGTCTCAAATCTGACTCTCCCACATGGGTACAGCAGCGCCATCTGGTGATTGGGTCCTAAAGGCCCATTCGGAGACATGCATCGTTTTAGTGAGCAATCAAATGTTGTAATACAATTGGGATGGCTTCTGGTAGGTGGGTTGGAACTAAGGGGAAAGGGGTCCCCAAAGGGACTTCTATCCAGTTGCTCTAAACATAATAGATATTCCTCACCACCTTAAACTTAGAAGTTGCAAAAACCGGAAGTGGAGTAATATGTTGATTGTGGTCTCCAACCAACAATCCCCACCACTACTCAGTAGCGCCATCTAGTGGATGTATCAAAAAATGCTACAAACACCTATATTATGGACTAAATTGCCAAAATGTCTCCATTAAATATAAAACAACATCCATTGGATGTTGTGGGGATCACAGAAAAGATATATAAAACCAAACATTAGAAAGATAAACAAAAAAAATTATTAATAAATTGTTGAAAATAAAATTTGACTAGTACAAGTCAAAATAATGTAGTGTAAAAATAGCTAGTCGGAACTACCAGTGCCATACAAAAGATATACAGCAAATGGTTGTGTATATATAACGTACACTCTGGCCCTGTAGATACAGATGACTAAATGCATTAAGAATTGTTGATAAATGCATTGACATCTGTATCTACGTTTAACCCAAAAGGGGCATAAGTTCTTAGTCTGTAAATCCAAGACATTTCGCATTTAGAGATTTCCCTTACAAGAGAACTCCCCCTCCAATGTGGTCTGTACTTGTCGATCCCTACATACAGAGTATTGGAGGGGTCCCTACCATGTACTTCATCGAAATGCCTCGACACAGGGTGCTTATCAAAACCCCTGCGGATATTGTTAATATGTTCGGTCAATCTGACCTTGAGGGCCCTCTTGGTCCTGCCCACATATTGCAATCCGCAGGGGCATTGTATAAGATAAATGACCCCCTCGGACGTACAGGTTATAAATGGTTTAACCTGATAGGCTCGTGAGGTACTGGTGGACGTAAATTGGCAGATTTTCCTACCCCTACAACTGTTGAGGGAACAAACTTGACAGTTCCTGCATTTGTAGTACCCTGTAAGATCATGAAAAAAGATCTATTAATAATGGGTGGGTCCTGCACTGTTGGGGCAATTTTGTTCCCCAATGTGGACGCACCCTTAAATACAATACGAGGGTTTTTGGGTAGAATTGAACTCAGGACTGGGTCCGTGGTCAAAATGTGCCAGCGTTTTTTTATTAGGTCCTTAATCTGGCGATGTTGAGTGGAGAATGGTAATAAAAGGTAAACTAAGATCACCCTTAACCTCCTAACGTTGACCTGTACCTAATACCAGGGATCTGTCTTTATCTCTTACTTTTGCCAATGATCTTGATAGTGCAATTTGATCGTATCCCTTCTCAATAAACCTCTCAGTTAAGATAGTTGCTTGGTTGTCAAAAGTCTCAATTTCCGTGCAGTTCCGCCGAAGGCGTGTATATTGCCCTAAAGGGACCGCTTTCAACCAAGGTTCGTAGTGGCAACTATCTAGGGGAATAAATGAGTTTTTATCCGTTGCCTTAAAGTGGGTGGACGTCACCAGTTTATCCCCATGGACCCTAATCTTAAGGTCAAGGAAGCTGATCTCCACTATACTGGTCTCAAAGCTCAATTTAATACCCCTATCGTTCTCATTCAGAAAAGTCATAAAATTCACAAGCTCTGTCTCACTGCCGTCCCATAGGAGGAGGACGTCGTCAATGTATCTGGCCCACAGGACCACCTGTGGTCTGTCCCAGGCCTTAACGACGCCCTCCTCCCACTTGGCCATGACAAGATTGGCCAAGCTGGAGCCTGTCCTCCAGGCTCCCTTGCTCCAGCTATCAAAACATTTAAAGAGGTTGTTTTGAGAGATCTGGAATGCATCAGGGTCAATAAAACAAAAATGAGTGGGAATCTGGAAGCGGGTCTAGAATCTTTATGCAACAACAAATCCCTGGTCATTCGCCCCGCGGATAAAGGTGGGGGTGGGGGGATAGTCATCCTTGATCGAAGTGACTATCTGGAGGAGATGCACCGCATCGTAGATGACCCGGATACATATACTCCCCTCATCAAAAGGCCATTCCTGTTTGAGAAAGTTGTTAGATATCCCAGGTGGAAATTCTGGGTTTCCTCTAAGGATCGTTAGAGGGCTTGGGATAAGGGTGGAATTGACACTCAGCAAAAACTTCTTATAAGCTAAAAGAGATGGGTAAATTAGTGGCTGAGTCAAGACGGGGAGTAACCAGTTTTTGGAGGGGAGCCAAGGAAGAAGATGTAGCGGCCCAGACAAAAAAGCACCTTCAAGGAAGACCCACGACTTGAGAGAGGCATGGATATTCCAATCAGCGATTCTTGTAAGATGGCAAGCCACATAGTACTTATATAAATCAGGCAATCCTATCCCTCCCTTAGATTTGGGTAGCGTGAGGCGTGCGTATTTGATGCGAGGAGGAGAGTTTCTCCATAGAAAGACAGAACAGGCCTTCCGATAAGTCGCGAAGAAAGCTGCCGATAAAGAGATCGGGACTGCTTGCATTAAGTAAAGTAGACAAGGCAAGATGATCATCTTGATCAGGGCAGAGCGACCAAACCATGAAACATTTAGACCTGACCAATCCTTTAAAAGTTTTTGGATCTTCATAAGTGCCGGATGATGGTTAACGAGATAAAGATCAGATAGCCGGGTAGGAATTTGGATACCCAGATATGTGATCGCATTCTTATCCCATCTAAAGGGGAACATATCTTGGCAATGGGTCATTTCCTGAAAAGGGAGCATGATATTTAAAGCATGGGACTTGGTATAATTAATTTTTAGGTTAGAGATTTTCCCAAATGACTGTAGATCTTTGAGGAGGTTCGGTAGGGAGATGCGAGGCATTCTTAGGGATAGGAGAATGTCATCAGCAAAAGCTGCCACCTTAAACTCCCTCCCCTTCACTGTTATCCCTTGTATGTTTGGGTTATCTCTCAGTCTGTTGAGGAGGGGCTCTAAAGTCAAAATATAGATTAAAGGGGAAAGGGGGCATCCCTGGCGCGTGCCATTGCTGATAGGGAAGGCGCTCGACAGGTGGCCATTAACCCTCACAGCTGCAGAGGGATCTGAGTATAAGGCCATTACATGTGATAGCATACGGCTTCCTAGCCCAATAGCCAGCAGGACCTCCCACATATAGTCCCAAGCCACCCTGTCGAATGCCTTCTCAGCGTCTAATGAAAGGAGAAATGCCTGGGTCTTAGATGTTGTGAGCCAGTGATGTAGATTCAACGTGCGGATGGTGTTGTCTCTGGCCTCTCTGCCAGGGACGAATCCCACCTGGTCCAGAGAAATGAGATTGGGAATAAGGGGCGATAGTCTGTTGGCCAATATTTTTGTGTACAATTTGACGTCAACATTTAAAAGTGGTCTATAATTGGCGACCAACTCTGGGTCCTTTCCCTCCTTAGGTATTACCGTTATATGAGCTGCCAACATTCCCTTTGGTCTGGTCTGGGGGTCTGAAAAAGCGTTAAAGGTCTCTAAAAGGTTGGGCGTAAGGGTATCAGCGAAGGCTTGGTAGTACTGGAGAGTGAAGCCATCTGGTCCTGGGCTTTTGCCAGCTTTCATTTGTTTCAAGGCTGTCTCCAGTTCTATCGCCGAGATATGATTCTCAAGGTCAAGAGTCTGTTGGGAGGTGATTGGTTTCGGACTGTATTGAGAGAGAAAGTCTTTGATATGTTTAGAGCGTGTTTCAGGAGTGGTTTGAGTCATGTGATTGGTCTGCAAATTATAAAGGCCAGAATAGAAGTTCTCAAATTCCTTGGCTATTTCTTCATTCTTGGTCCGGAGAGTTCCCCAGGGCCCCGGATGTGGTGAATTATAGATGAGCTTTTAGAATTTTGTATCGACCGAGCCAAAAGTCGGCCACACTTGTTGCCCTGCTCATAGAAAACTCTCTGGCCAAGAATGTATCTTCTTTTGACGGTTCTGTCTAACTCCTCCAACAAGTGGGTGCGTGCGCGTGTTAAGTTTTGGAGAGTGGATTGTGCTTGTGTCAGTTTGTGAGTTTTCTCTAGGGATTTGATTGTATTTAAAAGGGAATTAATAGTTTCATGTTGTTGTCATTTAGCTTTTGCGGCCAGTGAAATCAGTTCCCCCCTTATAACACATTTGTGGGCTTCCCAGATAGAGATTGGTGAGATGTCCGGGTTCGAATTTTCAGAGAAATATTGTCGAAGTCGTGTGTGAACGTGTTCTAGTACAACTTCATCCTTGAGTAGAGAAGGATTCAGTCTCCAGATCTTAGTTCTGAAATCTGCGTCAGGGAAGGATAGAGTGAGTGTTACCGGATGGTGGTCAGACAGGAACATAGGTTCTATAGTGGACTCATGAAGGGCGGGCAAGTCAGTCTGGGAAATAAAGAAGTAATCGATCCTAGAATATTTCTGGTGTGGAGCTGAGTAAAATGTATAGTCCTTAACCGAGGGATACAAGGTATGCCAAGCATCATGGAGAGCTAATTTATGAAGCTGCGTTTTAATTTGTCGCAGTGCTCTGTATGTTAGGGTAGATGTACCCGAGGAGGAGTCTAATATCGGGTTAAGGGGAACATTAAAATCCCCTCCCAACACAAGCAGTCCTCTCCAAAATGAGGTTAGAAGTTCACATATTTTCCTAAAGAATGCCACCTGATGGTCATTAGGGCACTAAATGTTGGCTAAGGTGATTGGTTTGGATGCGTCCCTTTAAGAAAAATAAATCTGCCTTCTGGGTCTATGAGAGAGTCTGATAGGTGAAAGTTTGCATTTTTAGCGATAAGTATCGAGACTCCTTTGGTTTTGGCCCCAGGATTTGTGGCGTGAACTGCTATGCGGTATATGTGGTTGGAGAGTTTAGGGGTGGCATCTGAGCGAAAGTGGGTCTCCTGCAAAAAAATAAAGTGTGCTCTGTGTTTGGTGAGAGACGTTAGGACTTGCAACCTTTTTTACGGTTGGTTTAGGCCCTTGACGTTAAGGGAGATACAGTTCAACGTCAGGGAATGTGTAGCTGCTGATTTTGGATTCATAATTAAATTGAAGCAAGTCAGTTATTCTACCACCGTGATCTTTGGGGTTTAAAAACTTCCGGGGGAGGGGTGTGGGGAGCTCGCGAGGGTCCAGTCAGATAAGGGGGTTTTGTGGAACCAACCACTAAGAGAAAATTAGATTGAGACACCAGGAGTAGGGGACAGAGCAGGAAACGGGGCGAGCGGGGGAAAGAAGAAAAAAATAGAAACAAAAAATAGGGTAAAGGGAGGGAGGAGACTTAGATTAAGAGAAAGAAGAAGGAGAAAGCACAGATAGGAAGATAAGTCAAACCAGAGGTGGATATAGAATATCTAGTCCACCTAGAAATGGAAAATCTGGATTGTCAGCTGAAGTCCACAATTGGACTGCTGTGTGGGGGTGAAAGGATGAACGGAGACCTCAGGTCACCTGCGAACCAGGGACCTGGTATGTTAGTCTTAAGTGTATGTATAGAGTGCCTACTATATAGCAGGAGTTATAACATAAGTGAGCCAGAATTCAACATGTTATACATCTATGTTATTGACTCATAACATTAATAGATCCTGTAAAACAAGTAAAACATTAATAACGGTCAGAACAAGCAATATGTGTTAAGCAAGGTTGCCATGAATCGCCTTAGTGGTATCTAATGCAAAAATTAAAGTACATCTTGAAATTAACATTAATATTAATAATGATCCTGTCATACCAACGTAGTTCGTATCGGTAATTAGGCGAAGTTCTTGGGGGGGGGAAAGGTTGTGCAAGGGGGAGGAGGGGGGACGGGGGAGGGGGAGGGTAAGGGGGGAAAGGAGAGGGAGGGTAAGGGGGGGAAAGGGGGGGAAAGGAGGGGGAGGGTAAGGGGGGGAAAGGAGGGGGAGGGTATGGGGAGGGGGGGAAGGGAGGGGAGATGAGGGGGGAGAGGAGGATAAAGGTGGATGGTGAACTGGGGGGGCAGGGAAGCACCTAATTTTGTTAAAGAAGTGAGTTTTTAATTTTCGCCCTAGGATCCCATTCGGGCATATAAGCCGATCGAAAACTTGTCGCCCTGGCTTGAAGGGCTTCAAGGAGGTTCTCTGGACCTAATACCCAAACACGAGAGTTACCTCTTGTCCCATTAATATCCTAGGCTGAGTAACAGCGCTCTGCATAGGTACATATCTGGGACTGCATTAACGTCAAGTAAGTAAACGAGACAGTGCTGATGTCATCACAGGTATTCCCCTTTTGTTCAGTGGTAAAGGGAGGGAGATGAAGTAACAGGCTGAGGCTTGCACTTCTCACATGGGATCCTGAATATTGTTCGAGCAGCAAGTAGAGGCTATGTGGCGAGGACAAGGATTAATGTCGTCAGTCACGCTCGTTGTAAAACATATTGAATAAGACAAAAGCTGAGATTGTTCCTTGAGGGGAGCGTTTGTTGAAAAATGATTATCATAATTTTGCATTCTGCGGAACACATCACTGTGTGCTGGTGTGGGTAGGAAATCCGTGGAGCAATTGCTTCTTCCTCTAAAGTCCGAAGAAGATCGTGATCCAGGAGTGATGCTATGTGTTCCAAGTGCACAGTGCTATATTTATAGAAGCGTCGCGTCCATAACGCCCAATGTGTGTGAGACACATGAGGGGAATCCTAAGGGAGAATCAATTCAGTGTAAAATAAAGTACAGAACTGGGGGTCAGAGATTAAAGTTTACCCTTGCGGGCAGCGATGCAGGTATGATGTCTGAGAAATAGAAGTCATACTCACAGGCAGCGATCCATGGCAGTGCCGTAATGTGCGACTCATGCTTCCTGCGGAGCCCTTCTCCCTGGAGGTGAAGCGGGAGAGCTTGGTCCTCGCTGGTACAAATCTCTGCGAGACGATCTTGGGGTTGGAGGGGATCTATCTGTCCTGTGTCTGCGCGATCTCTGTCATTATGCTTTAGGAGAGGGATTGAGAGATACCGGGAGCCAAGGTTCAGCTGGGAAATAGAAGGAGCCCCACTCCGGTAGTTCAATGTTAGGGAGATCAAGCTGTTCACAGAAGCTTTGCAGATCTTCCGGTGTACGAAGCAAAGCAGAGAGTCCTCTGATGGACGCAGACAGGCCGAAGGGGAACTTCCATCGATATTGGATGTTTCGGGTACGAAGAGCTTCCAGCAGGGGGCCCAACGCTCTACTGTTTTGTAAAGTTATCTGGGATAAGTCCTGAAACAGTTTAATTTCTGCGCCATTATGGAGAATGCAGCCTTTCTCCCTGGCTTTGCGGAGGATCTCCTCCTTAAGTGGAAAGTTTACAACACAGCAAATTATGTCCCTTGGTGGTTCATTTTTATGGGGTTGAGGGCGTAGAGCCCGATGGGCCCTTCCCATTTCAATCGGTGAATCTGCGGGGCCATTTATCAGATCATTAAAGATTGTGCAGATTGTCTGTTGGATCGACCCTGGGTCTGTGCTTTCAGGGACACCCCTTACCCTGATATTGTGCCTCCTGCCTCGGTTATCGAGGTCTTTGATGTGTCTGTGGAGGTCATACATGTGGGATAGCTGTGTGTCGTATGTGTGTTGGACCTGTCGAATGGCGGCTGCATGGGTCACGGTAGTTTGCTCAACATCATCTATTCGGTGTGCCATTGCCTGTAAGTCTGACTTTAGGTCAGCGATCGCAGCTGTGACAGTGTTCTTTATATCTAAAGCAACCTTCTCTAGGTCGATTAGGCTGGGGGCTTATGTGCTCCCCTTCGTCTCTCCGTGCTGGGAATTAGGCGAGGTCGGGGATTGGGCCTGTGCGGCCGCATGATGTGATTGCTTTTGGGTCGGTATGTTTTTGCTGAGCTGGGTACCTGGATCCATGGCTGTGCGGGTTGCCGAGGAGCTCCAGGTGGATCTGTTCATAGTGGCTCACAAACGTAGGCAGTCTATTTGGTGAGATTCGGTCCCCGGGTCGCAGGAGCTCACAACTTATGCTGCCATCTCAGTCTACGGCCACGCCCCACACCCTAACATTTTTGTGAATATTTTATTATATCTTTTCAGGTGACACTGAAGAAATGACAGTTTGCTACAATGTAAAGAGTGTACAGCTTGTATAACTGTGCAAATTTGCTGTCCCCTCAAAATACCTCAACACACAGCCATTAACCGCTTGCCCATCGGCAGAAGGGCACGTACAGGCATACTAACGTACTTGTACATTGCCTTTAAGAAGCGGCTTGCGGGCACGCGCGCCCGCCGTGAGCTCCGTGAATGTGATCACAGGTCCTGCGGACTCGATGTCCATGGGGATACCTGCGATTGTCTCACGGAGAGGAAGAATGGGGAAATGCTGATGTTGCCAGTTCTGCCTAGTGACACTGATCACAGCTACCTGTGATCGGAAGCGGTGATCAGTGTGTCACACGTAGCCCAGCCCCCCAGTTAGAATCACTCCCTAGGACACACTTAACCCCTACAGCGCCCCCTAGTGGTTAACCCCTTCACTGCCAGTCACAGTTACACAGTAATCAATGCATTTTTAATCACACTGATCGCTGTATAAATGTGAATGGTCCCAAAATAGCGCCAAAAGTGTCCGATCTGTCCGCCATAATGTTGCAGTCATGATAAAAATCGCTGAGCGCCGCCATTACTAGTAAAAAAACATTATTAATAAAAATGCCATAAAACGATCCCCTATTTTCTAGACGCTAAAACTTTTGCGCAAACCAATCAATAAACGCTTATTGCGATTTTTTTTTTTACCAAAAATATTTAGAATAATATGTATCGGCCTAAACTGAGGAAAAAATGTTTTATATATTTTTTGGGGATATTTATTATAGCAAAAAGTAATGCTTTTTTTGCAAAATTGTCGCTATTTTTTTGTTTATAGCACAAAAAAATAAAAACCACAGGGTTGATCAAATACCACCAAAAGAAAGCTCTATTTGTGGGGAAAAAAGGACATCAATTTTGTTTGGGAGGCACGTTGCACGACCGCGCAATTGTCAGTTAAATCACAAAAAAGTGCTCTGGTCTTTTGCCAGCCAAATTGTCCGGGGCTGAAGTGGTTAATGTCTAAAACGCTGGCAACAAGTGAGTACACCCCTAAGTGAAAATGTCCAAATTGAGCCCAATTAGCCATTTCCCCATTGTCATGTGACTCATTAGTGTTACAAGGTCTCAGGTGTGAATGGGGAGCAGGTGTGTTAAATTGAGTGTTATCGCTCTCACTCTCTCATACTGGTCACTGGAAGTTCAACATGGCACCTCATGGCAAAGAACTCTGAGGATCTGAAATAAAGAATTATGGCTCTACATAAAGATGGCTTAGGCTATAAGAAGATTGCCACGACCCTAAAACTGGGCTGCAGCGCGGTGGCCAAGACCATACAGCGGTTTAACAGGACAGGTTCCACTCAGAACAGGCCTCACCATGGTCGAGCAAAGATGTTGAGTGTCATATCCAGAGGTTGTCTTTGTCATATCCAGAGGTTGTCTTTGGGAAATAGACATGAGTGCTGCCAGCATTGCTGCAAAGGTTGAAGGGGTGGGGGGGTCAGCCTGTCAGTGCTTAGACCATACGCTGCACCAAATTGGGCTGCATGATGCACAAGAAAGCACACAAACAGGTTGATGAAGACAATCAGACTAAGCAGACTAAGGACATGGATTACTGGAACCATGTACTGTGGTCTGATGAGACCAAGATAAACTTATTTGGTTCAGATGGTGTCAAGCATGTGTGGCGGCAACCAGGTAAGGAGTACAACGACAAGTGTGTCTTGCTGTCATATACCTGGTTGTATTTGAACCGGGATGTCCCTGGTAACACAGCTGCAGTCTTACTTGTTGTGTCACAGAGGAGCTCTGGAGTTATAGCTATGTTCTCTTAGTTTGATGCATTACCTTGGACTCACTAGCCCCACCTGCTGCCTGCTGTGGACAATCTACTATCACAGCAGCCCATAAATAGCAGCACTTCCTATCTCTCAGTGCCCGTTTGTTTGGACTAGCTTCCTTAGTGTTTTGACTGCTTTGTGACTCTGAATACCGTATTTGAACTTCTGCCTGAATTCATGACTACTCTCTAGCCTGCTGATTTTGTACTTCACAGCCAGCTCGTGTATGACCATTGCCTGCCTGGCCAATCTCTGGATTTCGATCGTGTACCGCTTTGCCTGATCTGTTGCTGTCCTGATCTGCCTGACTAAGTTTTCGTCTGAATCCTCAGCACACAAGCTCCACTTCGGACACTACCTATCACAGGTACCTTACATTACAAACGGCCACAATGGCAGTGGACCCTGCTGAGATTAAGGCGATTTCACGTCAGGGACAATTGATTGGAGCTCATGAACAGCATCTTTCTTCCCTGGATGCCAAGTTAGATGAACTTTGTACCATGCTTTAATCTTGCTTGCCTGGTCCTTCTGCAATGGTCCAGACTCCTGCTCCAATCCAACCCACCTCTTCTGTACCACCCAAACTTCCCCTGCCTGAAATATTTGGTGGTGATACTGAGGACTGCAGAGGCTTTTTAAATGTTTGTTGTTTGCATTTCCGCAACAACCCTGGGACTTTTAACACTTTGCCTGCCAAAGTGACTTTTGTAATTTCCTTGTTAAATGGGAAGGCTCTGGCCTGGGTCGCTCCCTACCTGGAACGCAATGATCCTGTGCTGCTAGACGCTGACAAATTTCTGGCTTCTCTCCAGACTGTATTCGGCAAGCCAGTAGAGCTTGTGCAACTGAGTACTTAGTTTTGGACATACAACAAGGTACCAGGTCTGTGGCACAATATGCTATTGAGTTCCGTACCCTGGCTACTGAGACTAATTGGGATTCTAGGGCATTACGTGCAGCCTTCCAAAAAGGTCTTACAGATCGCATCAAGGACAAATTAGTCTATAAGGATTCTCCAGAAAACCTTGAGAAATTCATAGAGCTGTGTGTTTGTCTGGATGTCCAGTATCATGAAAGGTGCCAAGAGAGACTTAGAACTCACAAGTTTCTTAGGCCGGTTTATCATTTTGCTCCTAACTTCCAAGCACCATCTCAGCCAGAACCTGAAATCTCTGTTGAGCCCAGGCACCTGTGGAACCCATGGAAGTAGGCTGTCTCCACCTAACTGAGTCAGACGAAACAAAGGAGACGTGCATTCGGCCTATGCCTGTACTGTGGACTTAAAGGACATCCAGTAAGAGGCAGGGTCTAACCAGTGTTGGAGGAGCTGGGTTAGACCTTACAGGTCTAACCCAGCTCCTTACAGGTATATCCTCCAAGACCAAGATTACTGTTCCCGCAATTATCCATTTACATTCTAAACTTGTCTCCTGTAAGGCTTTTGTAGATTCTGGAGCCGCTGGCATATTCTTGGACTACACTTTTGCTAAAGAAAATAAAATCCCATTTGTTCCAAAGTCTAGACCCCTGAACATCACCACCCTGAATGGAAAACCCTTGGGAGATGGCATTGTAAAATTTGAGACTACGACTATCACCCTTCAGGTAGGGGTACTCCACAAAGAGGAAGTTGTCTTATCTCTTATTGATTCCCCACTTCTGCCCAATATCCTTGGTTACCCATGGTTAAAACAACATAACCCTTCTTTTGATTGGGAAAATGAAGAACTAATCTCTCCGGGGTCGTTCTGTCATCTAAACTGTTTGTCTCAACCCAAAACACTTTCTGGTTATCTGTTGGCTTCCGTGGCTATCCCACCTACCTTGCCTCATGAATACCATGAGTTTGCAGATGTATTTTGCAAGCAAAAGGCAGAGGTTTTACCTCCATGTCGTTCTTTTGATTGCGCAATTAATTTGATTCCTGGAGCACCTCTTCCCAAAGTAAGGACCTATCCCCTGTCTTTGCCTGAACAAAAATCCATGGAGGAATACGTGAAAGACAACTTGGAAAGAGGTTTTATCTGACCCTTTTCTTCTCCAGTAGGGGCATTTTTTTTTTGTTGAAAAAAAAGATGGGGGTCTTCGACCATGCATAGATTATCGAGGGTTAAATCAAATCACTATAAAAGACTCCTTCCCTTTGCCTCTCATTCTTGAACTGTTTGAGGTACATAAGGGAGCCATTATCCTCTCTAAGCTGGTCCTATGAGAGGTTTATAATCTTTCGAATTAAAGATGGGGACAAGTGGAAGACAGCATTCAACACTCATAATGGACATTTTGAATATCTGGTTATACCATTTGGGTTGTGTAACGCCCCTGCTGTCTTTCAACGTTTCATGAATGACACTTTTCACGATTTCAGCAACAGTTTTGTGATCATATACTTGGATGACATTTTTATCTTTTCCAAGACTCATCTAGAACACATCTCACATGTAAAGCAGGTATTACAACGACTGAGAGAAAACCATCTTTACACGAAGATTGAGAAATACAGTTTCCATCAAAGCCATATTTCTTTCCTTGGATACATTATAAGTGCTGTCGGTTTCCAAATGGACTCTCATAAATTTTCTGCTGCAATGGCCCCAACTGACCACTTTAAGAGGGCTCCAAAGCTGTCTAGGGTTTGCAAATTACTACAGATGCTTCATCAAAGGTTTTGCCTCCATTGCGGCCCCCCTTAACTGCTATGACTAAGAAAGCTACAAATTGCAAGGTGTGGTCCTCAGAAGCAGAATCTGCTTTCCAGCAATTAAAAGATGTTCAGCAAGGCTCCAATTCTTCAGCATCCAAATCCAGATCTCCAGTACATAGTTGAGGTTGATGCCTCCAAAGTAGGAGCAGGTGCCGTGCTGTCCCAGAGACAGCCTAAGTCTGGTAGAATCCATCCAGTAGTGTTTTTTCTAGAAAGTTTTCTCCAGCGGAGATGAATTACGACATTGGGGATCGAGAACTACTGGCCATCAAATTGGCATTGTCTGAATGGCGACATCTTCTGGAAGGGGCTCCCAAGCCTTTTTCTATCCTCGCTGACCATAAAAACCTGCTGTATCTACAGACTGCAAGGTGTTTGAACTCACATCAGACTAGATGGGCTCCGTTTTTCTCCCATTTTAATTTTGTTCTTTCTTAAGTTCCTTGGCATAAAAACAAGAAAGCCGATGCTCTTTCCAGACAGTTTGCTACCTCTGAAGAAGATCAACCTACCAAGCAGTATATAATCCCACCTCACAAAATTGTCACACAGAGCTCTATGGCTCTTTCCTAACAGTTACAAGAAACCCAGAATCATGTTCCCCAAGGCTTGAAGATACCACCAGGTCGCCTGTTCGTAGCCCTTAGCGTCAGAAAACCTGTACTCCTCTGGGCTCATGATGGTGTGTTATCCGGTCATCCTGGTGTCACCAACACTCTTAAGACATTACAACGTCATGTCTGGTGGCCTCATATGAAAAGGGATGTTACTGACTATGTGGCTGCCTGTCCAACTTGTGCTGCTAATAAAGTACCTCGCACTTTGCCTACTGGACTGTTACAACCACTTCCGGCACCTCGCCAGCCTTGGACCCATTTGACTATGGACTTCATTACAGACTTATCCAAGTCCGAGGGCATGACTGCTATATGGGTCATAGTGGATCGCTTTTCCAAAATGTCTCATTTTGTGCCGCTCCTGGGATTACCTACAGTGGAAGCACTGTCTACCCTCTTCCTTTCCCATATTGTGAGATATCATGGCATACCTATCAATGTCGTCTCAGACCATGGACCCCAGTTTGTCTCCCGATTCTGGAGAGAATTCTGCAAGAAACTGGGAGTAACGCTCTCACTCTCTACCTCACATCACCCTCAAACAGATGGTCAAACCGAACGCATGAACCAGACCCTAGAAACCTATCTTCGACATTATGTCAATGCCTTACACTCCAACTGGTCTGAGTATTTGCCTTTGGCTGAGTTCGCCATTAATTCCCGTTGGCACAGTGCTCTTCATACCACACCATTCTACGCAGCCCTAGGCTATCACCCTCAGACTTTTCCCCTACTTCAGCTTTCTTCTGGTGTACCAGCAGCAGATCTGTGGGTGAAAAATATTTTGCTACATTGGAAAAAGATTTGCTTATTACTACGGAAGTCAGCAGGTGAGTATGCGCTTTTCTCCAACAAACGAAGACGCCATATACCTTCATATGTGGTGGGGGACAGAGTTTGGCTATCAACCAAATATGTGAGACTGAAACCACCTTCTACCAAATTGGGCCCTCGATTCATCGGTCCTTAAAGAATTATTGCTCAAGTCGGGCCAGTCTCCTATCGGTTGAAATTGCCCTCCTCTCTCTGGATTCACCCCATATTCTATGTTTCCCTCCTCAAACAGCAATTTTCAATCGCCACTCCAGAACACAACAGCTACCTCCTCCTGTTCTTGTTGATGGACAAAATGAGTCTGAAGTCTCTAAGATTCTTGAAGACAGGGTGGTGACCTACAGTATCTGGTGCATTGGAAGGGATATCCCGTCACAAAACGTTCCTGGGTCCCAGCCAAAGATTTGCATGCTCCTGCTCTTATTCGAGACTTCCATGCCTCCTTTCCCACTAAACCCCACTGGGCCCCCGGAGGGGTCCACTGGGGAGGGGGCCCTGTCATGTACCTGGGTGTATTTGAACCGGACTGTTCCTGGTCCCACAGCTGCAGTCTTACTTGTTGTGCCACAGAGGAGCTCTGGAGTTATAGCTATGTTCTCTTAGTTTGATGCATTACCTTGGACTCACTAGCCACACCTGCTGCCAGCTGTGGAAATCTACAATCAAAGCAGCCCATAAATAGCAGCACTTCCTATCCCTCAGTGCCCGTTTGTTTGGACTAGCTTCCTGGGTGTTTTGACTGCTTTGTGACTCTGAATACCGTATTTGAACTTCTGCCTGAATTCCTGACTACTCTCTAGCCTGCTGATTTTGTACTGCACTGCCAGCCCGTGTATGACCTTTGCCTGCCTGACCAATCTCTGGATTTCGATTGTGTACTGCTTTGCCTGATCTGTTGCAGTCCTGATCTGCCTGGCTAAGTTTTCGCCTGAATCCTCAGCACACAAGCTCCACTTCGGACACTACCTATCACAGGTACCTTATACTTGCCTACAGTCAAGCATGGTGGTGGGAGTGTCATTGTCTGGGGCTGCATGAGTGCTGCTGGCACTGGGGAGCTACAGTTCATTGAGGAAACCATGAATACCAACATGTATTGTGACATACTGAAGCAGAGCATGATCCCCTCACTTCGGAGACTGGGTCACAGGGCAGTATTCCAAAATGATAACAACCCCAAGCACACCTCCAAGACAACCACTGCCTTGCTAAAGAAGCTGAGGATAAAGGTGATGGACTGGCCGAGCATGTCTCCAGACCTAAACCCTATTAAGCATCTGTGGGGCATCCTCAAACAGAAGGTGGAAGGAGCACAAGGTCTCTAACATCCACCATCTTCGTGATGTCATCATGGAGGCGTGCAAGAGGACTCCAGTGGCAACCTGTGAAGCTCTGGTGAACTCCATGCCCGAGAGGGTTAAGGCAGTACTGGAAAATAATGGTGGCCACACAAAATATTGACACTTTGGGCCCAATTTGGACATTTTCACTTAGGGGTGTACTTACTTTTGTTGCCAGCGGTTTAGACATTAATGACTGTGTGTCGAGTTATTTTGAGGGGACAGCCAATTTACACTGTTATACAAGCTGTACACTCACTACTTTAGATTGTAGCAAAGTGTAATTTCTTCAATGTTGTCACATGAAAAGATATAATAAAATATTTACAAAAATGTGAGCGGTGTACTCACTTTTGTGAGATACTGTAGCATTGAGAAGTTCAACAATTTTTACACCTTAATATATGAGGCATATTCCGATGGCATTATTGATAAAGATACATGGGAATTCATTTTAATCAAATATCCCAAAATCTCAACATTTTACAACCTATCTAAAGTCCACAAAGACCTTAAAACACCACCTGGTAGACCAATCATATCAGGGAAAGGCTGTATCACTGAAAATCTCAGTAGGTTCATAGATTCTCATTTTGGGCCCTATGTTACCAATTTCCACTCATTCATAAGGGAAACAATAAACTTGTCACAAAATCTAGAAAGAATTCATCTCCCTCCTGAGACACTCCTTGTGGCCATTGATGTCAAAGCTTTGTAGTTCTATTCCCCACCACTTGGGAATCTCTGCGATTAAACACATCTTATCGCAATCCCATAGAGATGATTGCAAACTTCATCAATTTATTGTATCTGCATTGGAGTACATTTTAATACATAATGTTTTTTCATTTGACGGTTCCCATTACCTCCAGGTGCAGGGCGTGGCAATGGGGACATGTTGTGCCCCATTGTATGCCAACCTGTACCTGGGCGAATGGGAACGATCATTCTTGGCAGATGAAGATTTATTACCACTAAATAGCCACATTCTCTCATTTCGATACATAAACTACATATTTGTCATCTGGGAGGGCTTAATTGGGACCTCAATGACTGCATCACAGACATGAACAAAACTTCAATTTAAGCTTCACTGTCACACAGTGAATGAGTAATTACATTTCTTGATGTCACCTGTACCCAAAAAACGATGATGGGGTCTTTTAAGTGGTCAATACCGCAAATCCACTCTGGGCAAGATCGTCTTATATGCTACAAGTGCACATCCACATCAGTTATTACGCTCTATTCTATATAGCCAACATTTACAGAGACGGAATTGCTCCACTGATGAGTCGTTCTGGTTGGAAGCAGATGCCTTGAGGGAAAGATTGCTTGAGAGAGGTTTCTCTAGGACATGCCTTAAAAAGGCTTTCAAACTAGCTAATTGTCAATCTAGGCATAATCTCCTGTTTTCTACTAGAAAAATTACCAAGCCACAAACAACTGAGATCATTACGGAATTCAATAAACACAAAGCAGTTAAAAAGATAAAAAGAAATAAGATTATTCCTGCGCTATCATATATGGAGGACGGCTAAAACGGGAAAAGCTGCTAGCACCGATTCAGGTACACACCTAACCTTCAGAGTAAAAAGCATAAAAATAAATGATGCAGCGCTAATCCACACTGAACGACCATATATAGAAAGGTGAATATAAAATCCCAGTAGCAAAAATAATATCGTAAAAAAATATAAATGAGTAAAACCAAAATGGGTGACAAAATACAAAACCTAATAATAGTTAGAATAATAAGTGGATGTAGGTCATAGGAGACTCTACATAATAGTATACACCTAACAATAAAGTGATAAAGCCATCAGGTAAAAAATATCCAAATCAAGAGGAATGGTATACAATATGTGCAAATGACGCTAAAAAAAGTGACACTGTGAAAAAACGTGCAATAAGCAATGACAGTCATGAGGGTCTAAGCCCCTTATCAATAGGTGACAAATGTGCAAGAAACACCCATCCAAGTGGGTGGGGAATAATAAATAATAAATGTCCCAAACAGTAAGGTGCAAAACGTGCTAAACACAGAAAGTCCTCCAAAACTGAAATATGTGACAGCAACGGTTTAACATGCGGCCGTTGTAATAAACGTGCTCAGCGTGGGTAACATCATAAGTGTCTTCGTGTGCAAACACACAGGTGGGTAATAGCCCCTTACCTTAAGGTAATAGGGCATGCGCATATGGTCAATAAGCCTTTGGGGTGTCCACCTAGGGGCTCCAGCGCGTCTCTCACGGTCCTGGATCCGGGATGTAATCCCTCAAGTGTGATGCAGGGGAGGGGAGTATATAAAAAAGCAGGAAGGGTCCCAATAGTGTGATAACGTTTAAATCAATCACTTTTATTAGTAATAGAACATAGGGTACTCACATCAAAATTTTAAAAACAGCGCTTTGAATCCGACGAGCGGCGAGCTCGTAAACCTCTGGCAGTTTCTGAAGCCTGTCTCGTCCCTACGTGTGACGTCACACCTCACTTGACTTCATCAGGTCCCCTGACGAGACAGGCTTCAGAGACTGCCAGAGGTTTACGAGCTCGACGCTCGTCGGATTCAAATCGCTGTTTTTAAAATTTTGTGCAAAAAAAAAAAATTGTCTCTTTCCCGCAACTTGTGTCACAATATAAAATATTCCATGGACTCGACATGCCTCTCAGCAAATAGCTTGGGGTGTCTACTTTCCAAAATGGGGTCATTTGGGGGGGGTTTTGAACTGTCCTGGCATTTTATGCACTACATTAAGAAGCTTATGTCACACATCACCCACTCTTCTAACCACTTGAAGACAAAGTCCTTTCTTACACTTTTTGATTACATGAAAAAAATATTTTTTTTGCAAGAAAATTACTTTGAACCCCCACACATTATATATATTTTTTTAAAGCAAATGCCCTACAGATTAAAATGGTGGGTTTTTTTCACAGTATTTGCGCAGCGATTTTTCAAACGCATTTTTGGGGGAAAAAACACACTTTTTATAATTTTAATGCACTAAAACACACTATATTGCCCAAATGTTTGATGAAATAAAAAAGATGATCTTAGGCCGAGTACATGGATACCAAACATGACATGCTTTAAAATTGCGCACAAACGTGCAGTGGCGACAAACTAAATACATTTTTAAAAGCCTTTAAAAGCTTTTACAGGTTACCACTTTAGATTTACAGAGGAGGTCTACTGCTAAAATTACTGCCCTCGATCTGACCTTCGCGGTGATACCTCACATGCATGGTGCAATTGCTGTTTACATTTGAGGCCAGACCGACGCTTGCGTTCGCCTTAGCGCGAGAGCAGGGGGGACAGGGGTGCTTTTTTTTTTTTTTATTATTATTTTTTTGCTTTTAACTTATTTTTAAACTGTTCCTTTCATTTTTTTTTAAATAATTTTTATTGTTATCTCAAGGAATATAAATATCCCCTATGATAGCAATAGGTAGTGACAGGTACTCTTTTTTGAAAAAATTGGGGTCTATTAGACCCTAGATTTCTCCTCTGCCCTCAAAGCATCTGACCACACCAAGATCGGTGTGATAAAATGCTTTCCCAATTTCCCAATGGCGCTGTTTACATCCGGCAAAATCTAAGTCATGAAATGCTCATAGCTTCCAGTTTCTTAGGCCATAGAGATGTTTGGAGCCACTCTGGTCTCTGATCAGCTCTATCGTCAGCTGGCTGAATCACCAACTGCATTCTCAGGTTCCCTGTTGAGACAGGAGAGCCAGAGAAAAACACAGAAGACGGTGGGGGGGGGGCATTCCCTCCCACTGCTTGTAAAAGCAGTCTACAGGCTAATTAGCCGCTAGGATTGCTTTTACATGAAAGCCGACTGCTGGCTGAAAAGAATGATACCAAGATGATACCTAAACCTGCAGGCATCATTCTGGTATAACCACTCAAAGTCGTAAATGGCATACCTGAAGACAAAAAAATGGTTAACAATTAGAGCCCTTGCACACTGGGGCGGGGGCGGCGTCGGCGGTAAAACGCCGCTATTATTAGCGGCGTTTTACCGCCGGTATGCGGCCGCTAGCGGGGCGGTTTTACCCCCCGCTAGCGGCCGAGAAGGGGTTAAATACCACCGCAAAGCGCCTCTGCAGAGGCGCATTGCCGGCGGTATAGCCGAGCCGTCCAATTGATTTCAATGGGCAGGAGCGGTAAAGGAGCGGTATACACACCGCACCTTCACCGCTCCGAAGATGCTGCTGGCAGGACTTTTTTTACCGTCCTGCCAGCGCATCGCTCCAGTGTGCAAGCCCTCGGAGCTTTCACACTGGAATGCAAGGAGCGGTTTGCAGGCGCTATTATTAGCGCAATAGCGCCTGCAAACCGCCCCAGTGTGCAAGGGCTCTAAAGCACAGTAAACGGTAAAGTATAAAAATTTGCATACCTGAAAAGCAAACATGATAAAACATAATAACAATAAAACATTGCAGAATAGAATACAGTAAAAAAGAGCAGAACAATAGAGAGAGAATAGAGAGAGAGAGAGAACAATAAAACGACAACTATTTTTCTTTATTTTATATTTTTGTTTGTGTTTTTTTTTTTTTTTTTTTTTACACTTTTTTTTGTAACTGTAACTTTTATAACTGTAACCGGTTCCAGGTTCGGGTCTCTCAAAATGCGATGGCATCTTGGGAGACCCTGTGAAAGTGTGCCTAGTCTGTGCAATGCTGTACCCTACGCTAATACTCAACTAGTGAATGGTAGCGTTCAAAACATTCACCAATGCAAAGACCAGGACTGTCAGGACAGGAGGGACAATAATAGCGGGTGTCACGCCTATATCCGCGCTTGCTGCAGACACAACATCTTTTTTGGGGGGGTTCGCTGGGTAGGGGTACTCGGGAGGACATAAATAAAATGCCTCTCATGCAGCCGACTGCATTTGGTTGGGGATGTGAATGGGGGAAGTACGGACGCTGCAGAAGTGGTGGGTTCCCAATTAGGATTGGCGAATGCAGCAGGAAGGGCATTATGGGCACGACGGGCCCGTGTTTGTTTTTTTGGTGGCAGCGGGACACTACTTGTGCTTGCCACCTCACCAGCTTGAACTGCACTTATGGGACTCACCACGTCACCAAGTGTTACTGCAGTGCTGGTTTGACTACGACTGGGGTGTACTAGGCCGCTGGTGCTTGCTAGTTCACCAAAACGCTACCAAAAAAACTGTTAGCGATCGCAGGGATCAGGCCTGACTCTGCGAACGCTGCAGTTATGCATTTAGTGTTTTGTAAGTGACAGTGATCGATTGATACTGCACTTGGGTGGGCTGGGCCGGGTCAGGCGGAGGGGAAAAACGCAGGTGCTAGCAGGTATCTGGGCTGATCCCGCTAACACTGCGTTTTTGGGAACCCTAAACTGCTGGGGACGCCAGTAAAGATCTGATCGGATCAGATATTGATCTGTTCAGATACTATACCACTAAGGGAGGTGTACGCTGCGTGCGTGGGTGTTAGCGGTACTGGCACTAACCTGACGCTGCCTGGGGCAGGTGCTTGCCAGTTCACCAAAACGCTACCAAAAAAACTGTTAGCGATCACAGGGATCAGGCCTGACTCTGCGAACGCTGCAGTTATGCGTTTAGTGTTTTGTAAGTGACAGTGATCGATTGATACTGCACTTGGGTGGGCTGGGCCGGGCGGAGCGGCAAAACGCAGGTGCTAGCAGGTATCTGGGCTGATCCCGCTAACACTGCGTTTTTGGGAACCCTAAACTGCTGAAGACACCAGTATAGATCTGATCGGATCAGATATTGATCCGTTCAGATACTATACCACTAAGGGAGGTGTACGGTGCGTGCATGGGTGTTAGCGGTACTGGCGCTAATCTGACGCTGCCTGGGACTGGTGCTTGCCAGTTCACGAAAACGCTACCAAGAAAACTGTTAGCGATCGCAGGGATCAGGCCTGACTCTGCGAAAGCTGCAGTTATGCGTTTAGTGTTTTGTAAGTGACAGTGATCGATCGATACTGCACTTGGGTGGGCTGGGCTGAGCCGGGCGGAGGGGAAAAACGCAGGTGCTAGCAGGTATCTGGGCTGATCCCGCTAACACTGCGTTTTTGGGAACCCTAAACTGCTGGGGACGCTAGTATAGATCTGATCGGATCAGATATTGATGCGTTCAGATACTATACCACTAAGGGAGGCGTATGCTGCGTGCGTGGGTGTTAGCGGTACTGGCGCTAATCTGACGCTGCCTGGGGCGACGATATCACCGCCGGGCGATCAGGGGGCTAAACCTTTATTCGGTAATAAACGGCGGGTGTCCTGACACTATAAAAAATAAACAAACTAACCAGCGTCACCCGTAACACTTATACGGTGATCAGTGGTGAAAGGGTTAACTAGGGGGCAATCAAGGGGTTAAAACATTTATTAGGTAGTATATGGGGGTCCCTGTCGCTATAAAACGCTGACGGCGAACCTAAATATTTACCTCCCTAACTAGCGTCACCAGCGACACTAATACAGCGATCAGAAAAATGATTGCTTAGCGACACTGGTGACAGGGGGTGATCAAGGGGTTAAATCTTTATTAGGGGGGGTTAGGGGGGTACCCTAGACCTAAAGGGGGCTAACTCTAACTGCCCTACCACACTAACTGTCACAACTGACACCATGCAGTAATCAGAAAAAAAAAAACACTGCTTGGTGTCAGTGTGACAGGGAGGGAGAGGGGGGATTGGGGGGTGATCGGGGGGGGGGTCGGGGGTGTAAAGTGTGCCTGGCATGTTCTACTGTGTGTGTGTGTGTGTGTGTTCACTCACTGTGAAGTCTTCTCTCCTCGGCGCCGGAACAGAAACTGCCGAGCCGAGGAGAGATGACATCACATCCTCTGCCTGTGTGTACTATACACAGGCAGGGGATGTTCCTCACTGGCTGGGAGCGATCGCGGGGGGGGGGGGCACGATCGGATGGCCTCCCCCTCATCACGGAACGCTCCCAGCCAAAAGGCGACCGCCGCTGGCACCGGGGGGGGGTCCGATTGGACCCCCCGCCCGTGGGAAGGCAATCACGTACCAGATTTTGCCTGCCCGTGCCATTCTGTTCACATATATAGGCGTGAGGCGGTCGGCAAGTGGTTAAAAGTGTGTACACCCCTAAGTGAAAATGTCCAAATGTGGCCACTATTATTTTCCAGCACTGCCCTAACCCTCTTGGGCATGGAGTTCACCAGAGCTTCACAGGTTGCCACTGGAGTCCTCTTCCACTCCTCCATGACAACATCACAGAGCTGGTGGATGTAAGAGACCTTGTGCTCCTCCACCTTCCGTTTGAGGATGCCCCAGAGATGCTCAATAGGGTTTAGGTCTGGAGACATGCTTGGCCAGTCCATCACCTTTACCCTCAGCTTCTTTAGCAAGGCAGTGGTTTTCTTGGAGGTGTGTTTGAGGTAGTTCTGTTGGAAAATTGCCCTGCGGCCCAGTCTCTGAAGGGACGGGATCATGCTCTGCTTCAGTATGTCACAGTACATGTTGGCATTCATGGTTCCCTCAATGAACTGTGCCTTTTAATATAGCTGTGATATGTTCGTTCACTCGTAATTTCTCTATACGAGTGAACGAACATATCACAGCTATATTAAAAGGACGCACCAATCATAGTGTTCCCAAACACTACTTATACCATCACAACCAAAATCCATCTGGAACGAAGTTCCAAATTATTGACAAATTCGTTCCACATTGGAGGGGGGAACCAAATACAAGGGGTGTCTCCAAACTCGAGACTTTTTGGATACACCTCATGAAATGCTATGTGCCACATGGACTTAATGTTGAGTGGGATATCAACGCCTTCATAAACCAGTCCTAGGCGTTGATACCCCCCCCCCCCCCCTCTGGCAATATATATCTAGGGACTACATAACATCTCCCTAGATTATTTAGATCTACGAATGTCGCTGGACTATCGTTACCTTATTTTGAGCAATATACTCTTTCTCATGCTATGTGCTCAAATTTCCTGCAGGGTTCTTAATGAGCACCCACCTCTGCACAGCTAAATGGATATTCTTAATATTTATCATTCATATATAGAACATTGCGTTTCTGTGATTTTCTAATTCCTGACTCCATTTAGTAATACTCCAATCCTATTGAATTACATCTAGTAATACTCCAATCTAACTGAATCACACGTGCATTTAGTACTAAGCATATATGTCACTCTTTCCATAGATCCCTTCATGAGTCTCTGCTGCATGCTTTCTTACATCTTTATAGGTTTCATTCATTTTTTAGCCTTTCTTTAATTTTTATTACATGAATATGTCATATATATTGCCCGTACACATTGCGGGTTTATACATCAAGAATTTTTACTGAATATGCATATAACATGTATCGTTCATATTTGTTTATATTTGTATATGGTGATGTGTTGGGAGGACCTCCGGGATCGGGACCGCACTATTACATTAAAATTAGACACCATCAGCGTGGATCGCCGCTGTGTTTGCGTTCCACGCTTTAATCTGTTGGGCCTCTGCTTCCTGTTTCCTCTGACACGCAGATTCAGAGCGTCCCATCGTCACTTCCACATCATGTGATTATCACATGACTGTTGGAACGAATGGGATTGACGCTCTGCCTATTGGGGATCAGGAGTGAGGCTTGGTTCATTACCATCTCCCTGTGGATATGATTGGCCACCAAACATCATGTGACCGCTGTGTCATGGATGACGCTGCCGAACCCGGAAGTCGTCCTGTCTAACAGCGCCGATCAGCTGTTACATTTCATTTATGTCTAACTATATAAAGCGCAGTTATGTGGGGGGCTTACTCATACCCCAGCAGAAGCCTTTGGAGGCGAAACGCGGTGGGTCCTTATGATTATACCCCACCACTACCCACTGCGCTGTTTTTATACCTTTTTATGCCGGTTTTTATATTGAGCCGAGTTTTTACTGCCCCCCGTTTGTAAAAATTCTTTTTGGAGTACACTCCTCAAATAAAGTGCTCTTATGCTTTTTTGCAAATCAAGGATTTACACTATGTGGAGGTTTTCTTCTCTTTCTTGCTTATTTGCACATATGATGGACCTCTGAGGAAACGGTCATTTGGCGATCGAAACCGCACCCTGGGGACCTCGGGCTCCAAGTTGGTTCTTCAGTTGAGGACTGCTGACAAGATGTTCCACAAGTCTTCCCACAAACCTTCACCTCACACCGTCTGACGGTATATGCTCGTTTGACTCACCGCCACGGCCTGTGAGTCCACCTGATCTGGTAAGGGCATCCTTTTGCTTTTTCTTTCTCCTGGTTGGAATCATCCACATGAGTCAAGATTCAGCGTATTTATCAGGACCCCTCTTAACAACCTTTTACTTCCTCTCAAGAAGACGGTTGGCATCCTGTTGTTTGTGGGACTGAATGGGACTGTCCCATCTTGCCATTTGAGAGACTTTTGAGTTTCCATTTATGTTTGTCCTCCCTTAGGGATTTCGATGTCCTTCCTCTCCTCCCATTTCTATTGAATATTAGTTTCGTTAAACAACATACTCAGCTTATCGAGATATCTTGCATTGATATTTACTTGTTTTGTTTTCCTTTGGAAGAAGGTTTCATATGCATGACTGTCTCCTATTCAACCTATAGGTTATCACTGAGTATCCTACTTCTCCACACATACAAGTTCTCACTTTTATTTTTATTATAATTTTTTTTGGATGCTTTACAAAATAACTACTTTTCATTTCACAAATTTTCACTGAAAGTATTTTCACTCCTCCTCAAAAATTATTTTTACCTGTTTAGCAACAGGAGTTTCACTATCCACTAGCGCCACACTTTTCTACTTTTAATCCATGTCCTTAGTCTGCTTGTCTTCAGCAAACTTTAGGGGCTTTCTTGTGCATCATCTTTAGAGGAGGATCCTTCTGGGACAACAGCCATGCAGACCAATTTGATGCAGTGTGCAGCGTATCATCTGAGCACTGACAGGCTGACCCCCCACCCCTTAAACCTCTGCAGCAATGCTGGCAGTTCTCATATGTCAATTTCCCAAAGACAACCTCTGGATATGACGCTGAGCATGTGCACCCAACTTCTTTGGTCGACCATGGTGAGGCCTGCTCTGAGTGAAACCTTTCCTGTTAAACCACTGTATGGTCTTGGCCACCGTGCTGCAGCTCAGTTTCAGGGTCTTGGCAATCTTCTTATATCCTAGGCAATCTTTATGTACAAAGAAAAAAAAAACAAAGTGCCAAAGAAATCTAAATATTGATATGAGTAAGTGATAACATGAAAATTGACAATTGACAGCTGCAGTGAATAAAACTTTGCAAGTGCAAAACGATACTAGTAAAGAAAATAAATAAACCGCGCTAAGTGCCAAAAAATGTTAAATAAATATCATATTTGAGACTGATGTGACTTTGAAAAAAAAATCTGTAAAAAGTCCCATGCAGACATCAATAACCTTGAAGCAATAAAAGTTCCAAATCTCAAGTAAAGTGCTCGTGCTCTACAAAGTGCATACAAATCCGTGCTTGATAAGTGCTTAATATGTGCTCACAAGATGGTGCCCCCACATAGATGTGAACTCACCCCTCCAAATGGACCAACTATTTCTAGTTTTGTCAAACACGCATGCGGGGCAGTCCCCATGGATTTTCCATGGGCTGATGTGGTTTAAGATAGTTGCTTCCTCATATGAATGAACATAATAAGGAGTGCCTCATTCCTTTATGTACTGGCATTGTTTGGGGGAGATGTTCCTCATAAAAATGACAGAAAAAGCCTCTGTAACGACACCCCGAGTATGAAAGGGGTATAAGCCGTTTAGGACATTCCATAGCCAAACACAAAGGCAGTTACCGAACACTTCAATCGGCCGAACAAGGAACCCATACAAATAATTCTCCCCCAAGTACGAGACAAAGCTCTGTCTTGAGGTTCAAGCAGGAATGAATCTTTATTCAAACACGTTATACAGATCCCACTTCAAAACACTTCCCCCCACCCTTGGAAAACAGGGCGGGTTAAACTGTCCAATGACAATGGACACACAGGTCACGTGTGTTTAACTTCTCATCAGTAAACAGTCTTAGCAGGGGGGCTGCTGGAGGAATCCCCCCTCCCTCCATAGAGATAAACATCCCATAATCCAAGGCAGACAGACACAATAGAACATTGCAATACAGCCACACACCAAACTAGCACAGCAAATAGTACACAACACAATGAGACAGCACACATTATATATACATATATACAGCATTGAGTCTGACTAGCACAGATCATGGTGGGGTTCTCATTCACCTTGTGTTCCTATTAGTGACTCCCGTCACAATGGCATATCCAGGATCCCCAGAATCTGTCTGTCTTGGAGGACATGGACCTGAATCTAAAGTAACACCACCTCCAGGGTCCCCAGGCATACAGCTCACAACGAGCACCATTCCCCCAAATGCCAGGGCCCATAATCGGTGGGCAAGAGGCTGGCATTCAGTCCCCTCCAAAAGCCTCTGTCCCCGCTAGGTCTGTCACATTTCTCCGCTTTCGGCAGGAGACTAACACAGGAGGAGACCCCAGACGGGTTGACTCCGAAGTTAGTCAGTAGTTCCAGTCCTCTAATGCTGGTATCCACACAGTACCCCAAACAAATTGTTTCAGAGTATTACTCACCCAGCCAACCTCTGCCTCTCTCAGAGAACATGCCCGCCGCTGGGGAGAGGCCTGGACTGGCCCTTCTCCCTGGAGTCCTTTCAGCCGCTGGAGAGAAGACAGGGTGACTGAGCTCACTCCATCATGCTGTTGGGGATCTGGGCCGACTGTCCAGCATCCCTGGGGTATACAGGTGGGGACTGAAGCCCCATCCACCATTACAGGAACGTCCTCTGTTAGTAGAGGGCAGAGGCCAGCAGCACTCTGCCTTGTTGCCAGTTCTTCTGTTCGAAACCCCACACCATCTGCTCCAGCTAACTGTTGGGGTAGGAGGCCGACTGCCCTGGCTCCCTGGAACTCTGTAGTTGTTGCCGGTGCTGAGCAGAGGTTGCTAGCACTCTGCCCGTTGCCAGCGCTTCAGCTAGGTTGTCATCATTCTGGGGCGCCGTCTGCTGTTGGCACTCCCTTTCATTGGTATTGTCTCCCAGGTGCACAAACCCTTGTTGGAGAGGGAAAATGGCTGCTTCTCCTCCCTGCATCTCTGAAATCCACTGGGAGAGAGGAACCATCACCTTCTCACCTCGGGCCTCCGAAACTGCCACGGGTGTAGAGCAGGGGTCTGCAGTACTCTGTCCTGCTGCCAGTACTTGAGCGGGTGATGCATAATCTATAACATCCTTTGAACAGTCCATTAAGTTCATACATTCTGTAATCTGTGGCTGGAGAAATGAGCCGACTGCCCCAGCTCCCTGGAACTCCACAGTTGTTGCAATTGCTGGGCAGAGTTTGGTAGCACTCTGCCCTGTTGCCAGCACTTCTGCTGGGGACTCCACATCATCCGCTTCGGCTAACCGTTGGGGCAGGAGGCTGAATTCCTCCCCTCCCAAACTGTGCAGCTGCCATTGAGGAGGTGAGCTGGCTGCTTCCTTTTCCGTTCCCTCATCTGGCTTCTGGGAAGTGATTGCCACCTTCTCACCATGAGCCTCCGGAACTGCCACAGGTGTGGGGCAGAGGTCTTGGACCCTTTGTCCGGTGACCAGCGCCTCAGCTGGGGATGTTCCTTGCAACTCCACAGATACTGCTGTTGGTGCTGGGCAGAGCACACTGAAGTTTGGCCCTGATACCAGCTCTTCTGCTGGAGGCTCATCAGGTTGTTCTTCCTCAGCAGAAAAGTCTATCAAATCCCCTATCTCTGCAACTGGTGTCTGGGGATAGAGGTTCACCATCTCCTGTCCGTGGAACCCAGAAGATGCTATCAGTGCAGGGCAGAGGTTAGCAGAACTCTGCCCTGTTGTCAGCACTTCAGCTTTAGGGATGGCAATCTTCAGATTTTCCACTGCCGATTCTTCAACCAGGATTTCAGAGTTGTCAACTGATATTTCCTGATAGTCCCAGGCAAAGGGAGCTCCACCCTGCTGCTGAGCAGCGTCTAGCAGCTGTCTGTAAGCGATCTCCAGCTCCCATTCCTGAACGGCCAGAAACTCCAAATCTTCCTGTGCCCAGTGCCCTTCCGAGACATTCAGACTTCGTCTCTGTGCTCCATTATTTCCTCCAAACGCCACTCCCGATCCCTCCCAAAGTCAGGGTCCCTGGACAGCCTCCAATACAACAATCCCAGGCCATCATAGTCAAAGCCTTCCGTGGGGCTGTCATCCGCTGACCAGGGGCACTCTTGGGCTACATACCACCGGAGGGCTCTGTAGCTCTCATCCAACCGCATCTCTGCCCGGATCAGCCTGCTTAACTTAGCTGTCCACTCCTGCTTCGATTGTTCCTCCAATAACAGCATTCGTACGTCATACTACGACCAGTACCTTACATGGATGAAGGGGAGAACTTTTCCCTGGAGTTGCTGTTCGAGAGCTAGCGCTTTCTTCCAGAGTTCGCAGCGGATAGAATCAGACCATCCCAGCACGACCTGCTCTGATACTGGTCCTCTATGCTGTATCTCCATCTCTCGCAACCTCCTTCTGAATTCCTCTTCCATGGTGGCTGGTATCTGTACCTCTCCTCTCCTTTCAGTTGGTGCTGCTGTGACTTCTGCTGCTGCAGCACCTCTTTGCTGTAGCCAATTTGCATCCACAGCCACTATAATTAGGTCTATGATCTCCGCTGTAGGGTTAGGACCATAATGTGCCAGTCTTGTTTTAACAGCCCGATCAAACCATGCCTCTTAGGGTGTCGTGTCTGTTATGCTGGGCCTTTCGTTTATGTTGAGTTTTTCGGCTCTATCCATTTCGACTAGTTCTGCGATAATGTCCCTCTTCTTACGGTTGTTGGCCGGTCGGGCCACGGTTCTCCAGTAAGTCTGTAAGAGAACTGTTGCGTTTCGGGTTCACTCGCGCTCGCATACGTTTGTAAAGGACTCTTCGGATCGCAGACGTGCCAATGCGCGTGCGCAAAGGAATGTGCGCGCCCGCGGGAGTGCGTCCACGTGGCCCTTTGGCGCCAAATGGCCTATTTAAAGGGCACACTGACTGTAACAGATGCTAACTGATCTTCAGCTGTTCCTGTACCAGTACCCTGTGTTTGCTAGCCTGCCTGATATCCGTTGCTGAACTCTTGGCTCCCCTGACCTTGCTTCTGGACTCTCCCTCATCCTGAATTACTGGTTCCTGATTTCGGCTTCCTATTTGACTCTGCTCCTGCCTGATGATTTGGTACCTTGCTATCCGCCTGCTTCCAAACCCGGCTATTCCTGTGACTCCGCTCTTGTCTCCTGTTTGGCTCCAAGCTGCCTGCCAAGTTGCTGCATCTCCGCTCCTGCGATCAGCTGCGACTTTCTGCATACCTAAAGTCGCATCATCTGCCTCAAGCTTCCTGGGCTATTTCTGCAGGCACTCGTGTTCCTCCTTTCCTTGGGGTCCTTCTGTTCCCACTCTCGGCGGGACCCGGGGTGGAGATACAAGGGAGGCCGACCTCGTAACTTCAGACTCCGATAAGGTACGTGACAGTATCAGTCAGCCAGCAATGGAGTCTGAAAGGGAGGCCTCACCTGTTATGGACATCTGCCGAGCAATTTCTGCACTAGCCCATACTGTACGGAATCTCCAAGAGGACCTGGGCCAGATGGAAGATCGTCTACCGAACCTGCTTGATGTCTCAGCTGCCTCTGCCCACCTTGCACTTGTGAATACGTCTGTGCAAACTGACTTTTGCCTGCTCAGTGAAGCCTCTCTGCCTCCTGAACCCAGAGTACCCTTGCCTGAGCATTTTTCAGGGGATCGCAAACTGTTCCGCACTTTTCAAAATGCCTGTGAACTATATTTTTCCTTGTTGCCGCGAACTTTCTCATCCGAGCATATTAAAGTGGGGTTTATTATTACACTCCTACGAAATGAACCACTCTCCTGGGCTCATTATCTTAGAGAACACCATGATCCGGCCTTGTCTACCGCTGACTCCTTCTTTTCAGCCATGTCCCAACTGTATGCTGACCCCTTCCTCCAACAGACTGCTGAATTTACACTTGGTAAACTCCAACAAGGCTTGAGATCTGTGGAGGACTATGTAACAGATTTAGGTGTCTGGAGTTTAGATACGCAGTGGAATAAAGCCGCTCTACATCATTAATTTAGTCTTGGACTCTCTGACAAATAAAACATGAACTTGCCCGAATAGGGGTACCATCATCCCTGGAAGATCTGATCCATCATGTTATCCAAATTGGCCGTCGATTGCGTGAAAGGCAATCTGAGAAAGCTAGTACCAAGCCATCTACTTCCTTAAGAGTTTTTGCTCCTGTTTCTACAATCACGTCCAGATTACCAAGGGGTCCCTACAAGAATAAGGAGCCCCTTGAGTCTCCCCGCAGAAGCTTTCTAAGACCACCACAATCTTCCTCTGGCGACTACATGACGGACTATGCTTTTACTGCGGAGGAGCAGGCCATTTCATTCAAGCTTGTCCCATTAGACCTGCCAAGCCCACTCCTACGTCACCTTACAGGATGCATCTTCCTGGGAGGGATCTGCTATATCTCCCTCTTTCGCTCCAGTTTCAGTTGCCAGGGAGGACTATTCCTGTAACTGCAATTATAGACTCAGGAGCCTGCAGTTGTTTTATGGACTCAGCCTTTGTCACTTTACATCAACTTCCTGTATGTACCAAGAGGCAGGAATTTACTGTGCATCAGGCAGATGGCTCTGGTCTCAAGTCTGGGCCTGTTACACAAGAGACTGTACCCATTCTTTGCCAAACCTCTTCGGAACAGCAGGAATTGCTCTGTTTGGACGTCATAACTTCCCCCATGTTTCCTGTTATCCTGGGGTTACTCTGGCTAAGGGCCCATAACCCTCGTAATGACTGGCTCACCAGAGATATCACCTTTTCCTCTAATTATTGTCAGAGACATTGTTACACGAAAAAGTTTGTTAATCCTGCTCCTCTCCTCAGCATCTACTCGGACCCTGAAACTATGAAGTTAATACCCACAGTCTATCATGAATTCTTGGATGTATTTAATAAAAAGAGTGCAGAAAGCTTACCTCCCCACCGGACTTACAATTGTCCCATTGAACTTCTGCCAGGGGCAGAGATTCCCTTCGGCCGAATTTACCCTCTCTTGGAACCTGAACTAGAGGCCTTGCGCAAATACATTGATGAAAGTCTAGAAAAAGGTTTTATTTTGGCCTCTTCCTCTCCAGCAGGAGGTGGTATCTTTTTTGTGGAGAAAAAAGATCACTCCCTGAGGCCCTGTATTGACTATCGTGATCCTAACAAAATAACTATCAAAAACCGGTACCCACTTCCCTTAATTCCCGAGTTATTCCAGAGACTGCGCGGAGCACGAGTCTTTTCCAAGCTGGATCTGAGAGGTGCCTACAATTTGGTGCGAATCAGAAAGGGGGATGAATAGGAGACTGCCTTCAGGTCACGCTTTGGGCATTTTGAATACCTAGTTATGCCCTTCGGTCTCTGCAACGCCCCAGCCACCTTTCAGAACCTGGTAAATTATGTTTTTCGGGACTTCCTTGACCTGTTCATCATTGTCTATCTCAATGATATTCTTATCTTTTCTGACTCAATCGAAGTCCACCGTACCCATGTGAAGAAGGTTTTGAGTAAACTTCGTGAATACCATCTCTACGCCAAGGCCGAAAAGTGCGATTTTGAAAAACAGACAATACAATTTCTGGGACTCGTCATCTCCGCTGATGGGATCTCCATGGATCCCCAGAAAGTCGCTGCTGTCTTGGAATGGCCAGCTCCTACAGACCGAAAGGCGGTACAAAGGTTTGTGGGATTTGCTATTTTCTATAGTAAATTCATTAAGAACTTTTCTGGTATTATCTCTGCTATCACCCTTTTGACTAAGCAGCATGTTCCCTTCCGGTGGAGTACTGAAGCACAAACATCTTTTGAGCAGTTGAAAGCCTTGTTCACCTCAGCCCCCATCTTAAAGCATCCTGATCCTGCCTTGCCCTATATTCTGGAGGTAGACACCTCTGAAATCGCAGTGGGAGCCATATTATCGCAACGACAGGGTCCTAAATCTCTACTCCATCCTGTGGCATTCTTCTCCAAGAAATTGAATCCTTCTGAGAAGAATTATGATGTAGGGGACCGGGAACTGTTGGCCATTAAAGCTGCCCTCGAGAAGTGGCGCTACCTGTTAGAAGGAGCTTTGCACCCTATACTCATTTTCACCGACCACAAGAATCTCGAGTATTTGAGAACAGCTAAAAGACTTAGACCTCGGCAGGCAAGATGGGCATTGTTCTTCTCCCGCTTCACATTCCACATAACTTTCCGCCCTGGTTCTAAGAATGGGAAACCAGACGCGCTGTCGCGCATGTTCCATGATCCTGTTTATCCTTCCGAAGCAGACACCATTTTACCAGCTAAAAACTTTCTTCTTCTCCAAACCAATCTGACGTCCCAAATAAGAGCGGAGTTGTTGGAGCATCCCCCCTCCCAAGACTCATCCCTTCAGCTAAAGGATGGGCTTTATTACCATAAGGAACAGGTCTTTGTCCCAGAGCAGTTTAGAGTTTCTGTCCTGAAGCGTTGCCACGATCATCCTTTGGCAGGCCATTTTGGAATTCACAAGAGTATTGACCTAATTTCCCATTCTTTCTGGTGGCCAGACTTGATTCAAGACTGTAAAAGATACGCCAAATCCTGTGTGACTTGTCAACGCAATAAAACTGACTGAGCCAAGACTTGGGGCCTATTAGAATGTCTTCCTGTGCCTAAAAAACCATGGAGCATGATATTCATGGATTATATTGTTGAACTCCCCCCGTCTGAGAACTTTACCACCATATTCGTTGTGGTTGATCGCCTGACTAAGATGGCACACTTTTTACCCGTACAAGGAACCCCGTCTGCCACAGAGACTGCTTCCATGTTCATCCGAGAGATAGTGAGGCTACATGGTATCCCCGACAATATCACTTCTGATCGAGGGGTACAGTTCACTTCCAGATTCTGGAGATCTCTCTGTGAAGCCTTGAACATCGAGCTCCGTCTGTCCACTGCTTACCATCCTCAAACTAATGGACAGACGGAGAGAACCAACCAGACTTTGGAGCAATATTTGCGTTGCTTCTCCTCTTTTTCACAGGATGATTGGTCACCTCTGCTTCCGCTAGCGGAATTTGCATACAATTCCATTCACTCTGCTACCAAGCAAACACCTTTTTTCGTCAATTATGGATACCACCCTTCCTTTTTGCCTGAATTACCCGTGGATTCTGCTGTGCCTGCTGTCCAAGACAGATTGAGTTGGTTCAACTCCAACAACAAAGTGCTTCAGGACACCATCTCTAAGGCTCAGGCTAATAACAAAAGATTTTTTGACAGGAAAAGGAGGGGTAACTTGAATCTGAAACCAGGAGACAAGGTTTGGCTATCCACTGCTAATTTTAAACTTAAGTGTCCCTCCAAGAAACTTGGTCCAAAATACCTGGGGCCCTTTTCTGTAAAGAGAAGGATCAACTCTGTGGCCTTTGAACTTATCCTACCAAAGAACCTCAAAATTCACCCTGTTTTTCATATTTCTTTGTTGAAAACATCAGTGCCCAATCCTATTCCTAACCGGAATCCATAAAACCCTCCTCCACTGCTCGTTGAGGGCAGCGAAGAGTTTGAAGTAGAAGCCGTTCTCGACTGTAGAACCAGGAATGGCCTAACACAGTTTCTGATTAAATGGAAGGGCTATGGCCCTGAAGACAATTCTTGGGAACCAGCTTCTAATGTACATGCCCCACAAAAGGTACGAGCATTTTTTCAGCATCATCCAGAGAAGCCCCTGAGGGGCATCCGGAGGCTGCCCGTAAGGAGGGGGCAATGTAAGAGAACTGTTGCCTTCCGGGTTCACTCGCGCTCGCATACGTTCGTAAAGGACTCTTCGGATCACAGACGTGCCAATGCGCGTGCGCGAAGGAATGTGCGCGCCCGCGGGAGCGCGTCCATGTGGCCCTTTGGCGCCAGACAGCCTATTTAAAGGGCACACTGACTGTAACAGATGCTGACTGATCTTTAGCTGTTCCTGTACCAGTACCCTGTGTTTGCTAGCCTGCCTGATATCCGTTTCTGAACCCTTGGCTCCCCTGATCTTGCTTCTGGACTCTCCCTCATCCTGAATTACTGGTTCCTGATTTCGGCTTCCTATTTGACTCTGCTGCTGCCTGATGATTTGGTACCTTGCTGTTCGCCTGCTTCCGAACCCGACTATTCCTGTGACTCCGCTCGTCTCCTGTTTGGCTCCAAGCTGCCTGCCAAGTTGCTGCATCTCCGCTCCTGAGATCAGCTGCGACTTCCTGCATATCTAAAGTCGCATCATGTGCCTCAAGCTTCCTGGGCTATTTCTGCAGGCACTTGTGTTCCTCCTTTCCTTGGGGTCCTTCTGTTCCCACTCTCAGCGGGACCCGGGGTGGAGATACAAGGGAGGCCGACCTCGTCACTTCAAACTCCGATAAGGTACGTGACAAAGTCCTTGAGGGTAGAGCGCTTTAGTCGTTCATACTGTGCTTCCATTGTCCTGTGTCCTCTTGTAGCTGTCCTTCTGGGCTGTGGGATTGATCCCGCTGCTTGCCACCAGTTGTAACGACACCCCGAGTATGAAAGGGGTTAAAGCCGTTTAGGACATTCCATAGCCAAACACGAAGGCAGCTACTGAACACTTCAATAAGCCGAACAAGGAACTCATACAAATAATTCTCTCCCAAGTTCGAGACAAAGCTCTGTCTTGAGGTTCAAGCAGGAATGAATCTTTATTCAAACACGTTATACAGATCCCACTTCAAAACACTTCCCCCCACCCTTGGAAAACAGGATGGGTTAAACTGTCCAATGACAATGGACACACAGGTCAGGTGTGTTTAAATTCTCATCAGTAAACAGTCTTAGCAGGGGGGCTGCTGGAGGAATCCCCCTCCCTCCATAGAGATAAACATCCCATAATCCAAGACAGACAGAATAGAACATTGGAATACAGCCACACCCCAAACTAGCACAGCAAATAGTACACAACACAATGAGACAGCACACATTATATACACATATATACCGCATTGAGTCTGACTAGCACATAGTGGGGTTCTCATTCACCTTGTGTCCCTATTAGTGACTCCCGTCACAATGGCATATCCAGGGTCCCCAGAGTCTGTGTGTCTTGGGGGACATGGACCTGAATCTAAAGTAACACCACCTCCAGGGTCCCCAGGCATGCAGCTCACAACGAGCACCGTTCCCCCAAATGCCAGGGCCCATAATTGGTCAGCAAGAGGCTGGCATTCAGTCCTCTCCAAAAGCCTCTGTCCCGGCTAGGTCTGTCACAGCCTCATTGCACATTTATTCCAGATAAAAAAACATGGTATTAGACTCACATGTAAAGGTGCCTAAAAGCCTGGCACTCGGTGTGAACAGCAGGTAAGTTTCCAGGAAATCTGCCCATAAGCAGTGGTAAGCCACCACCGCGGTATACTGGTTGATTTCCGGGACCGGAAGTGTGTCTCGATGACGTGATAAAGAGGTTGTGAGCCTAATACCATGTTTTTTTTCATCTGGAATAAATGTTTTAAACGTTGCTGCGCAGTGAGGCTTTTTCTGTCATTTTTATGAGGAACATCTCCCCCAAACAACGCTAGTACCTAGAGGAATGAGGCACTCCTTATTACGTCCATTCATATGAGGAAACAACTATCTTAAACCACATCAGCCCACAGAAAATCCACGGGGACTGCCGCACATGCGTGTTTGACCAAACTAGAAATAGTTGGTCTATTTAGAGGGGTGAGTTCACATCTATTTTCTTTACTAGAATCTTTATGTACAGCAACAGTTCTTTTTTCAGATCCTCAGAGTTCTTTGCCATGAGGTGGCAAGTTGAACTTCCAAAATAGAAGAATATACTGACCAGGATAAGAGAGAGCGATAACACCAAATTTAACACACCTGCTCCCTATTCACACTGGAGACCTTGTAATACTGAGTCACATGACACCGGGGAGGAAAAATGTCTAATTGGGCCCATTTTCACTTCGGGGTGTACTCACTTTTGTTGTCAGCAGTTTGGACATCAATGGCTGTGTGTTGAATTATTTTGAGGGGACAGCAAATTTACACTGTTATACAAGCTGTACACTCACTACTTTACATTGTAGCAAAGTGTCATTTCTTCATTGTTGTCACACGAAAAAATATAATAAAATATTTACAAAAATGTGAGGTGTGTACTCACTTTTGAGAGATACTGTATACCTTGCCTCATTAGTGGCGATAATATTGGACAGCAGCAGCCCAACCATATTGTTATACAGTACTAAGGCATGAGTGTCTTACTATATCAATACTGTAGGGCTAGATCCCCCAAGGACCATTTAGTCAAGAGCGAATTTGTAGGAACTTTCAGATGTGACCCATGTAAACGATTGGGTACGTTTTGATGTGGGGGATGCCCCTACTGTCAATACATGAATGTAAAATTGTATATGATCTTGCCCCATGGCCATCCATATAAATCATGTCACTATGCCGATTGTAAAACAATAGGGGTGGTGTATCTTCTAACATGCCAATCCAACAGTTTCTATGTAGGTAAAACCAAATTAGAGGGGGATATTGGAACAAGCTCCTCCTCCATCGTGAGGCACGCTGGACTGCAGAGCTTGAGGCTACGTCTCCCCCTGTCCTGAATGGCCAATTCAGTTTCCTTCCAATCCTAGAGGATTTCTCCTCAGGTGGATGTGAAAAGGAGTGATTTAAGATTTTCATCTGTATTCATGGGTATTCCCCCAAAGGACTAGATCAGTGGTTCTCAACTCCTGTCCTCAGGATCCACCAACAGGCCAGGTTTGCAAGATAACTGAAATATATCACAAGTGATCTCATTTATTGCTCAGTGACTGCAGTATTCTAGTCTGCATCTCCCCAAGGTAACACTTAAAATCTGGCCTGTTAGTGGGTCTTGAGGACAAGAGTTGAGAACCACTGGACTAGATAGACCTCCATTCTTGTTGTCCCGTATCCTCTATGCCCCCTATGGGGCCTTTCTGGGCTGTACCCACCTATATGCATCCACTTGTTCTTATTTTGTTTTGTAAAGTTATTGACAATTGTATCCGTATTCGGTAACATCAGCACATTGGTTGCATATATAACTTTCTGTGTATTTTGAGTTATTCTTCACTCATGTTTTTCTGTGTTCTGACATAGGATGCGGATTGGGACCTGATTATGTTCCCACCTGGTGCACAAAGGCCGTCTGTCTTCTAGGCGGGCGTCTTTTATGTAGCCCGTGGGGGGTCTGGGGTGATCCTTGGGGTCAAACTGTCTTAAGGCTATCCCTTTCCCCTCCTGGGGCAAGTTTGCATGATGCCCTCCCATGTCATATAGGCGGATGCCATGCATCCACGCTCTGAGGGATTCTTCTGACCCTACTGTGCATATGTCATTTGTGGGCCCTTGCATTACTAGCCAGTGGCCAATCGCGATGCGTGGGTGGTGTTACGTTAGACATATGCTTGCCTCTACCACGAATGTGCCATCATGGGGCACCAGCCACCCATATTTGAATGTGTTGCGCGTACAAATGCTGCAGGCCCTGTGCATGCACTAGCATTCCCTGATGTATTTAGGGTGGTGAGCTTGCACTGTTTGCATGCTGCCGCCCCACTCACCTGGACAGCTATGTGTGGATTTGTGGAACAACAAGGTAAATGCCTTTTGATATGTAGTGCTTTGTCACCCCAAAAGCCCCCCCCCCTCCCCCACCTGTGGGCCTTGGGGGACCTATATGCTCTATTGATGTAGTGGAAGATATCTGCAAATGTCCCCAATAGTCTTCAACATGTTTGCTGTAGCCATTTTCTTCTTTGACGATACTGGTAGCAATGATAGGAAGTTCTTCTCCACAACCATACTTGAATTTGTATGGCCCCATCTATCATAGGTCATTTGGACATACATGTGGAATAAGAATAAAAATATGGGTGAGCGTCTCTCTGTCCCACACATTTGGGTGGTGAAATTCAAGACAATTGCAGTTTTCTATACTCAGGTCTTCCATGCTTGTGGCTATATCCTACTTTTTCTATTTTTTGTTGCAGATTTCCCATCCATCACTGCCTTTTCACAATGATCTGGGTTTTTCAACTACACCTTAACTAAAACTCTTCTATCTGGGGGTCACATCTTGCATCCTTGTGTGGAACATTTGGGGCCTCAGAATTCCCTTTGTGGGAGTGGGGAATCCTTTCATTTGTGGCAGATGTTTATTTATGTACCTTTGTGCTGATGGCTCTGTAAGTACGAAACAACTCTACAACTTTGACTAATGTCTGAACTATGAATCTGCTATATCTGTCTCAATTTCTAATCATGCTATGTTCTATTATTGAATGCTTTGATCTTATGATATTCTCAGTGTAAATTCCCCTGAAGAAGGGATTAAAGTTTCCTGAAATGCATAAATGAAAACATCTGAAAATATAGCATGTCTACATCAGCAATTTCCTTATGTTATGTTTTAATACGGTGATGAATACACTGACTTTTTATCCTTGTATTTAATAAACAATGTGTTGCTGTTAAAGTCCCATTGCACTGGGGGGGTACTTGTCTGTAAATTACATATCACAAGGAATGTTGGCAACCATTTATGGTTGCTTTTGGTGGTTTAACCTTTTGCATTTATAAAAATAGACTTCTCCTTTCAAATATGTTTTAAAGCAGTAGCAAACTTTCCCTATGCAAAAAATAAAAAATTAAATAAATTCTCCCTGCAAGGTAATATCATAATGTGCTAATATGCATCGCATACTAGCATATTATGAGAGACTTATCTTAATGCCGCGTACACACGAGCGGACTTTTCGACTGGACTGGTCCGATGGACCGAGTCCGGCGGACAATCCAATCGTGTGTGGGCTTAATCGGAACCTTCAGCGGACTTTTCCAGTCGAAAATCTGACAGACTTTAGATTTGAAACATGCTTCAAATCTTTACGTCGTAACTCTGCCGGACCCAGTTCCTTTCGAGAAATCCGCTGGTCTGTATGCTAGTCCGATGGACAAAAAATAACGCATGCTCAGAAGCAAGTATGAAACGGAAGCGATCAGTCTGGTAAAACTAGTGTTCGTATTGTAGGTAGCGCATTCCTCACACTGCAAATTCTGTGATCGTTGAATGCAGCGCATTTAATTGTCTTCTTTATAATGCTAGAAGAACGAAGTTGTTTTGCTGTTCATATTCACACTTATTTCTGGATTATTTCTCTTGATCTCATGAATGATATTGTATTTTTTAAAAGCCATATCTCCATACTAATGTTTACACAATTGTTTTTTGGAGTAATTTTTTATTATTTTTTATTTCATCAAGATCTTTTTTTAGGATTGTTACAAAATTATTTTTTATTTATCTCCATAAATCTTTTTATTTTTGGTGTAAACTTACCAAAAAGAACCTTATTTATGTATATTTTTTGTTTTTTTATTTTTTTGGTGTAAAGTTACCACAAAACTTTTTTGGAACCTCAAGGAGGTTGTTGTCCCTTGTTCATTTGACATTGTCTCTAAAAAATCTGTGTCAATAAAAACACATAGGCAAGTATTTTCATAAAATAAAATATCCATTTATTATGGTTAACAAAATAAAGATGAAGTCAACGCTGAGAAATTTTTCAAAATTTGTGAAGACTTTTGGCCCTAGGGCACACATCAAGTCTGTGGAAAAGAAAATTGGGATTTGAGGAGTCCATATAATACAGAGCACAATCTGGTCCAGGAATCCCAGAGATCAAGAGCAGCAGCAGATGACATATCTGTCCCCAGGCTGCAGTACTAAACCAGCCTGCGTCTTCTGTCAGACCAGACTGAAGCCAGGTCATCACTTTCTTCTCTTCGTTCCAGCCTTCCCTCCACACTGCCCTGCACCCTTCCCTGCAGCCTTCCTTGTAGGCTGGGGCTCTGGTGGTTGACTTGTAGCAGGAGGAGAAGGAGGAGGAGGGGCTTGCTTATTTATTTGGGTGTCGACAGTTAACTCGCCCTTCAGTCCCTTGTGAAGGACATCAGAAATAAGTTTTTCACACAGGAGGCATTTTGAGCAACCTGCTGGCTATATAGGAGCCATAGGCCTCTTCAGCTTCGGGGGGGCTCTTGAGGAAATTTGTAGCTTCTCTCATGAGGCGCAGTGATCCCTCCTCTGTCACCGTCTCCTTTCTGGGCCTTTTTGTATGAAGGCGGAGGGGAGGAAACTACGATTGTGTGAGGCTCCTACTGGGCCCGGCCACCTCCTGGCTGACACTAACCCCTGCTTCCTCCTGGATGACACTGGGCCCGGCCTCCTCCTGGATGATACTGGGCCCGGCCTCCTCCTGGATGACACTTTCCACAACTTCCTCCTGGCTGAGCTCATCCTGTGTATAAAAAAGGGACATAGTTTTAGTTTTTGGTTCATCAATGACACACAATTTTCAACTCATGACTTGCAAATTCAATGTTAATACATATAAAAGAGTGTAAATCTGACACCAGCATTTTTTAAAGCTGGTGACAAACATTTTTGGCCACTACTGCCAATTGTATACATCATTTTTTTTAAAAAAAATCCTTTGATAAGTAATCAATTATAACATTTAGTTAACATCAATAATATTAGGACACTAAATATGTCTAAAAATAATATACCTGGCTCCAGATGGTCACATCCGGTTCTCCCAGGATGGAAGGCCCAGCTTGGTCCTCATTAGCCTCTGCTGAGGTGGAGGGAAGGGAGGAGGGAAGGGTAGAGGGAAGGGTTGAAAATTATGCCCTGGCTTCAGTCTGGTCATCAAGAAAACATAGTTTATCGTAGTACCACAGCCTGGGTACATATACATCATCTGCTGATGCTCCTGATCTCAGGGAAATCTGAATCTTGTTATGCTCCCTCCTATACATATTTCACAAGATCCCAATTTTATTTTCCACAAACTTAAAGGTTGCTTCTGGAATTAAAGTCTGCACAAATGCGACAAGTTTCTCCAGTGCTGACTTCCTTATTGTTTTAATACAATATGCAGGGTGTTTGACCTCCCATAGATTCCTCATCTCCCGGTATTTCTCAATAAATTGAGTCAGAAATTCAGGGTCCTTAAACTTAGTATTCATGTTTTCTGTCAAAGATAATACACAAGACAAAAACACTAATGTTAGGCTAAACTCTCATAATCTTACTTATCCCAACATAGCCCTCAATCTTTAAGCAGTATAGGCTGCTTCAAAGTTCATAAAATTTACCCTCGTTTCGGACGCTTGCAAATTCAGTTCCTCTATCCTTTGTGCATAGAAGGCACGTACGACACGTGCACGATAGCTTTATACACACTGTGCATGCATAAAACTCTGCCTGCATCGCCCGCCCCTGACGTTCTTTTTTAACAAATATTTTCCGCCCCCTTTTTTCTTTGCACAGAACGTACGTACGGCACATGCGTGATAGCTTTGTATACCCACTGCGCATGCGTGAAACTCCGCCTGCGTCACCTGCCCCGGCGTTCTTTTTTAACCTTCTCTCTACGGTGTGCAGTAGGAGCAACAATGGCGGAGACACATCAGGTGTGTACTAATTCCTTAAGTAACGAGGAAAGCCCAGAGCCCGAAATGTCCCAATCCGGGAAGAGGAGATTTAAGACCTCCAATATGGCCTTTGAAGAGATGGTAGAGATGGTAGCAATTTTGAAAAAAAAAGATTACGATGGGAAGCATGGACCGTACGCCCAGCCTAATTTAAAAAATCAAAAATAACGGCGAAAGTGGTGAAGACCCAGCATCATGATTTTGGGGTATGGCGCTCTAAAGATCAGCTGAGGAAACGATGGTCCGACCTCAAACTCAGGGAGCCGGATCAGTACAGACAAATGCAGAAAGTGCTGAAATAAAGTAAGTACTTGTCGTGTGTTCATATTGTGATTATTACCTTGCATATCCATGTGGTTTTCTTTACTGTACAAGTTTTAATCATTAAACTTTCGTAGGAAACATTGTTCGAAGTAAATCGTAAATTGTTTAAAAAAAATATATACAATGTATTTAGTTGATACAGGGTTTAAACAACATTTTGGTCTTGGTAGTTTGTCTTATTAAAAGAAGTTTGGGACATTGATGTCTAGATGTCTTTTGAAACTAGAATGAATAGCAAACTTCATTGAGTGGAATGTAAGGAGAGGACACTCAGCAGCTGTTTACACATCTGGACTCAGGAGCACTAGTGTGGGACACCAGAATAAATTTTTTTTGGTTAACCCACACAGGTGCTCCAGTGGATACTTGTTGGGGTGTCTCTATCTGTGAAACGTGGCCAAAAAAGCTAAGTATTCCAGCTTGTTTCCTAGGGAATTTTAATTATGTCTTCAACTTGGATCTCTGCCCAAACAGACAATTGTACACCACTTCAATGCAATGTTTCATATTCCTATTACTGGACTCAAATATCTGTGTGCTAAGTATACCTTTTGTTTCATTCTCATAGGGGAGAAGAGACTCAGAAAACCTGAACCCAGGGACCCCCGACCTTTTTGCATTCATTTTAGGTGATCTGGTTGTGGAAGGGGAAGAAGCGGTGGAAGCAGGTCCAAGTGCCAGTGCTCCCCCAAGGATGTGGACAAAGGAGAGGTGGAGGAAGTGGGTGACATGTGCACCCCACCAGGTGAGTGTCTGACACCCCAGCTTCTGGTAATCTAGGTATGCCTGCATATTTCTAAATACATCTTTTTTGCATCAATTTTAGGTGATCTGGTTGTGGAAGGGGAAGAAGCAGTGGAAGCAGGTTCAAGTGCCAGTTCCCCCCCCCTCCGAGGATGTGGACGAAGGAGAGGTGGAGGAAGTGGGCGACATGTGCTTCCCACCAGGTGAGTGTCTGACACCCCAGCTTATGGTAATCTATGTATGCCTGCATATTTATAAATACATTTTTTTTCATTAATTTTAAGTGATGTGGAAGGGGAACTATTTACCACCGACAGTGTACAACGATTAATTGGGCAGATCATGGCCTGGAATGGAGATATTGATGCCATGCACACTAGCCTTGACCTAATGCGTAATCGGCTGGACAATATGCAGCAGGAAATGAAGAACATGATCGATGTTTTGGGGAGAATCTAAATCACTTTTTTTTTTTAAAAAAAAACATTGTTTATGTTCTTCATTTCCTGTTTTGCTGACCCCATTCTGGGCTTTGACTTTTAAACATGTTATGCCTGTTTGTAAAAAAATTTCTAAAAAAAAATATATACATATATATATATTGGCCTATTTGTTTAAAAAAAAATAGAGGCCTGTTTGTTTCAAAAAATAAAAAAAAATAGAGGCCTGTTTGTTTACAAAATTCTAAAAATAAAAAATATTTTTTTAAATAAAAAAATTCTATTGTTTGAACAAAAAATTATATATATTTAAAATCCTAAAATTTTCACAAACGCACTTGCGAATGTGCACAGATTAAAACATCTGTTATTAAACAACAAGATGTGTGGCTTCTTCTTTCAATGCTCAATACCAGTTTTGGAAGTTAGTTGGTGTTTACAGTGACAATGGGGCTTATTTACTAAAGGAAAATACACTTGGCACTACAAGTGCACTAGGATAACCTAGGAGACAGCCAAAAAGAAAGGCAAGCAATAAATACAATTCGAGATTTTATCTGATCATTATTTTTTATTTTAAAAAATTATAGATTGTCTGACATTGCAATGGCCCCCCCTACCCGTAAAAAAATCAACATATTGATCCCAAACTTGATGGGCGCTTTGGGGGGCCAAGCCAGTATGGCCAGTATCCAGGCCCGTCAGACGATTCTCTATAAGTCCGGCCTCAGGCCCAGGTGATGCAATATAATTGCTTGAATGTTTGTTTAAATAATTGTGCAGGATGCAGCACGCTAGGACAAGGTGATTTAGTTTGTATTCCGCCATGTGGATAGCTGTCTGAAACAGGCGGAACCGGCTGGCCATGATCCCGAAGGCATTCTCCACAACTCTTCTCGCTCTGGCCAGCCGGTAGTTAAAAACCCTCCTCTCCGTGGTGGGGGTTCTTTCAGGGAATGGCCTCATCATGTGCTCGCCCAGACCGAGACGCTGGTAGAACTTCGTCTGGGCGAAGACTCCTCCATCCGACATCCGGCCATTCTTCCCCACGTCCACATACAGAAATTCATATTGTGCCGACACCACCGCCATTAAGATAATACTGTGAAACACCTTATAATTAAAATAGTATGACCCCGAATGGGGTGGTGGCACGATGTGGACGTGTTTCCCATCTATAGCCCCTCCACAGTTTTTGAAAGTCCCAATGGGTGGCAAAATGGGATGCCACAGTCTGCCATTCCTGTGGTGTTGAAGGAAACTGGGGAGTCAAACAAGAAAAAATAAAAATATATAAGTACTTTTGCACATAACATTGCAAGCACATTACACAAAAAACATTCTTGCCCAGCATCAGTATAACATTAATTGTAATAAGTATTATTTAAAGACTAAAATATAAGGCCCACTTGATAAACTTTAGGGGGGGAGGGGATTCTAAATCTATTTAAGGACACACAGACCATTTGCAGACATTTTAGGGCAGGGATTCTAAAGCAATTTAAGGACACACAGACCATTTGCAGACATTTTAGGGGGGGGGGGAGGATTCTAAATCTATTTAAGGACACACAGACCATTTGCAGACATTTTAGGGGGGAATTCTAAAGCAATTTAAGGACACACAGACCATTTGCAGACATTTTAGGGGGGGAGGGGATTCTAAATCAATTTAAGGACACCCAGACCATCTGCTAACATTTTAGGGTAAAACAATACAATGGAGCTGACAAAATACATTGTTAAGTGACTAGACTAGGTGGATATGGGCCCAGCATAGCATGCTGGGGAGGTTAGTGAATGCTAATATGCATGCAGTACAAACAAGAGCATTAAAAAATTACAGCATGCATGAGGACAAAGGGGACATTCACACTATATTGCAATCATGGTAATTAGTGTTTGAGCAAAAAAAATACATTACATTAGCAAACATTAAATACAATAAAATGTGATGTTAAAGGATAAAAATTCTTACCTTAATATAGTCCTTCTGTAGGACCTGGATGATGGCAGAACAAGTCTCTGGGATAATGATCCCCAGAGCCTGGGGGGAGATGCCTGTCGAGAACTTAAGGTCCTGCAGGCTTCTCCCCGTCGCCAAGTCCCGCAACGTGGGGAATAGCCTCTGCTCCGTAGTGATGGCTTGCCTCATGCAGGTATCCTGCCTGCTGATATAAGGGGTCAGGAAAGCCAACAAACGGTCAAAAACGGGTCCGTCATCCAGAGAAAATTCCTGAAATCCTCAGGGTTATTCTCACGGAGCAAAGGCATATGAGAGAATTGGTCATGCTGGAGCAACCAATTCTTTGTCCATGAACTCCTCCTTGCCTTGTTCATGGACCGGGCTTGGGCTGAAGAATGAACTACAGCACCAAGCACATACAATGCACGAGCTCTGCCATGAGTACGTACACGCAACATGGCTTCAAAACGGTCGGCTGGTCAGAACGAACTTAACAGAACGCACTGAAGAACAGCAAGGCCTGTGAAGAGTGCACTGAAAAGCAGATACAAACCTCACAAGCACAAACTGAACAACAGTTAAACGATCTGAAAAATATGAGTCTCACAAGCGCGAATAGTCTCTCACCAAACTTCTACTAACACAAGATAAACACGAGATTAGCAGAAGGGGCCCAACGGGTGGCGCACGAGCTATTGAACTTCCGTTTTATAGTCTCGTCGGACCTGGTGTACGTCACCTCGTACTAGACGGTCGGACTTTTGTGTGACCGTGTGCGCAAGTCTGTTCGTTCTAAAGTCCGTCGGAAATCCGTCAAAAATCCCAACGAAAGTCCGCCGGAATGGCAGTCGGACTTTAGTTGCCGAAAAGTCCGCTCGCGTGTACGCGGCATAAGACGAAGCCCTCCAGCAGCGTGCTGTTGCTGTGGCTTACCAATAGGTACAAGTGCCAAAAAATACTTTAATACCACTTTAACAAAATTTTACACCACACTTGGATGTCGTCTATGCTCTCAAACGCCAGGGCCGCACTCTCTACGGATTCGGAGGCTAAACCCTCATAGACACCTACTAATAGGTTGGACTTGATGGACGTTTGTCTTTTTTCAACCTCACCTACTATGTAACTATGTAACTTTTTTTGAGGTTTTTATCAGATTAATTAAAACAATAATATCGGCCAACTAATCGATTATGAAAATAATCATTATTTGTAGCCCTAGAGGTTTATGCATCCAAATATTGCAGTACCCCGGGTAAAATAAATGATACAATATATCAAAATAACCCAGATAAACAGACCAAGAATTATTTGTATTTAAAGTGATCACATAATTTATCTTCAGTGTTATGCTAGAACAATAATCTCAACTGCAATGTAATGTAAAAAAAATATAATCCTTTTACTATATTTAAGTTTTCTATTCAAGGCCTTCCTATAAAAGATTGAATATTTTGCTCCTGACCATTCCACTTATTGGAATCTCATTCATGAAAAATTTTCATGTGAAGTCTGCAGGAAAACTGACACTTCTGGTAGTATCACTCTCCCATGTCACCTACACCTCAATTCAATTGTCCCCCTTGTAACCTTCACACTGGGTGGATTTGATTTAAATCAAGTCCATTTAAATTACGATTTAAATACCTAGTAAAAAGGCTTGATTTAAATCATAATTTTTACAGAGCAACTGGCATCGCTGTTCTGCAGCGGCTCCTCCTCTGAACCACTGTTGACTCACTGACAATCCCATTCACCTTAATGAGTTTACCAAAAATTTAAATATTTCAGAATATACAGCTTCATGCTACATAACTAAGCTTCATTTCATGGTGAATAAGCTAAATTATTAATGTATCTTAAATAGAAAACTATCTTTAGATAGATTTTTACTCCAAAAGAATTTTAATAAAATAAATTTAATAAAAAATCCAAAAAAAAAATATTTAAATTAAAAAAATTATAATTTTACTTTATTTTTTAAATCATGGATTTATATACACCCTGCCTTCACATCATTACAGGACATCATTATAGTAATGGGGATGTCAGCAGAAGGAACCAGTGAACGCTTAGGGAGACAAAGGAGGTCAACACTCTTGGAAGCATCAGTTTTATTGCAGACCTTACATGAAGATTTTTCATGATGGAATTGGCGGCATGGGCAACAGGAAAGGTAAGTATTCACAGTTGTCATTTACAAGTATGCCTTGTCTATAAATCTTTAGCATAGAGACGGGATCACTGTGAATAAAAACACAGTTATGCACACACTCTTTTGGACTTCCCATCAATTTCTTTTATGTGACAACAGTCACAAAAATAGTTAGCTCAGCAACAGGGACAATTACTTTAATAAAAGCTTGACAGGGATTTCACGTGCAATATTCATTACCAATTAAGTATTTTTTTCCTTTTCAGCTGAAGTATAGAAAGTAAATTAGAAATAAATAAACCACTCACAATATTTAAAAGCGTCAAAAGATATTTCTGTACATATTCTTTCCCATGAAATCGTACAACTGAGTCATCTACTCCAAGCAGAACTTCAATGTTGTAATCATTATCACTTGCATGTCTACGACTTCGCTTCCGTGTGCTGTTGATTTGACTTTCAAGACTGTAAAGCATGCTCTCAAGGACATTTGAGTTAAATGGACTCCTTTCTGAAAAATAAAATTTTAAAGCGGAACTTTACCCATAATAACTTGATAAAAAATAAAGTTCTTTAGCAAGGAACATACATTCCACATTAATAATTATGCTACCAAAATTAATGTGTGCTGTAAATTGTCTCAAGCATTGTTATGGCTTCTTCTTGCTGAAGGCTGCTATTTTGCTGAAGCCCAAAGCCCCTGAACAGAAGTAAATCATAAAGTGGAACTAAACCTGACCTCTACAAATTCGGCAGTGCCTAAAAAATGAGAGAGCAACTGAGCATGTACAGAGCAGGGTGAGATAGTGTATTGCTGGATTTTAAACAGTATAGGCACTTATTTAATGTTTTACATAGGTATACCTGAAAAAAAGGGGCCAGCCTAAAGCGATCTAGAAGGACTTAATTTTCTGACTAAAGTTCCACTTTAAGTTCACAAAGCTGGGCTGAAATACATAATTCATAAAACTGCACACACTTTAAAAATGTTATTCAGCAGCAGTTGCCCATAAACAAAGTCACTCAAGCCAGCTGTCTAGCTGGAGTCTGGACCCAGTGACGATCCAGTAATTATAGTTGAGGCAGCTGCCCTCAATCTAAGATGTAACAACAGTTGGACAGGCTAGAAAGTTATTGCTTCTCCTAAAACAGGTAGTACTGGCAAAATCTGCCTATGCTGCTCTCCAAAAACCCTCTGTACTGTATAAAGAATCAATTGAAAGAGGCAGAAAATAATTTTAAAATGGCTAGATTACAGAACACACCAATTGCACTGTAGATAAACACCAGATTGATAGACTGTGTTGATTAGTAACGCACATTAACCACTTAAGGACAGAGCCTCGTTTTGACATTTGGTGTTTTACTGGTTAAAAACATTTTTTTTTTGCTAGAAATTACTTAAAACCCCCAAACTTTATATATTTTTTCTCTAACACCCCGGAGAATAAAATGGCAGTCGTTGCAATACTTTGTCACACCGTATTTGCACAGCGGTCTTACAAGCGCATTTTTTTTGGAAGTTCAAAATTGAAAATTGCGCCCGCTCGTGGGATGGCGACAAACTTGCCCTTAAAAATCTCTATAGGCGATGTTTAAAAAATTTCTCTTACTCTAATGATCGTGGTGATACCTCACATGTGTGGTTTAAACATCCCTTGTAGTAGAAAAAAAGCATGACAGGACCTTTCAAAAAGACCTCAGATCTCATATTTACACTAAAATGCAATAGGAAAAAAACTAAAACAAAATGTTGTTTTAAAAAAATAAATGTAAAAAATAAGAGCTATGGGCGGAAGTGATGTTTTGACGTCGCTTCCACCCTTCAATGGTATGGAGCAGGGTGGGGGCCATCTTCCCTTCACTCAGCTCCATACCACACAGGGAGAAGGATCCGATCGCCTCCGTCACTGCTGGTGGCTCCGGTAAGCGGCAGAGGGCACCGGAGTGCGGCGGGAGGGGTGCTCTCTCCTGCCACCGATAAAAGTAATCTCGCAGCAAATCCCCTGCTGAGACCACTTTTATCTGAAAGCTGACCTTCCGCTGAAGAAGTGGATACCGGGGTTATGGCAGTTAGCTGCTGCCATAACAACTATATTCAACTTCAAACAGCCGACGTATAATGCCATGGGGCAGTCAGCAAGTGGTTAAAGCACCTACTACTTTAGCACGCATTTTTTATGTTTTTAAGGCTTTTTTGAAGCTTTATTAAAGCTTGACAAATGCCCTGTGTGTTTTGGTTTTCCTTTTATTTTAAAGGGGAAGTGATGATGATGAAGTTGTCAGATTTGAGGCATGGTTAGGTGTTGTGGTACCTGCTGTTTTTGATTTTTTTTTGTGTAGCGATACTCCCGAAAGAGCTGCTTTTGTATGTTCAGTCCGTTACTCTTCCTCTCAACCCTAATAACAGCCTCAGCTTCCTCTGGCACACCTGGCAATAGTGTAAGTGCAACGACCAATGAGAAACACACACGTTATCAAAAACACAGAAATTGTCTTTACTGCAATATTTCTGTGGAAGACAATAACAATATATATTGAAGTCATCAACCATAGAGCAACAACTGAAATTTTAAAAGCAATATAGTTCTCAATCCTATATTCAAGCTGCTTTCAGGGGATTCCAAACCTGAGAATGTCCCCGAGAGCAGAGGCACACTTTAAATGGTAAATAAAGCACAATATGACACTTTCAATTGGATTGGTAATCTTTACTCAGATTGGCTCTGAGTCCAGGCAGGAAGAGAGCAGAGGAATGACTCCCTTTGTGTCAGGCCTCTCTCTACTGTCACTTGACACCACAGGCCCAACTTTACACACTTTTTCAAGTCAACAAGTAACGGCTTAACTTTCTAGATAAACTGTCCCACACACCCAATACATATGCAGAGCCCTCCAAGGGTACATTGGCTACTGTCGCCTACTAGTGCAATCTGCAACCGAGGGTAGCAAGAGGGGAGAGCAAGGAACATCCCTGCAGAAAATGGAAAGCCAACCATGAAAATTGTATTACAATCTGTAAACAAGATTAAAAACAAAGTAAATGCCCAAGCATGTATTAAAGGTTTGAAGACTCACAAAATATCCGTTGAGTGCACTTTTCCTCCCCTCAACGGAAATGTTATGAACTTACATAAGTTATGCTTCATATTCATGACATTCAAAGTCAACATTCTTTTTTTTTAGCTTTTTTTTTTCTTTTCCCTTTTATCTTCCTTTATCCTCACTATTCCGGAGGCCAATTCTTTCTTATACAGTCTCTGATTGTGTGTTACCATATTTAATGATTCTTTGTTATCATGGCTCCATTAAATATACTATCCCTGAATGTTCAAGGATTTACCATCCCACAAAAAAGTACTAAAGCCTTTCGTTCCTTTGCTTCTAAGAAAGCACATATAGTATGTCTCCGAGAAACCCATTTTACTACACAATCCACCCCTAAATTCTTCAGTAAGACACTCCCAAGTATTTACGGCCTTGGCGTCACCAAAACAATGTGGTGTGCTTATTGCATTTCACCGTAACACCCCATTTAAATTATTAAAAGAGATTAAAGATCCTGAAGGTCGTTACCTGAATCCTACAGGGCATTTGTTAGATACCGCTACTACCATTGTGTCATATTACGCCCCCAACAACCAACCCAACTCTTTTCTCTCCCATTTACTACAAACAATAGACTCACATAAATTAGGCACTGTAATTATATGCAGAGATTCTAACCAGACTATCTTTCCCTTTCTAGATAAATCGCCAATACCACAGACTCAAAGGTCTGACAAACACTCTTTCTCAAAACTTATTATGAAATATAGTAGTAGATTCCTGGCGTGATTTGAATCTTACCAAGAGATAATACACGCATTACTCACATCCTCGTCGCTCATTCTCAAGGATTGACCATATATTTTTGACCAAAGGTATGGTGCCTGAAATTTTGACATCAAAAATTGTTCCCATAACATGGTCTGACCATAGTGCAATCTACACTGTTCTAGCTTCTACAATTCCAAAAGCACGTGACCCCACATGGCTACTTAGAGATTCTCTGCTCAAAAATTCAGCACATAGACATAGTATTGAACTCGCGCTTAAGGAATATCTAAAATATAATTCTACACCTGACATTTCCCCGACCACTCTATGGGAGGCACACAAACCTGTTCTCTGTGGCATGTGTTTGCGACAACCTGCACTATTCAATCGAGAATGAAAAGACCTATGTTGTAAACTAGAAACAAATTTTAATGCACATCACATGGCATTTCAACATAACCCTTCTTCAGCAGACAAAACCATTAAAAGATCACAACATAATTTCTTCATGAATGCAAACAATCCAAATATCCAGAGATGTATACTCTAAAAATCTTTTGAAAATCTTACAAAAATTGAAATCACATTTAACCAATTTATATTCATCTGACAATGAGTTGGATTCCTCTAAAGTGAATGATTTTTTTCTCTCACATTTCTCTTCCTTCATTATCCAAAATGATGAAGGAATCTGTGAAGGTTGGTAAGGTGACCAATGTTATTAAGAATCTGAAACGAAATGAGAGACCTGGTCCCAATGGATTTTCCGCTCTTTACTATCGAACATTTGCGGATACTTTATCGCCGGTTTTAACAGACACCTTCAATTCCCTCCTAGAAGGTCACACTTTTAGGAAGGAAACACTGACAGCAATCATTTGCATGCTTACCAAACCCGATACGGATGACACGGTTTGGTCAAATTACCGCCCTATTACTTTTTTTTTAACTTGGATATTAAAATTCTGGCCAAAATTCTTGCCAACAGATTAAACAAAATTATAGGTAATCTTATACACCATGAATCCCTATTCAACAAGCTAGTGATAACATTAGACGTGCAACCCTTTTGTCACATGCCGCTAAAATACTTTGTATACCCACCTGTTTTCCCTCTCTTGACATTAAGAAAGCATTTGATACGATATCATGGTCCTATATGCACTTTACCCTTAATAAATGGGGCTTTGGCCCACATTTTTTGCAATGGATATCTGCATTATGCCATAAACCTAGAGCTTATACTAAATATGCAGGTTACAAATCGGAAGAGTTTGCTATACAGAGGGGTACACGTTAAGGATGTCCACTCTCACCACTTTTGTTTGTATTACTCATTACTCATAACCTTATGGTTATATTACATAAATTTTCACTCATTTCAGGCCTGAGAGTCAATGTTCAAAAATCAGTGGCGTTGAACATCTCATTAACTGAAAAGGAGAAACGAACAATACAAGATTCACTACCCTTTAAATGGGCTGACCATAGCCTGCCATATTTGGGTGTCCAACTCACTGCCAGTCCCTCGGATCCATTTGCTGCTAACTATCCAGCTTTATTGAAAACAACCACAAGCAGTCCCCGAGTTACGAATACCCAAGTTACGAACAACTCCTACTTACAAACGGCCTCAAATGCCAGCCACTTGTGCTCCACTATGGTCCTGGATACCAGGGATGAGCCGAACACCCCCCTGTTCGGTTTGCACCAGAACATGCGATCAGGCAAAAAATTTGTTCGAACACGTGAACACCGTTAAAGTCTATAGGACTCGAACAAGAATAATCAGAAGTGCTAATTTTAAAGGCTTATATGCAAGTTATTGTCATAAAAAGTGTTTGGGGACCTGGGTCCTGCCCCAGGGGACATGTATCAATGCAAAAAAAAGTTTTAAAAACGGCCATTTTTTTCAGGAGCAGTATTTTAATAATGCTTAAAGTGAACCTGGGGGATGTCTATAGTATGCCTGTAAAGGGGCGCATGTTTCCCATGTTTAGAACAGTCTGACAGCAAAATGACATTTCAAAGGAAAAAAAGTCATTTAAATCTACTTGCGGCTATTAATGAATTGTCGGTCGGACAATACACATAAAAGTTCATTGATAAAAACGGCATGGGATTTCCCCACAGGGGAACCCCGAACCAAAATGTAAAAAAAAATGGCGTGGGGGTCCCCTTAAAATCCATACCAGGCCCTTCAGGTCTGGTATAGATATTAAGGGAAACCCCGCGGCAAAATTAAAAAAGAAAAAATGGCGTGGGGGTCCCCCTCAAAATCCATACCAGACCCTTCAGGTCTGGTATGGATTTTAAGGGGAACCCCGTGCCAAAAATTTTTAAAAAATGGCGTGGGGTCCCCCCAAAAATCCATACCAGACCCTTATCCGAGCACGCAACCTGGCAGGCCGCAGGAAAAGAGGGGGGGACGAGAGATCAGCCCCCCTCCTGAACCACACCAGGCCACATGCCCTCAACATTGGGAGGGTGCTTTGGGGTAGCAGCCCCCCCAAAGCACCTTGTCCCCATGTTGATGAGGACAAGGGCCTCATCCCTACAACCCTTGGCCGGTGGTTGTGGGGGTCTGCGGGCGGGGGGCTTATCGGAATCTGGAAGCCCCCTTTAACAATGGGACCCCAGATCCCGCCCCCATGTGAAATGGTAATGGGGTACAAAAGTACCCCATTACCATTTCACAAAAAGTGTCAAAAATGTTAAAAATGACAAGAGACAGTTTTTGACAATTCTTTTATTTAAAGTCTTCTTTTTATCTTCTTCGGGTCTTCTTCCTTCCTTCGGTTTCTTCCTCCATCTTCTTCTTCCTCTGGTTCTTCCTCCGATCCTCTGCTTCTTGCTCCGGTGTTCTCGTCTGGCATCTTCCTCCGCGGCGTCTTCTTCCCCGCTTCGTTCTTGGGCCGCTCCGCATCCATGGGAGGCTCCCACTGTGTGACGCTTCTCTTCTTCTGACACTTCTTAAATAACGAAGTGCGGGGCCACCCGGTGACCCCGCCCCCCTCTGATGCATGAGGACTTGACGGAGACTTCCCTGTGGCTTTCCCTGTGACGTCAGAGGGGGCGGGGTCACCCAGTTATGTAACAAAAAGGAATAAAAGTAAAAGGAATCAGTACGCTGGAAAAGAATAAAGAAGTAGTTATCCGCTCTGCTGAAAAGGGGGGGGGGGGTGTGGACATTATGAGTAAATCATACTTTAAAGGAGAAATGGAACGCTTGTTATCTGATGTGAATACATATCAGGTTTTAAGAAAGGACCCTGTCATTGAATTTAAATATGAATTGCCAATGCTTATTGCATTTGGTATCTCACAAAGGGTTCTGAATAAGAAGGAGGCGTTGTACTTGGACCGTAGTGCCTGCAGGAGACCGATAATCTATTTTCTACCCAAGATTCACAAGGATTCTGGGTCTCCTCCAGGCAGGCCTATAGTAAATGGTATAGACTCTGTTTCTGCACGCCTGGGCCAATATATTGATTATTTCTTGAAACCGTTAGTGTGTACTACCACAGCCTACTTGAAGGACACGAGACACATCATCCAAATTATGGATAACATTCCCTGCAAGGATAATAGTCTTCTTGTAACGGCTGATGTTAGTTCGTTATACATGATCATAGGCCACCAGGATGCTCTCATTTCGGTGCAATGGGCTCTTGATAGGTCCACTTTACCATCCGCTCTTTTTATTAAAGGCTTTAGATTTCTGTCTTGCCAGAACTTATTTCTGAAACGGTGGAAAGTTCTTTTTACAATACTCGGTGTCGCCATGGGCGCCCGTTTTGTGCCCAGTGTTGCTAACATCTTCATGGCATTATGGGAGGAGAACTTTGTCTTTGGTAGCAGACAGACCCAGTTGGTCTGCTACCAAAGATATATTGATGATGTCATCATGGTGTGGGAGGGTGACCTTGTGAGCCTTCAGCTGTTCATGTCCAAATTGAATGCAAATGACAAGAACGTAAGGTTGACTTGGAAAGCGGATTCCTCTTGTGTAGCATTTCTGGATCTTGAGATTTTTAAGCTGGGTAGTTCTTTCAAGACCCAAAACCATTTCAAGCCAACCGATCGAAATGGATATATATCCATGGACAGCTGTCACCCACCACTCATGGCTGTATAACATCCCCAGAGGCCAATTTATTCGCCTACGGCGAAATTGCACTTTGGATTCAGATTATTTTTCCCAGGCCAAGGTATTGGCCAACCATATTTTACAAAAGGGATACACTCAAGAACAGATAGCTAGTGAAATTAACAATGTTGGAAGTATGGACCGATCGTCTTTAGTCACAGGTTCCGATACCAGTAGGAAGAAGCAAAATAACTTTGAGTACAATGTAATATTAGATTATAACATACAGCACAAACAATTTGAAAAGATAATTTTGAAGCACTGGGAAATTCTGAAGAGAGACCGGATATTAGGCACTGTGCTACCTTCACGCCCCAGATTCATATATAGGAGACCGCCCACCTTGAGAGACAGGTTCGCCCCAAGTGTGGTTGATCCGCCTATTATCAAAGAGAATCGAATTTTCAATTTTTATCAGGATTCTATGCCTGTGTACAGCTTGTAAGAAGTGTAAACGTAACCTGAAAAAGAGGAAAGAATTTATTGCCTCAGCGACCAATAAAAAATATGAAATAAAGAATCTCATTACATCCGATACGGTTGTTTACATGTTACAATGCAATTGTGGACTCCAATATGTGGGGAGAACTTCCCGGCCTATGGGTGTCCGTATAGGCGAACATGTTAACAACATTATTAAACATTATTAAAGGCCTTGTAACACATAATGTCTCCAAGCATTTCAAAATCTTTCATAATCAGGACCCGAGATGCCTGCAATGCACTGGAGGGGAGGCAATTACATTAGACAGTTGAGCCAATGTGAATCCCTGTGGATTCATGAAACCAAGGTTGGGGTTCCTAGGGGGTTAAATGTTGAATTTGACCTCAACTGTTTCATATCCGATAAATAAGACTGGTATGCTCTTTAATTTTTTCTGAAATAATTCTGTTTGCATTTTTCTCCTGTTTTTGCCTTACATTTAGTATTTTAATATTTATCCTTTTTTTGCTCTATGAGTGTTAAAGAGATGGCTGCGGGTACATATTGTCCGTATTTTAGCTATTGGGTATTGCCAAGTTGGTAATTATCCTATTTTAAGTATTTTACTATTTAGTAAGCACTGGTGTCCCCGCTAGGTATAATGTCCGGATTAAGTAATATCTATTTCCGGCATTAAAGCCTTCCCTGCTGACAACTGTTGCTCTACATTAGCTGCTGGGTGACCTCCAGCTCCACCCCTTGCTGACGAAGTCCAATAGGACGTAACGCTGCGTATGGGGGCGGAGCTTGTTCTGCGGACGTCACCCGCTGCCACCTCTATGCAGTTGGTCTATAGATCGGCTTTTACTGTAAAGTTTTTTTGTTTTGTTTTTTTTTACAGCACATGTGTAACAAACATCAGAAAACATAGATCATGAATTCGTTTACAGAATGAGTTTAGAAAGAAGGAAAAGAACTTTTAGGGAAAAAATTCCTATCCGGGTCCAGGGATCGTCGGCATATTGTTGAAGCCAATATAGGGTAGAGAACCCAACACCCCTCTGGGAGAGGGTCTTAACAATCTAGGGGTTTAGACTCCCTTGGCAATTTATTCTGTGTGCTGCCATTTATTCGGTGTGGGGTATGTGATTGGTACATGTATACATGGGAAGACTGCGTCTGAAAATTTGGGGTCTCGCTTTATTCGTGTTGGACACTCTCCCGAATCTCTGGTACATAGTTCTCAAGTTGTGTTTCTGAATATTATGAGGTGTGGGTGAATTGCAGGCTCATAGTCACTATGAGAAACCAGGCATGGGAGAAGAATGAGGATGGGAGAGGAGGGGGGGGGACAGGTGTGAAGGGTAGGTAGGGCATGAAGGAAGGATGGGACAGGTGGGGCCGGGTGGTCTTTGACTCCTCCATATGAGGGTGGAAATGTCTGGATAATTCCATAATGTGTGATTATAGGACTATTAGGGGATAAGACCTCAGTGAGGTGGGGGTAAAGGGTAATTATTCTCTGGGCTGTACGTGTGGGTGATAACCTTGGTCAACCGTGTCGTTTTTATGTAGGAGAGTTCAAAGTGGACTTGTATTCAGGCAGAGTCTTAAAGTGGGTCCAGCACGCCCACTTGTGGCTAAATTTCGCTGGTGTATCTTGGGCGATATGTATGAGTTTTTCCATTTCTTCTATCTTGTTTATTCTGGTGAACCATTCCGCCAGAGTGGGGGTCTTGTTTGATTTCCAGTGTATGGGGATGCATTGTTTTGCTGCATTGATCAGGTACATCATGAGTGACTTGTGGTATGTGTTGTATGGGTGGGGGATAGGTGAAGTAGGAATTGAGCTGGGGTGAATTCTAGATTATAGGTGGTGATCTGACCAATCAACTTGTGAACCTCTGACCAAAAAGTTTGGAGGGGGGTGCAGGACCACCATATATGGAGTAAAGTGCCCTTTTCCTGGTGGCACCTCCAGCATGTTTCAGGAATATTGGTCTTGAATTTGTGTAGTAATGCTGGGGTATGGTACCACCTCGACAATATTTTGAATCCATTCTCTTGAGTGGATACATTGATTGAACCTTTATGTATGTGCGAGAATATTCGCTCCCAGCTCTCTTCCGTGATTTGTATGGAAAGATCCCTTTCCCATTTTTTGCAGAACTGACTGTCGTTTGCTTTGAGGTCAGTAAAAAGCATGTTGTGTATTTGAGAAATAAGGTGTGTTTGTGGAGTTGATTTGGTGCATAATATTTCAAAGGGTGTGAGTTGTCTGGAGCAATGGCCCGTCCTGTCAAGCGTTTGGAGGTAGTGTGCTATCATTAGATATGTCCATTGCGGGATAGGCGTTTTTTCGGAGCGTGTTGCCAGTTGCGTCCTGGGGATAATTTTACCCTGATGGAGGAAGTGAAGGGCTCTAGTTTGTCCATTTGGTACGTTGTCATCTAGGAACTGATGGTGCATGCCTGGGGGGAAGTCCGGGTTCAGTTTAATTGGTGTTAGTGGACTAGGGGTGGAAGAGAGCGAAACGGTTTTGCAGGTTGAGTGGAAGCAGCGTAGGGTGGGACCAATCGTCGGGTGAGTTTTGATCTCTTGTGGGATTTGGCTAAGAGAAATCTACGGGAGTGATTTACATTCTAATTTCGTAAAGGAGGCTTCCAGATAAACCCATTCTTTCTGTTGGGTGTGAACATTCCAGTCAACTATCCTGGTAAGATGGGTAGCTATGTGGTAATTGGAAATGTTGGGAAGACAGGGTTTTCGGGCGTGAGAGCAAGCGGTGGTTGATTCTGTGTTTGTGTTTACCCCATAAAAACTGAGAGCTGATCTGTCTGTATGACCTGAAGAATAGAGGAGGAATCTGTATCGGGATCGTCTGTAGTAAATATAAAATCCGGGGGAGGGCGTTCATTTTTAGTATGGCCGCTCTGCCGAACCATGAAACTGTCAGTTTGTTCCAAGTTTCAAAGTCGGAGGCTAATCTGTTTAAAAGGGGGAGAAAATTTTTAATGTAAAGGTCTGAAAGTGTGGGTGGAATATGTATCCCTAGGTATGCTAAAGTGTCTTGTTTCCATTGGAATGGGAAGTTGTGTTTACATTGGTCTACTATGTTTTGGGTTAGTGATATATTAAGAGCGAAAGATTTAGAGAAGTTAATCTTCATATTGGATAGGGATTGGAAGAACTTAAATTCTGATAGTAAAATTGGGAGGGTGGTTAACGGTTGTGAAAGGAATAATAGTATGTCGTCCGCGTACGCTGCATACTTATATTCTTTTTCTGGTGAATGAATTCCCTTTATGTCTGGATTATGTTTAATTTTCCTTAGAAAGGGTTCTAGGGTTAAGACAAACAGGAGGGGTGACAGTGGGCACCCCTGCCTCGTTCAATTGCGGATCGGGAAGGCGTTTGACAGAGTACCGTTTATCCTAACTTTCGCTGCTGGAGTGCTATATAACGACATAATAAAGCCAATCATCTGAGGACCAAGTCCTATGGCTTGTAAGACTGCAAGAATGTAGTCCCAAGATACTCTGTCGAACGCCTTCTCCGCGTCCAGTGACAAAAAAAATCCTTTTTGTTTGGTGCGTGTAATTAGATGATGAATGTTAATTTCTTTGCACGTGTTATCCCTGGCTTCTCTTCCAGGGATAAAACCAACTTGATCCTGGGATATGATGGACGGGAGAAGTGTTAACAATCTGTTGGCTAATATTTTGGAGAAGATTTTGATATCCACATTTAACAGGGAGATCGGTCTATAATTACCCGTGTGTAATGGGTCCTTACCTTCTTTAGGGATGACTACTATGTGGGCTTCTAACATTCCACTTGTGATGGGGGTTGTAGGGGAGAGAGAGTTAAAGGTCCTTAGAAATGGAGCTTGAAGGGTGTCCGTAAACGTTTTGTAATAGGCGGCCGGAAGGCCATTAGGGCCAGGGCTTTTACCGGGTTTAAGTTGTTTGAGTGCCTGGGACCATTCCAAAGAGGAAATTGGTGAGTCTAGAGATACTGCTATCTCTGGGGATAGTTTCTTGGGGACATATAGGTCTAAGAATGATTTAATGTTTTAGTTTCTTACTGATGCAGGGGTAGATGTTGGTTCTAATGTACTTAGGTCATAAAGGGAGGAATAGTATTTCGCAAATTCCTGTGCTATTTCTTCATTTTGTGTGATGGTCTTTCCGGAGGTGGATTGTAATTTATATATTGTGTTATCAGCTCTTTGTTTACGTAAGGCCCGTGCTAGCAATCTGCCACTCTTGTTACCAAACTCATAGAATAGTTTGTGCGAGAGGATGAACTTTTTTTTAAGGTTAGAGTAGATTTCTTCTTTGATGAGTGAACGGATCTCCGTTAGTTCAAAATGGGTGCTTTGTGCTAGTGTTTGTTTGTGGGATGCTTCTAGTTTTAGGTTGTATAGATTGGCTTTCTTGGCTTTTCTGATGTAGGCGGAAAGGGATATTAATTTCCCTCTTATGACGCATTTGTGCGCTTCCCATTGCGTCAGAGGGGACGTGTCCGGGGTGACATTTTCTATGAAGTAATTCTTCAGGCAGGAACGTATTTCATCTACCTGTATTTCGTCTGTTAGGAGTGTGTGGTCTAATTTCCACAAGTAGGGTCTTTGGGGTGCGTCCGAGAGATTGAGCGACATTGAGATGGGGTGGTGATCTGAGAATGACATGGGGTCTATGGTTGCTGATGAGAGAGTGGGGAGGTCAGGTTGTGATATGAATAGGTAGTCAATACGGGAATATTTATTATGGGGTGCTGAGAAGAAGGTATAATCCTTGTCTTTTGGGTGTAGGGTTCTCCACGAGTCGTGCAGAGATAGTTCTTGCAGACAATTTTTGATTTGTTTTAAGGCTGTGTACGGTAGGTGGGATTTACCTGTTGAGGAATCTACTATAGGGTCAAGGGGGATATTAAAATCTCCCCCCAGAATCAGAAGGCCTTCTTGAAAGGATATTAGTTCTCTCGTTTTTGTGCAGAAGAATGAAACTTGAGATGTGTTGGGGCTATAAATGTTTGCTAGAGTGATTGGTCTGTTTTTGTGTGTTCCTTTGATAAAGATGAATCTGCCTTGTGTGTCTATTAATGTGTCCGAAATTTGCAGGAGTGTATTCTTGGAAAGAAGAATGGAAACTCCTTTTGTCTTTGAAGAGGGTGTAGTGGCGTGATAGCCATGGGGGAAGAAGTGGTTCGTCAGTTTGGGGGTGTTTGCGCTAGAGAAATGAGTCTCCTGTATGAAGATTATGTCTGCCTTAGAGCTACGCATTTGAGCCAGTAGCTGCGAGCGCTTCTCAGGGATGTTGAGGCCCTTTGCATTGATGGATATGACTTTCAGCGAGTGGGTAAATGGGGGTGCCTGACGAGGGGCCATTGTTAACCCTAGTGAACTTTGATATCTAAGTTTGTAAAAGTATTTAGGAGGAGTCAGAGATTGGGTTGTGGGTGTGTTTTGGGGTGAGGGTCAAAGTATAGCGGTGTAGGGTTAAGGAGAAGATTTGGTGTAGGGGACTTAGGGGAGGGTGTGTAGAAGTATGATTTCAGGGGGGGTATATTGGTGTACCGGTAGTGTGAGCTGGCCTGCAGACCCACTTAAGGGTTATGGGGGGACCGGTATGAGTCAGCTAGAATCACTGGATTCTGCTGAGAGTGGGAGTGGGAGGTGTCGCTCGGAGAAAGAAGAGCGTCTCGTGTTCCATAGAGGTCATGATGAGCTAACTACGTGGTCGCCTAATATGCGAGTCAGGACTTCATTTAAGGTTTTTGAAGGGATCTAGCTGCGAGCCCGATCAGAAACCTAGTTGTTTTCTGACTATGGTGTGTTAAAGTTAGTATCGCATCCTTAGTTTAGGGGATTTATAAGTTGTGAGGGGAGATCTAGGTATCGTGGACGTAAGAGGTTGTTTTGTTTGAACAGAGTATTGAAGAGAGTTGACCGTTTCACTAATGTGTGTTCTTTAAGTGTGGAATGGAGACAATCTGCCTCTTATGTCAAGAGGATTGAGGTTGGCCGGTGTTAAGGTGAGTAGGGTAGATATTGTTGTCTACGCATACAAGGCTATACAGGCCTCTGGTATAGTTCTGGAGTGTGTATGTGTTCTAATCTCTGTTAGCCTGGAGACATATAAAACATTGAGCAAACTTGCTCGGTTGCAAACTTAACAAACTTAACTGAACAGAAAAAATAACAGTGATAATTGTACCTGCAGAAGAGAAAATGGATCTTCACCACTCTCTATCTGGTATCAAGAGGGGCGTGCTCAGTCGTGGTCTATGGGTAAGGATCCAGTGGGTTGCCCTCCACAGGTGGTTAAATATTAAGTACTATAAATTTGATGATGGAGGGCAAGTGAAATTTTGAGTATACAGAGTGTGTGGGTATAGATTTTCTTGGTAAAAATCACTTACTTGAGCCCGCCCCTGTCGAATTCCAGAACGATTGAGGCATTCCAAGTTTTCTAGGAATTAGAATTTAGAGTTATTCGCCAGATAGGAAAGCATGAGAAAAACTAGGGAGGGACGGGGTTGTGTGATATGGCCTCTAAACGTAAACCTAACATTAGTACTTCTGCACCTAGGTAACCAGAAAATTGTTGTTGACAGGATAAGCAACCCTCACTGGAGAGAGTATGCTATGGGGTGTGTCTCAGAACTAATTCTTTCGAGGGGGAGAAGGCTAGGGAGGAGGCCCTGAGAGATGAAAATAAGACAATGGGGGGAAGAAAACATGGGCATGCAAGGAGAAGCAAGAAATTGGAAAGACAGATATATTTACTGCGTGAGTCCATGAAAGTATGTCAGAACAGCTTCTCTTGATCATCTAATTGGTCTTCATCTGGGATCCAGATCTGTGTGGGCGGACAGTACACGTACTTCTGGTCGAATCTACTGTGTTGTACGAGTGAAGATAGAAGTGTTGAATCCCAGGGGACACGGGGGGTCTTTATCCATAATTCTGTGCAGATCTTTATGGTTATAGGAAATGTCATTGACTTCCAGTGGTGTTGTCTTGACTGAGGTGGCGAAGGATCATGGGTGATATATCAAATCTGAATGAGTGGTGGGGCTGTCCAACGTTATGGCGGTGCGTGGAAGAGTGAGTAGGCCTTATTGGGCTGCTTCGTGCAGGTACTTGTAAACATTTTGCGGGGATGAATGGCCATTGAGGTTACTTTCAGACTGTCTTAAGAGTCAAACAAAAGGATGGAAAGTACTTTACCATTCCATTAGGTGATCCTGGCTCTGCGATGTGCAGGGGAAGCTGTGAGGCTGCCATTCCTCAGCAAGCCTGGATCTCGTGGCGGAGAAAAATGTGACCCTTGATGATGTCGGCGACGTCCAAGGTGGAAGTTTCCTGCTTCTGCTATGCCGTCCATTGATGTGGCTCTGTGCATCTGAGGGAGACGGAAATCACTGTACCAGTCCGGCAGAGCGACGATCGGGATATCCAATGTAGAGCAGAAGTGTTCTAAGTCTTCCGGGACCCTGAGGAGGGCTGTGCGGCCTTGATGTGATGCAGACAATCCAAAGGGAAATTTCCAGCGATAGACGATAGATCTGGCTCGCAGAGTGTCTAGTAGTGGCCTTAATTCGCATCTTCTCTGCAGGGTAATGTTGGAGAGATCTTGGTAAATCTTTATATTTGAGCTTTGAAAGATTATCTGATTTCGATTTCTGGAGGATCTCAAAATATCCTCTTTTAGTGAGAAATCTATGAGGCAGCAGACGGTGTCCCTGGGGGGATCTGTGTCTCTCCCCCTTGGTCGTAGCGCCCTGTGTATGCGTTCAAAGACTACTGGGGCATCTTGGGGTCTGTCCAGGAGTTTGTTTACAATGGTGGTGACTGCTTGAGCTAACTGTTGTGAATCGACCGATTCTGGTATCCCTCTGAATCGGAGATTACGGCGTCTCCCGCGATTGTCAAGATCCTCCATGTGGTGGTTTATGTCTCTCAGGTGTATGGCGTGAGACTCAGTGAGCTGTTGTACATGACACAGGGAGGCCTCATATCGCGTCTGGGTCGTTTCGACCTCTTCAACTCTGATTGAGATTGCTTGTAGATCAGACCGCATGCCTGATATGGCTGCCATTAGAGTGTTCTTAATGTCTGCTGCAACATTATGGTGGTCATCTAGATTGACTGCGGGTGGGTGCCTCTGCTCTGTCCCCGTGCTAGCTTTGTTCTGTGTGCCTCAGCCGGGAGTAGTGGCGCTCTGGGGCTGCGATTTACTTGAGGCCGCTGGCTGAGCGGCCTGCATGGCGCCTCTGGGCCGGGAGCGGAAGATCTCCGGAATAAGTTCTTCCCGCGGGGGATTTTGGTTCCGAGGGGATCTGGATCGAGATGCGAAGGTACTGCGAGCTGTCCTTACCATAGCAGAGAGTTGTATGGTGGCGGATCGCTAATGAAGATAGACCTCATGGACGGGACTTCAGCACAGTGCGTCCATCTTAGAGCGGCTCCCTACTGTAAAGTTTTTATCCATTTGCGCTAGCTAGCACTGTCATTTTTTTTATACTATGTGACCAATAAACGGAGTAAACTTAGAGTGTTTCCTTTGCCTTTTTTGGAACGCTGTACACCATTATTTCATCGGCTTCTGGAGGCTATTTGAAGGTTGCCCCTGCCTGACTGGATTTCCTTGCTGGATAGGAGTTCCACACAGTGGGATTGAGGACCGCACAAACCTGGGAGGTTTGCAACATCCCTGTGGGTATACATGCGCTTTTGACCTTCTGTGGCAGGGAGGTCCACCATTTCTGGTAAGAGTATTTGGGCTTTTTTGGTGAAGGATACTGTCACTGCACACCAGAAGGACTTCTTTCCCCCTATTTTCACATGAGGGATCTTGCCATTCCTTTTGTCGGGTGCTTGGAACTTCAATATGATTAGTCTTTTCTTTTTTATTTTGTTCTTTTATTTAGTTTTTTGCGCTGCACTTACCTTGATTGTATTGTATTTCTGTTAGGTATTTTGTGATTGCCTGTAGTGTTCAGCTTGCAATTTTTATGTTTATTTCATTGTGTTTGCGCCGATTGTCCTTTTGGTTTTTATTTTCTAATAGAATAATCAAACATTTTTGAGGCTATTATACTAGACCCAATAACAGCTCTCCTAAATTTAAAACCAGACTTTCTCACACAATTTAAACTATTGCTTATATTCTTGACAGCCGCAAAGCAGACAATAGCTAATGCATGGAAAACACCTATATTGAACATTGCAGAAACCAAGCTCAGAATAAATCAATCATTTATACATGCTAAGAAAGACACTCTAGATAAAGATAATTTGAAGACGTTTGACAATTTATGGAAACCATGGATCAAACACTGCATACCAGAAAACTTTGACAATCGAGTACTCTATTCATGGTAATTGACGCATGCAACGGGAATCCTGCGTTGCATCAGAGGGGGGCGGGGTCACCTGTGCACGTCACTGGGAAACTCCCGCGTTTCCCCTTGTCAGAGGGGAGTGGGGTCACGTGATGGGTGGCCCCACCCTCAGCTACATAAGAGCTGTCAAGCTGCGTCATTGGCTGGGTGCCTCCGGTGGAGGCAGGATCTTGTGCGTGCTTCTCGCTGGAGTCGCTGGAGATCATCCATCGCTGGAGATTGAGAATTGGATTACATCGCTGGAGTAGGAGCATGGATTTATTGGATTATATCGCTGGAATCTCTTTTTTATTTTTTATTATTTTATTCTTAATAAAGGACTTGCCCCAAGCCGTCTCCTGTGGTTTTTTAACATTTTGACACTTTCTTTTTTGTGAAATGGTAGGGGATGAGTCACCCAGTGAGCTTACCATGTAGTCCTCCCCTTGTGACATCATCGGCCAGGAGCATGCTGGGGTCGATGTTGAGAGCATGTGGCCTGGTATGGTTCAGGAGGGGGGGGGGGTGCAGTAATTACCGCATTATTGAAACTTTACGGCAGTATTATTTACTGCACAATTCTTAGTGATTTGAACATTTGCACATTTGTTTCCGCATGCGTTATTTTACCGCATTTGTTTCAGCGTTATTTAGCTCTTATTGAATTGACCCCCAGGTAACCAAATATAATTTAGGAGGGTATACAATTTGAATGGAATTTGTAATAAAATGTACAAAAAAACATTAGAATTATCAAGCACTTGCCTAATGCTGGCCATACACTATAGGAAAAATCGTTCAAACCCATTCGGCCGTGAGAGCAAATGATAGTGCCATCATGTAATGACTGATAAATCGTTCAATGGATATTTATTTTTTTTTTTTTTCGTTTTTTCACATCTACCTAGTGCAAACAGTTTGGACAAGAAACACATTAACCTTTCAATTTATCGTTCATTTGGCAGAAAATTTCCAAACTCATCCTTTTTGGCTCAAAATGTCCAAACCGATTTGTGCCCATTAACTGGCCGAAAAACTAACTGTCTAAATGACTGAATTTCGGCAGATTTTTCGTGTAGTGTATGGCCAGCATAAGCAAGCTCAGAGGCACTTCCTGGCGATTTCAGCAGGCCCATATCCAGCAAACAGACAGGGCCAGATCCAGCAAACAGACAAAATCTATCAAAGAGACGGCCCAATCCAGCAGAGATGGCCCAAATCCAGCAAAGAGACAGACCAGTGCAGCAAAGAGACAGTGCCAATTGGCAGCATTGTCAATTCATTTACCAAAAAAATGGTTAAAAAAAAATTTAAAAAATGGTCTCCACCCATGGTCGATCTGCGCCACACCTCTGCTACACAGCAATAACGACTTCACTGGTGCAGGTGTGCCAAAACAAGCTGCCGGTCAGCAGGGAAAGGCAGAGTGGCGCGCAGATCATTCCGCCTTCCACTCTCTCACTGCAACCCGAGTTAAATTGCATCTCCTGCTCGCCTGCATGATTACTCCAAAGCAGCAGACTTTGCTCCCAGTGCCTCCCACACTGTCTCTGGTGTAGGTGCGGGAACTTCGTTACTGTTTATATAGTGCCATCATTTTACGCAGCGCTTTATATATATATTTTACAGTCACATCAGGAGCTTATAATCTAGTGTCCCTAACTCAAATTCACACACACATACAAGGGCCAATCTAGACAGGATCCAATTAACCTACTAGACATGTCTTTTCAGAGTCCAGTGGGAGGATATTGGAGTACACGGAGGAAACCCATGCAGGCACACGGAGAACATGCAAACTTCATGCAGGTGGTGCAGTGGTTTGGATTTGATCCGAAGACCTTAGTGCTGCTCAAGTAAAACTTGAGCACATAGAATCTGGTGCGACTGTGCATAGTAACCAACCAGTTTCAAGATTTTTTTGGCAAAGCTTAATTGAACAAGCTGAAGTTAGAAGCTGATTGGCTACCATGCACAGCTGCACCAGGTTCTGTGTGCTCCAGTTTTAGTTAATCTCCCCGTCTGTCAAGTTCAGTTCCCCTACACTCCTTTTTTTTTCATCTTTCCAAAGTCCATATGCTCTACCCCCTCCTTTTTTTCCTGTTGTTCCAATGTCCACCCTCCTATGCCCCCTACCCCCACCCCACCTACTTTTTTCTGTCTCTCCAAAGTCCATTCTTCTATCTCCTGCAGTCCAGCCTCCCCTCCCCCTTATTTTTGTCGCTACTGTCCAGTCCTCCACCCCCACTTTTCTGTCTCTCCAAATTCTAGTCCCCTTCCCCCTTTTTTTGTCTCTCCATAGTCCAGCCACCCCTCCCTCCCTCTCATTCTTTCCAAAGTCCAGCCCCTGTTTTTCTAGCCCCACAAATTTCAGTCCCCATTTGACTAATTTTTCTGTCTCTTCAAAGTCTAATCCCCCTTTTCTCTATCACCCCAAAATCCCCCTCCTATTTTTTGTCTCCCCAAATTTAAGTGCCCATTTTTCTATCTCTCCAATGTGCACCCCAACCACTGCCCCTCTTCCTATTTTGTCTCCAAAGTCCAGTCACCACCTGCCAACTGTCCCTGAAAAGTGATCCAACATTGATCTCTCTTCAGAAGGCACAGCATGTGTGAGCCAGCCTTAATATTAGTATTTTATACCAAAAAAGTGTAGATAGTTACTTTGACGCCCTAAAAGAAAAAGACGCCTGAAAGACGCCCTAAGCTTAAAAAAGAACATGAGCTTTTTTGGTGAAGATTACAAGCGTTTTTCTGCCTTTTACATTGGTGACCGGAACAAAATCGTGGCAAAATTGCAGTAAAAACCGTGGCAAAATCGCGCGACTTTGAAACGCTCAGTTGTGAATGCAGCCTAATGGGCCGTACACACGATTGGATTTTCCGACAACAAATGTTGGATGTGAGCTTGTTGTCGAACCGTGTGTATGAAGTCCAACCGTGTGTATGCTCCATAGAACATTTGTTGTGGGAATTTCCGCCAACAAATGTTTGAGAGCAGGTTCTCAAATTTTCCGACAACAAGACTTGTTGTCGGAAATTCTGAGTGTGTGTACACAATTCCGACGCACAAAAGTCCACGCATGCTCGGAATCAAGCAGAAGAGCCGCACTGGCTTTTGAACTTCATTTTTCTCAGCTCGTCGTATGTGTTGTACGTCACCGTGTTCTTGATGTTCGGAATTTCCGACAAATTTTGTGTGACGTGTGTATGCAAGACAAGTTTGAGCCAACATCCTACAGAAAAAAATCTGCGGTTTTGTTGTTGGAAAATCATATCGTGTGTACAGTACATAGCATTAGAGTTCATAAAAGTGGATTCTAACCTGTGAACAATAGCTCAGCTGCAGTAGCCGGCTTTGTGCAGGGGCTCAGGAGAACTGTGAGCAGGTTGTATCTGGGAGGACCTAGGGAGCCCTGTGTGGCAGTTCAGGAAGGAGGATCATGAGCATAGTATCAACAGCAGTCTTGGGGGGGGCATGACTGAACACAGCCCACCCCAGCACCCCCCCTTGATCCATCTGCGTTTTAGATACACATATAAAAGCCTAATGTAAACAATCTTACCAATGTTTTTTTTTGTTTTTTCTAGAAAGATCCTGGTAGCTAGAGACAATGGCACTTGTGATGGAACCGTCCAGCACCCAGCTTGGGTGATTCCATAAAGGTGATTCCTCCAGTCTGTACCCATTAACCAGGTGTTATAGCTGAATATTGCACCAAAGAATAGATGGCACTAGCTTGGATGCAAACTGGAACTCACTTTATTGAAAGTGCACACAGAATTTATATAAACAAAGAATGGGAGTTTGGGGACTTTAAAATGAGGTCCACGGACAACGAGGAGGTGGGTGGAATGAAATAGTATTTATTGATCATGGAACCTGTATCAAAACATGTCACCAACATGAACCATATGTAAGAAAAGAACATTATAATAAATGTCATTCCATAAATATTCATACGCACATATGTATGGGCGCATGCAATAAGGCATCAAGAATACATCAAATATGTCAACTAGAAGCCACATGATGGTCTCAAGTGATCGATTAATACATACAATGAATACACATATATATATACACATAAAAGCAGCACTTGGCAGTGATAATAAAACTTATATGAAACCGTAGAACCATAATTTGATTGAAGAAGAATGTTCTGAGTTAATGGTAAGATGTGAGCATGTATCTGCGTAACAAAATGGCCGACACGTTTCGTGTAAACCACTCATCAGCGACAGGATGCTTAAAAATATCTATGGAAGTGTAGTAAAGTCAACAATTAATCTATATGCAACTGATTGTAGCAAGGAGAGGTAAGTATGCGCCCCCTGAGTACTTACATAGAATCAGTGCAGGGAGGTGTGGTGATGATGGAGCCAAGGCCAGAATAGTAGTCCTTGCCGGGAGCTGAGGTGGTAGAACCGTGCACTGGTGGGGCGCATACATAGAGCCCCCCACATACACAGAACCCGGAGCACTAGGTCTAGAGATGAGACAGTACCGTGCCAGTAATGACTGCCAAAAGGGATCTGAGAAAAAGGGGATGCATAATCAGTATATCATAATGTGCTAATAAAATGAGTAAAAAATATATGCATCAAATGAAGGGAAAAATAAGAATTGAAAAAGTCAAAGCGAAAAAAATGAAATGGGATGAAAGAAAAAGAAAAATTAAATCACATCCAATTCCCATAGAATGTGGTATGAACAAAAAAGGCAGCAGAAACAGTCCTGATTGGTCAGGACTGATAAATGAAAAAAAGAAAAAAAATGACTGGCTGTAATCATATATAGGTGGGGTAGCCTAGTAATAGCTTACATGTTTCCCAGAAGAATAAACGAGTGCTGTGGTAAAATCTGTCATCATCTGTTTGTAGCACCCAGACTGTGTCGGGAGCAGCCATATATGTATACTCACTCCAACCACGTGCACGCTGACTAACACCAGCGTCACGCAGGCACGGCATGTGCATGGAGGGGCTCTGACATGGGCAAGAAGCACCGCCCACAGGGGATGCCCACATGACCCAGCTGACCGGCCGAGATGGAAAACCTGGTGTCTGTGCGTCGTGATGCCAGATATGACATCACACGTGCGGCAGGATGCGTGGCGCCAATGCGCTGTGGGCACCCGCCCGTCCCACCAGGCATATGCTCACTCCTGCCCGGTCCTGATAGGGCGGGAGGGAGTGGAGACACGCAGAGCGCATCGCAGCTCCCGGACATCAGACAACACACCAGCCCCGGTGATCCAAGAGCCACATCAGTCCCACATAAATAAATGTGTCACAGCTATGCTGCATAATCTCATGGACACACAGTAATTGTGTCAACAGAGAATTTATATACCACATATCCGGTAGGGCCTGATTACATTGCCCTAACAATATAAACTGTAAACGGTAATATAATTAACATAGCTAAGGACAGCCAACATACACATAATGCTAATCCACGTCTAGCAACTAATAGCTGACAGTGATCCAATTAACATGATTTAACAACTAGTCATTTAAACAAACCTAAGTGCCCAGTCCATTCAGCAGCCAGCTCACCACCCTGGATATACAAAGTACATTCAACATTATCATAAGCATAAAAACATCCCACAATGGTTAAAAAATTAGGTAAATTGGTCACAATATGAATCACATTAGACAGGCAGAAACAATAGGTGACTCAATTAACAATGGGAATGTACACCTAGGAGGCACACAATGGGAGAGACGTACTTAACAAAAAAAGACACATAGCACCATAACAAACAGACTATAGCAGGAGACCCCAGTATTGGGTTGCTTTAAGATGATCATATTAACATCTACTAGGAGTATCAAAGTCTAAAGCAGTCATTGCTGGGTTAAGCATAGAGACCCAAAGCATGCATATGAGTCCTCCAGTTCCCAGAGTCTGAGTTTTGGGAAAACATGGACTTGAATCCGAAGCAAGACCACTCCAAGGGTCCCCCAGGCACACACCTCCCAAAGAGTAGTGTTCCCTTAAAAGCCAGGGCCCATAGTCAGTAGGCAAGAGGCCACCCTGCAGTCTAATCCAAAAGCCCCTGTTCTCGTTGGGTCTGGCACAGCACTGATTTACTAAAGCTATTGCAAATGCACGAAAACTGCTCAGTAACACAAGTGCTAAAATTTGCGCTTCCCCATATGTATTTAATTTCTATTTTAATTTAAGAACCTGGATCAGAGGGTGTGTAAGAGATGCACATCAAGGGCAGTTATGCCATGGGGCATAAGGTTTAAAATTGAATCATCATGCAGGTACATGTTGTACATGATTTTTCTAACACACTGTCCATACAGGTAAATAATCATAAAAGGGAGTAGAACACCCATGTAGAGGGCGCATGTGCGGCAGTCTGAGGTGAAGGTAATGTTATCTTAGAGCTCCGCTCCTCGGGAGTTTTCATTGGAGGACTACAGGTCCCAGTGAACCAGCAAGTATCCCAAAACTGCAGAAAATCCTACCTAATACTGTCAGCTTCACTGACAATGGTCTTGAGAGCTCCTAAATTAAAGCAGGAAAAACGAAGGAAACGGCACACAGGCTGGCGGCTGGAATGGCGGCGGCATCCTCTCCCCCACAGCACAGGGGTGAATACACTAAAAAATCTTTACCTCACAGTCAGCACAGCGGTTAATACACTGGAAAATCTTTACCTCACAGTCAGCACAGTGGTGAATACACTGGAAAATCTTTACCTCACAGTCAGCACACCGGTGAATACACTGAAAAATCTTTACCTCACAGTCAGCACAGTGGTGAATACACTGAAAAATCTTTACCTCACAGTCAGCACAGCGGTGAATACACTGAAAAATCTTTACCTCACAGTCAGAAGACACAGACTGCTAACGGTGAGTCTGAGTCTGAATATGAATACTGTGAATTACAAGCTGCTACACAGTCTGACATCTTCAAAAAATTTGAATGTATGCTTCAGAAAGCCCTCAAACAGACTTCTGATCATATAACTGACAAACTGACTAAAGAAATTAGAGAACTAGGTCAGAGAACAGCTGACTTAGAACTGAAGGTTGATGAAATTCATAATTTTACACAGAACTACATGTCTGAGATGAAGGTACTAAAAGAGGAAAACCTTACATTACAAAATCGTTTAGAGGACCAAGAGAACAGAGATCGTCAATTGAATCTGCGAACCAGGGGAATCCCTGAATCTGTTCTAGACCTGCAGGCTAATATCACGGTGCTCTTTCAAGAACCCCTATTGACAGGTTCAAAATGGATAGAGTGCATAGAGCGTTAGCCCCACACAAAATAAATGGTCCCCCGAGGGATATTATAGCTAAATTGCACTTTTACAGAACCAAAGAACAGATACTAACAGCTGCCAGAGGGAGAGAATCTCTTAGCTTCCAGGGCAATACCTATCAACTCTTCACAGATTTGTCCCCACTAACGGTTGCAAAAAGACGTGCACTTATACCTCAACTCCAGGTACTCCAGAGAAATCAAATTTCCTATCAATGGGGATTTCCTTTTTGTCTCAGATTTACTCATTTGGAAACAAAATATGTTTGTCGCTCTTCAGAGGACTTGAAGTCAGCCCTATTTGATATGGGCCTAGCCGAAGCAATCTTACCAAATGACCAGTCTCATAGGCGCTCAGCTTTTCGTTCTACACAGCAAAACAAAGACCCAAAACCCAGCTATTCCACATCTTCCCATCAAAATCTTAACAAGCGAGGTCGATATGAACATTCACCACCAAACAATGAGGATTCAATGGGCTGACAATCTAAGCCAGACTAGTTATTTGTCCTTGCTACGTTTTTCCAGCACAGTATGCTGACAGAGTTAATAAACTGGCCATATTCATGACTAAAATGAGTTATGGCTACATACTACTGTTACGTTACAAAAATATTTTTTTTTTAAATATTTTTTTTTATTTTTTATATTATATTACTTAATTTTTTTCTTTTTTTGTAACAATTTAAGCAAAATTTTTCCATGATAGTAATGGAATAATTCCTCCGATGTTATACATCCCTTAGGAATTTCTTGTTGCCCTTTATTCCACCTAAGGACTCCTACCATTGTTATGGGGGTCTCTATTGGTGGTCCCGGACCCTCTCAGAGAGTTCTAAAAACTCTCCTGAGATGCTCCTACACCCTATTATTTAGCCTTTATATAATGCTAAATTGTCTTCATATTGGGTTTGTTCGATTCTCCTCTCCTTTTTTCTTTTTCTATTCTATTGTTTCTTTCTTTAATCTTTGCTATTCCCTCCTGACTCTCGGGTTGGTGATCCTGGCTCTCGGTGAGTACTCTGCTTGTTATGCTATAATATTCGCATTCGTTGTTTTATGGCTCCTATAAATATCTTGTCATTAAATGTACAGGGGTTTAATACTCCACATAAGCGAACCAAGGCTTTACGTTCTTTTGCTATGAAAAAAGCTAATATTATATGTTTGCAGGAAACGCATTTTACTGACAAAGTTTATCCCAAATTTCTTTCATCATCATATCCACAATTCTATACTGCTTCAGCTACGGTTAAACAGCGCTGAACTCTCATTGGTTTTCACCGTTCCACTCCGTTTAACCTTGTTTCCAAAATAACAGACCCTGAAGGACGATATGTTCTCCTAACAGGATTTATTTCTGATAATCCTATTACTATTGTGTCTTATTATGCCCCTAACAAACGCCCAACTGCTTTCTTATCCCACATTTTTCAACTTATAGAAGTACATAAGATTGGTACTGTTGTTATTTGTGGGGATTATAATGCTACTATTTTCCCGTTCTTAGATAAATCTCCCCCTGGACCTACCACAAACTCAATAAACCTGACTTTTCAACATCTACTCACCACTCATAGCCTGGTAGATACTTGGCGAGAGATGAACCCTATTAGTAGGCGCTTCACTCATTATTCTTATCCGTATAACTCTTTTTCACAAATAGATCATATTCTAATCCCGTCAAGTATGCTACCAGAAATCATATCATCCAAAATCATTCCTTTTCCATGGACAGACCACTGCGCAGTATGCATTACCATTGCTTCCACAATTCCTAGATCACACAATACCACTTGGTGTATAAACGATTCAATTCTGACCCACCCCTCTCATCGTGTTGAGATTGAAAAAGCACTTTCTGATTACCTAAAATCCAATGATACAGACAATGTCTCTGCTATTACATTATGGGAGGCGCACAAGGTAGTCATTAGGGGTAGACTGATACAACAAGCAACTAACCTTAAAAGAGAACGCAAACTGTTGTTTGCAAAACTTGAATCTACCTTTATTGACTGTCATCAAACTTTTCAAACCTCCCCGAATGCTACCAACAGTACCAAACTAGAAAAAGTCCGCTTGGATCTAGATCTTTTTCTTACTGATACCGCAGATAAACTTATAAGTAAATGCCAGCATATTCAATATCGCAGGGCAAATAAACCTGATACACCTATGGCCAGAATTTTAAAAAATTCACAACATATACATACGCCTATCAGATTGAAAATATCCCGGGAATCTTACACTAGTAACCCAGTGAAAATACTTGAAATTTTTCGCTCTAAGTTATCTAAACTATATTCTTCTGCCTCAAATTTTGATAAAACTAAAACAGACACACTGTTCCCCAATATCACGCTTCCTAACCTTGATCAACAACAGAAAGATCTTCTTGAATGTCCAATTACAGATACTGAAGTCCTTAACGCAATAAAATCTTTAAAATTACGTAAAAGACCAGGCCCAGATGGATTTTCGGCAACATATTATAGACAATTTGCATCAATCTTAACATCTGTCTTAACTAAAGCCTTCAATTTGATCCTTAAAGGTAACTCATTTAGAACAGAGACGCTCACCTCTATAATAGCAATGATCCCCAAACCACATTCTGACTCCCCCTCCTGGACTAATTATCGTCCTATATCCCTCCTAAATCTCGATATAAAATTAATTGCTAAAATTTTGGCCACTAGACTGAATAATATTTTTGGCCTACTGATCCATAAAGACCAAACAAGCTTTATGCCTAAACGCCAAGCTGGAGATAATATCAGGAGAGCACTCTTACTTATTAATGCGGCTAAAACTAGATGAATCCCAGCTTGCCTTGTATCCTTAGACATAAGGAAAGCATTCAATTTGGTTACGTGGCCTTATATGGAATATGTCCTTGGTAAATGGGGATTTGGAAACAATTTTTTAACCTTGGTCTCATCCTTATACAATAATCCTAGAGCATATATCAAATATGCAGGCTATAAGTCAACAATGATTGATATCAAAAGAGGCACTAGACAAGGATGCCCTCTTTCCCCTCTACTTTTTGCCCTAATAATAGAACCCCTGGCACACCTTATTAGAACCAATCCTGACATTAAAGGTATCGAACTAGGTGGTTATCACCATAAACTATGTCTCTTTGCGGATGACATTCTCATATTTTTGTCTCATCCCCATATATCCACCCCTAATCTACTAAAAACACTAGATAATTTTGCCCAAATATCAGGACTACATGTTAATCCAACAAAATCAAATGCATTAAATATTTCCTTATCTCAATTAGAACTTCAGCAGGCACAAACTTCCTTACCCTTTACTTGGGTTCCAAAGCTGCTTCCATACCTAGGAATAAAACTCACAATCTCTCTTAAAGACCTTTTTGCGGCAAATTACTTACCCCTCCTTAAACAAACTTCCGGCTTCCTGAAACAATGGGCTCTTCTATCATTGTCATGGTTGGGAAGGATTAATGCGGTAAAGATGTCAATCCTGCCGAAATTCTTATATTTATTTAGGGTACTCCCTATTTCTTTACCATCTTACTTTCTTAGACTTACTCAATGTAGAGTTATGTCCTTCATTTGGGGTACCACCAAACCTCGTATACCTAAATCTACGCTTTACCTAAATAAATTGAGTGGTGGTTTGGGATTGCCCAACTTTTCCTCCTATTTCTACGCTGCACAGCTAGCACTTATACCCAAGTATCATACTTCTGTAGAAGCTCCCCTATGGGTAGCTATTGAATCAGTGGAAAGTGACCCTATCTCAGTGGCAAATATGTTTTAGCTCTGTCCTGCTGATAGAATACATCTTTCTAATCCTATCACGAAACAGACCCTAGCAGTATGGGATAAATGTAAATTTGCACATAATCTTCAATCAACACATAATCCCTTGCTTTCATTTCTTAATAATCCAGCCTTTTATCCTGCCTGGAAATTCCCAAAATCATTCTCTGCATGGACCTCTACGAACCTGACTCGTTTATACAATCTTTCCTCGACTAAAGCTATTTATACATTTCCTGTACTATGTGAAACCTTTGGGTTACCTAAAACTGAAATATTTCGATATTTACAAATTAAAAATTTTTATGAACCACTTCTTAGTACAGGCTCAACTCTTAATCAAATGACTCAATTTGAGCGGATTTGTATAAGTGATCCACACATTAGAGGACTTATCTCAATATTATATTTCCAACTTAACATGATATCTAGTGAGTTTCTACCCTCATACACAACTAAATGGGCACAAGATATGAATCGAGTGTTTAATAAACAAGATTGATTGAATATATGGTCAGCCACCAAAACTTCCTCTCCAAATTGTTTTGCTGTAGAAACTAATTACAAGGTTCTAGCACACTGGTACTTTGTACCAGCTAGAATAGCTAAATTTGTCCCCACATATTTACCTAATTGCTTTAGAGGATGTGACACAGCAGGAACACATTTTCACATATGGTGGCAATGCCCCGTAGTTGAAGAATTCTGGAAGAATATATTTCTTATGGCTTCTAAAGCCCTGGAAATCATGATTCCTCCAGATCCTGCAACGGCACTCCTAAACCTTAAACCCACAATACTCACCCATACTGAATTCCAATTGTTTATCCAACTTAGCACTGCAGCTAAACAAACGATTGCCAAGGCGTGGAAGTCCCAAAATCTAATTCTTGCTGAAGCTAAACACAGAATGAACAGAGCACTTTTATACGTCAAGATGACAGCTATTGAAGAAAATAAAATAAATAAATTTCGCAAAATTTGGCAACCATGGGTTAAAAACTACCTCCCCACAGATTTTGACCAATCTCTGTTGTTACCACACTAAGATATATATCATATTATTACTGAATATATATTATATTTGTATACCTAATGAGAGCTGGATCATCATCCCGGGAAACTCTCTTTTTTTTTTCTCTTCTTTCCTTCTTTCCATCTTTATCTCTCCTTCCTCTCCTTTTCTTTTATTATTTCCTAAAATATTCCTATGGATACTTAGTCTAATAACTTGATTTTTTTCTCTAATCTTACATCTAGAATCCCAACTAGTGTATAGTAAATATGGTTGTAAGATATCTCTAAAATATACTTTATTTTATTAACTTATTTATTTATCTTTTTTATCATACTGCAAAGATCTTCTGATGATTGATATGTATCCATGTATTGTATCATTTTATTTCTTCTTCTGTGAAAACTCAATAAATATATTTAACAAGGAACACCCATGTAAAAGTCTATATAAAAAAAAAAATCTAAATTGTACCTGGATTCAAAGCAAGATTATTGGATATGTATGCTCAGGTGCAGTACATGACTTGCAATGTTGTGGTTGATTTTTGTTAGCCAAAGTAATGCATGACTGATTTTTTTTTTTTGTAAATGCTCCAAGTATACAGAGATGCATCAGTTCAACTTCCCAGCTCACTGACTTTAGTCTATGGCTGATATGTGAGGAGCCCTTTGCCAATAGCATGTGAACACATTTTTTCTGTATTGTTCCAAGCTTTACTAGCCATGTCTGTTGTAACAGTGAGACCCGGTGCTCAGGGCTCCACCCAACAGCCAGGAAGTCTGTGAATGGGAGTCAGGACTCCAATCCTCTACAGGAGTCAGGGAGGCTGCATGGGGCAGCCAGAGCGTGCTTGTCTGCAGGTGGCATATTTAGTCTAGACAGAGCAGCAAGGATCGTGAGTAAACTATGAGAGAGCCAGACTTTAAAGAACTCTTTGTATTGGTCTGAGGAGCAGACCTAAAGCCTAGGCTTGAGGCCTGAAGCAGCCGTGTGTCAAGAGGGTAAGACCCCTTTCACACTGGGGCGCTTTGCAGGCGCTACAGCGCTAAAAATAGCACCTGCAAAGCACCCTGAAAGAGCCACTGCTGTGTCTCCAATGTGAAAGCCCTGATGGCTTTCACACAGGAGCGGTGTGCTGGCAGGACGGTAAAAAAAGTCCTGTTAGCAGCATCTTTGGGAGCAGGTCAGCAAGCAGGCCACAGTGTCCTTAATGGGTGACTCATCAACTGTAAAACAATTGCCAGCAATAAAAATTGAGAAAGAAAAAAAAAAGTCTGCTTCCCATTCCTTTACCAGGCCCTTTTCGGTGCCTGGTATGACCCAAAATGCATACCAGACCCTTATCTGAGCATGTGCCTGGCAGGCCAGGAAAGGGGGGGGCAAGCAAATGCCCCCCCTCTTAAACCATACCAGGCCACATGCCCTCAACATAAGGGGGAGCTTTGGGGTAGGCCCCTCCCAAAGCACTTTGTCCTCATGTTGAGGACAAGGGCCTCTTCCCCACAACCCTGGCCTGGTGGTTGTGGGGGGTGACTTATGACTTATCAGAATCTGTAAGCCCCCTTTAACAAGGGGGCCCCCAGATCCCAGCCCCCCTATGTGAATGACTAGGGGGTACCAAAAAAAAAGTGTAGTATAAATAAACACAAGAGGCAGTTTTTGAAATGTCCTTTATTAAAAAACAAAGTAGATCTGATCACAATCACGATGAATGCCGGCCGCTGACCTGAAGAAAAAAAAAAGTCCGCACCCGACAAAGGCTCCTGCCGAATGACTGCTCTGCCAACTGACAGTTATTAAATTACTAAGGGGCAGGGCCACCCAATGACATCACCGGGTGACCCCCGCCACCTTATGACACCACCCACCCTGGGCATGCTGGGTCAGTGACAACATGAGGAAGAGGGGCCTTTTTTTAAAATAAATAACTAGGCAAAAACTGCTTATTGTGATTATTTACACAACACTTTTTTTTTGTGAATGAGTAAGGGTACTATGTACCCTATACTATACTCATTCAAATAGGTTAAAGGGGGCCTCCAGATTCTGGTAAATCATCCCCTGCAACCCCACAAACAACCAGTTTGAGTAATGTGGAAAAACCAAAAGAAGGAAAAAAAAAAGGTTTATTAGTGAAATGCGCATGTGTCAGGCATTCCCGCTACATTAATTGCGTGTTAGTGTTATGAAGTTTTCAGAGGGAACTTTTCATGCGAAATGCTCAATGGGGGACCACACATGTTTTATATAAAGGACTGCTCTATTTTGTTTCTTTTGTGAAACCATGCCAGTTTTTTTCTTTGACTGATCTACAGGTTCACAATACTAAATACTGCTCTAAACGGTTACAAAATTTGTATCCGCCATCTGTTTATCCAAGCTCCAGACTGTCATTTGAATAGTATGCACTTTTAGGTACCTTTTACATTTTGTGAGTGTTAAAGTTTTCATGTATAATCATTGTTTGACCACTGAATGTCTCTTTACAGTTAAATCTATTTATTCCTTAAGTCGGCCATAGATAGAGCAATTTTCTTTCCTGAAACCACAGGAAAGAATATTGCTTGATTGCCCCATCGACACAGTCAGTTCCCAAGGAACCATTCTCATGGCGGGAGGGGGAGGCTCCATCTCCGCCGGGAGAACACAGTGATTATTGCCAACAGCTATAAAATCCAACAGGCTGGTTGTACCCAGGTTGACTGATCAATCAACTTAGGTACATCCAGCCAACCCATACATGGTTCAAACCGTCTATGGGTGGCTGTAGGAAACTTATGTCATATTTCAAAATCATAAAGTCTTGCTTGTCAATTTGTTTTTGTGGTTGTCGGTGGTAGGAGTGATGGGACTGGGGATGTTTTTGTTGTTTTTTAGACACTTCATTAACCCCTTTATGATGGATATTAAAACACATTTCAATGCCTGAACACAGTTTTGCAACATTGACATGTGTCAGTAAACTTGTAAATATCAATTCAACTATTTTATGTATACAGGTGAATTATACTTTTTTTATTCTCAGAACAAATTGTGCTTTTATTTAGTGGTAAATGGTAATGGTGGTAAATCACCAGATTTTTATTTACTTTTTCAAAGTAAAACTGTCACAAAATCGAAAAAAAAAGTTTTAGAAAAGATTTAGCTGTATATTTCTTGCTCCTGATGATTGCAGCAATACCACATATGTATATTGTTTGTTACTTGTACACACTGAGGCTGATGTACTAAAACTGGCGTGTGCAAAATCTGGCGCAGCTGTGCATGGTACCCAATCAGCTTCTAACTTCAGCTTGTTCAATTAAGCTGTGACAAAAAGAAAAAAAAAAGCGGGGAGTGGATTAGTTTCTATGCAGAGCCGTACCATATTTTGCACTCTCCAGTTTTTGTAAAACTGTGCAGTGAGATAAATCTTGACAAACAGAGAAAAACTTTGTCAAATCCTCCCCACTTGCTGTGAGTGACAGGTGATTTACATATCTCATGCACTAGCCTAAGAGACATGCATTATTTTTTAATTCCCACCCCCACTACTTTCTTCCGCAGCTCTGCAAGGTTTGGCTGTTCCAAACCTCAGCATGATTTGGCATGCTGAAGTCATGTGGTTACTTTCCTGTCTTTTCACTGGATGTTAGAGATCATAGCAGAAGTTCAGTGTTAGAAATATACACAGGAGAAAATGCATATTGACAAGGGGAGTGTAGAAGTGGGCGGTGAGTCTACTGACATCACGACTCCACCCACCGAGCTCCAGACAACAGACCCACCCACAGAATATGCAGTTTTTCGGCTCTCATAACAGGCAGAGGGGAGACATTTGACAGGTAGAGATACATGCAGGAGGCATGTATATCCTTATAGATAACCCCTATGGCAGTAGTTTAGAAAGGATGACATTGGGTTTACATCCACTTTAACCCCACTGACACTAACTGAAACTGACACGAATTTAAAATGATTTTTTTAATCCTACCTAAAAATACACTGATCCTGAACTTTGGCCCTGACCCTAACCCAGGTTAATCACTTGAAGACCAGGCCTTTTCTGTAACTTTATGTTTAAAAGTTTAAATTAGTATTTTTTGCTAGAAAATTACTGAGAACTCCAAACATTATATATACTATTTTAGCAGAGACCCTAGAGAATAAAATGGTGATTGTTGCAATATTTTATTTCACACATTATTTTGGGAAAAAAATACATTTTATTAAATAAAAAAAAAACAATAATTACCTCAATTTGTTTGTACAATGTAAATGATGTTACGCTGAGTAAATACAGTGCATCCGGAAAGAATTCACAGCGATTCACTTTTTCCACATTTTGTTATGTTACAAAATGCTAATTAAATTGTGCAAAAAAACACTATGTGGAAACAGCGCTTGCCGATATCAAAATACCAAAATTAATTTGGTGATGGTATATAACTTCATAGCCAAGTACAAAGAAAATTATGTGAGAAATAGATGAATATTCAAATGTTTCGATTTAGCGGAGGGTTATCTTGACAAACAAACTCCCCGCCCACCACATACCTACAAACCCAAGTCAGTGCCAAAAAACAAAAAATGAAAAAACAAATCTAAACACGCATATATGTGAAATGAATAAATAATAGTTTGTTAGTTTATTAGTTTAATAATTTGTTTTATTAGTTTGTTAGTGTAAATAGTTTATCTAAACGCCTCAATAGGCTACAACAGTACAGCAGATAAAATAGTAAAAAGATGGTCTTTAAAACCTCCTGTGCGAGCAACCGTACTGTGATATGGAGGCTGTGGAAACTGCAAGACCCACACCGGAGTCATTGTGCGTTCCACCTAAACGTGATGTAGGGCAACTTGCGTTCCAGCCTTATGCGTTTCATCATCAAGTGTGACATCATCAGAAGCTTCTGATGTTGTCAAGCTTAATGACAAAACAGGCAAGGTTGGAACGCACATTGCGCTACGTCACATTTAGGTGGAACGCACGCTGACTCCGGTGTGGGTCTTGCGGTTTCCACTGCACAGTGCGATTGCTCACATAGGAGGTTTTAAAGACTTCTTTTTACTATTGTATCCATTGTACTGTTGTAGCCTATTGAGGCTTTTAAATAAACTACCTCTACTCTCTTTTTTTTTTCATTTGATACCGCTGGTGACATCCCGTTTGGAGTGATATCCAACTTTGGGAGAAGGATCTCAAAGGATTTACCTGAAGGAGGAAAGCCCTTTATGATATTTCCTGTCATAAGGCAGGGGAATCAACAACATTTGGTGAGTGTGCATCTACACTTTATCACTTATTGTATAACACAACAAAAGTTCCTTGAGCGCTGTAAACTGTCAGCCGTCTATGTAGATGTTCGTATCCTGGAAAATATAAATTGAGCTAAAGCCGAGTGCAGCCACCAACCACTGGAAAAGGGGGATAACAAAACACTGAAACAAAGAAGCAGCGCTCTATGGGTCCAGCATAAAGACTTGCAAAAAAGTCGGCTTTTCTGGCTCCATTCCCCAACAGTGGATACTACAACACACCTCCGGCAGCACAGCGGGTTTGGCACCCGTGATCAGCTACCGTGCTGACAGCTGTGACTTTGGATTCCCCGCCCAGATGGTTCATTCCAGATATCTGTTCAGTTTGACCACTGGCTGATAGTTGGATTGAATCGGTTGATGTTAACTCCTCTCCACCTGGATGTCATAGTGGTTTACAAGTCTTTATGCTGGACCTATAGAGCGCTGCTTCTTTGTTTCAGTGATCACTTATTGTATGATCTATGTAGGGGGAAGTTTTTCACTGGATAATCCAAAGAACACTATTTTTGGGACTTTGCACTAATTATTAATTATTATTTATTAATTTCACATATATGCCTGTTTAAAAAAAAAGAAAATGGATGGTGGGACTTTATATGAAGCAGATCACTAAGTTAGATGAACCAATCAGTATACACATTGCTTATTGATTGCATAGGTCATACATACACATATAAAGTAATAAATAGTAAATTGATGTAACAATGTATTACTAGGTCTCAATGAGTGGATATAATCAATTCATAGTAATACACGATAGATTCATTATCAAAAATATATGATAATATAATACACTGATAGGTACCGATTGGCAAGATCAAAACATTTCGTATCAATACATAATAGGTTCAATAATATACATTATTCTAACTTAGGTATGTAGACCCCAATAATAGCAAAAGCAATGTAAGGGTATAAAAAACAATGGTGGATTGGTTCATTAAAATAGAATATGATATGGTATAGATATTGAGCATGAATACTGTGACAACGCATCATAGGAAAGCTATACGCGTTTCGTGGTTATAATACCACTCAACAGAAGCAGATGCAGGATTGAGGGGTATCTATAATGAAATAAAATTACCAAATAAGTATAATAATAAAAAATGTAAAAACATAAAGGGGAAAGGGGGAACACAAAAGGTCCCAAGCATTCTCGCCTATCTGTAGTATAAGGGTACGAGTGTAGATGGTATCACAGGTAAAAGACATTATAGAGAACGTCATCCCCGGAAGATGAGATGGGAAAACTCGAGGCACGGCAAAGGATCGATAACCAATAATAGATGTGAAAGTAGGGAATCCCAGTTTGCAGCTGTGGTATGTATAGTTAGTGGTTTATATGAGTCGTATTGTAGCTAATTCCCAGGGATATCTGTAGGGATCAATGGGTAAAAAAATAATAAATAAGGATAAACCAGTTCCACAGCTGAGAAACTGGGAAGAAACTCCCAAAGATAGGATGTATAGGAAGGTAACCAAGTGGGTGAAAAGGAGAGGTGTTGAAATAGATTAAGGTAAGGGGATGTGGTTAAAATATAATTTGGTGTGAAATAGGCATAATATAGCATAAGTACCTGCAAAAATATGTGTAGATAATTTATTCCAGAAAACTGTGCAGCAGTGGATGTCTTGTAAGTGAAGCCAGTTAAGGTGTCAGCGTGGGACGTGTGTGGTTTAAATAGCAGCCGTGTATCAGGGGTGACCATCAATGTCACGCAGCCTAATTAGGGGAGGTGGCGCCGCCGCCTGAGCAACAATGTGTGCTCGGCGTTTGGCGCCCATACCTCCCACATGGGATACGCGGATGGACGATCACGTCTGCGGCGTGGCGTCAATAGATGACGTCACCCGTTCGGCATGTGGGCATGGCATCGACACACAGAGGGTGCCTACCCCGCCCCCCTTGGTAGGAGGGGAGGGAGAGGCCACGATGTGGGTCGCAGCTTCCGGGGATGATGAGGCAAAGCCTAACCCCAGCTGTAAGAGCTGGTCCCTTGTAGAAGGAAAAAGTATGGTGGCAAAAATAGGTCACAGATTATAATATAAGTAAACAAGATAATTTAGTGATATTTTTTAACCACATCCCCTTACCTTTTTCACCCACTTGGTTACCTTCCTATATATCCTACCCTTGGGAGTTTCTCCCCAGTTTCTCAGCTGTGGAATTGGTTTATCCATATTTATTATTTTTTACCCATTGATCCCTACAGATATCCCTGGGAATTAGCTACAATACGACTCATATAAACCACTAACTATACATACCACAGCTGCAAATTGGGATTCCCTACTTTCACTTCTATTATTGGTTATCAATCCTTTGCCGTGCCTCAAGGTTTCCCATCTCAGCTTCCGGGGATGACATTCTCTATAATGTCTTTTACCTGTGATACCATCTACACTCGTACCCTTATACTACAGATATGTGAGAATGCTCGGGACCTTTTGTGTTCCCCCTTTCCCCTTTATGTTTTTACATTTTTTATTATTATACTCATTTGGTAATTTTATTTCATTATAGATAGCCCTCAATCCTGCATCTGCTCCTGATGAGTGGTATTATAACCACGAAACACGTAGAGCTTTCCTATGATGCGTTGTCACAGTATTCATGCTCAATATCTATACCATACCATATTCTATTTTAATGAACCAATCCACCAATGCTTTTTATACCCTTATGCCCCGTACACACGATCGGACCTTGATCGGACATACCGACAACAAAATGCATGGATTTTTTCCGACGGATGTTGGCTCAAACTTGTTTTGCATACACACGGTCGCACAAAGTTGACGGAATTTCCGCTCGCTAAGAACGCGGTAACGTACACCACGTACAACGAGACTAGACAAGGCCATTTCGGAACCAAGCGCGGCACCCTTTGGGTTCCTTTTGCTAATCTCGTGTTAGTAAAAGTTTGGTGAGAGACGATTCGTGCTTTTTCAGACTCGTGGTTTTCAGATCGTTGTCTGCTGTTCAGTTTTTGCTTGTGGGTTTGTATCTACTCTTCAGTGCGTGCAAGCAAGCTACGCGTGACTTTGTCATTGTCTTCTTGTTCGTTCGTTACTGTTTTTCAGGTCGCTCTTCACAGGCCTTGCTGTTCTTCAGTGCGTTCTGTTACTTCGTTCTGAGCCAGTTTTCTAGCCATGTTGCGTATACGTACTCCTCGTAGACTTCGTGCTGTGCTGGGGCTTGGTGTTGGGGTCCTGACCTTGACACAAGTCCAGTCCATGCACAGGGTGGGGAGGAGTTCATGGACCAAGAATTGGTTGCTTCAGCGTGACCAGTTCTGTCATATGCCTTTGCTCCGTGAGATCCGTGAGAATAATCCTGATTATTTCAGGAACTTTCTCCGGATGACGGACCCCGTATTTCACCATTTGTTGGCTTTGCTGACCCCCTATATTAGCAGGCAGGATACTTGCATGAGGCAAGCCATCACTCTGGAGCAGAGGCTAGTCGCCACCCTGCGGTTCTTGGCGACGGGGAGAAGCCTGCAGGACTTGAAGCTCTCGACAGGCATCTCCCCCCAGGATCTGGGGATCATTATCCCAATGACCTGTTCTGCCATCATCCAGGTCCTGCAGAAGGAGTATATTAAGGTAAGATTTTTATCCTTTAATATCACATTTTATTGTATTTAATGTTTGCTAATATATTGTATTACTTTCCTCATTCCCTAAATACCATGATTGTAATATGCTGTGAATGTCCCCTTTGTCCTCATGCATGCTGGATTTTTATGTAATTATTTTTGTTGTCCTTCATACATATTTGCCTTCACTTACCTCCCCAGCATGGTCCCCTGCCCTATATTCACCTCATGTAGTCACTTAATGTATTTTATCAGCTCCATAGTAGTGCTTTACCCCAAACACCTGTCAGGGAAGACCAGCCAGTACTCAAGATAGAGAAGAAAAAGTCGCCCTGTGACCTCAGCCTCTGCCAGAACACCTTCGGTGCACCTGCGTGCACATGGCCAAGAAGCTATTTAAACTTGGTCTGTGCTTGCATCCAGTGCTGTCCGTTCTACAGCGTTCCCGTGTGTTCCTGCCTGCTTACTTCTGATACCTGTACCTGTTTACCGACCCGGCTTGACTTGACTCCGCTACCTGCTGCCTGCACTTGACCCGGCTTGTTCTGACCTCCGCACCTGCCTGCTCCTTCTACTACCACGCTGCCAGCCCGTTGCCGACCCGGCCTGTGTCCTCACTACGCTTCTGCCTCCGCTTCTGCTCCTGATGTTCCCACCAGTGTATGACCCGGTCTGCTTAACCTGCCTCTTCCGCCAGCTGGAGAATCCTGCTTGAGCACCGTGCCCCCTGCTGCTGTTCCCAGTTCCAGGAAGACTACCCGTCAGGCACTCGAGCGACTCTGCACTTCTGCGCCTCCTGTCTGCTCTATCAGGGGGCCAGAATCAGAGGAGTAAGAGAGGCCGCTCCCTGCATATCAGGTACGTGACAACACCCCTAAAATGTTTTGAAATGTGATTGGTGCTTCAAATTTAGGCAGAGTGCCAGAGGCTTTTTTGGGGGGTCCCCAAATCATTTTGAACCCTCCCTCCCCCAACTGCTAAGTCAGCTGATACCAATTCTCTATCCTCAATTATCTATCTGCTGACTTTGCCAAACCCATACACACTATACCCACCTCTTTAGTGGTCAGATGTATGGATGATTTCACCAAAGCATTTAGTGCAAGGGCCTGCCAGTATACTTTCAAATGGTACTGTTTAAAGTTTTGGTATCCTATTATTATCTTGATAGGTAATAGCAGAATGTCCAAATGTGCTAAAATGTGTACAGTGTGTATTTATATCTTTGTATTATGACACTTCTTACCTGTCCAGTGGGCTGCCAATAGTGTAACTAAGGAGGGTCTGTTCAAAGTAATACACATTATATAGGCATTTATCTCTCAATGAAGTGGAGAGGGTTACCTGTCCAAGAGCCCCCCCCCCCTATAATGTTCGAAATGGCCCATGAGAGGGGGGGGGGGGAATCTGATAGGTGTACCTTCTACTTTGGTCTTTAAAAATTCCCATAAATAAATGGTATCTTGATGTTGTCCAGGAATGTTTGTGTCTAATCTACTTTCCATGTTTATGTGCAAAAAGACTAATTTTTTTTTGTTTTACTCCACAGTTTCCTTCCACGCCACGGGAATGGCAGACTGTGGCGTCCCACTTTGCCCAGCGGTGGGACTTTCCTAACTGCGGAGGGGCAATTGATGGGAAACACGTCCACATCATCCCACCACCCAACTCGGGGTCGTACTATTATAATTATAAGGGGTTCAATAGTATTGTGATGTTGTTTAGCCCCTAGGTGGATGAGAAAAAGAGCCCTTTTGGTCATATGCTGTTGCCCCATTACTTTAAAGTAAGGGGCCACTACCCACTGAAGTGTCTGCACACGAAGATGCACGAGATTTGATTCACCAAGCACTTTAACTGCCACATGTGCATGCTAGCACGTTGCTGTCACAGATTTCATTTAAAAAGGACATTTTTTTTGTGTGAAATTCCTTTTTCATTATATATACCTTTATTTTTTGGGACATTAATTACCTTATTTATTTCTGGAGTTTTTTGCACATTTTGCACTGTATATGAAGTTTTGTTTATTAACACCGTATGCAATTAGAGGTGTAGCCATTTTATATTGTGCACATTGTTTGCACAATGCACACTGTCACTTTTGGACTGTATATGCATATAGTCTAAATCACTTTGCACTTTATTTAAAATTGTCTTTTGTCACTAACGTTGAACTAGATATTTATTATGGTGATTTAAGTTTGTAATATGCGTATTTTATTATATATATTTGCTTACACCCATATTATTTTTATTTAGTCCAGTGAGACGCATTACCTGTAGGAGTCATCCTACTAGTTTTTTAATACTTTCTATTATTTATATATACTTTGGTGATACAAATTATGATCAACATTTAAACCACTTTTGGTTTTACATATAGGACTAGCGCAGCACCACTCATCTATATATTCAACTAAAAGGTCAGGTGTTTACCCGAATAGGTGCATGCAGCTTTTCCACCCTCAGCCACCTCCATATTTGATAGCGCAGGAATATTTCTCTTAAGTATTGTGATGTTGGCGGTGGTGTCGGCTACTTATGAATTTCTGTATGTGGACGTGGGGAAGAATGGCCGGATGTCCGATGGCGCCAAAATTCCCCCATCAAGAGCCGCCCAGATAGAAACAGCGGCACGTGGCGTCCTGACGTCGTAGCGACGTCACACGCGGGACCCTGAATGCGTGGCGTCGACGCGCAGTAAGGACGTCCACCCGATCTTTATCTCTGTACACCCACCAGTCATTCTCTGTTCATATTGTTCAATTCGGCCGCATGCTTCATATAAAGTCCCAATTCCTTTTCTTCATTAATTCAATAGGGATGGAGGCTACCTACGGCTGATGCCCTGGCCTCATATAAAGTCCCACAATTTCCCCCTCTCTATATATATATATTAGGGATGGAAGCCTGCGTTCCCGACTACTATTTATATTTCTAATTCTTGGTATTGTCCATTACTAGTTTATTTATTACAATTAATACTTTATATCTCTCTTGTGTTTTCTGGCCAATAGTTTGTATTCTTGAGGGGTTTGGAGAGTGATTTTAATTATATACTCTGCTATGTTCCCAGATAGATACACTCCTTCTTGATGTCTGTGGTTGTGCTGTGACAGTGTACTGGGCCGTTGGGTGCCACTTTGGGGGTTTTCCTTCCGGGAGCTGTGATGCGCACTTGGGACCCTCCCCTTCCCCCTCCGCCTCAGTTGACGCGGGCGATCGGGTGGACGTCCTTACTGCGCATTGACGCCGCGCATTCAGGGTCCCGCGTGTGACGTCGCTACGACACCCATGACTGTTCCCCAGCGGGCCCTGGCCCATTGCGCTGTCACATGCCATCACAGCTCAATTGTAAGTTGTCTATGGATGCCATATCCATAACATCGCTACCATTCATCAATACTTCTGCTCTCCATGCCTCTCTAGCCCCTTTATGTGGCAATTTCCCTTTTGTTAAATTGGCCAGTCTTACCAACTTATCCTATGTTATATTTATAGATTATTGCATCTGCTCCTGAAGATTGGAAGTATCCATGAAACGCGTCGAGCTATAGAGATGCCCTTAATACCAATTTTATCCAAGAGTGATATTCTATCACATGTTTATGATTCTACTGTTTTATATTGGCCTTTACCATTTATTTTATGAACTTACTATAAATGCGTGAACACAGAAATGTATATCTGGTGGCTGCCCTCTCTTTTTATCATGCTGTTAATGTCATGTACCATTCATGTTACTTATGTTACTTTTGTTACTATATGATTGCTATATCCAATAAATGGTATAATCAGGATACTGTTTCATGTTATGCTACTATGTACATGCCATAACACTATGTGATTGGGTCAATTTATCTTTATCTCTGTACACCCACCAGTCATTCTCTGTTCATATTGTTCAATTCGGCCGCATGCTTCATATAAAGTCCCAATTCCTTTTCTTCATTATTTCTATCTCGGTGCTGGTGTCAGTGCTCCCTATCTCGGTGCTGGTGTCAGTGCTCCCTATCTCGGTGCTGGTGTCAGTGCTCCCTATCTCGGTGCTGGTGTCAGTGCTCCCTATCTCGGTGCTGGTGTCAGCGTTCTCTATCTCGGTGCTGGTGTCAGCGTTCTCTATCTCGGTGCTGGTGTCAGTGCTCCCTATCTTGGTGCTGGTGTCAGTGCTCCTTATCTCAGTGCTGGTGTCAGTGTTCTCTATCTCGGTGCTGGTGTCAGTGTTCTCTATTTCGGTGCTGGTGTCAGTGCTCCTTATCTTGGTACTGGTGTCAGTGTTCTCTATCTCGGTGTTGGTGTCAGTGCTCCCTATCTCGGTGCTGGTGTCAGTGCCCCCTATCTCGGTGCTGGTGTCAGTGCTTCCTATCTCGGTGCTGGTGTCAGTGCTCCCTATCTCGGTGCTGGTGTCAGTGCTCCTTATCTCGGTACTGGTGTCAGTGTTCTCTATCTCAGTGCTGGTGTCAGTGTTCTCTATCTCGGTGCTGGTGTCAGTGATCTCTATCTCGGTGTTGGTGTCAGTGCTTCCTATCTTGGTGCTGGTGTCAGTGCTCTCTATCTCGGTGCCGGTGCTCCTTATCTCGGTGCTGGTGTCAGTGCTCCTTATCTCGGTGCTGGTGTCAGTGTTCTCTATCTTGGTGCTGGTGTCAGTGTTCTCTATCTCGGTGCTGGTGTCAGTGTTCTCTATCTCAGTGCTGGTTTCGGTGTTCTCTATCTCGGTGCTGGTGTCAGTGTTCTCTATCTCGGTGCTGGTGTCAGTGTTCTCTATCTTGGTGCTGGTGTCACTGCTCCCTATCTCGGTGCTGGTGTCAGTGCTCCCTATCTCGGTGCTGGTGTCAGTGCTCCCTATCACGGTGCTGGTGTCAGTGTTCTCTATCTTGGTGTTGGTGTCAGCGCTCCCTATATTGGTGCTGGTGTCAGTGCTCTCTATCTCAGTGCTGGTGTTGGTGCTCCTTATCTCGGTGCTGGTGTCAGTGCTCCTTATCTTGGTACTGGTGTCAGTGTTCTCTATCTCAGTGCTGGTGTCAGTGTTCTCTATCTCGGTGTTGGTGTCAGTGTTCTCTATCTCGGTGCTGGTGTCAGTGTTCTCTATCTCAGTGCTGATGTCAGTGTTCTCTATCTCGGTGCTGGTGTCATTGAAGGAGATAGCAGTGGAGAAGCCAATCAGCAGGCAGTGCCAGTGCAGGATGCAGAGCGCCCGGCCCACCATGGCTGAGGATCGGCATTGGACTTGGACCTCTCAACTCCCCCTCCCGCAGTGGAGTCCCGCATAGGTGGGGGTAAGGGCGGGTGGAGGGAGGGTTCAGGGGCTGCCAATCTCAGGTGGGCACACTGGGACTAAGCTGTCCTTACTGTTTGTGACACTGATGATCAGGAGGGAGTGGAGTGCATGGGACAGGACAGGGGGTGAAAGACCAGTCTGTGGCTAAGGGATGCTGGGGGGGGCTGGCTTTCTCTCATGTTGGTGTTCGCTGGCTGCAGAAGGGGTTGTGGCATGGTAGCTATGGCTCTCCCTGCAGCTGGAGCCCCGGTTCCCCCTCCCCCCTGCACGGATTGACAGCCCCAGAGAGAGAGAGAGGGGCGGCCCGGTCCGGACACCTCTTCTTTCCTACCTTCCTTTCCATCAGCTCCATACAGTACTCATGGGGCCTACTCCATGGGACCTTCCTCTTCCCCTCCTTGCCACTGCATGCCAGATTCCTCCGCCGGGTGTGCGGGGACCGCTCTGCTGAGCACTCCAGTGGTGGGGGGTAGCGGCCGGGGGGACGCAATCTGCATCTCCGAAGCAGCAGGAAACTTTTTGCTCAGGCTGCTAGAACCTCCTCCCTTCTCCTCCCCCTCTCCTACCACGGACAACACAGCGCTGGCCCCGCCTCCTCCTCAAGACAGAGCCACACTCTGTCCTCTCTCTCCGCTGCCTGGCCATGGGACACACAGGCAATGTTAAACCACTGCTGGCCGGAGCTTAACGCCGCCCGCAGCGGCTTTGTTGTCAGCAGAGGCAGCTCTTCAATGAGGCAGTCGCGGGGCCCCTATGAATGCGAGGCCTTAGGCGACCGCCTTATTTGCCTAATTAGAGAGCCACCTCTGTTTGAAGTATTTTAGCTTCCTGTTTTATCTGATAAATGTATAGCTGCTAATCCCACGATGGACAAGTCAAAAATATTTTCATAATCTGTATGTATGAAAAACCTTAATAAAAATCAAATTAAAAAAAAAAAAAAAAACAATATTATGGTACCTAGATGTTACAACAATAATGTTAATGCCTCCTGTTTACTCTCTACCCAAAACTGTATTACAGTATAAAGCTTCACAAAACAACTGGAATTGAATTAAAAATCAAAATGGTTTTGTCCTTCCAAACACAAGTACCTTGGTCCACATGCTTGTTCCAAAAAGAAGCCAAGCTCCTCCCACCAACTTCTTGTCATCTGCTCAGCACTAAAAACCCATCTAACTAGTTTATTTAAATATCAATGGACAGGAAGAGGGAGAGGGAGGGGGAGGGGAAGCCTAGTTTCATCTTCCCTGAACTTCTAAAGCGATTAAACACACAATAATGGGTGGGCAGGGGCATGAATTGCCCTCTGAGAAACTCAAAGAAGACGCCCAAACAATTAAAAATAAATATAACACACGCCACTAAAAGTACAAAAACTCAGTTAAAGTTAGTCTTGCTATCTATTGAAATTCAGTGCAAAGTAAAGATTTCACTTAAAACTAAAATTCAATACAAAAAACGCAATAGTTTTACTGAAAAAGTACAAAAATAGCTAAACCTGAAAATATTGAATTCACTTAAATGGAAAACAAAAAATGGTGCCTAGAGACAAGGTGGTGGCTCAGTCCGCATTGCTTCGCACACAAAGGACAACAAAAATGGTGCTTTTGAAATCCAACAGAGGAAAAACAACTTAAATCAGTGAGTTTAACATTAAACAAAACAGTTTCTCAGTTCCCGGTGTCTCACCCCTGAAATTGGAGCAATTTCCACTCTGGGATGATTTACAGGTTAAACAGTATAAGCTCCTTAAAACTGTGCCTCTACAAACCCAAATCACATTTTTAACACAGAACTGATCGTACTACTTAACTCACACTAAACTTAGAAACCTGGCCCAAAAGCAGAGCAATTCCACCCATAACACAGCAGACACGAAATGGCAGTTGCAACAAACGAAAATCAAGCCACGGCCACATGGTGAAAATGGCCGACAAAATCAGGGCCACATGGTGACTACAAGAATGGCCGACGACAATTGGACCACATGGTGAAACAAACATTTGAAATGCAGTTGCTGATCCTGCCAAAACCAGCACAAACCAAGATTTCTTCACTAGAAAACCCAAATTTTTCCCCACAAAAACTGACAAACAATTGACACATAACCATAGACACAGGCTATCCAAACAGATCCCTAACCGCCAATGTTACATAAAACACAAAATAACACAGATTCAAACTTACACTCTTGTTCCCAAATAAAGATCATGTCAGCTTCTACAGGAACAAGACTTTGAGAAATACAAGCAGCAAACAATAGAGCTCCCCCATGCTATTACCTAGGAACCTGAGACCATCCACAGGGCGTAGCACATTCAAGAAACAGCTCTCATTGTAAGTGCCTTCCAACAATACATGGCTGCCCTTCCCCCTCTCAACCACATGGCCACTTGAATATGCAGCAGCCATTTTCAAACCAAAACCTTTCTACAAAATCATTTCAAAATGACTTCAATACAAACCATCTGTGTCTTGAGTCAGTTAAACAAGCTACAAGCAACAAGCTACAAGACTCATACAATCTACTTGTAATCACAATTCATCCATTTCTATTTCTCATATACATCACAAACTTATTACACAACATACGGTTACTTACACATAACAAACATACAATTAAAATCCTGGCATAACACCAAAAGATGTTACATAGTTACATAGTAGGTGAGGTTGAAAAAAGACACAAGTCCATCAAGTCCAACCTATGTGTGTGATTATGTGTCAGTATTACATTACATATCCCTGTATATTGCGGTCATTCAGGTGATTATCTAATAGTTTCTTGAAGCTATCAATGCTCCCCGCTGAGACCACCGCCTGTGGAAGGGAATTCCACATCCTTGCCGCTCTTACAGTAAAGAACCCTCTACGTAGTTTAAGGTTAAACCTCTTTTCTTCTAATTGTAATGAGTGGCCACGAGTCTTATTAAACTCTCTTCTGCGAAAAAGTTTTATCCCTATTGTGGGGTCACCAGTACAGTATTTGTAAATTGAAATCATATCCCCTCTCAAGCGTCTCTTCTCCAGAGAGAATAAGTTCAGTGCTCGCAACCTTTCCTCATAACTAAGATCCTCCAGACCCTTTATTAGCTTTGTTGCCCTTCTTTGTACTCGCTCCATTTCCAGTACGTCCCTCCTGAGGACTGGTGCCCAGAACTGGACAGCATACTCCAGGTGCGGGCGGACCAGAGTCTTGTAGAGCGGGAGAATTATCGTTTTATCTCTGCAGTTGATCCCCCTTTTAATGCATGCCAATATTCTGTTTGCTTTATTAGCAGCAGCTTGGCATTGCATGCCGTTGCTGAGCCTATCATCCACTAGGACCCCCAAGTCCTTTTCCATCCTAGATTCCCCCAGAGGTTCTCCCCCCAGTGTATAGATTGCATTCATATTTTTGACACCCAAATGCATTATTTTACATTTTTCTACATTGAACCTCATTTGCCATGTAGTCGCCCACCCCATTAATTTGTTCAGGTCTTTTTGCAAGATTTCCACATCCTGCGGAGAAGTTATTGCCCTGCTTAGCTTAGTATCGTCTGCAAATACAGAGATGGAACTGTTTATCTCATCCTCCAGGTCATTTATGAACAAATTAAATAGGATTGGTCCCAGCACAGAACCCTGGGGGACCCCACTACCCACCCCTGACCATTCTGAGTACTCCCCATTTATCACCACCCTCTGAACACGCCCTTGTAGCCAGTTTTCAATCCATGTACTCACCCTATGGTCCATGCCAACAGACCTTATTTTGTACAGTAAACGTTTATGGGGAACTGTGTCAAATGCTTTTTCAAAATCCAGATACACCACGTCTACGGGCCTTCCTTTATCTAGATGGCAACTCACCTCCTCATAGAAGGTTAATAGATTGGTTTGGCAAGAACGATTCTTCATGAATCCATGCTGATTACTGCTAATGATATCATTCTTATTACTAAAATTTTGTATATAGTCCCTTATCATCCCCTCCAAGAGTTTACATACTATTGATGTTAGGCTAACTGGTCTGTAATTCCCAGGGATGTTTTTTGGGCCCTTTTTAAATATTGGTGCTACATTGGCTTTTCTCCAATCAGCTGGTACCATTCCAGTCAATAGACTGTCTGTAAAAATTAGGAACAACGGTCTGGCAATCACCTGACTGAGTTCCCTAAGTACCCTCGGATGCAAGCCATCTGGTCCCGGTTATTTATTAATGTTAAGTTTCTCAAGTCTAATTTTAATTCCGTCCTCTGTTAACCATGTAGGTGCTTCCTGTGTTGTGTCATGAGGATAAACACTGCAGTTTTGGTTACTGAAGCCCCCGATTCACTCGTGAAGACTGAGGAGAAGAATAAATTCAATACCTCTGCCATCTCCCCATCCTTTGTAACCAGATGTCCTTCCTCATTCTTTATGGGGCCAATATGGTCTGTCCTCCCTTTTTTACTGTTTACATACTTAAAGAATTTCTTGGGATTTTTTTTGCTCTCCTCCGCTATGTGTCTTTCATGTTCTATCTTAGCCATCCTAATTGCACCCTTACATTTCTTATTGCATTCTTTATAAATTCTGAATGCTGTGGATGATCCCTCAACCTTGTATTTTTTGAAGGCCTTCTCCTTTGCTTTTATATGCATTTTTACATTGGAGTTAAGCCATCCAGGATGTTTGTTCGCTCTTTTTTTTTTGTTTTCAAATAGTTTTATTGAGAGTAACAAAATTGGTACACACAATAGATATACATGTACATCCTTCAGAGTCATAGGGATATCTTTTAATACAATATGATGAGGTGTAGGCATGATAGGCTATAAGACCAACTTGGATTCACAGTGGCCCAATACATTCTGTTCATGACTCACGTGAAATTATCACCCTGAAGGGTATCTATTCTGGTAAGGTAATCAAAGGAAAAACAAGAAAGAAAAAGAAGAAAGAAAAAAGGGAAATTTCTTAACCAGATAGAACAAATAGCAGATTATTAATAGTCAGTCTAAATACTCAAAGAGTGGTCAGTCTTGGAGCCTGAATAAGAACCACGGATTCCATTTGGCATTATATGTCGGGATGGAATCATGTAAGGTATGGAATATTTCCTCGGACACCATCATACTATCTATCCGTGAGATAATTTGTGCAAAGGGGAACGTAGAGGATTTCCAGTGAAGTGCAATGACCCAAAGGGTAGCAATGCAGATAGAGTGTATTAATCTCATCATAGGTTTAGTCACTTCTGGGATGTCTTGGAAAAGAATACAGTGGTGAAATGTGAGATTGATGGGTTTCTCAGCCAGTCTATCAATCAGTTTAAAAACCTCTTTCCAGGAGGGTTGTAGTTTATCGTTTGTTCGCTCTTTTAAATTTATTACCCAATGGGATACATTGGCTAATGCCCTTATTTAATACGCTCTTAAAGCAAACCCATCTCTCTTCTGTATTCTTTGTTCCTAATATTTTATCCCAATTTATGCCTTTTAGCAAGGTTTGTAGTTTAGGGAAGTTGGCTCTTTTGAAATTCAGTGTCTTTGTGTTCCCTTCATGTCTCCTATTTGTGTGATTTATACTGAAACTAATTGACCTGTGATCGCTGTTACCTAAATTGCCCCATATTTCCACATCTGTTATCAGGTCTGTATTGTTGGTAATCAGTAGATCTAGTAATGTTTTATTTCTAGTTGGTGCGTCTACCATCTGACCCATAAAATTGTCCTGCAAGACATTAAGGAACTGGCGAGCCTTAAATGAATGCGCGGTTCCCTCCGCCCAGTCTATGTCTGGATAATTAAAATCCCCCATTATGATAACACTTCCCATCCTTGCTGCTAATCCAATTTGTGATAGGAGATCCGTCTCCACTTCCTCCCTCAGGTTAGGGGGCCTATAGCATACTCCCAGTATTATTTTCCCCTTAGCTTCATCCCTTTGGAGCTCTACCCATAAAGATTCCACCTCCTCCCTAGCCCCCTCAGTGATGTCATCTCTCACATTCACTTGTACATTATTCTTGATATATAGGCATACCCCTCCCCCTTTTTTACCCTCTCTATCCTTGCGGTATAGGGTATACCCTTAAATGTTTGCCAGCCAATCATGAGAGCTGTTGAACCAGGTCTCTGAAATTCCCACAAAATCCAAATCCTCCTCGTACAACAGTATCTCTAGTTCACCCATCTTGTCCGCCAGGCTCCTGGCATTGGTGAACATGCCACATAGTTTAGACCGGTCGCATATTGTCCTCGTATTGGGTGTTTCAAGATTGCAACTTGGACTTGCTACTATACTCACCTTGTGTTTTTGTGCTTTGGTTAACCTACCACTAATGCCCCCAATACTACCCTCTGGAGTATCTTCCGCGCTGGCTATCACTGTCTCTGGACCCTCCCCCCCATCGCCTAGTTTAAAAACCCCTCTAACTTTTTGGCCATCTTCATTCCCAGCAGATCTGCACCCTCCTCATTTAGATGCAGTCCGTCCCTTCTATAGTACCGGTTACCGACTGAGAAGTCGGCCCAGTCCTCCAGGAACCCAAACCCCTCCTTACTACACCAGCTCTTCAGCCACTTGTTTACTTCCCTAATCTCCCTCTGCCTCTCTGGTGTGGCTCGATGTACCGGTAGTATTCCTGAGAACACTACCTTGGAGGTCCTTTTCCTCAATTTAGCTCCTAAGTCCCTAAAATCGTTCTTTAGGACACTCCATCTGCCTCTGACTTTGTCATTGGTGCCAACGTGCACCATGACAGCCGGGTCTTCCCCAGCCCCTCCCAGTAATCTGTCCACAAGATCCGTGATGTGTGATGTGTTCTTTTGCAAAGCAGAACCTACCTAAAGCATCGGACAGAGATTGATCCGATGTGAGGGAGGTTCTGTTCACTCCTACAATGGCCCGCCATCCTAACTGTTGCGGATAAACCATGATACTCTTTTGCGCTATTAGGCGTCCTTCCAGCTTTTCAGTATAATGCATATTTAAACAACCTGTGTCTCCTGCATTTCCCCAATAAACATACACAGTCACCATCTTAGCTCCTTCATCTGCCTCTCCTGGGCACAGGCTCTTGGCTTTTATTCATGGACAATAAAAGGAAGTGACAAACAGGAAGTCATGGCCCCAACAGCCAATCGCTTTCTCCATATAAAATGATAACACAGCAAATGACACTACACAGGAAATAACACTGAAGAGGAGGGCATCCACAGGAGTGGGAGGGAGAAGTGCACATGTCTCATCCACTTGAGGCATGTACACTGATCTCTGCCCAGCCACATCCACCATCTTAGTCAGCATGGAGCCCACTCAATGCAGCTCTGAGTAACCAGTATCTAGTAAGATCATTCTACTTGTTCTTACAGGCTTGAGAAGATCTGCAGGGACATTGGTACTGGTGTTGTCAATATACAGTACGAGTATATTAACAAGGCAGATATCAATGCCCTCTTATTACAGCAGATATGTATCCAAAAGGGATAGAGTAGCCACAACAGAGATATAATAATATGTTTCTCTTGTTATGCGGACTTAGCTTCTCTAATGTGCATAGACATTTGAAAGTAAGAAGCCCAGCGCATTGTGCTTGATACTTACAAACCGGCAAACGCCCACACACACACACACACACACACGTCTCCAAGCCTATGAGAAGGTCTTCATACTGACGGTTTTATCGCTGGTCCCGATTCAACCCTAGTGTGCTCTGCTAGAGCGCTCCTTGGTTAAATCAGACACAGGGAGACAGATGACAACAATCCATAAAACACACATAATAAAATTTCCACAACACTATACCCCCTACTCCCCTCTCACCCTCACCCAACTCTGCCCACCCCTCTTGCCTGGGTTGATGGATTTAAATATTTAGGGATACAAATCGACAGGCCAATAAATATGTATTTTGACTTTGCTTCCCCTGCTGAACTCATTTGCGCAAAGGTTTGGAGATCATCCCCTCTCTACCCGGTAGGGAGAGTTAATTTAATTAAAATTATTTTTCTCCCTAAGTTTCCCTACTTTTTTAGAAACTGCCCTGTTCTTCTCCCGGTATTGTTCTTTTAATAAACTCAAGGCCATTATTGTCTCCTTCATATGGTCAGGGAGGGTGCCTAGTCTGGCGCTGACTACTCTACAATTACCAACTACCCAGGGAGGCTTGTCACTCCCAAATTTCCTGATTTATTATTGGGTAGATATCCTTATAACAGTAATGTGATAGTTTTCACATATATAGGGTACCGGCGCAGAGAACCAAAAATCTATTATGCCAATCGTTTATGTCTGCTGCAGTCAGAAAACGCCCTCCCCGCTCTCGGGTTAGGTTAGGAAGAAAAAAAAAGTGTGTTTATGGACTGCACCAACTATTAAAATAAATTTGTGTACCACCACTGCTATTTATAACCGTAAGCCTTAATACTGTATATTAGTGTCAAATGTCCTCACAGTGTGCTCTTTAGGAAACTATATGTCCGGTGATTAATAAGTCCTCAAATACTATTGATTATACCCTTCAAAAATACATGCTTGTGTGCCCAAAAAAACATATATAAACATATAAAAGGATGTGTCCTAAACCATAATCTACAAAACCATATGTGCAATACCAAAGTGAAAATATGTGTAAAACAAACAAAAATAAAAAGATAAAGTTGCTACTGTGAAATAAAATAAGAACATTCAATGTATATCTTTGGTAAAAAGTTAAAACTCAGTATAGTGGACGATTCCAAGTAGCTAATAAATCCCAGATGAGTCGCCTCAGTGAGTGATCAGCCAGCTCCTATAGATTCCACCACCACTTATAGATTGGCCACTCACCAGATACAGGTGAATGTGCGCCTTTGGTTCATTAGTTGGATAACCACTCCATACAATGGATCAATCTTCACCCTCTTCAGACTACCAGTTCTCATGGAAAATGAATGGCCATCATGGTATAGTATATCTAAAATTGTTTATTTAAAAGGTATAAAAGACTATTGCACTCATATGTTGAGGTGCCCATAAGCCGGCACCAAGCTGTTCCACCCGTGTATGTGGGGTCCGAAATTCCGGTGTGCGTTCCCCTGTACGTCTCCTACTCCATGTGTGTTCCAAGCCTCGCTCTCACTAGGCAGGAAGTAACATCAAAATCTCCCAACAGTCTTGGTTTTCACAGCCCAGAGACAACCCTGCAGTGACATTGGAGGCAGCAATAATGGGATCATACGCTACCTTAAGTAATCTGGTGTTTCGGGGGGTGAGGGCACACTCTGGGGTTACAAGGTCGATGCATACAACTATATCGGTCTGGCACCGAGCTAGAGAGGCGTATCGCTCCTCGATGACATTCTCCCATCATATTCCTTTGTAGGATAATCCGTCCCTTCAACGCATGCGCAGTATACCAGACCCTCAGTTGTGGGCATCTAGGGGAATCGTGGGGTTGAAGCACCTGGTGGCGAATGGGAGGTTACGTACCTTTGCAGATCTTAAAGATGCCTTTAGCTTTCCCAACTGGATGCTCTTTAGGTACTTGCGGGTGAGGCATGCCTATCAACAACAGTTTCCCAATCATATTACCCTAGAATCAGACCCAGTGGAGCGTTTACTAACAAGAAAGGTCCTGATTGCACCTTTGTGTTCATTGTACTTTCGCCTTACAGTGGCCACTTCAACGAAATTGACCAAAGTCTTCTTGAAATGGCAACAAGATATACCTTCCCTCTCTGAAGAGGATTGGGAGACCTGTGTCTCCACCTACAGTATGTCACAACTATGATCTCTGCTAGAGACCATTTCATACAATTGAAATTTCTACATAAGGCTTATTATACGCCACTGAGATTAGCGGCCACTTACCCTGACACCCCCTCGATGTGTCCACATTGTGGGATATTGGAGGCATCCTTTATTCAAATGGTCTAGTCCTCTCCCTTTCTACAACAATTTTGGGAGCAGGTCCTGGATGATCTTAATCGGGTGGCAGAATCAACCTTTGAGTTAGACCCCAGGGCTTTACTGTTAAATATTTTTGACGACCCCACTTTGAGAAGACCTACAAAGCTGTTTCTACTTTATGCCACGTATTATGCAAACAGAGAGGTTCTACTTAAAGAGGACATAAACTCAGGGGTCCCCCCCCTTTTTTTCTTCCCTTCAAAGTAAAGGCACAATGTGCTAGTAAGTGACACTTACCTGCAAACGAAGCCCGTCCCCACTGCAGGTCACATCCATCTTCACCCATCTTCCTTCCGGGGCCACAGACTCCAGCTGTGTGACTGGCCGGAGCCGCATGACGTCACTCCAGCACATGCGTGAGGGAGCCGATGGTCACGGCACACGCTCCTGAAGAAATATAGGTGGCCGTTCCTTCAGAGCTCATGCACCGATGACATCATCGGTGCAGTATACAGTAAATATCTCCTAAACGGCGCACGTTTAGGAGATATTTACAGTACCTATAGGTCTAGGCTTACCTATAGGTACAAATAATAAAGGAAGGTATACAACCGATTTAAATGGAAGGCTACATCGCCACATACTGTTTCTGCATGGCGGAACACGCTCAACTCTGTTTTACCTTTGTATAATATTACGTATGTTGATAGGAACTGTCCGAGTAAATGTGACAAGATCCAGTTCTCCTGGATAGACTTCTGGGGGTCTATACAGTTGGAAAATTCCCCACCCAGTCCAGAGGCAGACCCCCACATCTAGACATTACATCCCACATGGGTTACATCTAGCCTATTTATAGTTTTCTTCCTCTATGATCTCTCTTCCACTCTTGCCTCCCCCCTTAATTTCCCTTTCTCTTCGCTCCATCCCCATCTCTCATCCCCCTAATCCACTTATTACTAGGGTTTTCTTTGTCATTTTACACACGCAATGTGTTGGATTAGTCCTATCTCCTGAAATTACTTATTCATTTGAGTTTAATTAAGTGATCTGTTAGATGTTTTGTAATGTTTACAAGTGCCTTATATGCATGTACGCTTTTGCTCTCTTGTAATACTGTATATGTTTATATTACTGACATACAGATGAATAATAAAGTTCTCATTTGTAAAAACAGGTTTCGAGACCCGCTTCCTGATTGGCCGGGAGTAGAATCAGTGTGAAAATAGTGAATATTCATTTGCTAGTCACACAACTGGGTGGGCTCGGAGCCCAGTGCTCTGCGCGCCCGAAGCTCACCCTATTTGGAAGCCTAATAGAGCCTCTGGCTCTAATCATGTGCTTCAAAGAATAACAACCCCCCCATTTGAATTCATGGCCCAGTGTCCCTGTATGTAGATCAGGAGGCCAGACGCATGGATAGGAACTATCATAGGAACTAAGCCACTGCTTCAACCGTTCTAATTTTATCTTTTTCCTCCTCAATATGAGCGCTTGAAGTTCTCTCCCAACCTGGTTAAAAAACCTCAGCCACTCATCCTTAAATACGTTATTACAAAATTAAGACCTCTACCCATGCCACATTCTTCTTTTAGTATATACACAAAATGCATGGTGATACCTTCTTATTTATGCCCTGTGTCCGCCCCCAGACGTTACTGACGCATGTAACTCTCTGTCATGATATTGTGAGTGTATGTAAAAAAAAATCTTAAAAACAAACAATCTTTAGATGTGTATATACAGTTAGGTCCATATATATTTGAACACAGGCACAATTTTTTTTTTTTTTCAGGCATTTACCAAAACATATGAAAGCTATAGTTAAATAATCGAAGGAAGGGTTTAGGAATTACAGCTCTTAAGAATAGCCATAACCCCTTTTTCAAGGGATCAAAATTAATTGGACAATTTAATCAAAAGCCGTTTCATGGTCAGGTGTGGGCTACTCATTCATTATTTGGAATCTATTGCTGTGGATCTACATCATTTGTTCAAAGGAGCTGTCCATGCAAATAAAACATGCCATTGTAAGGCCCCATCCACACCTGAGCGTTTTGTAGCTTGAAGCCTGAAGCTACAAACCGCTTGAGGGGAAAAAAATCTATTATTCTCTATGGAGATGGTTAACATCTCCACTCCAAAATGCCGACACCTGAAGCTTAAACAAGTTCTGGACCTTTTTTTGTCACTCGAATCGGGCAAATTTTGTCAATTTTGGAATGTTTGTATTCCCATAGAAATAAACGGAAACGCTCCAATCGAGCTTCTTAGCACGTTTTCTACGCACATTGACGCATTTATCTGCTCAAGTGAAATAGATTTCCATAAAGGAAATGACATAAAAATACACAGGAAATGCACAGGTCTCCATTTTTGGTTAGCAGACATGGAGGAAAGCAATATAGATGAAGTGATGGATGAAGGCAGTATCTATTTTAGATCTGGAGAGCTTTATCCGAATAGTAAAGCAGTTCACCTGTCTCTACGATTCCAGAGATTCATGCTACAAGCTTCGAACAAGCAAGAGGAGGGCATGGAAGCAGATTGCCAGCCAAGTTTTCACAAACTGGGCAGACATAAGAAATGCCCATGTGAAGGATGATAAAGGTAAGATAAACCCCTGCAAACTGAACCAACCACAAAACCGACCATAGGGAGATGATATGATGATTATTATTTAGTACATTATCTATACATAAACAGATTCTTAGCGCCAGAATAACAGTACAAGCTTATGCTCATATTCCTATGCATTGCTTACATGAACATACATATGAGAAAACAGACAATAGATGTGCAATTGCAGTTCACTATGGCCACATATGTGTACACACATCTTGCATGTGTGTAGGAATGTGGCCATAATAAACTGGAATGGCACATCTATTGCCTCCTTGTTCGTAAGTATAAGCACCTAAGCAATGCATAGGAATATGAGTATAAACTCGTATTGCTTACTGGTGCTAGGAATCTGTTATTTTTGAACACAGTAATTTGCTCAGAAAAAACAGAAAAACAGGTGAATTTACAGTGGGAGCTGAAAGTATTCAGACCACCTAAAATTTTTCACTCTTTGTTATATTGCAGCCATTTACAAAAATCATTTAGGTTCATTTTTTCCGCATTAATATACACACAGCACCCCATATTGACAGAAAAACACAGAATTGTTGACATTTTTGCAGATTTATTAAAAAAGAAAAACATCACATGGTCCTAAGTATTCAGACCCTTTGCTGTGACACTCATACATTTCTCATATTTCTCATTTCTCTCAGGTGCTGTCTATTTCTTCTGATCATTCTTGAGATGGTTCTACACCTTCATTTGAGTCCAGCTGTGCTTGATTATACTGATTGGACTTGATTAGGAAAGCCACACACTTGTCTATATAAGACCTTACAGCTCACAGTGCAAATGAGAATCATGAGGTCAAAGGAACTGCCTGAAGAGCTCAGAGACAGAATTATGGCAAGGCACAGATCTGGCCAAGGTTACAAAAACATTTCTGCTGCACTTAAGGTTCCTAAGAGCACAGTGGCCTCCCTAATCCTTGAATGCAAGATGTTTGGGATGACCAGACCCCTTCCTAGAGCTGGCCGTCCGGCCAAACTGAGCTATCGGGGGAGAGGAGCCTTGGTGAGAGAAGTAAAGAAGAACCCAAAGATCACTGTGGCTGAGCTCCAGAGATGCAGTCGGGAGATAGGAGAAAGTTGTAGAAAGTCAAACATTACTGCAGCCCTCCACCGGTCTGGGCTTTATGGCAGAGTGACCCGACGGAAGCCTCTCTTCAGTGCAGGACACATGAAAGCCCGCATGGAGTTTGCTAAAAAACACCCGAAGGACTCCAAGATGGTGAGAAATAAGATTCTTTGGTCTGTGGAGACCAAGATAGAACTTTTTGGTCTTAATTCTAAGCGGTATGTGTGGAGAAAACCAGGCACTGCTCATCACCTGTCCAATACAGTCCCAACAGTGAAGCATGTTGGTGGCAGCATCATGCTGTGGGGGTGTTTTTCAGCTGCAGGGACAGGACAACTGGTTGCAATCGAGGGAAAGATGAATGCGGCCAAGTACAGGGATAACCTGGACAAAAACCTTCTCCAGAGTGCTTAGGACCTCAGACTGGGCCGAAGGTTTACCTTCCAACAAGACAATGACCCTAAGCACACAGCTAAAATAATGAAGGAGTGGCTTCACAACAAATCTGTGACTGTTCTTGAATGGCCCAGCCAGAGCCCTGACTTAAACCCAATTGAGCATCTCTGGAGAGACCTAAAAATGTCTGTCAATCAACGTTTACCATCCAACCTGACAGAACTGGAGAGGATCTGCAAGGAGGAATGGCAGAGGATCCCCAAATCCAGGTGTGAAAAACTTGTTGCATCTTTCCCAAAAAGACTCATGGCTGTATTCGATCAAAAGGGTGCTTCTACTAAATACTGAGCAAAGGGTCTGAATACTTAGGACCATGTGATATTTAAGTTTTTCTTTTTTTTTAAATCTGCAAAATTGTCAACAATTCTGTGTTTTTCTGTCAATACGGGGTGCTGTGTGTACATTAATGAGGAAAAAAAATGATTTTAGCAAATGGCTGCAAAATAACAAAGAGTGAAAAATGTAAGGGGGTCTGAATACTTTCCGTCCCCACTGTATGCTCATATTCCTAGGCATTGCTCATGGCCTCATTATGGTGCCCCTATAGCAAGCTACTGGCTGTGGGGGCACTCGATAGGATGGAGTGGCCAGGAGCAAAGAAGAGGGACCCAAGAAGAGGAGGCTATGGGGTGCTCTGTGCAAAACCAACTGCACAGAGGTGGTAAGTATAACATGTTTGTTATTTCAAAACAATCGCTTTATTAATGTTGCCAGCTACTCTAGGACATGTGCCACTTCTTGTCCTCATACTCTCTGTCTCCGAGTGTTGAGCAGAAGGTGCAAGAGAGGCCTCCACAATTCCAGTCTTCAGCAAGTGCCTAAAACCTCTGCAGCTTCCAGCAGGAGGGATAACAAGGCTAAACGGAGACACACAAGTAGATAGGTATCAGCATGTCACAAATACATAAGGGCACACTCTGACTCCTAGTGGATATTATATGGATGCTGTACACAAAGATAAACATATATTTAAAAAAATATAAGACTTATCAATAAAGCATTTTTTGTATTATTCAGTACAGCTTAGTATATAGTTATATTAAACAGATAAAGGGTAACTTTACTCTTTAATAAACATTTAAAATTATTCAATTGCCTTAAGCTGCCATGGGACCTGTCCTGCTGGAGACAAAGTAGGACACAAATTGATCCCTGACACGTGTATCTCATCTGCTTCCACGAACACCAGACCACTGGGCTTTTTCCATGTTCTGAAGTAATGAGTCCTCAAACTCAAATCCATCCCGCTGCCTTACATAGTTATGCAAGGCACACTTTAACAGCACAGACTGCATTTTGCATGTTCAAGATGATGGGAGTGTGCAGCACCCGCCATTTGTTTGCTAAAATGCCAAATGCACATTTGACAACTCTACGTGCTCTAGTTAGAAGATAATTTAACACACTCTTCTGTACAGTTAGATTGTACCTCGATTAAGGCCGTAGAAGAGGCTCACCCAGAGCAAAGGCCTCATCCCCGCAAAAAAAACTGGGTAGGGTAGGGCCATTTGTGGAGTGGTCCAGACTATTGGTATGCAGCATGTATCCAAAAGAAGAATGCCCAAAAATACTAGTCGACGATGCTGCCATATGACCCAATATCTATATAACGGAAGCAATAATTAGCATCAGCCACTGCCATTAAAACAAAAGAAAAATAATATTTCTTGTAGTTAAAATACTGGCTTCCGCTGCCCATGGGCTTTATGATCCTAATATGTTTTCCATCAATCACTCCAACACAATTGGAGAAGTTGCAGCGTTGCCAGAAAACTTCAGAGATCTGTGACCATTCTTATGTTGTAGGTTTTTGAAACACAATTTCCTTAAACACATCCCAAAGAGCAGAGCAGGTGTCACGGACTATGTAACTGGCTGTAGATTTAACAAACCGAAAGGCATAATGTAGACTTGCTAATAATTGTCCGGTTGCTAGGTACCTACAAAGATATAAATATATATTTTAATTTGTTTTTTAACAAACTTCTGAAAGGTAAGTGGAAGAGTATACGGGACGCCTACACTTGACATCTATGACTGTTAAGAGATTTTAGGAGTGGATCTGCGGCGTGTGCTCCTAGAGATTATGTACATGCCAAAGAATTGGAGTTCCTTCGGCCATTCCTGGCTTTGGGGCGGTAAGCTATCATCTGTACATATGTCATTAAACAAAATGAAAAGAGAAAGTTAAAAAAAAATATATATATATATATATATATATATATATATATATATTTATATATAAATTTCTATTTTCAGTACAGAAAGCTGCTGGGAGGATCGTACTCGAAATAACATTTTGGATCAAGATGCAAGCAGTCAGCAAGCAGGCCAAGCGTCACTCAGTGAGCAAACAGGCCAAGAGCCTACGGAGAGCAAAATGTCGAGACCTGTGGGAGATGAAGAGTCCACACCACCCATTTGTCCTTGTGTACCTACAAGAGCTAACATACATGCAACAAGAAGGAGGGCTCCTGAACCGGATTTTAACTGCATGCTGGACATTATGGCCAGTAAGTCGGGAAGGATGAACACCAACAGGTCTCATGTGCAGATTTCTGCACGGTGTCTGGAAGGTCTGATGGAGAAGGTACCATCAGAACTCCAAGCAGACATGTTGGCGGGTACCAGCCGATACATAGCCATATTTATTCTGCCAACCACCACATATAGGTCCTCAGAACCTCCACTAACTTATGGTCCCTATGCAAGTCTCCCCCCCCCGCCCCCTCTGCCAACACCACATTCTTTACCCCTTCCTCAGTTGTCATCACCACATTCTGCCACCCACCTTCTTCTGCCAACACCACCACCTTCTAAATGGCAAAATGTTCATCAGAATCGCTCTACCTCCACCTGGTCATATTATGGCCATGCCATAAATGTGGTGATATCACCTAATAAGGCAGTCAAATCCTCCCAAACATTCCATCACCTCGAAAGTGTTTTTTTTTTAGGAGCTACGTTAGCTCTATTTTTTTTTTTTTTTATTGTGGAGCTTGTTCTTGTTTTGTCGTATTTGTTATCTATATGTTATCTTATCTAGATAAAAAGTATTTGTGAAGAGAAAAAAACATTAGATTTCAAGAATATTTAATATTTGAAAAAAAAAAGGAAAATTTTGTATTACTTTAAAAATGTGTGTTTGGTGTTTATTTTATGCATATAAAAAAATTGAATACTGGGTTCTTCATGTATCAGTCTTAAAAAATTTTCAAAAAAAGAAAAAAATTACCTCAGTGTGATAATTAGTCATTCCACAGGGGCTATACTGTTACGGAAATAGGTGTCCATTCGTTGCAACCGACTACTGAGTAAACCCAGTAACTCATGAAAAATGAGCAAAAAAAAAAGAAAAAAAAGTGGGGTTTAGTGGACATGATAAGAAAGGAACAATGGCAAACATTATGATTCGAAAGAAGTTTGACTAACACGTAGGTCACTGTACATGACCCAAAATTGGCTTCGCTCTTCTCGATCGGCAATTACGGGGTGGATCCAGTATCTGCGTGCCCTCTTCTTCCTCCTCTCTTTCATGCAGAAATAATGACTTAACAGTGGCTGTAGTCACAAAACACCCCATCTCATCTTCACACATGTTTGTATAGCAAGATCCACCGCACAACACAACCAGGTACAGGAAGAACAATGATGAACTGGAAGAAGAATATTCACCCAGGAAGCAGATGGAAAAAAAACTAAAAACATAGCAACAAACGATGCCAAAGCTCAAAAACGGTGAAAAACGCTGCATGGAAACGTGCCAAACCGTACAAATACGCGCAACAAAATGCCTGAAAAACACGTAAATAAGCTACGCTCAGGTACGAATAGGGCTTAAGGCTTCAAAAACAAAACAAGTCCATCAGAAAGAGCAGCAACATTAGGAGTGGTCAAATCAACAGTTTGGTACATTAAGAGGAAAGAAGAACGCAGTGGTGAGCTCAGCAACAAAAAAAGGCCTTATTGGATACCAGGGTGGATAAAAATTGATGATTTTTTTAAACAAATCAAAAAAAAAATTTAAATCTGTTTTGTTTTGTTTTTTATTTCATTCGTATTTTTTAAAATTTTTTATTAAATTTATTATCACCGTAGCTGTACGTAGGCTGCTTTATGACCACCAGGGGGCGCGTGCGTCCAAGGCGTGACAACGGAGCCGAGGCACGTGCCCGGCGTCCGCGATGGCCGCCGGGCACCCGCGATCGCTCCCGAGACAGAACTGAGAAAACAAAGTTCGGGACTATTCCTTTATCCCATTGTTTTGCAAATATATGTACATTACAAACTGTATGATTGTTTGAAGGGAAATGCATCTGTACCAGGCTCTAAGTGTAAGGAGGAAGGACAAGCAGTAAAAATGAAAGTGAAACCTTCTAAGCAGCTTATAATCCTTGCGATCTTTCTGCACATAGCTTGAAGTGCCCAGTTTGGGAATATTTTAATGATGTTCCTCTACCTATGGGTAAAGCAGGTATGCATGCAAAATGCAAGCAATGCAACAAAGACGCAAGGCCTGGTGGCACGAATGAAACAACATCATTGTTGTTCTTTTGTGCGTTTGTTTTTTCAAAGATATTTTGTTTATGCACTTCAGTTACTAAACATTGATGTTTAAGCAAATACAAGAATATGTAATATGTTATGGTTTTATTTAATCACTTGCTTACTGGGCATTTAAACCCCCCTCCTGCCCAGACCAATTTTCAGCTTTCAGCGCTGTCACACTTTGAATGACAATTGCGCCGTCATACAACACTGTACCCAAATGAGATTTTTATCATTTTTTTCACACTAGAGCTTTATTTTGGTGGTATTTTATCACAGCTGGGGTTTTTTTTTTTTTTGCTAAACCAAACAAAAAAAGACAGAAAATTTTGAAAAAAAAAAAAAATCATGTTTCATAGTTTGTTATACAATTTTGCAAACAGGTAATTTTTCTCCTTCATTGATATGCGCTGATGAGGCGACACTGGTGGGCACTGATAAGCTGCACTGATAGGCACAGATAAGGCAGCACTGATGGGGATAGATAAGGCAGTACTGATGGGCACAGATAAGGCAGCACTGATGGCCACAGATAAGATAGCACTGATGGATGGCACTGATGGGTGTTACTGATGGGTACCACCGATAGGTGGCACTGATAGGCACTAGTAGGTGACACTGATGGGCAGCACTGTTGATGAGGCATTGATTGGTGACACTGATAGGTGGCACTGTGGGCACTGATGGGTGGCGCTGGTGGGCACAGATGAGCTGTTGGGAGCTCTCCTTGATCGGGACCAATGTCCCTCTGAGAGCCGCCGGTGATCGCCTTTTTTTTTTCTCCTCACGCTGTCAGCGTGAGGAAAAAAAATGGCCGATTACCGGCTCTGTTTACATCACATGATCAGCTGTGTTGGCTGACAGCTGATTACGTGGTAAGGGGCACTTAATCCAATCTGTGATGAGCCGAGTCTCATAGACTTGCTGATCACAGAGCACACCGTGCGCCCTGCAGGGGGCTTGCAGGCCGCTCGGGCATGGGAGGACGTCAATAGACATACCCCCCGGCAAAGTAGGTCCGCGCTGTAGCCGTCATTCGGCTATAGCACAGATCTGAACAAGTTAAATAAAAGAATTTGAGTAGTTCTCCAACTATGTGTGATTAACCTAAAATTGGTTCTGATATCACCGTTTTTTAACTTGACAGCTTTTTCTAAATAGGAAACCTTCATTTTGTTAAACAAACTAGAACCTCAAAAGCTTGGGATTTTAAAGGCAATATAAACAAAGAAAAACATTTTTTAGTATAAAAAATATTATTTATGAATACAAAAATTGCTAAAAACAATGATCCAGTAGATCAAACCAAGATAATGGAAATTATTACATAAAAATACACAGTTACACATAGTGGTGACATTGAAAAGTGGCAAATTTCAACTACAGTTCAACAAAGAGATCAATATCATAGCTCTAGGTGATACGTAGTTGCAGAGTCCTGACGTCGGAAGCTCCACGACGTTGTTGCCATGGTAACGGCGCCACAGCTTCTCCTCGGGCGGGGTGTCTCTTCCCGGACCCCAGGCCGGCGTGCGTGTGTACGCCGGCCCTTCCATCTGTTCCCAGCTGCTGACTCATGACGCCGGACGCTCCACAATGTCATTGCCGTGGTAACAGCGCCACGGCTTCTCCTCGGACGGGGTGTCTCTTTCCGGGACCCAGGCCGACATGCGTGCGTACGCTGGCCCTTCCATCTGTTTCCAGCTGATGACCCAGTTAATGACGCAGCGGCAGGGTCCGCGTGACGTCACATTTTGGCGCCCTTTTTGCCTTTTTTGGGGATATTTAAAGTAAGACGCCAGGAGCCCAGGGGATGTCAGCTCCATCCATATGTATTGGCTGGTATTTGATCAAAGTGAATGGGACTATTGGTGATTCAACAGCGGGTCAGAGGAGGAGCCACTGCAGCACAGAGATGACAGTTGCTCTTTAAAAATATGAGTTAAATTGAGTTGATTTAAACAAGCCTTTTACTAGCGATTTAAATCATGATTTAAATTGTGATTTCAATCAAATCCACCCTGTTGGATGCACACCAGGTCAATCTCCACACAGAGCCTCTCTCAATGGCAGCCACTTCTCCAACTCCCCTCCACTCCACCTGCAATTCTCTGCAGACCAACATCATAAGGGCTGTGTGCACCTGGGCCCACACCCTGCTAGTTGCCTACAAAACTTGGACATTGGGTTGGAGTTTTTTCCCTCCCAGGGCACTTTAAAATCACCAAACTACGGAGCCCCATCAAGATATCTAAATCTGCAAAAGCAGCTTTCTCCAGCCAAAAGTAACCTTTCCATGATGGCAGAGCATTGTACCGATACAGTAGTCAGTACATCATGATTGATCAATTTTTAAATCATATTATATATATATGCGTACTCGGCTTTCGGGGGTTATACCGGGATGATGCCTGCAGCTGTACTGTTTTTTAGAGCTGGCGATCAGGTTTCCAAGTATGACAACCTATGCGGCTAAAAGCCGCTCGGCTGTTATACCGGAGGAGCGGGAGGGAACGTCCCCCCCTCCCGCCGCTCTTACCGGGCCTCCCGGTCCACCGGGAGACCCAATTACCGATTCGCTGCCTCCGGCAGTACTGACAGTCTAGAACGAAACTGTAAGCGGTTTCTTTCCAGCCTCCTAATTGTAAACGTGGAAGCGACGTCATGACGTCACTTCCCATTTACACGGCTGCCAATGGCGCCGGTTTAAAAAAAATATACAGTATTCAGAATCACCGAAAACGGCGATCTGAATACTGTGAAGTGCAAAGGAGGGATTGGGGATCTTTTAGACCCCCGATCCCTCCATAAAGAGTACCTGTCACAAGGAATGTTTACATTCCTTGTGACAGCAATAAAAGTGATCTTTTTTTTTTTTTAAACACAGTTTATAAATATAAAAATAAATAAAATAAATAAGAATTTTTTTTTTTTTTAAAGCGCCCCCGTCCCTGCGAGTTCGCGCAGCAAAAAAAACGCATACGGAAGTTGCGCCCGCATATGTAAACGGTGTTCAAATCACACATGTGAGGTATCGCCGCGATCGTCAGAGCGAGAGCAATAATTCTAGCACTAGACCTCCTCTGTAACTCTAACCTGGTAACCGTAAAAAAAATTTAAAGTGTCGCCTATGGAGATTTTTAGGTACCGTAGTTTGTCGCCATTCCATGAGCGCGTGCAATTATAAAGTGTGACATTTTTGGTATCTATTTACTCAGCATAACATCATCTTTCACATTATACAAAAAAATTGGGCTAACTTTACTGTTTGGTTTTTTAAAATGCATGAGTGTCCCTTTTCCCAAAAAGTTGCATTTAAAACACCGCTGCACAAATACCGTGTGATCAAAAATATTGCAACAATCACCATTTTATTCTCTAGATTCTCTGCTAAAAAAATATATATATATATAATGGTTGGGGGCTCTAAGTAATTTTCTAGCAAAAAATACGGATTTTAACTTGTAAACACCAAATGTCAAAAATAGGCTTAGTCATGAAAGGGATACATACACCATAGTTGTAGACTCTATAACCTTCACGAAGACTAAACACCGATTTTGGATTTTTACCATACTTGATTTGATTGTAGCCGTATTAGTGCAATTGTGACAGAGAAAATTGAGTACTGTCCGTGATACTTTTTTTATTTGCACTAACATACAATTTTTCAGGACAAGCTTTCAGTACTGCTTGGACCTTGAAGAAGGGGACATACCCCGAAAGCTTGTCCTGAAAAATTGTATGTTAGTGCAAATAAAAAAAGTATCACGGACAGTACTCAATTTTCTCGGATTTTTACCAAAAATACATTTAGGCCTACATACAGTATCTCACAAAAGTGAGTACACCCCTTACATTTTTGTAAATATTTTATTATATCTTTTCATGCGACAACACTGAAGAAATGACACTTTGCTACAATGTAAAGTAGTGAGTGTACAGCTTGTATAACAGTGTAAATTTGCTATCCTCTCAAAACAACTCAACACACAGCCATTAATGTCCAAACCACTGGCAACAAAAGTGAGTACATCCCTAAGTGAAAATGTCCAAATTGGGCCCAAAGTGTCAATATTTTGTGTGACCACCATTATATCCCACCATTGCCTTAACCCTTTAGGGCATGGAGTTCATCAGAGCTTCACAGGTTGCCACTGAAGTCCTCTTCCACTCCTCCATGACGACATCACGGAGCTGGTGGATGTTGGAGACCTTGCGCTCTTCCACCTTCTGTTTGAGGATGCCCTACAGATGCTCAATAGGGTTTAGGTCTGGAGAAATGCTTGGCCAGTCCATCACCTTTACCTCAGCTTCTTTAGCAAGGCAGTGGTCGTCTTGGAGGTGTGTTTGGGGTCATTATGTTGGAATACTGCCTTGCGGCCCAGTCTCCGAATAGAGGGGATCATGCTCTGCTTCAGTATGTTACAGTACATGTTGGCATTCATGGTTGCCTCAATGAACTGTAGCTCCCCAGTGCCAGCAGCATTCATGCAGCTCCAGACCATGACACTCCCACCACCATGCTTGACTGTAGGCAAGACACACTTGTCTTTGTACTCCTCACCTGGTTGCTGCCACACACGTTTGACACCATCTGAATGAAATAATTTTATCTTGGTCTCATCAGACCACAGGACATGGTTCCAGTAATCCATGTCCATAGTCTGCTTGTCTTCAGCAAACTGTTTGCGGGCTTTCTTGTGCATCATCTTTAGAAGAGGCTTCCTTCTGGCACGACAGAAAAAAAATCTGGGTGGAACTCGCTTTAAAACCATCTATATTGATTATTTCTATTCTGGCAAGTTGCCTATGCCCACCCAGATTGGCAAATGACATGTCTTAAATCTCATATTCTAAAACACTACCTTTCTTCTATGAAGCAGATAATAAGTGACAGAAAATACTTTATTATGAATGAAGGTCATTATTGATTAGCATCCGAAACTTACTATTATGTTGAGTCTCAGCATTCTGACTTGAAAAATATTTTATAATGGCTGATCGACGATACACAACATGTGATCTTCCACTCTCCTCTTCTTTCTTATCTTTCTCTAGTGGCTCTATGAAAAATTCATCCTTGTCTGTACGAATCATGCCGGCCTGAAATTAAAGGTTGAGAAGTAAAATAATCTCTATAAAATATATATTTGACTCATATTGTACATATTGTAAATGTGCATTTAATGTGATTTTAAGTTTAGTGGCTTTAAGAAACTGCTTAGGAAAAGATCATTAGAGTTGCAACAAATGTTTTACAACAATTTTTGGTCAGTAGTATTTTCAAAGAAGAATTAGGTGAAATGGCTTCTTGATATAAATGTGTAGTAGAAAATGAAGTAGTAATTGTAACAAAACATCCCACACTCTTGAGTGCTTTCGTCATATACCACTTCCTCCAGTCTGAATATAGATATCAGCTATTCCAAACCATTGACAACCAATAACCAGACATTACTCGTTTTGGCTGCTGAACATCAAAAACTGTTTATTACAACAGGCTTTTAAACATTTGAGTAGGAGGTTTACACCTTCTGCTCATATTACTCTAACAATACACCTGTAACCAGAAACCTAAATTAACATGAGCTAATAACTAATCATTTCCAGACTAGGTGACTCAGAGATATGACCTTTCAGGGCCTAGCCTTTTCGTCTCCTAGCTCCCTAACTACAATACACATTATAGAAGACAATCCAAGACAGGCGGCTGGCTGATGAGGTCAGCATCTGCTATGAGTCCCAACAGTGTGACGCAGTCACTATTTCCAATATGGCATATAGGCCCTATGTAATATAAAAAAGTGCGCTTACAATCTATATAGACATGTAAATAGGTAAATGTGCAAAACACAAGATAAATTGAAATATAACAAGCACCTATATGAATAAAGATACAACAACCAATTTGCATAAACAAAAACGTATGTGAAGTGAAAATTTATCAAGTCATATATGGTACGACCTGTAAAATAAATGCAAACGCGATTCAAAAATTCTATAAAATATTAAAGAGAGTGAATCTGGAAATTTTGTGAAAATTATAACTCCAGTCCATGAAGTAAAAGGAAAAAAGTTCATCAGTATGAGGAACCGTCATTCGCCTTCCATAGACACATCATCCATATAAATGGACAGAAGGAGAGAGGGATACAAGCAATGATATGACTCCACTTGCGGTGACTCCAAAAAGAAAAAGTAAAAGATGGACCCTTACCCTCAGTGGTGGACCCCCTATTAGCGAGGTCAAACGAGCGTGCAGACTTCGCCCTCTGCAGGGACCATGTGGAGAAAATATCCGCAGCTGTTGACAGATCCAGCGTCTCCGGTCCGGGCTGTTCCAAGTCTTGAACCTGGAGGGGAGAGGGGCTCACTCGTCTCTGGTGCTGACCCCACTGACTCATCTGCTCACCAATTGAGCACCAGTTCACTCCGGCTCTCTGCTCCATATGAGAACCATGCGGTTGTTGCACCTCAGCAACAGAAGAATGGGGTCGGATATAACTGACCTTAGCAGGGACCACTACTCCGTCATCAGAGCTATCTGTCTGGGTGCCGCTGCTCTCTACAGGTTCGTATACTGAGTCTGAATCTGACAGTGAGGCTTCCCCTTCGCTCTCATCCGTCATGCTCAGCAACGTGTAGGCCTCTTCACTAGTGTACCTCTGTTTGGACATTTTGGCCACTAATTTTATAGGTACAGCTAGTGCAACTCACAGGTAAAAGAGCACTTGGTTGTCAGCGACTGCTTGAATCGCTACAAAAAAGTTAACTGTTAGTGCTAGCAGGGATCAGGCGTGACACTGCTAACGCTGCAGTTTTGTGTGCTGTGTTTTGTAAGAGACCAGGATCTACTGATACTGCACTTGGGTGGGCTGGGCAGAGGGGCTAAACGCAGGTGCTGGCAGGTGTCTGGGCTGATCCTGCTAACGCCGTGTTTTTGGGAACACTATACTACTGGGGATGCTAGTATGGATCTGATCAAAAGATATTGATCTGTTCAAACACTAAACTAGTAAGGGAGGTGTATTTTGTGGGTGTGTGTTATCGCTACTGGCAATCAAAGGGTTAAAATCTGATGCCATCTAGGATTGAAGCTAACTGATGCTGACACCCAACTCCTGACACTAATCCAGTGATCAGAAAAAAGATCTGTACAGTATACTAATGCCACAGTGACAGGGAGTGAAAGGGTTAACTGGGGGTGATCAAGGGGTTAAACCTATTTTGGGACTATATGGCGGGTACCCTAAACCTATCTGGGACTACCGCTAACTGCCCCAATGCTGTTTAGAGTCACAAGTGACACTAATACGGTGATCAGAAAAGAGATCTGTACACTATACTAATTCCACTGTGACAGGGAGTGAAAGGGTTAACTGGGGGGTGATCAAGGGGTAAAACCTTTATTACGGAATAAAATGGGGGTACCCTAAACCTAACACTAACTGCACTAATGCAGTTCAGTGTCACATATGACACCAGTACAGTGATCGGTGAAAAATCTGAAAACTGCACTTGGTGGCACTGTGACAGGGAGTGAAAGAGTTAACAGGGGGGGTGGGCGATCAGGGGGTGAAAAGTGTGCCTACGTGTACTGGTGTTCTTGTAATGTTGGTGTACTCAAAGTAGACATCTTGTCCTCACTAGCTGGAACCAAAAAGGGCTCCAAGAGGAGAGATGACATAATTTCCTTTACCTGTGCTTACATTACACAGGCAGAGGACAGTCTCTCATTCGCCAGAACCATTCGGCAGGTCCAGGCCAGAAATCATTGGCCTGGGCCTGTAGATCAATTGGTTCTGTAATGAATCGGATAGCTGAGGGGGCACGTGCACACGCCCACTACCCATATGAGCGCCATACAGCTACAGCGATTCGTGCAGCCGAGCCAACCTGCCGCAGTATAACTACGATGGCTGGTCAGCAACTGGTTAATCATATTATATATGAAAAAAATGCGCCGCGCCTAGGGGTGTAACTGAATAACTGTAAATCTAAGTACAAATCATAGATAATAAAGCGTGCAAATCAAATAGAGCCTAAAGCTCTGATCACTTACTAAGATCACCTGCTGTGTGAATCCTAAAGCTCTGATCACTTACTAAGATCACCTGCTGTGTGAATCCTATGACCAAACACACTAAAAAATATCTAGTGCAATAAATCACAAAGTGCAATGTGCATAGAAAAACGTAATAAGATAAATATACAATCCACAGTGATTAAAATATAATCATTCCTAATAAGGTGTATATGCTAAAAAATGTTACACATATGTAGATCCACTGTGATTAAAATGAAAAAAGAAAAAAAAAAAAAAAAATTAAATAAAACAATATATATATTCGTAAAACACAAACAGAGTAAATCAATCACATGCGTGGGCGAATTGAAACTATAATCGCCCTAATAAAGATGTTCAAATCACATCCGTGAAAAAATCTTCCAATCCAGTAACATAAAGTGACCAAGTTCAAATAAAAGTCAGTGTAATGGTGATGGTTCAAAGAAAAAGTTCCGGTTTTAAATCAAACGTGCCCAAAGGAAAACATGCTGTGAAGTGCCTTGGTGACCCCCAATGTGATTGCGCTCACCTTGGAGCGTGTGACACAGGTTTTAATTGTGTCAATACACGCTTTTGGAGCCACCCCTGGGCTCAGTATTAGGTACAGCTGATTCCCACACTGGATTCTTTATGGCTCCACTCACATCAGACCATATAAAAGAAAAAGGCTAATATAGTATAATACCGTAGGATACTTTTATTAAAATCACATCCAATCCCCACATGGGGTACTCACATTTATAAGGTGCTCATGTGCACCAAACATAGCATAGGAAAAAACGGCTGTGCGGCGTGTCACACGCTCCAAGGTGAGCGCAATCACATTGGGGGTCACCAAGACACTTCACAGCATGTTTTTCTTTGGGCACGTTTGATTTAAAACCGGAACTTTTTCTTTGAACCATCACCATTACACTGACTTTTATTTGAACTTGGTCACTTTATGTTACTGGATTGGAAGATTTTTTCACGGATGTGATTTGAACACCTTTATTAGGGCGATTATAGTTTCAATTCGCCCACGCATGTGATTGATTTACTCTGTTTGTGTTTTACGAATATATATATTGTTTTATTTAATTTTTTTTTTTTTTTTTTTTTTTCATTTTAATCACAGTGGATCTACATATGTGTAACATTTTTTAGCATATACACCTTATTAGGAATGATTATATTTTAATCACTGTGGATTGTATATTTATCTTATTACGTTTTTCTATGCACATTGCACTTTGTGATTTATTGCACTAGATATTTTTTAGTGTGTTTGGTCATAGGATTCACACAGCAGGTGATCTTAGTAAGTGATCAGAGCTTTAGGATTCACACAGCAGGTGATCTTAGTAAGTGATCAGAGCTTTAGGCTCTATTTGATTTGCACGCTTTATTATCTATGATTTGTACTTAGATTTACAGTTATTCAGTTACACCCCTAGGCGCGGCGCATTTTTTTCATATATCATTTATCGCATGGTCATGAATACGTGATCTGCGCCTGCAGCCGGGTAGCTGTTTGGTTGAATTTCCATTAAGGCACTGGATAATTGTGGCTCGCAAGATTTTTTTCCATAATTTAATCATATTATATACTTATCCAGCCTTTAATCACATACAATATGGCGGGCTATAAAGGCGAAGAGTGGGACAATCGAATGTTGAGCTATTTGAGAGAGTTTGGGCAAACAGAACGCATTGAGTCGGATCTTTCATCCATATTTTTCAGTTTAGGCAAAACTTTGGAAAAAAAAAATCTTTGCTACATTGCCATATTCAATCTTTTGGGAACTATATTAAGGAAAATATAAATCCTTTTGGGCTTATAGTCTAAATGGTTCCAACTTTTGAAAATATAGATGTAGAATTTAAAAGAGAGAGTGGGAGAAGGTGCTAAACAAATGTTCTAAAGGCTTGATGTTGCTATTGCATATTATAAATAAATCAACTGGACTTGGACCTTGACCAGATCACTGTGCAACTCCAGCCCTTAAAAACACATGTACTTTATGCCGAGAAAGAGAAAATTCTCAATGAGCGGTTAGACAACTTTAACAATGGGATTTTGATTAAAAAGGAGAAAAAGATCTTGAGAGGACTTAATTTAAAGAAGAAAAGACATATAGATGGCACTCAGGACAGAACAAACAAACGAGATTTCTTAAAAAGGGGAAAACCAATTCACACAATGTTTCCAATCTATCCACTATTTTTTTCTACTTCTACTTCCTCACAGGCTTCCATACAGCACAACACCAGTGACTGTTTCAAAAGACTAAAGAAACTGAGAAGAATCACAGGATCAAAATGGCCAAAAAGCCCTTATTGGAACAAAACCAACACTCTAAATCTAATCCTCGATCACATGGGTGCACTCCCTCTATGGTATCAGGTAATGCACAGGGTGTGATAAATGAACTCTATTTCTTCTTCTTTTTCTGAAGATACACAGACTGATACAAATATGCAAGCATCCAACATGGGGTCTGGAGATACTTGCTCCACCCCTCACACGCAAACACTTTCAGGCTATTCTTTTCATAATCGCCTGATCCAACACGGCCAAGGGAAACAAAGTAACAAACTCTTTGATGACACACAAATGAATATAGTTAACTTATCCTCACACTCCCTAACTATTTATGAAACAGCTTCTTATGAAAGGTTTGGGACTTTGACCTAAAGAAAATATAGATAAAATTTGATCTGATAAAATATCTGCAGCTGTTTACTATAAAGCTATTACTGAAGAGCCTATACAGTAAGGACGGACATAATCCATCACAACATTCCAATTTAAAAAAAAAAAATTCACGTTAGACTTACCAATAACTTGTTTTCCAGGAGTCTTTCATGACAGCACCTGAGAGTGGCTCCTTCCACTTCAGAATAGGAAACACCCAATCCACCAGATTAAAAAGGAGGCGTCTCCCCACAGCTTGTCAGTTGTAGCAGAGTACCTCCAGACCAAGCTGGAACACATAATCCGAATATGGTTAGTCACAGCATAAAACAAAAAGGGCGGGTCATTGCTGTCCTGAAAGACTCCTGGAAAACAAGTTACTGGTAAGTCTAACTTTAATTTTCCCTAAACATCTTTCAGGACAGCACCTAAGAGGAAAAACTAGACTTACCAATTAGTGAGGGACAACAGCCTGCAGGACCTTTCTGCCAAATGCCTGGCTGACAGAAGATCCAGTCTGTAATGACGGACAGAGTGTGCTTGTATTCCTGGCGGGGGAGACAAAACCATCCGTGAATAAGCTTCCGAAATAGCTGACTTTATCAATCTAGCTATTGACCCCTTTAATGCTTGGCGGCCTTTTTTTCTGCCAGAAAAAAGAACAAAGAGTCTGAAGACCTGAAGTCCCTTGTTACTTCCAGGTAACGCAACAGAATTCTTCTCACATCCAAGTTATGGAATACATTTTCTTTTCCCCGAAGGGTTTGAACAAAAAGTTGGCAGGATGATTTCCTGCGACTGGTTAGGAATACTACTTTTGGCAAAAACCCTGGATCTGTTTTTAGTATAATTCTATCTGGGTAAATTAACAAAAAAGGTTCTTTTACTGATAGAGAGTGTAGTTCACCGATTCTTCTTGCGGTCGTAACCGCAACTAAAAATACAGTTTTGTGAGTTAAATCCCTTAAAATCTTCTGCAATGGTTCAAAAGGTTCTTTTGTGAAGGCTTGCAAAACTACTGACAGGTCTCACTTAGAAAAATGTTTAGTAGGAGCTTGTCTGGACCTAGTAAGTGCCTTAAAAAATCTTGTAACCAAAGGAACTGAAGAAATTGGTCTTTCTAGGTATACTCCCAAGGCAGCCACTTGCACTTTAAGAGTGCTAATTGTAAAACCCTTTTCTGCACCATTTTGAAGGAATTCCAAAACTGACACAGAGATCAAAGTACATCTCTGACTACAACTGTGACTTATTATGTTTGCTGCTTCATTCTATGTATGTAAATCTTTAAATATGTATTCAGCTAAACCACTTTAAAATTACTTTATAGAGTTCTCCTGAAGAAGCGGTTCCTGCCGCGAAACCGGTCGAGACAAAAATTCCACACACATGCTCTGTATAAATTTGCGGGTTATCCTTGCTGTATGTAGTGTGGTACCTGTTTTTATGATTATATGTTATATTGTTGTGTTGTATTTTGATATGTTCAATCATTAAAATTTATATTTATATTTTTTAGAATGTGGTAACTGTAATATTTTATCAAGTACCGCAATAGTCCCAATTTTCAAATCATGGGGGTGCAGGTGTGAACAGGCATGAGCAGCACTGCCGTCAGGTCTCAATTTCATACCTCTCTCTAATATACAACCTCAGGATGATGGTACCTACACAATATTTTATTATTTCATAAACCTAGGCCTTACTACTCTTTCTGATATATGTATGTATGATGGAATGATAAGGAGTATAACTTATTTCATCTTTACTAATAAAAGGGGGGATAGTATGTGGGGAAAAGAACATACTATACAATAAATAATGATAAATATCGCTCAATGGAGGAAGGGAGCCTATATAATGGGGGGATGCAATTAATAATAATTCAAAAATAAAGAATAATAGAATAATAAGACATATACATGTAATATGTAACAGCCCCTAGTAGAGAAGAATGGAAAAAAATGGTACATATGTAAAAGGGTGGATCAGCAACTTAAAAAGGCTTGGCAATGTATCATGGGCAATCTCAAACCGGCTATGGCTACTACTTGCGTTTCTAGAAACATGGAGTACTGGCTAAACCAGTTAAAAGCCCACATTATAGCAGATTCACCCAAGCAAGAGATACTTGACTCTTTCTCGACCTCTTGCTTACATTGCTGATGTAATTGCAGAATCAATAAGGATGTCAGCAAGATCTGCGGTCTTAACTAATGCAGCTAGGAGAGCCCTACGGCAGAAGACTTGGCCAGGGGATGCGGCATCCAAAAGTAAACTGTGTGGGATTCCGTTTTATGGGAGATCTTTTATTCGGTCCTCATCTAGATTCTGTGCTAGATAGGACAGCTGACAAAAAGATCTTTTCCCATTAAGAAGAAAAAGCAGCAAGATAAGCAGACCTAAAAAACTCTGGAACAAGGCAATTTTGTAAGCTAGTTGCCACGCAAGTAATGATTAGTAAATTTTTGTGGGTACCTTCATCCTTCAATCATATTTATATAGAGGAGAATGGGGGGGGGGGGGAATATTAGTAAGTCCTACCTCACCACCCAAAACTAATTGGACAATTCTGGTACCTCATATAGACATACAATTATAGGTAAAAATTATAGGTTATAGGTAAAAAATTAGATTTATTCAAAAAACATCAATTTTAAAACCTCTATATAAACACAATATAGATATCACAAATAACTGTTGTTACAGTACAGAGATTACAGTGACATTTAAAAGTGCCCACAAAGGTAGTTGAAGAATGTTGTTTAGAATACTTGGGAACGTGACCTCAAAAGTTTCGCGGATTGACCGCTTCTTCAGGAGGCGTCCAAGCAAATAACTACAATTACACATACAGTAAATAACAATGAATACATTGACAATAACATAGCATTGGAGTGGTAATTGAAAGGTTACAGCCGTGAGAAAGTCGATCAAGATCTCTGTAACACTTTAGAGATAGACTGTTCCTCTTTATTGACTGATAAACCTCGCCCCATTTCGAACGAGACTCATAAGTGGTCTTTTCTTACATCATTTTTGGTGCAACACAAGCAAATAAAGGCCATTTTTGACCGCCACTAGGGCATATTAAGAAACGATAAAATGTTGGGGCCCCTTTTGCCTGAACGTGCTAAGGTCATTTACAAAGGGGTGCCCTCTCTTAAAAGCCAAATAGTACCTACTATTATCAATGCTCCAGTTAAACCTAGCTTTTTTTATGATTAAATTGGATATTACCCATGCAAAAAATGTACTGTGTCAGTCCAATTCCTGTGGCAGACATGCCACTAAGGAATTTGAATCCTCAGTAACCAAACGCAAGTACCAGATCAAACAATTTTGCACATGTTCTACTACTAATGTAGTATATTTGATTACAGGTCCCTGCTCTAAACAATATGTGGGACGAACCACACGGTCATTCACCACCAGAGTTACAGAGCACATCAGTAAAATTAGAAGCGGGAGCATTAAACATACAGTGCCTAGACACTACCGTCAATTTCACAATCGTGACCCCACTGGGACTCAATTTTTAATTATAGACAAATACACTGCTCCGTGGAGAGGCGGCGCTAATACAAGAGGTGTTTCTAGACTCGAAACATTCTGGATATACGAGTTACAATCCCACCATCCATAAGGGATGAATGTGGAGTGGGATATCAACTCTTTTATTAATAAAGCATGATTTTACTAATATTCATAGGTGCTTCGACAGACTTCCAAATTTTTGATTTGGATCTGATGTTTCGGGACCAACCTCCCTATATATATGGGATAATTAAATAATTGCTATCAAGGAATTTTTTATCAAGAATTATTTTAATTAAAGATTTTCTGCGTAACCCTTAGAATTTTTATTAATTAATTTTATTTAATTTTTTTTATATATAATTTTTTTACATAATTTTTATACATATCTTTACATATTTTTTACATAATTTCATTCATTTATGATTTTTCATGCATGCATGACATGTTGTTTTCACTCAATATTCGTGCATGCTCAATTTAAAATCATTGTGAGTGTACTGGCTGGATTTTGTTTTAAATTACTATTACAACATATGAGTTTATCTCTTTAAATACATGTGACCCCAATTTGATTTTTAATAATTAATATAATTTTTAATTTATCATCATTATATGTGACTTTTGGCTATTCAGGGGTCCGTTTGCGTTCCATGCAAGGGGTCACTTAATTGATGCTGGTTTGTTCTATATACAGTCATCCGCGAGGCTTGACCCGCACTTGTGACAATGCCGTTTCCGGCGGTGGTGACGTAGTGCCGCCAATCACGTGCTTGCTCTGCCTGGCTCGTGGCGCTGTGTACGCCTCTCCCCCTTCCGTGGACGCTTGCCATCTCATGAGGCTTGGTGCGCACCCGTGATGACATGGTGGGAGGGCGGGTGCGACGCTCCAGGTCATGGTGTCCACCATAGCGAGGCTTGGATATGGCGTTTCACTTCCGCCATCACCGCTTTTTAGATCAGACGGCATAACACCTCTATTCATGCACGTTTTATATGCTCAAACATCCCCATTTATAAAATAATACAACGACCGTCATAGAATATATATTTAAGAGATCGTAACAGATCTATATACCGGAAGTATTTCTCCACGACCGGAAGTGACGTTCACATCCAGTCGTTCCGTATCTCATCCTGAGGTCACATTATCTATTTAAGTGTGATGTTTTGTGGTGTATGTCCATACCCCAGATGACGTCAATGAGGACGAAACGCGTCGGATGGACCATACCAACAATATCACACTATACCATGCCTGATATAGTCTTCACTTTTACATGCATAAGTTTAGCGCAGCATCTTTTCTATTTATTAATAAACTAAAACAAGATGTCCATGTATTGATACAAGATATCATTAGCCAGAACAGGACCATTCTCCTTTCATGGTTTGATACGCTAAAGAAAAATACTAAAACTGATGAAGATCATTTTTTTCTTATGAAACTAGGGAAATTCAGACGTGACTTGGATGACTTCAATAATGATAGAGTGTTCTCATGGGAAAAAAAAAAAGGGAAAAACAATTTCTATAATGAATTCACGGTCATTTTAGGACTGAGAGACCCTCCATCCTACACCCCTTCTGGTTCACAATCCCAACCTCCCCACCCATCAACTAGTGCTGATCCCCCACGTCCCTTTATGAGCTTACCTTTAGGCCCATCAATTTTGGACAAACATCAGAGGTTAAAAAAAGATCTCCGGAATATTGGTCCTCCTCCCCAGAATAATAAATATGCCAGGATCAATTAGAAGAATGCTAATCATATCAATCAATATAGTAATTCTAGTCTCCTCCATGCTTTAAATCAGTTCTACAATAGACCACTAATAAAACATCCCTCTGATAGTTTGATTATGCCTAATGATCCTTCAGTCATTCCTCCTGTTCTTGGACCAGTGCGAATACCCACCATCTCCAACCAGACTACATCTGGTAACGTAGACAATAGTAGCCCTACTGCCATTAATATGGATACTATAGGAGCCCCTCCTTTGGATACTGATGCTGTCTCATCTGTATCTAATAATGATCTTACTACTACCAGTAAAAATACTGACTCTTTTTCTTCCATTCCCACCCCTTCTTTTTTAGTGCCCAGTCCTCCTCAAACAGCCTCCAAAAAAAGAAAGCTAATCGGAGAGACTGCAGAGGAGGACGAAACAAGAGACAACCCCAATGCAGTAAAAATAAGAAAACTGAAAATATTCAAGTTGTCTTCACACACCCTCTGTAATGCAGATACTTAACTTCTCAGTAGAGGTCAAAATTTCGCTCCTCTAAACAAACCTAACCCCTTCCTCCTGTTTAAGGACCTTAACAGATACGTAAGGAACCTTACCCTGAAGAGATAGTACCATATTAAAGAAAAAAATAATCTTTTGTCTAATACTATTCCCCCTACATCACCTTTTCCCATTCCATCAGATGTATTCTCATTCGACACCAGTTCTGTTGAGGACATGGGTGACCCACTGTTTGATGCTGATCCATTTCCTCACACACATCCTGCCACTTCCCCCCAGTCATTCACACACCTTTCAAGCCAAAATCCATTTTTAACCCCTCACATGCTAAAGGCTTTTACATAGAGAGTTTCTATAGGGTCGTGTTTCAGATTTCCAAAAGCTATGTCAGTCCTCCAATACTACCAAAACCAGCAATCTGTCGCCCCTTGAGATCGGAGCCCTCAAATCTCTGATGGAAGCAGATGATCTTGTCATAAAATCGGCTGACAAGGGGGGAGGAATCATTATACAAAACAAAAGCGACTATATTGAAGAGGCCAGGAGACTGCTCTCTGACGCTACCACATACAAGAAAATCATAAAATACCCCACTCCTGAATTCAGCAAAAGGAAATCAATACCTTGGTGCCCACGGCCTTCCAAAATAACATTCTAAACAAATTTGAGAAGTCTTTTCTCCTTAAAGACTTCTATCAAATTTCCTACTTCTATCACCTCCCCAAAGTTCATAAGAATTTAGATAATCCCCCAGGCAGACCGATAGTTCCAAAAGTCATTTACTACTAAAGGGACTACCTAGGTATTGAGAGACTTTTACAATTGTTCCTCAAACTTTGTTGTATATGGGCTCACCTGTCCATGCGGCCTGATATACGTAGGCCGAACGATACGAGCCCTCAGGACCAGATTTGGAGAACACAGGAGATCGCCTGAAAGTGGCACTGACCCACATAGTGGGCACAGACAATTTACTCAAGCTCACCAACAGTCTACAAAAGGGCTGCAAGTTTGGGTGATCGAGCAAATTTCGAACTCTCTTCCAGCTGCAGAACGTTCCAAAAAGCTTTGTGCCAGAGAAACGTTCTGGATTTACAATTTAGACGTTCCCTCACCTGGTAGTATGAATGAAGTAATTGAAATTTTCACCATTCTATAATTTTTTTAATAGCTTTATACCAGCACTAGTCCTGGCTTATTTCAGTACTTTTTTCAGTATTTGTTTAATATATTTTCTATTGGGTATAACCAGTTTTATCACTTTGCATATATATGCTTACATGCATATATGAGTTAATCTGATGTGTGTATGTTTTTGTTACTCACCCATATATATCTTTATTTGAGGCATCTCTATTATTAGATGCCATTATACCATCACATATTATATGTCATATATCCTATATATTACATATTATGTTATATGTTTGCATTCGCTAATATATATGTACCATTTGTTTCCATTTTTCTCTACTAGAGGCTACCACTTAATGTTCCACCGCACTGTGATAGTGTGTGATACGGGGCCCCAAAGTCGGTTCAGAAAATGACATTTTTTGCTGCAGAAAAGTGCTCGACTCAAGTATAAGTCGAGGGGGGCACTTTCAGCACAAAAAAATGTGCTGAAAAATTCGACTTATACTCGAGTATATACGGTACACATATTTCATATATTTTATAATTATATTTCATTTTTGCCTATTTTTTAGGACACGTGTTTTTAATATGTTCAGAGCCGCGTGCATGCATATATATTTTAGTTCCGTTTTAAATTACTTGGCCCCGCCCATGTATCCTCCCTATTCTTTTATTAATGGCCCTTCATGGTATTCCTATTATGTCTGTTGAGAAAGGAGCGTGACTTGCAAGCACATCCAAGTGCGCACGCTCACGAAACGTGTCCATTTTTGATGACGTCATCCCCCTGCAGCCAGCAGTTCCTTGTGCTTCACGCCTCATTCTGAGGCCGCTTTCCGGAGCCGGCGAATCCATCTGTTGGGAGAGCCACTGCTATCAGCAGGGAATCTACATGGCCCAGGAGCCGGGAGCATCACTTTGACATACTTATACCATGCCTGTAACTTCCATTTAAATGTGAGTTGATCTAATTATGTTATTAAAGCTGTTTGTTAAAAAAACTACTGCACCCAGAGGCGCCTCTCCACTTTTGTTTTTTTGCTGGGTCTTCATCAAACGGAAAGAGTCTTTTATGCGCTCTTGGGAGAAACGGCTTTCTCTCTGGTTCCACCCATTCTTTCTTGATGACTTCAGAGATTACCAAATGCACTGGGAAAGTGCGACTTTTTGTTTCACTAAGCCCTGCATACATTCAGTCATGCAGCGATAATTTGTTTCCTCTTCACCTAAACCCAAAGTGGCATAAACTGCTTTTAATAGACCGTCTACTTGTTCTAAGGACAGTTTGTATCTTGAAGGGGCATCTTCTGCCCCTTCCTCTGAGTCTTCTTTGGAGTGAGAGGGGTAGTGCTCCCCTTGGGTAGGAGGACCAACCTCAGCCTCCACCACCAGGATTAATTGTGAGCCTTGAGAGGACCCTGAGGTTGATGGCTGACTCAGGGATGGAGTAGGAGAAGAGCAAAAAGACTGGGAAGGTTGCATCTAGCTCTTTCTTATCATGTCGCTTCATGCAGAAGCTTCTTCCTTACCTAGGGAGTCAATGCATGTTTGACACAAAGTCTTCCATCCTCAGGTAACTTTGCTTTACATGATTGACACTTCTTTTTAACCGTCAAGTCAGAGCTTTTAGCCTGCCAAAATGACAAAAAATTAAAAAAAAAATCCCAGTGAGTCAAACCTGCCTCCTAATAGGCTTACCACAGGTGCACAGGTAGTATAACACCAAACTACATGTGCCCAGACAGGCCCCAGCCACCAGGGTGAACAAGAAATACAGAGAGAGAGGCACCACAGTATATGGGGCAGACCCCTCCATACCCCCTTACCTGGGCCTTGCTTATGCCTGTGCCTGTCCCACTTGCTGCCGCCACTGACTGCCTTGTCCCTTGCTGCACGCTGTATGTGGCTTGGAACGCTGGTTCCGGACTCCATGAGCGCCGCTGCTCAACCAGAATATAGGCACCAGATCTGCTCCTCCCCCTGCGCTTTTTCAAGAAGTAGTGACACTGCATGCCTGCTCCATGTTGCCGCTAATTGCCAGATACCTCACTTCTGGCCAGGTGGCAGAGTCTGCCACCCAATAGATGGCGGCGGCCTGTAGCGCCGACCAGGCGGGTGGAAAAAAACAAACCAGAGGATGGCCGTCACTGCCTAGGAGCGGTGCCATGAGCAGTACAAGCTCTCCCTGAGCTGAAGAGGGAGAAGGAGCTCATTTGCTAGCCACCTTCGGATGCGGTGTGGGACAGACTCTGGAGGCAAAAAAAAAAAAAGTATGGTGGAGCAGGTAGCCTGGCCTCTAAGGACAGCACCTCAGAGACCCTGACTCCCACTAGGTGTTCCCTTGCCGGAGGAAACACAAAAACTGATGAGCTGTGGGGAGAAGCCTCTTTTTAATCTGGTGGATTGGGTGTTTCCTATGGCGAAGTGGGAGGAGCCACTCTCTCAGGTGCTGTCCTAAAAGACGTTTAGGGAAATCAAGCCATTGATCTAATATCCCCATTAGATGAAAATGACAATACTGATCTGATTGATTGTATTGACATGGACATGCTCTTACAAAAATGTGAGGAACAAACGGTGGAACCAGCATACCAGAGTTCATCCTTAAAAATAAATCTGATCGCTTTCCCCCTCCCTTTCTGAAAATAGTAAGAGATATAGAAAAATTGTCTGTTCAAACCATACAGAGGGACAACCTAACGAAAAAGGAAAGACAGGCCTTACATGATTTGGCTAACAACCACTCCCTGAAGATCAAACCATTGGACGGGAGGTAATGTTGTTGTGATGAACAACTAACTATACGTGTCTATGTGCAAAAAAGATTGGACCATGCCAATTGGTATCGCCCTATAACTGATGCGTTCAACAGTTTTATGATCTGGTCGATACGGCTTTCAGGAACAGCACCATAACCAAACACATCTGAGATTTTGTCCGTACTAATTTTCCAAGGACCCCTACATTTTATTCACTCCCTAAATTACATAAGAAAGAAAAAAACCCACCTGGGAGACCCATTATCTCAGGGAATGGTGCCCTAACTAAAAACCTTAGTCAACTAATTGACGAACACTTAAGACCTCATGTGCTAGGTCTTCCCTCCTATATCAAAGATACCATACATTTCTTACAGATCATTGACAACATTCATATATCTACTCAGGCGCTAGTTACAATTGACGTTGAGGCTTTATATAGCTGCATTCCCCACAAGTTGGGTATAGCGGCTGTTAGACCCGCTAGGCAAGAGGAGACATGAGGAATGGGCTTTCAATTACTTTATACTACAGTCATTGAAATTTGTACTTTAACACAACATCTTCACATTCGATGGTTCCCATTACCTCCAGGTGCAGGGGGTAGTGATGGGGACTTGTTGTGCCCCATTGTATGCCAACCTGTACCTGGGGAAGTGGGAACATATAGTGTTGGCTGATGAGCAGTTGTCGATGTACACAAACCATATCTTGGTATGATATTGGTACATTGATGACCTCTTAGTCATATGGGATGGGCCGGAGGACCTAATCAAAATCTTCCTTGAAAGACTTAACAAAATTAATTTAATCTGACATTTACAATGTCCTATGATTCGCCAGAGGTAACTTTCCTCAATGTCATTGTCAAATGAGAAGAGAACATGTTATCTAGCAGCCTGTTCTGCAAACCCACGGCTGGCAATTCAATATTGTACGCCTCTAGCTTTCAACCTAAATCACTCATGAGGTCCATCCCTTATAGTCAGTATCTGAGAACCAGGAGGAACTGCTCTGACGAAATGTCCTATCAGCGGGAGACTGATGTGTTAAGAGATCACCTCTTGCTGAGGGGGTACACCAAAACCTGCCTTAAAAAGGCTTACAAAAGAGCCACTAGGAAAACAAGAAATGAGCTTCTATATAGCATCAATTAAAAAAAAAGAAAAAACATTAATAACACTAGAATTATTTTAAAATTTTCCAACCAATTACACATTATACAGAAGTACTGGTATCTGTAACATTTAGATCTTAAAGCGGAACTCCAGTCATTTTTTCATCTTTCGATCTATTAAATCTTCTGCCCTTGTTTTAACGTTGGATAGTAAAAACATTTTCTGCCAGTAAATATCTTATACAACCCACTTCCTGATTCTTGTCTAGTAAAAAGCCTAGGATTATGACATCATGCACAGCCCTCTCTCTCATTTTCGTGAGAGTTTGCCAGGAACGGAGAGAGATGAGTCATAAGAGGGCCAATGAGAGCTGCAGAGCTGGAGGTGTGCCTCCGTGTCTGTGTAAGTCCAGGAAGTGAACAGGCAGCAGTTTCAGCTGCCCACAGTTAAAATGAATGCAGACAGACTTAGTGGGAGATTTCTGCAGCATATTTGGCAAGTACAGAATCACAGTACTTAAATAATATGCAAAGTGGTTGGAAAGAAGCTTTAGAATGGCAGAGATGATTTTATTAGAAATTATGTGAGCAGACTGCAGTTCCTCTTAATGTCGGTAAGATTGTACTTTCCATCCCCCTTGTTACATTTAGGAAGGGTACCTCCATCAGGGATAGGATTATACAGAGTGAATTCAGGGGATTAAAAAGAAAAGATCCCTGTAAATACAAAGGGAATTTCATATGTTGGGCATGTGGATATTGCAGATATATGTACAACACATCGCCTGTCATACCAACCAACGGACACATTTTTAAGGCTAAACACTATGTCAACTGTAAAACCTATGGTGTGGTGTATCTCTTTTGTGATTATCGTTCATGCTACATAGGAAAAACCAAACTAGAATTTTGTAGGAGGATCTATAGGCATGTTCATTGTATGCAAATATGTGACCCAGATTTGCCACTTGGCAGACATGTCATTGCCCTACATGGCGGAAAGTTTTCAAAAGTCAAATTTGTAGCCCTGGATTGGATCCACCCCAGCCCCGGGGGGGGGGGGGGACTGCAACAAGCTCCTCCTCCAGGAAGAGCTGAGGTGGATCCATCATCTTTGAGCCACTGTCTTCTGCAGCCTCAACGAAGCAATGAATATTAAACCTTTTTTGGAGGGCTTTGACTCAGGGGGGAATGGAGAAGGAGTGAACCCGTGTATTGCCTCTGGATCCTCTCTCTCTCTTTTTGACTGTTATCTCTTTGTATTGTTCCCCATACATGTCATCTTGCAGTGTCTCTGGGACCCTTCTGGGCCTATTATCTTTGACGGTGGTGCTCCACAGAGTGTCCCTCCTTGCCATGTGAGCCGTCACGGCAATTGGGGTGTTTCTTTGTTTTTTTTGCCCAGAGTGCGAGTGTGTTTGGCAGTGCCCGACATGCGTGGGCTGCACCGCTAAGAGTATGTTATGGCGCTCATGACTGGCATTATGCTGGTCCAGGTCAGGTGGAGACTGATGTGTCCTCTGTGGTAATTTCAGCTTCCTCCCCTGCATGTTGCTTGGCCACACTGTGACCGGGTCAATCGCGTGTCAGCGGGCGTCTGACACGTGACGTTGTCCTGCACGCACCACTGTTGCCAGCGATGGGCAGTACTATGCCACATGCCAAGGGCTCGGGGGACCCGCCAACGGTGTCAGCTAGTGCGGGGTCACTGCACTCAAGGAGGACCCCTCCATGCAGCTGGGGAGAGTTCATGTAATCACCACCTTATATTCAAACGATGTGCTAGACATATCAACATGCTGTCCCACCAGGCTGCACAGGGTGGAAAAGATAACATACGGGATACAAGGTAAGCCATATACCATCACTATATACCAGTGTCTTAGAAACATGGTTGTTGTAACAGTGCTTTATTAGCACACTACCCATGTATTTTCTTTACACTTATAGACCTCTCTTGTAAGCAAAGCCTTCCACTCTGAATGGCTAAGTAGGAGGATACAACCTCTACAAGCAATCTCTACCATATAAAAAAAAACCCTGTACTGTAATGTGGACATTGATATCTCAGGTATGTGATCCTTTTATCACTTTTTTCATCTATACATGTTACATTTATACCCCTCTTGATGTACACATTTTTTAGATACCCTAAGGCCCCTTTCACACTGGGGCGGGAGGTGCGTCGGCGGTAAAGCGCAGAGGCGCTTTGCCAGCGGTATAGCAGCGGTGCCCCACTGATTTCAATGCGCAGGAGCAGTGGAGGAGCGGTATACACACCACTCCTTCACCGCTCCAAAGATGCTGCTAACAGGAATTTTTTTACCTTCCTGCTAGCGCACTGCTCCAGTGTGAAAGCCCTCGGGTCTTTCACACTGGAAACACAGCAGCGACTGTTTCAGGTCGGTTTGCAGGTGCTAATTTTAGCACAATAGCGCCTGCAAAATGACCCAGTGTGAAAGGGGCCTTATTGAATACTCTTTCCTCTGATTTTGACACCAGGTGGTCTCAGTGTCTGCCTAGCAAGACCCTCCCGCATTACCACCTGTTGCATCTAGTCTACACGGCTTTGTAGTCATTTTATATTTTACTTTTACCCACATGGTTTGGCGGATCGCATCAATTCACATGGGGGCACCCTGTGCGTACCATTTTTTGAACCCACTCTTTGTAAACTATGCATTGCCATTTTTTAAATACGATATTGCTTTATATGTGTATATGAATTGTTCCACATGACCTAAATGCGGTTATTACTTTATAGACTATACCAACATCACATACAGTGAAGTACCCTGAATGAGTCTTAGAACAATGAAACGTGTTTGAATTAGCCCTGCATGTGTATTGTACCATTACTGGGTGCTTTCGCCACCCGTAACCCTGTATCCCATATCACTATTTTGACTTTTATACTATACTAAATTACTGTTTTGTGTTCTATAAATAAAATCATTATCTTTTAATACAAATATATGCGTACTCTTTAAGCCTTTAAAGTCCCATATTCAGTGAGGGTAATTCCCTACTTTCTATAGTAATTTGGGATGTGGCCATTTATTGCAGAATCATCCTCCTACTATATTTAAATAGTAATATTCGACAGGTTAACAATAACCTTTCAGTACCGTGCTGCCAAAAATAGACACATTAGTACTTGGCACACAGAGACTGGGGAGCCATTTACCAAAGCCACTGAAAGGTATTGATGTTGCAGCAATAGTGTCTGGCAAATGATGAAACCACTATTTTCCTAAGTGTGCTTTTTTTTAAAAAAGTGTGTGTGTGTGTGTGTGTGGGGGGGGGGGGTTTGTACCTCTTCCACAGTTTTAATTCATGTATTTCCTGAAAATCTACTGTGTTGGGAAGTGAGGTGGAATCTCCCTATAGAAGATACAATTAGCAGTAAGAGCCTTTAGCCCGGGTTCACATTTGTGCAATGTCAGACATCGCATGTGATTCACACCCACATTAAAAAAAAAAACAGAATCCACATTTCTCACTGCGATCTGTGAACTGATCTGGGGGTGTCATTAACATTGTATTGACACCCGCAACGGTTTCGCAGGGGGCAGTGTGAACTCCCTGTGGGAGAGATGAGATGCGATACGGGAATAGGCGCTGGAATCGCGCTGGTTACCGCATTGCTACAGTGTGAACCTAAGCTTAAAGGAGAAGTATGGCCAAAGCCATTTCGACTATACTTCTCCTAGAGATCACTTTTGGCTTTTGGCTGACATCACATAGCCGGTCCAGGCTCCGAAAAGATCCTGACCATTTGTTCGAGATCCGCCTAGAAGCCTGGACCGACAACTGGCTCGGCCTCGCAGTGATCTTCTGGGAGCCTGAGCCAGCCCCTCCCGACCCTCCACATCCCAACCCTCTATTGAGCGGGGGGGGGGGGGCACAGCAGAGTTCCAAGAACTGACAGTCCTTGTATCGCTGCTCACAGAATGCTGAGAACTGAGCGATCAGCCATGTTTGATCGCTCAGTTCTCAGCGTAGAGCCGTCAGGGGACAGATGCAGCATCAGATCAATGCTGCATCCACCTAGGTGATAATGTTTGTTTTTTTCATAGTCCATACTTCTTTTAACCTCTTGGCATCCGCGCTATAGCCGAATGACAGGCACAGGGCAGACCTGAATTTCCGGGAGGCTGTCAAATGATGGCCACCCCTGTGCACGCGCCCCGAGCGCCCCCTGCAGGGAGCGCACGCTGTGTTTACCGAGTCACAGACTCGGGTGATCACAGATCTGAGTAAGGGGCCGGTCCTGGCCCCTTACCATGTGATCAGCTGTCATTGGCTGACAGCTGATCACATGGTGATCACATGACGTAAACAAAATCTTGGTAATCGTTTTTTTTTCTCCTCACGCTTACAGTGTGAGGGGAAAAAAAAAGCTGATCACCGGCTTATCTGCCAGGGACATCTGTACCGAAGAGGAAGAGGCAATTATGCCTCAGCTGTGCCCACCAGTACCCCCTGCCAGTGCCACCTGCCATTGCCACCTGCCAGTGCCCACCAATGCCACCTATCAATGCCCATGAGTGCTACCTATCAATGCCCACAAGTGCCACCTATCAATGCCCACCAGTGGTGTCAATCAGTTCCACCTAGCAGTGCTGCCTATCAGTGTAACTGATCAGTGCCCATTATTGCCACCCATCAGTGCCCATCACTGCCATCCATCGGTGCCCATCACTGCCGCCTCATCAGCATACATCAATGAAGGAGAAAATTTACCTGTTTGCAAAATTTTATAACAAAATATTAAAAAGAAAAAAAAAATTTAATTCGGTCTTTTTACATTTTTTTAACAAAAAATAAAAACCACAGAGGTGATCAAATACCACCAAAAGAAAGCTCTATTTGTGGGGAAAAAATGATAAAAATTTAATTTGGGTACAGTGTAGCATGACCGCGCAATTGTCATTCAAAATGCATCAGCGCTGAAAGCTGAAAATTGGTCTGGACAGGAGGGGGGTTTAAGTGCCCAGTAAGCAAGTGGTTAAAGCACATTTGCATGTTTATATCAAGTTGCCCAGCTCCATTCATGGCCTAATCAATACATAGATCTAAGCTCTCCTTCCATGTCCGTACTTACTTACTCCAAGGGCTGCAGCCTACTGCAATAAAAATCTAGTGCCAGGCTGCCCATGCCTGCTCACCAAAATTCCATGGACTTGAATGGGATGATCCTGTATAGCAAGAGCAGGGTCCCATTCAAGTCTATGGGACATTAGTGCACAGCCATGGGCCGCCTGGAAATAGATTTTTACCAGCCAGACTGCAGACATCCTAAGAGGCTGCAACCATCAGAGGGGGTAAACATACCTCCCAACTTTTTGAGATGGGAATGAGGGACACCTACTAGCAAAAAACATGTAGAAATAGGTCACGGCCCCTTAAAGGAAAACTAACCCCACAAAAAGTTCCCCCCAAGGCTTTTTATTTATTTATTTATTTATTATTTACCACTACTATTCCTTTATACTGGCTTTTGAAATTTACAAATGCAGCAATTTTAGAAATTGGATTAAAAGCACTGGGAAACACTTTTTTTAAAGATAAATAGTGCATTTTATATACAACTATATAGTTCAGACCAAAATGAGGGACACATGGGAAGGAATGAGGGACAGAGGGACATTGCTACAAATCAGGGACAGTCCCTCCAAATCAGGGACAGTTGGGAGCTATGGGTAAATATAGGCCTGCTGGAAAGGGGGACCCAGGTCTTTAATGGGAATAAGGTGCTGAGCAATGTTTGCTTTACTTATTGACATCTGCAACTTCAACAGTGAGAACAGACATGCAGACAGGGAAGCAGACAGGGAAGCAGACATTTGTGGTCAATGATGGGTAAAAGCAAAGAGCTCTCTCAAGACTTTTGCAATATTATCGTTGAAAAACATACTGATGGCATTGGTTACAGAAGGATTTCTAAACTTCTGAATGTTCTAGTGAGTACTGTTAGGGCCATAATCGAAGTGGAAACAACATGATTTCACCATCAACCAGTGATAATCGGGTGCGCCTCACAAGATTTATGCCAGAGGAGTGAAAAGAATGATCAGAAGAGTTGTCCAAGAGCCAAGAACCACTTGTGGATAGCTTCAGAAAGAGATGGTATAAGCAGGTACAATGTATAAAAACAAGTAATGCTCTCGACCACCATGGCCTGTATGCATGCTCAACACCCAAGACTCCATTGCTGAAGAAAAAGCATGCTGAAGCTTGTTTAACCACTTGACCACTGGGCACTTAAACCCCCTTCCTAACCAGACCAATTTTCAGCTTTCGGTGCTCTCACATTTTAAATGACAATTACTCAGTCATACAACACTGTACCCATATGAAATTTTTGTCCTTTTTTTCACACAAATAGAGCTTTCTTTTGGTGGTATTTCATCACCGTTAGGTTTTTGTTTTTTTGCGCTATGAAAGAAAAAAGACTGAAAATGTGGTAAAAAATGAATTTTTCTTTGTTTCTGTTATAAAATTAACCAGTTGCCGACCGCCGCACGACGATGTACGTCGACAGAGCGGCACGGGCAGGCAAAAGGGCTTACTGGTACGTCCTTGCCTGCTCGCGGGTGGGGGGTCCGATCGGACCCCCCCCGGTGCCTGCGGCGGTCGGCAAAATGTCCCCCGGCGATCGGTGGTGAGGGGGAGGCCATCCATTCGTGCCCCCCCCTCGCGATCGCTCGTAGCCAATGGGATCATTTGCCTGCCTCTGTATTGTACACAGAGGCAGAGGAAATGATGTCATCTCTCCTCGGCTCGGTATTTTCCATTCCGGGCCGAGGAGAGAATACTGTACTGTGAGTTACACAAACACACACACACACAGTAGAACATGCCAGGCACACATTGCACCCCGATCCCCCCCCCCCCCGATCACCCCCCGATCACCCCCCCCCCGTCACAATCTGACACCAAGCAGGTTTTTTTTTTTTTTTTTCTGATTACTGTATTGGGGTCAGTTTGTGACAGTTACAGTGTTAGGGCAGTGAGTGTTAGGCCCCCTTTAGGTCTAGGGTACCCCCCTAACCCCCCCTAATAAAATTTTAACCCCTTGATCACCCCCGTCACCAGTGTTGCTAAGCGATCATTTTTCTGATCGCTGTATTAGTGTCGCTGGTGACGCTAGTTAGGGACGTAAATATTTAGGTTCGCCGTCAGCGTTTTATAGCGACAGGGACCCCCATATACTACCTAATAAATGTTTTAACCCCTTGATTGCCCCCTAGTTAACCCCTTCACCACTGATCACCGTATAACCGTTACGGGTGACGCTGGTTAGTTCGTTTATTTTTTATAGTGTCAGGGCACCCGCCGTTTATTACCGAATAAAGGTTTAGCCCCCTGATCGCCCGGCGGTGATATGCGTCGCCCCAGGCAGCGTCAGATTAGCGCCAGTACCGCTAACACCCACGCACGCAGCATACGCCTCCCTTAGTGGTATAGTATCTGTACGGATCAATATCTGATCCGATCAGATCTATACTAGCGTCCCCAGCAGTTTAGGGTTCCCAAAAATGCAGTGTTAGCGGGATCAGCTCAGATACCCGCTAGCACCTGCGTTTTGCCCCTCCGCCCGGCCCGGCCCAGCCCACCCAAGTGCAGTATCGATCGATCACTGTCACTTACAAAACACTAAACGCATAACTGCAGCGTTCGCAGAGTCAGGCCTGATCCCTGCGATCGCTAACAGTTTTCTTGGTAGCGTTTTGGTGAACTGGCAAGCACCAGCCCCAGACAGCGTCAGGTTAGCGCCAGTACCGCTAACACCCACGCACGCACCGTACACCTCCCTTAGTGGTATAGTATCTGAACGCATCAATATCTGATCCGATCAGATCTATACTAGCGTCCCCAGCAGTTTAGGGTTCCCAAACACGCAGTGTTAGCGGGATCAGCCCAGATACCTGTTAGCACCTGCGTTTTTCCCCTCCGCCCGGCCCAGCCCACCCAAGTGCAGTATCAATCGATCACTGTCACTTACAAAACACTAAACGCATAACTGTAGCGTTCGCAGAGTCAGGCCTGATCCCTGTGATCGCTAACAGTTTTTTTGGTAGCATTTTGGTGAACTGGCAAGCACCAGCCCCAGGCAGCGTCAGGTTAGCGCCAGTACCGCTAACACCCACGCACGCAGCATACACCTCCCTTAGTGGTATAGTATCTGATCGGATCAATATCTGATCTGATCAGATCTATACTAGCGTCCCCAGCAGTTTAGGGTTCCCACAAACGCAGTGTTAGCGGGATAAGCCCAGATACCTGCTAGCACCTGCGTTTTGCCCCTCCACCCGGCCCAGCCCAGCCCACCCAAGTGCAGTATCGATCGATCACTGTCACTTACAAAACACTAAACGCATAACTGCAGCGTTCGCAGAGTCAGGCCTGATCCCTGCAATCGCTAACAGTTTTTTTTGTAGCGTTTTGGTGAACTGGCAAGCACCAGCGGCCTAGTACACCCCGGTCGTAGTCAAACCAGCACTGCAGTAACACTTGGTGACGTGACGAGTCCCATAAGTGCAGTTCAAGCTGGTGAGGTGGCAAGCACAAGTAGTGTCCCGCTGCCACCAAAAAGACAAACACAGGCCCGTCGTGCCCATAGTGCCCTTCCTGCTGCATTCGCCAATCCTAATTGGGAACCCACCGCTTCTGCAGCGTACTTCCCCCATTCACATCCCCAACCAAATGCAGTCGGCTGCATGAGAGGCATTTTCTTTATGTCCTCCCGAGTACCCCTACCCAGCGAACCCCCCCAAAAAAGATGTCGTGTCTGCAGCAAGCGCGGATATAGGCGTGACACCCGCTATTATTGTCCCTCCTGTCCTGACAATCCTGGTCTTTGCATTGGTGAATGTTTTGAACGCTACCATTCACTAGTTGAGTATTAGCGTAGGGTACAGCATTCCACAGACTAGGCGCACTTTCACAGGGTCTCCCAAGATGCCATCGCATTTTGAGAGACCCGAACCTGGAACCGGTTACAGTTATAAAAGTTAGTTACAAAAAAAAAGTGTAAAAAAAAAAAAAAAAAAACACAAACAAAAATATAAAATAAAAAAAAAATAGTTGGCGTTTTATTGTTCTCTCTCTCTCTATTCTCTCTATTGTTCTGCTCTTTTTTACTGTATTCTATTCTGCAATGTTTTATTGTTGTTATGTTTTATCATGTTTGCTTTTCAGGTATGCAATTTTTTATACCTTACCGTTTACTGTGCTTTATTGTTAACCATTTTTTTGTCTTCAGGTATGCCATTCACGACTTTGAGTGGTTATACCAGAATGATGCCTGCAGGTTTAGGTATCATCTTGGTATCATTCTTTTCAGCCAGCGGTCGGCTTTCATGTAAAAGCAATCCTAGCGGCTAATTAGCCTCTACACTGCTTTTACAAGCAGTGGGAGGGAATGCCCCCCCCCAACGTCTTCCGTGTTTTTCTCTGGCTCTCCTGTCTCAACAGGGAACCTGAAAATGCAGCCGGTGATTCAGCCAGCTGACCATAGAGCTGATCAGAGACCAGAGTGGCTCCAAACATCTCTATGGCCTAAGAAACCGGAAGCTATGAGCATTTTATGACTTAGATTTCGCCGGATGTAAACAGCGCCATTGGGAAATTGGGAAAGCATTTTATCACACCGATCTTGGTGTGGTCAGATGCTTTGAGGGCAGAGGAGAAATCTAGGGTCTAATAGACCCCAATTTTTGCAAAAAAGAGTACCTGTCACTACCTATTGCTATGATAGGGGATATTTACATTCCCTGAGATAACAATAAAAATGATTTAAAAAAAAAAAATGAAAGGAACAGTTTAAAAATAAGATAAAAAAATAATAATAATAAAGAAAAAAAAAAGCACCCCTGTCCCCCCTGCTCTCACGCTAAGGCGAACGCAAGCGTCGGTCTGGCGTCAAATGTAAACAGCAATTGCACCATGCATGTGAGGTATCACCGCGAACGTCAGATTGAGGGCAGTAATTTTAGCAGTAGACCTCCTCTGTAAATCTAAAGTGGTAACCTGTAAAGGCTTTTAAAGGCTTTTAAAAATGTATTTAGTTTGTCGCCACTGCACGTTTGTGCGCAATTTTAAAGCATGTCATGTTTGGTATCCATGTACTCGGCCTAAGATCATCTTTTTTATTTCATCAAACATTTGGGCAATATAGTGTGTTTTAGTGCATTAAAATGTAAAAAAGTGTGTTTTTTCCCCAAAAAATGCGTTTGAAAAATCGCTGCGCAAATACTGTGTGAAAAAAAAAATGAAACACCCATCATTTTAATCTGTAGGGCATTTGCTTTAAAAAAAAAATACAATGTTTGGGGGTTCAAAGTAATTTTCTTGCAAAAAAAAATTATTTTTTTATGTAAACAATAAGTGTCAGAAAGGGCTTTGTCTTCAAGTGGTTAGAAGAGTGGGTGATGTGTGACATAAGCTTCTAGATGTTGTGCATAAAATGCCAGGACAGTTCAAAACCCCCCCAAATGACCCCATTTTGGAAAGTAGACACCCCAAGCTATTTGCTGAGAGTCATGTTGAGTCCATGGAATAATTTATATTGTGACACAAGTTGCGGGAAAGAGACAAATTTTTATTTTTTTTATTTTTTTTTGCGCAAAGTTGTCACTAAATGATATATTGCTCAAACATGCCATGGGAATATGTGAAATTACACCCCAAAATACATTCTGTTGCTTCTCCTGAGTACGGGGATACCACATGTGTGAGACTTTTTGGGAGCCTAGCCGCGTACGGGACCCCGAAAACCAAGCACCGCCTTCAGGCTTTCTATTTTATTTTGCAGACCTCAGTTTTTGTCACAAAATTTTTTTCTCGTCTTTCTTTATTTTCAAAAACAAATGAGAGCTGCAAAATACTCACCATGCCTCTCAGCAAATAGCTTGGGGTATCTACTTTCCAAAATGGGGTCATTTGGGGGGGGTTTGTGCCACCTGGGCATTCCATGGCCTCCGAAACTGTGATAGGCAGTAAGGAGTAAAATCAAAAATGTACGCCCTTAGAAATCCTGAAGGCAGTGATTGGTTTTCGGGGCCCCGTACGCGGCTAGGCTCCCAAAAAGTCCCACACATGTGGTATCCCCATACTCAGGAGAAGCAGCTAAATGTATTTTGGGGTGCAATTCCACATATGCCCATGGCCTGTGTGAGAAATATATCATTTAGTGACAACTTTTTGTAATTTTTTTTTTTTGTCATTATTCAATCACTTGGGACAAAAAAAATGAATATTCAATGGGCTCAACATGCCTCTCAGCAAATTCCTTGGGGTGTCTACTTTCCAAAATGGGGTCATTTGTGGGGGTTTTGTACTGCCCTGCCATTTTAGCACCTCAAGAAACGACATAGGCAGTCATAAATTAAAGGCTGTGTAAATTCCAGAAAATGTACCCTAGTTTGTAGGCGCTATAACTTGCGCAAACCAATAAATATACACTTATTGACATTTTTTTTACCAAAGACATGTGGCCGAATACATTTTGGCCTAAATGTATGACTAAAATTGAGTTTTTTGGATTTTTTTTAGAACAAAAAGTAGAAAATATCATTTTTTTTCAAAATTTTCGGTCTTTTTCCGTGTATAGCGCAAAAAATAAAAATGGCAGAGGTGATCAAATATCATCAAAAGAAAGCTCTATTTGTGGGAAGAAAAGGACGCAAATTTCGTTTGGGTACAGCATTGCATGACCGCGCAATTAGCAGTTAAAGCGACGCAGTGCCGAATTGTAAAAAGTGCTCTGGTCAGGAAGGGGGTAAAACCTTCCGGGGCTGAAGTGGTTAAGCAAATTAGTAATTTTTCTTCGTAAATTTTGCCCAAAATTTATACTGCTACATATCTTTGGTAAAAATAAGTACAACTTGGTGTATATTATTTGGTCTTTGTGAATGTTAGAGAGTCCAAAAGCTATGGTGCCAATATCTGAAAATTGATCACACCTGAAGTACTGACGGCCTATCTAATTTCTTGAGACCCTAACATGCCAGAAAAGTATAAATACCCTCCAAATGACCCCCTTTTGGAAAGAAGACATTCAAAGGTATTTGAAAAGATGCATGGTGAGTTTTTTTGAAATTGTGATCATTTCCCACAATTCTTTGCAAAATCAAGATTTTTTTTTTCTTTTCTTTTTTTTTCACAAAATTGTCATATTAGAAGGTTATTTCTCACACACAGCATATGCACCACAAATTACACCCCAAAACACATTCTGCTATTACTCCCGAGTATGGCGATACCACATGTGTGAGACTTTTACACAGCGTGGCCACATACAAAGACCCAACATGCAGGGAGCACCTCCAGGCGTTCTGGAGCACCCAGTTCTGACATTTCTCTCCTACATGTAAAAATAATCATTTATTTGCTAGAAAATTACATAGAACCCCAAAACATTATATATTTTTTTTAGCAAAGACCCTAGAGAATACAATGGCGGTTGTTGCAACTTTTTATCTCGCACGGTATTTGCGCATCAATTTTTCGAACACGTTTTTTGGTGAAAAAAACAGTTTTGTGCTTAAAAAAAAAACAAAACAGTAAAGTTAGCCCAATGTTTTTGCATAATGTGAAAGATGAAGTTACGCCGAGTAAATAGATACCTAACATGTCACCCTTCAAAATGGCACACGCTCGTGGAATGGTGCCATTTTACTTTGACACTTTTCCCCCCCCAAAAAAAATTTTGATCACTTTTATTTCTATTACAAGGAATGTAAACATCCTTGTAATAGGAATATGGCATGACAGGTCCTCTTTACAGTGAGATATGGGGGTCAATAAGAACCCACATCTCACCTCTAGGCTGGGAAACCTTGAAAAAAAAAAAAAAAAAAAAACGATCCTGGCTTCGATCGTAGCGGTGAGTCGGTAGAAGCACCGGAGGGTGGCGGGAAGGGGGGGTGTCCCCTCTCGCCTCCCATAAGAATGATCAAGCAGTGGAACAGCCGCTATAATCATTCTTATGGTGTAGGAAATCGCCGGCTAAAAAAGCTGATATCTGAATGATGCCTGTAGCTGCACCCATCATTTAGATATCCCCGCTCAAATCAAGGACGTCATATGACGGCGGGCAGGAACTGGTTAAAAATTGCGGGGTATTGCGGGGTATTGCGGAGTAGTGCGGGGTATTGCAGAGTAGTGCAGGGTATATTGCAGAGTATTGCAGGGTATATTGCAGAGTATTGCAGGGTATATTGCATTGCCGGGTATATTGCAGAGTATTGCCGGGTATATTGCAGAGTATTGCCGGGTATATTGCAGAGTATTACCGGGTATATTGCAGAGTATTACCGGGTATATTGCAGAGTATTGCGGGGTATATTGCAGAGTATTGCGGGGTATATTGCAGAGTATTGCGGGGTATATTGCGGGGTATATTGCGGGGTATATTGTGGGGTATATTGCAGGATATATTGCAGAGTAGTGCATTGTATATTGCAGAGTATTGCGGGGTATATTGCAGAGTAGTGCAGGGCATATTGCAGAGTATTTCAGGGCATATTCAAGAGTATTTCAGGGCATATTGCAGAGTATTTCAGGGCATATTCAAGAGTATTTCAGGTCATTTTGCAGAGTATTTCAGGGCATATTCAAGAGTATTTCAGGGCATTTTGCAGAGTATTTCAGGGCATATTCAAGAGTATTTCAGGGCATATTGCAGAGTATTTCAGGGCATATTGCAGAGTATTTCAGGTCATTTTGCAGAGTATTTCAGGGCATTTTGCAGAGTATTTCAGGGCATATTCAAGAGTATTTCAGGGCATTTTGTCGAGTATTTCAGGGCGTATTCAAGAGTATTTCAGGGCATTTTGCAGAGTATTTCAGGGCATATTCAAGAGTATTTCAGGGCATATTCAAGAGTATTTCAGGGCATTTTGCAGAGTATTTCAGGGCATATTCAAGAGTATTTCAGGGCATATTGCAGGGATGGCTGAGCATGGAGGGAGGGATGGATGTGACTGCAATTGTCACTGAGCACCGCTGTGGGGACTACACATGCAGCCCACAGCAGTGCTGCCATCCGATCCCTCCCCCTCTAACCTCGCACTGTACCGATCGGTACAGAAAGGGGAGGGAGGAACTGGAATCATGACATGACGCCGGTTTGTTGACATGTGATCGCTCCGTCATTTGCGTTTACCGTGATCCGTGATGCGCCGGGTCCTCTGGACCCGGCGGTTACGGAAGTTCTCGGGTGCGCGCCCCAGGGGGCGCGCGAGAGCAGGATTCTGGGATGACATCCATGGACGTCCACCCAGAACTAGCCAACCGCGCTGCTGCCGTCTTTCGGCAATTGCCCGGTCGGCAAGTGGTTAAAGTTTGCTGCACAACATTTAGACAAGCCTGTGAAATACCGGGAGAATATAATCTGGTCAGATGAAACCAAAATTGCACTGCACATCACCCCAAAAACACCATACCAACAGTGGGAGTTTGGAGGTGGGAACATCATGGTGTGGGGTTGTTTTTCAGCATATGGTACTGGCAAACTTCATATCATTGAAGGAAGGACAAATGGAAAAACGTACCAGGACATTCCTGATAAAAAGCTGCTGCCATCTATGATGATCAAGATGAAACGAAGGTGGACATTTCAGCAGGACAATGATCGCAAACACAAAGTGAAGGAAACTCTCAATTGGTTTCAAAGAAAAGTTAACCTGCTACAATGGCCCAGCCAATCACCTGACTTGAATCCAATAATACATCTATGGAAAGAACTAAAGATCAGAGTTCATACAAGAGGCCCAAGGACCCTTCAAGATATGAAGATGGTTTGCGTGGAAGAATGAGCCAAAAATCACACCTGAGCAATGCATGCAACTAGTTTCTCCACACAGGAGTTATCTTGAAGCAGCCATTACCAACAAAAGGATTTTGTACAAAGTATTAAATAAATTTCAGTTAGCATGTTCAATACTTTTTCCTTGTTTCATTTCTTTTTTTTACACTTAACTTAATTTCTGAACTTATTTGTTTTGGTTTCTTTATATGTATGGATGTTGTTATCGACATAAGGTGACAATTTCATGTCAATAGCACTTTTAGAAATAGATTTACCTCGAAAAATTGTGACGTGTTCAATACCTATTTTACTCGCTGTATGTAGGATAATATACAGCAGGGGTGCCCAACCTTTTGAGGGGCGAGGGCCACTTTATCGACTTGGTAACGGGTCACGGGCCACAATGAGCGTAAAGGGGGGATAGCAGGTCTGTGTCCACTCTGCATATGTAGAGCAGACACGGATGCAACCGGCTCTACCTTAAGGGCCCTCTGATCCGCCCAGACAGAAGGGGACAGATCCCCTTCTGTTTTTTTATGGAGATCGGATTGCAGATAGGCTGGTGTAAACGGACACAAGTCCGTTTACATCTGCTGCTCTATAGAGATGAATGGAGAGTCCATTTGAGTCCACCTGAAAAACAGACAGGCGGACTCGATCGGACCGATCATGTGAAAGGGGCCTAATGCTGCTTTCACACTGATGCACAGCGGTTTACCTGCTCCTCAACTGACCTCAATCTTCACTTCTTCCTCAGGATTCCTGCAGCTGGCTGGTACTGGTACTGCTGGCTGGTACTGCTGGCGTGTACTGTTCACTGGTGCTGCTGGCTAGTACTGCTGACTGGTACTGCTGGCTGGTACTGGTACTGCTGGTGGGTACTGCTGACTGGTACTGGTACTTCTGGTGGGTACTGCTGACTGGTACTGGTACTGCTGACTAGTACTGCTGGTGGGTACTGGTACTGCTGGCTGGTACTGCTGGCAGGTACTGCTGGCTGGTACTGGTACTGTTGGTTTATACTGCTGGCTGGTACTGATGGTGGGTACTGGTACTGCTGGCGGGTACTTCTGGCTGGTACTGGTACTGCTGGTTTATACTGCTGGCTGGTACGGATGGTGGGTACTGGTACTGCTGGCGGGTACTTCTGGCGGGCACTGGTACTGATGACTGGTACTACTGGCTGGTACTGGTACTGCTGGCTGGTATTACCGCTCTATAGAGATGAATGGAGAGTCCGTTTGAGTCCACCTGAAAAACAGACAGGCGGACTCGATCGGACCGATCATGTGAAAGGGGCCTAACGCTGCTTTCACACTGATGCACGGTGGTTTACCTGCTCCTCAACTGACCTCAATCTTCACTTCCTCCTCAGGATTCCTGCAGCTGGCTGGTACTGGTACTGCTGGCGGGTACTGTTCGCTGGTGCTGCTGGCTAGTACTGCTGACTGGTACTGCTGGCTGGTACTGGTACTGCTGGTGGGTACTGCTGACTGGTACTGCTGGTGGGTACTGCTGGTGGGTATTGGTACTGCTGACTAGTACTGCTGGCGGGTACTGGTACTGCTGGCTGGTACTGGTACTGCTGGCAGGTACTGTTGGCTGGTACTGGTACTGCTGGCTGGTACTGATCTGCTTCCTGTCACAGGCGGAGCACATTTGGTATCACTCCGCCTGTGAAGGAGCGCTCTATACAGGAAGCATCGGCTCTGCTTCCTCTAGTGACGGCTCCGTTCTTCGCACTAATGCTCGGAGATGGCGGGTCGGGAACCCGGGATCTGGGCTTGCCGACCCTCCATCTCAGAGCAAGACATGGCGGGCCACATCGGAGGGCGCCGCGGGCCAGCAGTTGGGCACCCCTGATTTTCAGTGGGCAAAATAAGTATTGAACATGTCACCATTTAATTAAGGATTGTGGAGTGCAGGTAGTTGGGTCAGACTTGAAAGGAATCGTAAAGATCAAGGAGGACAAGTTAAAATGTTTATGTCTTTGTGTAGGAATGCAATTATGCCATTAACAATGAATGCAAGTATTTAATGATAACTGATCAAATTGATGGGAGCCAATCTCTCAGGAGGCAGAGACCCGGTAGAGCAGCTGCTCTCAAGCACATCGCTGGATTACAATCAGGCTCAAATAAGTATTAGTGGGGGCTGCGGGGGGAGCTGCATACTGAAGTTTTTTTTTACCTTCGTGAATATAATCATAGTAACAGCTGCCGGAACTCGGAGTTCTCTTGTTCCACTTTAAGGGGCACAGGGTCAGAAGGAATTATATGACACAACAGGGTTATACGGCTATGAGAAGGAAAATATTAGACCTGTGCCAGCAACCAACAATTAAGGTACAGCTGCTATCCTATTTCATGCAAAACAACACGGTGTGGAAAAATAAAGTGAATTACGCTACTACCCATAATATTGTCTCAAATAACCAATATCCTGTTCCCAATATATCCAAAAGTGCAATATGTTACATATAATAAACAACTTGCCGCCCTATATGTGATATTGTGCAAACCTGAAATAACTCAATTCAATATACAAAATTATATGATCCGTAAGTAAAAGGTAATATAGTTAAAGTCCCCAATTAAACGGAGGATTACATTTCATCAAATCTTGCAATCACCCCATGAACCACCACCATCTGTGAGAAGAGGACTCTTACCAGAGCGCGTAGACTCCACTACAGACTCATATCCGCATATAAAATGATCATCACATCACCAAGGGATCCAAACTGCCTTGCTGATTAAGGCTCTCCAATGTGTCTCACTCTCCAACAAGCAGCAGCATCAGTGTCAACCATATAGTTCATGAGGTTCAACATAAAATCAAAGATCACATACCGTAAGTACAGTAATCAAGTGCTTGTATAGAAAATACATCCCTGTGCTGTGTAGCAAAGATTTCAAACAGTACTTCATACAATTACCAAGCCAGGAAGGAGTGGCGACATTGCATGTGTTCGCTCCACCCAACACATTTTGGGATAACTGACGTCATCGGAAACATAAACGTCACTTGAGTCAGCACATATTTCGGAGTAAGGGAGGTGACATCTTTAATTTGCAAATCATTAAAACTTCATTAGCATTTCCTTTTCCTCAACATGGCTGATAGGGTTAATCAAGCCTTGTTCTCAAATTAAAAATGGCTGAACGGACAGAGGTTAGTCTAGCCTCTTCCACTAACATGGCCGACGGGTTTAACCGAGCCTCGTTCACAAATCAAAATGGCTGAACGTCCTGAGGTTAGTCAGGACAAGCATATAAAGCTAGAGAGGGGACTAGGGAAATGGGAGGGGATCTTCGGTATAGATTACCGAGAGGGAAAAGAGGTTACTTATAGCAATCAGTGGTCGGTACATGAGGTAATAATATCAAAGGTAACAATTTATTGAGCCATAGTAAAATCACCTGGATGTGGTGAAGCATACAGGTAAGGATTAATACACTATAGAGAAACAGGAGACTCCAAATCAAGGCATGCTAAAACTGTACAAACAAACACAACAAAAAACACACACAATGAACACCAAGACATAAACACTGTCCGGACAAATATATGCTGCTTGGCAACGGAGGTCAGATAAAGTCAAGACAGTCAATATCAAGCCAGTACTGGTTGGGGCCAATATGAAATTTAGTGGGATATATTGCCAAGAAGCATATAGGTGGAGCGAGGAGGGAGGGAGGGGGGGGAAAAACCAGGGAGGAAATGGGATGGTTGCCAAGGGGATGGGCTGTTCTTGCTGAAGGAAGTGGTCCGTTGAGGTAGAATACAGTCGGGATAGTTCACAGCATTAGGACTAGAAGTATGCAGTCAGTGAAGTCCAATTATGTAATGCAGACAATAATAATTAGTCCGGATTGCTTGCTGTGAGGCTAGGTATTCACCGTTCATAAACGGTCTTCAGGACTATACGTGGAATGTAATAAGGTACAGTATAGCATACTTCAATGTGGCAGAAGTGAACACCAATATTATGCATATAGCAAAAAATGTCCCCGACATGGGTGGGCTATGGTTGACTCATACTTTACCCTTCACGGGGATTGTTGAAAGCAGGTTCACAGGTCATGCTCAAACAGACTGAAGAAATCCTATGGGCTTCCAAAGCAGCTCAATAAACTCAGCCGTAAGTCACCTTGGTGGTGTCCTGGTGTTCCCTGAGTGTAATAGAAAGTCCTTGCTGTATGCAGGTTGCACGGGCCGTGCACGGCTATGTCGGCGTGTCAGCATATAAAGTACGCTGAATGGTGCCTCGCTGTTGTGCGGCTCGTCTCACTCAGTCCGCTCAGAGGACAGCGTTGATGCCGGTGATGACGTCAACGCGTTTCGCTGTTGCGTATTAGCGTAGCTTCTTCCTGGACGTTTGATTGGTGAAGCCAGCACACACCTTTTTATTGTGGTGTGCTGGCTTCTATGTAGCCAATCAGATGTGTGGTGAAATCAGATGTAGTATTTTCCTGGTGTGAAACGAAAATAGAGCGTGATGTTCATTCACTGTCAGCAAGCCTGCGTGTGGAATAATATGGCTAAAGCACAGGGTCTGAGGTTAAGCCATCACTTTTATGGAGTCCTTTGTAGAACATATAGCACACATGTGCATGAATTGGGAGAAAACATATCAATATAAACAGTGCATATTATTGATTTTCAAGGGAAAGAGGGAAGGAACGTGAGGTGGAGACAGGGGACACAGTTCACATAACGTTATGGGCAGCTCTAAAGGATCATTTTGAGGGGTTTGATATCATTTATATAATTAGGACATTACTCTTGACACGTAGATTTACTGATATTAATTGAGTAGAAATTCATGATCTATTTTATTTCATGTTTAGTTATGATTTAAAATATTGCTTTTTTAGAAGGTTATTTGGTTTTTGAATGGCTGGCACCATATTCTGAAGGACACAAGTGGCTAAGTTCGGGAGATATTCAGATACCCTTTAGGAGCTTAAAAAGGCCTGCAGGTTTAGTTCTGTGTTTAGTCCCAGGGGGACAAGGGACTTCAGTCGGTACACCCACCGTTTCTCCTTTTGTAGGAGCACTCGGTCGAAGTCACCTCGTCTGCTGGATAGCTTCACAGCATAAATGCCCTTTACCTGCATGCCCTTAATGCTTCTATCATGCTCTAAAGCAAAATGTCTAGCTAGTGGTTTCTCTGGAATTTTTTCTTTATCCTTAATCTCTCTCAGGTGCTCGCCAATGCGTACCTTAAGGGGCCTCTTAGTTTTCCCTACATAGATCTTGGGACAGGGGCAAGTTATCATGTAGACAACCCTGGGTGTGGAGCAGTTAATTAGATCACGTATTTCGAACTGTTCCCTTCCCAGGGCTTCCTATGTACTAGTGGACATATTTGGCATTTGTTGCAAGGGAACATCCCTTTACTGCGTGGGTAATTAGCTAGCCAGGTAGGGTCAGGATTTTTCATAAATTCAGATTTGACCAGCATATCCCCCAAGTTTCTGGCCCTCCGGGCCACCAGCATGGGCGAAGTGCCAACTATATTGAGTAGCTCAGGGGAATTAGTGAGTACCGCCCAATGCTTCTCCAAGATGGAGCGAACATCCCTCCACTGTGGTCTGAAGGTGGTAATCAACCTGGTTTGGTCACCGGCCCCAGGTTTGAGGGCCGGGGAGTTTATTGGATGCATCTCAAGTAGGCTAGCTCTGTCCCTTGCTGCAGCTTTTCTTCTTGCATGTTTAATTTGCCTATGGGAGTATCCGCGTTCGCGGAACCTCGCATAAAGCTCCAAGGATTCCCTTCTATAATCACTAGACCTGGTGCAGTTACTTTTAATTCGCAGGAATTGACCCACCGGGATGCCATTCAGCAGCCAATGTGGGTGATGGCTGCTGGCACACAGGAGGGTATTTGCGGACGTTTCCTTGCGAAATGTGCACGTGTGTAGTCGACCGTTTTGAAGGGTAATCGATAGGTCCAAAAAAGATATGTTGGTCCGATCAAAGTTATACGTCAGCCGTATATTCCGTTGATTAGCGTTCAGTTGTGTCATGAAGTCATGGAGGTCGTGTATGGTGCCAGTCCATATCATAAGGACATCGTCGATGTATCCACGTGTGTACGTGGCTGCGATACATGGACGAGGGGTAGACTTCCTCTTCCTCCCAAAGTCCCAAGTGGAGACAAGCATAGGCAGGAGCCCACGCTGCACCCATAGAGGTGCCCCTGATCTGTTGGTAGAAGGTCGTAAGAAACTGGAAGCAGTTATTAAGCAGGGCGAAATGTAATATTTCGACCAGAAACTTATTTTGTGGTTTAGAATCTGGATAACTTTGTTCCAAGAATATCCTCACCGCATTGATCCCATAGTCATGCGGGATCGATGTATACAGGGACTCGACATCAATCCCTACCAACAGGGCATCATCTAGATGTGTCAAGTCATCCAGCTCAGAGATCTTAGCTAGTACGTGTCTGGTGTCCTGTACATAGGACCTTAAGTTGGTGACCATATCTTTTAGCAGGGAGTCAAGGGACCTACCAACCTTTTCCAGAGGGCCTTGGCAGGCCGAGACAATCAGCCTGCCCGGCGGATTGTTCAAATTTTTGTGAATTTTGGGGATAATATAAAAGGTAGGTACACAGAACTCCCGAACGCTAAGATGATCAAATTTGCGTTGTGTCAATAGACCATCATCCTTGGCCACTATCAATCTGTTGTTTAGTTCCATAACCAAATGGGGGAAGGGATTGTTATCCAGTCTCCTGTAGGTGGATTTGTCACTGAGTAAGCGTTTTACCTCTGTCTCGTAATGTCGCTGATTCAGTAGGACTACGTTCCCTCCTTTGTCACTCTTTTTGATGACGATGTTCTAATTTTTCTGAAGATCGTTGAGGGCTCGTCTCTCATTAGTCGTTAGATTGTCAGTGGTCTTTTGGGTCCAGTTGATTTTCTCAAGGTCGGTCTGTACTAGTTCTAGAAAAATTTGTAGCCACTTATTCAGGTCAAGCCTCGTTTTCAGATCAAAGATAGCCGTCCAGCCAGGAATTCATGCAGCCAAGCCTCGCTTCCAAATGGAGATGACTGGCAAGGCCAAAAAAAGCTGAGCCTCACTTTCAAATTGTAAGCGGCCGTCCAAGCCTCAACATGGTATCCAAACTAGCAAATTGTTTCTATGATGTACTATTGGGCTAAATCAAATAGGCTTATGCCGCCACACGGGCGGACTTTTCGACCGGAATGGTCCGACAGACTTTCCAGCGGACTTTCAACGGACTTCCGACGGACTTTCTAACGAACGGACTTGCCTACACACGATCACACCAAAGTCCGACAGATTCGTACGTGATGACGTACATCGGACTAAAATAAGGAAGTTGATAGCCAGTAGCCAATAGCTGCCCTAGCGTCGTTTTTTGTCCATCAGACTAGCATACAGACGAGCAGATTTCTGGGTCCGGCGGAGTTACGACGTAAAGATTTGAAGCCTGTTCCAAATCTAAAATCTGTCAGATTTGCGACTGGAAAAGTCAGCTGAAGGTCCGGTGAAGCCCACACATGATTGGATTGTCCGCCGGATTGGGTCCGTTGGCGTCCGCCAGACCAGCCGGTCGAAAAGTCCGAGCGTGTTTACGCCCCATAACATTCTAGATGTCAAACCACTACACAGTGTAAAATCAGCAACAGTGTGACCACAACTTCACAATAAATTGACAGAAAGGGGCTAGTCAACTTCCATAAAAAATAAGAAAAAGGAAAAAAAAAAAGATAATATTATCCCTGAGGGCATGATCCACAGATATCATCATTAAATCTAGTATTATTGGATCCATATCTCCATTACAAAAAATATATGCCCAGTAATAGATAAAAACATTAATAATAAAAAAATATATAATAAAATGAAAAATAAAACTATAAATACCCGTATTTATCGGCGTATAAACACGCACAGGCGTATAACACGCACATTCATTTTAGGAGGGAAGTTTCAGGAAGAAAACTTACATTTTAAATAAGGAACTTTGAAAATAAGGGTCAGTGCCCATCTGCAGCCTCTCAAGTGCCATCAATGCAGCAGCCTCACCATTGCCATCAATGCAGCAGCCTCACCATTTCCATCAATGCAGCAGCCTCACCATTTCCATCAATGCAGCAGCCTCACCATTACCTTCAATGCAGCAGCCTCGCCATTGCCATCAGTGCAGCCTGATCGATGCCCATCTGCAGCCTAGAGGGGACAGGGAGGGGGGCGGGACAAGCGCCGACCAATTTACATACAGTGAGAATCTCCTATGATAGACAGAACAGTGGTCCAATGGCGGGCCAGGAGATAGGACTTCTTATTACAGAGGCAGCCAAGTAAACAGAAGATTCTCACTGTATGTAATCTGACAGCACTCGTCCCGCCCCCCTCCCTGTCCCCTCCGAGGCAGCTAAAATTAAAGTATCGGCGTATAACACGCACACGCTTTTTGCACCTGATTTTCATGGTGAAAAAGTGAGTGTTATACGTCAATAAATACAGTAAATCCCATGCTATAAATCAACAAAAAATACTCCAAAAAATTTACTCAAAAAGGTAAAAAATACAATGAAAAATGAAGTTAAAAATGGAGGGTGGTATATCTCCCATAGTATTAGATACACGCACACATCTATGAGAGAGAGAGATAGAGATAGAGATAGAGAGGTGACCCCGTGTCACTGTGTATATTGGCAGGCTTGCTAATTGCACACCTGTGTGCTGGCTTCAAAATCCGCCCAGCAAATGAGCTCAGGGCAGCAGACAGGAAGTTCGGCCTAGGTGGTCAGGAGGGTCCCAGTAGGAGACAGCTCCACGAGAAAGAGACAGGAGGTCTCAGAGTCTAAGGCTGCAACCTGTGTGTGCACGTCTGTAGCAGGAAGATATGGCCCGTGACTGAACAGCACAAAGCTGACAGTGAGTAATCCAGGAGGCTGAAGTTTGTGGTTATACAGTGATGGAGGAACCCCCTGCGAGGGGAGATTACGGTTTGAACCTTTTTGTTTCCTTTAAATAAAAGTGGGCTGCCATGCCCTTAAAAAATGCAGTCTGGAGTGGCACGTTTCTAGAAACCACATGCACCACTTGAGGTAAATCGCCCCAATATCTTACAATTGATAGAGGAAAATGCTTTGGGCACGGATGGTGCTGGTCCAGATCCTTGCATGCCAAAAACCATGAGTGTCAAGAGACTGTGTGTTGCTTTTGCTGTGTGAAACAAAGTGATGTCTTTCAACCTTAAGGAGACAGTAGGCCAAAATAATTTTCTGAAGAAACTGTGTTTCTATTACTACAAAAATGCATGTTGTTGCCCATAGCAACAAAGCCAAGGTCAATCGTGAGACCTATGGTGGATGGTGGAATGATCCTGATGCGCATCCTGGCTGGTAGGCTCAAGAGGAACTGTTACAGCCAGTTAGAGAGGGCTGAAGAAGTTCTGCAGGGAGAGTGCAGTCTCCCATAGCAACCAGTGAAGTGTCGTCTGGATGGTGGGGCTGCTATGAAGAGGTGGCTCACTATTCCCACAAAGAGGGCTGAGAGGCCCGACAGTCTTTCACTTCACCCTATGACCGCATGGGGAAATACAGCAGGAGAGAGCAACAGGCTAATCGGAAGTTCAAGAGGAGAGCAGTTGCCCGTAGCAACGACTGTGATTTCAAGTCTGCAGACTGGGTGAGAAAGACTGTGCACACAGGAGTGGAAGTGACCCCAAATGGGAGATCCCCTGTTTGCTAAAAAGGCCTTGACTTGCTGAAGTGCCCTGATGAGTGGGGAGGCAAGTGTTACATCTAAAGCTGATAATCTGTTGCTTAAAGGATAAGCTCACCTTTGTTCCCCTTGTTTTTCTAAATTCCAGCTCCCCTATGTACCAATAGAGCATTCATGTAATTTTTTTTGCAAAAATATCAAAGCTTTCAATAAAATCTACAGACACATACCTTACTGTCCTCCATCCATGTTTCCAAACGTATCTATTGCTTCTGTCTTACTTGTTTACAGACTTTAGGTCACAACACAGTAAAGAGTTGACCAGATGACCTCATTAGCACACACCCTGCATCATCCACCTTACCACTCCCAGCTGCACATTTTTTAAATGAGATGCAATCAGTGATCACCCTTCTCACTAAGGCTGGATTCACACCTATGCATTTTAATGCTTTTTGCATTTTGCAGATTTGCACTACAGTCCTTTTAACATGGTTTCCTATGGAACATGTTCTGTAGTGCATATCTGCAAAATGCAAAAAGCACCAAGAATGCATAGATGTGAATCCCGCCTAAATACACTATGCAATCTGATTGTATATTATGTATGGCCATCTTTATACGAGAACATAGGAGGGACTGGACAGAAACACTCAGCTGTCAAGCCCTGTTCACATCTCTGGATAGTGAGAACTCGCATTCCCACATGCGTTTTTTTTTTTTTTATTAGCAAGGGGGGAGGCATTTTGGAGCATTTTCACTCATCACACACAGGGCAGCCCATCCACCTGAATGTGCTGCCTTACACACAGCAATCGTCCCAAAGAAGCTTCAGGACTTTTTTTTAGAGTGGAGCTTTGTGCGTTTTTTACTGCATTTTTTGGTGCAGCGCATTTCTGCAATGCAAGGAAATGCACAGATGTGAATGGAGCCTCATTGTTCTTGTGTAAATGCACCAATCTCACTTTCAGGCCCCATTCACATCTAGCATAGTGGGAGCGCACATTTTGTGGTTTGTTTTTCCTGTGACACGCATAGGGCAGCCTGTTGATTTAAATTGGCTGTGTTATATGTGGCTTAGGGACGTGTTGGCATTTTGTGGGTTGCGTGTTTGAGCCTCTTGGTCTGTCTAGGTCTCATTGGGCGGATGTAGTGCTACAGAGCAAAACTTATTGGGATAATTTGGTCAAGAGACTAATTGCAATGCTTGAAGAAATTTCTGTAAGTAAAAGTGAAGTGGACACTATTGCTGCTGTGCCAGGAGATGGGACTAAACAGCCCATAAGCATTGGATTTTGCAGAGATTAGTTGAAGGTCCAAGCGAGTCTAAACGCACAGCAGAAATCTTGTCCACAATGCATACAGGTAAAAATGATATGTATATTGTGATGACAGACTTGCTTAACCCTCTCCTGCATTTGGAGAACTGGTACCTCGGGGTACTGCTGGTTGGAGCTGGATATTGCAGGTTGTACAGTGCAGAAATAACCAATGGTGGAATCGCTTAATGCAATGGTTAGTGTTAATGTGGAAACTTGTTTCACAGTGTGCTGGATTGTTACAGAGGTTGTGTATGAGAGGCACTCTGGAGCACGTGGAATAATGTCCTTACAGGATGTCTCCAATTTACAAGCCAACCTCAATGCTCTGTCTAATTGGGAGACTATGTGGCAGATGAGGTTTAATGTTGAGAAATGTAAAGTTAAGCACTTGGGGGCTAAGAATATGCATGCATCATACATGCTAGGGGGTGTACAACTGGGGGAATCCGTGGTGAAGGATCTGGGGTTTTTTGTAGATCATAAGCTCAATAATAGCATGCAATGCCAAGCTGCGGTTTCCAAAGCGAGCAAAGTCCTTTCTTGTATTAAGAGCGGTATGGACTCTAGAGAGAGAGATATAATTTTGCCCCTGTTCAAATCATTAGTAAGACCTCATCCGGAATATGCAGTTCAGTTTTGGGCACCAGTTCTCAAAAAGGATATCGGGGAACTGGAGAAAGTGCAGAGAAGGGCAACCAAACTGATAAGAGGCATGGAGGAGCTCAGCTATGAGGATTAGAGGAACTGAATTTATTCACTCTTGAGAAGAGGAGAATAAGGGGGATATGATTAACATGTTCAAATATATAAGGGGTTCATATAGTGAACTTGGTGTTGAGTTATTCTCTTTACGGTCAACCCAGAGGACACGAGGGCACTCTTTACATCTAGAGGAAAAGAGATTTCATCTCCAAATATGCAAAGGTTTCTTCACAGTAAGAGCTGTGAAAATGTGGAATAGACTCCTGTCAGAAGTGGTTCCGGCCAGCTCAGTAGATAGCTTTAAGAAAGGCCTGGATACTTTCCTAAATTTACATAATATAACTGGGTACTAACATTTATAGGTAAAGTTGATCCAGGGAAAATCTGATTGCCTCTCGGGGGATCAGGAAGGAAATTTTTTCCCCTGCTGTAGCAAATTGGAGCATGCTCTGCTGGGGTTTTTTGCCTTCCTCTGGATCAACTGAGAGTATAAAATTGGGTATATTGGATTGTACAATATTTTTTATTTTATTTATTGTTTTTAAGGTTGAACTGGATGGACTTGTGTCTTTTTTCAACCTGACTAACTATGTAACTATGTAACACTGTTGGACAGAGGTATCGAAAATACCAGCGGTAACAGAAGTTGTAAAAGGGAATGGTGAAAAAAAAATTATTGGAAAAGGTGTGTTGCAAGAACAGTCGCTGATGCAGTGTTTGGCAACAGGGGGCAATGTAAAACTGTGGGAAGGTCCCATAAGGAGTAACTGCTTGCCTGCATGTGGTCCCTCCTTCAAACTGTCCTAGCAAGCAATGGGACAAGTGTTCTCAATGTTTTTGACAATGCTGAGGTGTATATTTCCGAGAGATCAGTTGCCAAGGGTAACACCATAGGTAGCAGCGAACCTGAAACACAGATAGTGCTGGTTGAGTCAGGTGGCGAGACACGTGTGATAGAAGTAAGCCCCCTACAGTCCTGGGAGAGTAGGTGTGGGGGAGGTGAAGAGAAAGGTAGAAAAGTCATTAGAGAGCTCATTGGGACCCCAAAGGTCAGGAAGAAGTGCTGCTGGAAGCACACCTGGAAAAAGATGTGGGTGGAGTGCCCCTTTAAAAAGGGATGTCAGTCAGGGATGGGCCCTTATAGGTGAGAGCCGGCAGAGTTGAGGAGGATAGGTTGGTGTGTTACGCCCTCTCCAGGGTCTAAACGGGGGGGAGGAGATGTGGAGATGTGACCCCGTGTCATCACGTATATTGGCAGGTTATGCCAGATTTTGGTAGGCTTAATAACTGCACACCTGTGGGCTGGCTTCATAATCCTCCCAGGAAGAGAGCTCAGGGCTCAGACTTGGAGACAGCCCCTCCCGGCAGACATGAAGTCTGGCTTAGGAGGTCGAGAGGGTCCCAGTAGGAGACGGCTCCAGGGGAAAGAGACAGGAGGTCTCGGAGCCCAAGGCTGCAGGTGGCAGCCTGTGTGTGTACGTCTGTAGCAGGCAGATGTTGCCTGCGATCGAACAACACAAAGCTGACAGTGAGTAAGCCAGGAGGCTGAAATTTGTGGTTATACAGTGATGGTGGAACCCTCTGTGAGGGAAGATTACACATTTCTGAAAACCGCATGCACCACTTAAGTTAAATCACCCCGATATAGGGGCGTGGTCTCGGTATGCAGCGGTGAAGACGTGTTTTCCCTGAGCTCCGGCGGCGGCACCGCATATAACTACTTATACCCAGGTACTCACCCTGCATCGACCTAAGACACTATGGGGAAAAGGACAGGCAAATCCCTACCTCAAAAAGGAACCCCGTCAGGCTCAATAAAGCGGTATCTAGCCGCGGAAACGGAGGACATTCTTAGCATGGATGGACTAGGCCGCTCGCCCCGCGGCTCGAGCTCCTCCTCCCGCCATAGACCTGCAACCAGGAGACACTCTCCAGCGGTATCGGCCTGCTCGGAAGGGGAAGAAAGTACCTCCAGGAATTCAGAGGTCGCTGCGCTGGTTAGTGATCTTCCTACTAAAACGGAGCTAGCCTCTTTGTTTTCTAGCCTGGAACGCTCCATTAAGAAGGAGCTATCAGCTGTCCGGTCAGATCTAACACACGTGTTGGAACGTGTAGAGGAATCGGAGCTGCGCCTCGATCGTCACGCGGCCGCAATACGATCTTTACAGTCGACCGCCCGCAACCTCACCATCTCGCATAGAATGGCTCTATATAAGATCGAAGACCAAGAGAACCGCAATCGGCGGAACAATATACGGATCAGAGGCCTGCCGGAGGCCACAGGTGATGATAACCTTCTGCCTTCCCTCTGTGGCATATTTAATGGCCTGCTAGGCCAGCCAGCAGACTTTCCCTTGAAAATTGATAGAGCACACAGAGCTCTAAGGCCTCGCAATCTGGCCTCTGATATCCCACGCGACGTAATCTGCAGGCTGCATTATTTTGATGAAAAGGAGAGAATTATGAAGAAAGCCTGGGAAAAAACACCACTGGACTTTGATGGCGCATCCCTGCTGTTCTTTCCTGACCTTGCTAGAGAGACATTGGAGCGGCGCAGGGCCCTGCGTCCGCTTACTGAACAGCTGCGTATAGCCTCCATTAATTATTGATTGAGCTTTCCCTCAGCCCTTATAGCTCACAAAGACGGCAAGACAGCAACCCTCCGCTTCCCAGAGGACCTGGGAAAATTTTGCTCGGAGCTTAACATCTCTCCACCGGATCTCCCAGGATGGCAAGAATCCATTCCTTCACTTAATGCCCCTCCGGAACCACGCTGGCAAAAAGTTCAGCACAAACGCAGATCTGGCTCCCCTGGATCCTCTCCACAATTTGGGTAACTGCAATTCTAAACCTAATCTAACGCTGCCCAGGAGACTCCTCATATTCGTAACATTCGCAAGTATAATGTTCTAGATTATGTTCTGTTTACACTCTTTACACAACTGTGGAACATATGTTGTTTTATTTCACACTTGCAGTTTGTCTTATTGAGGTTTTAAAATGTAGAAGGCGCTCTCCTATCATATATGACAGGATCACCCCTACTCAGTTTTTTGTTTTAAGATTATACCTTTCCTTAAAGTGGGGGAAGAGAATGAAAGAGGAGGAGGAGGATAGGTAGGAGAAGAAGTGAGGAGAGAGATCTCCTGGCTTGCTCATCTGTGTTGCTTTTCTTCTTTTTTTAGTTATTTTTTATGGGTTTTTTTTTTGGTTTTTTTTGCTGCGTGAACGTAACGTTTTTTGTAAGACAAGGTGCCGTGCCCGGGGCGATGGGATGACACATGCGCAATTTTGTTCGCGCTCTGTCAATCGACCCTGGTGATGAGAAAGCCCCCTCGGGGTGGCCGGGGGGCCCGTCACCCTCAGGCACCTGCTCCCTCCGGGGGTGGGTGTGGGGGGGTGACGGGTCCACGGTCCCAACTATGCACAATAGACTTTTGTGTGTCCTTACCCACCTTTTTATATGGTGGCTTTCGGTTGTGCTGAAAATGATTATTAACACATTCTTTTTTCCCTCTGTCTTTCATTTTTCTTCTCTCCCTATCTCCCTCTTCTTCCTTCCCTTGTCCCTCCCTGCTGTTTGCCTCGGATCGGTTGGATGTGGAGAGTGCACTGAACAAGCGTTCCCTGTCGTAGTCAATGGCTAAGCTCAATTTGATATCACTTAATGTTCGCGGTCTCTATGCACCAGGTAAGAGACATAATTTATTCCGAGAGTTGGATCGTCTGCGGGCGGACATTGTCTTCCTGCAGGAGACCCACCTCACACACACAACTTCGGTCAAACTCTTCTCTCCAAATTACCCAACATAGTTCTACAGCTTGACTGACATACATAAATCGAAGGGTGTGACCATTGGACTCTGCAGGGATACTCTGTTTAAGTTTGACTCCATGGTTAGTGATCCTTTGGGACACTTTTTATTTATCAGAGGCAACCTGGGCAGTATGCCGTGCACCTTGGCTACGCTATATGCCCCCAATCGAGATCAGGTTACTTTCCTGGCTGGCACTCTTAAAAAAATAATGGAGTTTGCTCAGGGATGTGTCCTCCTCTCGGGAGACTTTAATATTCCCCTTGAACCCTTAATGAACACGTCTCTTGGCAAATCCTGTATCTCGCATGCGCGTTTAACGTTTATACGTAAACGTCTACATGAAGCTCAGCTGATGGATGTTTGGAGAATCTTACACCTTCAGATGAGAGACTACACACATTTTGCACACTTACATCACTCCTATTCGCCTATCGATTATTTTTTTGTAAGTCACCAACACCTTCCCTTGATAATAGATTCGCATATTGATACAACTACTCTCTCTGACCATGCGCCGATCGTACTTAAATTACATGTCCCATCTATCCCACACAAAAGAATAAATTGGAAGTTAAAGGGGTTGTAAAGGTAAAAATTTTTTCACCTAGAATGCATTAAGGTGAAAAAACTTTTGACAATACCGCCGCCCCCAGCCCCCCCGTTTTACTTACCTGACGCCTCAAATCTTCGCTGCTCGTTCTCGTCATCTCCATTGCAGCTCAGCCTGGTCGCTGATTGGCTGCAGTGGATGGATTGAAAGCAGCGCAGCCATTGGCTCGCGCTGCTGTCAATCACATCCGATGACGCAGCGCGCCGGGGGGCGGGCCGAGTGATACAGCGAGCGGCTATAGCCGCCGGCTGTATCACGGGAGCGCGCCCGCAAGCACTCACCACCATGCGAGGGAGCTCACATTAAGGTGGTTAATGCTTGCGGGGAGGAGCTGAAACAGCCGCCGAGGGACCCCAGAAGACCAGGTTCGGGGCCACTCTGTGCAGAACGAGCTGCACAGTGAAGGTAAGTATAACATGTTTGTTATTTTTTTTTTTTTTTTAAATTTAACTTTACAACCCCTTTAAATGATAATTTATTGACAGACGAAATTGACAAAAAAATGCTTGAAAAGGAACTGGAATTTTATTTTCAGGAGAATGCTAGCCCAGACATTTCTCCGGGCACGGTATGGAAGGCCCACAAGGCCTTTGTCCGCGGGAAATTTATCGAATTAGGTACTAGGAAAAAAAAAGAGTGAACGAGCCAGCAATTAGAACTTATCCGGGATATAAATGCCCTTGAGCGACAACACACATTAAGCCTCTCACAGTCTGTGTTAGTGGAATTAACTAGCAAGAGGGAAGACTTAAAGAACCTTTTCCATGTTGCACAAAAACAACAATTTCACATAATTGCTCACCGTATGTAAGAATGGGGCAATAAACCTGTCAGATTGCTGGCTCGTTCCCTTCAACAAAAAAAAGCCGCGAGTTTTATACCCAAAATTAAAACCAAACAGCTGAGATAGTTCATCACACCCCTGCCATAGCCGCAGAATTTAGAAAGTTCTATCAGCATTTATATAATGTACACCATCACATCCCTGACCAGGAGTCCCATAACCGCCTTATACAAGATTACCTACAGCAAGCCGATCTTCCTAAGCTGCCGGAAGAGATTTTAGCTACCAATTTACCACTGAAGAGCTTCGTAGAGCTCTTAAGACCATGGCCAACGGCAAGGCTCCAGGCCCAGACGGCTTAACAGTCACATACTACCGTTCATTCGCTGACATTTTACTACCGAACCTAGTTGAATATGCTAACTCGATTCCCTCAGGGGACTCCCTTAGGCCAGAAACCCTCCATGCTCACATCACTGTTATCCCGAAGGCAGGAAAAGATCCATGGGCTTGTGGTAGCTATCGCCCCATCTCCCTTTTGAATTTGGACGCTAAACTCTATGCAAAACTAATAGCGAATAGACTCCTCCCTTTAATACCAAAATGGGTCTCTACGGAACAAACAGGCTTTATCCCCGGTAGGGAAGCCAGAGACAATTGATTGCACATGTTCGCGGTGCCCCCCAGCCCACCCTGTTGTTATCAACAGATGCTGAGAAGGCGTTCGACAGGGTGGACTGGGGGTTCTTGCTAGCGATCTTAGCCCATATAGGTTTCAGCCCCTCTCTTCTAAGTCAGATATCAGCCCTATATAACTATCCCACGGCACAATTGAGAATAAATGGTACTTTAAGTGAACAATTTACTCTACACAATGGTACGCGTCAAGGCTGCCCTCTTTCACCTATTTTATTCGCCCTCTCACTCGAACCTTTCTTATCAACAATTCGGCACAACCCAAACATTCATGGTATCACGATAGGCAATTTTGAACATAAATACGCCGCTTATGCGGATGAAATTTTATTCTACGTTCAACAACCTATAATTACCCTACCCAATCTGCTGCAAGCCTTTTCCACATATAACCAGGTCTCAAATTTCCAGATCAATATGTCCAAATCCGAAATTCTAAATATTTCAGTTCCCCAAGAGACAGCTAGCATTCTCCAGAAATCATTTCCATTTACTTGGCAAAGAAAGGCAATTAAATATCTAGGTATATTTCTTACCCCTAACTTATCATCCCTATTTCGTGCTAATTTCATGCCCCTACTAAATACACTTAAAACGGATCTACAAAAATGGTCGCATCTCGCACACTCTTGGCTAGGGAAGATCAGTGTGATCAAAATGAACATACTGCCCAGGTTGCTATTTTTGTTCCAGATGATACCTTTCCAAATTCCACCCGGTATTTTTAAGTGTGTAATGAATATTATAAGCAGATATATATGGAACAGACGTAACCCAAGAATTGCCAGATCGGTCCTGTTTAGACCTAAAAAATTAGGAGGTTTAGCTTTACCGGACATTAAGCGATATTATTTGGCAACAATTCTATCTAGGATCTCAGATTGGAAATACAATAAGGAATCAAAACTCTGGGTGTCACTTGAAATGACACTAGGGGGTAATGATCTTTACAAGCTGGTCTGGATTCCTGGGAAATTTCGATCCCTACCTTCTACTACATTCCCACTCACTCAATCTACCCTAGCATGCTGGGACTTTTACACAGAACTCAGAAGTGGCAATACAACTCCCCCCTATATGCCTCTGACTGGCCACAACTACTTCCCACCAGGAAATATTGATCCCAGACTTCACTCATGGAACCTTGGGAATAATATTCAACTACACCAGGTCGTAGATACCTCAAATATTGTGCCACTATCTCTGCTCACCTCAACACCGTCCCCATCGCCAATGGATCAATGGAGATATCTGCAATTAACAGATTTTATTCAGTCCCTTCCAAAACCTCTACGCAATACATCTAGCTTAACACCGATTGAATCAGCATTTGTGGGGGACCTTCCGGTAGAAAGACCTCTTTCCTTGTCAAAAGAAGTTTATTGAGTATACAATATTATAAAGATACATAAAGTAAGTTTACAAGGATCTATAAAGTAAGCTCATTGTTTTACAGTAGGGTTTATATAGGTAAATATCATGAAATTTCAAATATTAAACATTGGGTTCACGTAAACCTAAATTAAAGATATATATCATTTCCTTAGTTACTTTTGTAGGTATTTAAATGATTTATACCTACTATACATATTGTTTACAAGTAGAGTGTATATAGGTCAAATAAATTCTGATAATGAGCTTTAATCGTAAGGTGGAGTAAAGGAAAGAGAAAGAAGAAAAAGGGTTGAAAGGTAGAGGTATGGTCCACAAGGTTGTCCCGCTCGTCAGATTATTATTCTTTTTAGTTCTCTTTGAAGCCTTAGAATGGGTGTCTCTGTAAGTCATTTAATCTGTTACCATGGCAACAGGACAGAGTCATTGAAGTTTGACAGGAACTGTTGTTTTATCCAAGGATGCCAAAGTTTTTCAAATTTTGGAATTTGATTTTGATCGATGGCTACCATCTTAGCATGGGACATTGTATTATTCATTCTGTGAATTGTTTCTGCTAGTACCAATGTAGGAGATTTCCATGCCTTGGCCACTGTTTGTTTTGCAGCCGTTATTAGTTGGATCATAAGTTTGAATTGAGAGAGTGTTAACCATTCCAGTTTTAGATTAAGTAAAGTTAAATATGGATCTGGTTGTATTACTTTTTAAAATATTTTAGATGCAATCACGAAGACTTCCTTCCAGAAGGTTTGGATTACTGGGCACGTCCACCATATGTGTAAATATGTGCCTATTTCTGGGCACCCTCGAAAACAAAGAGCTGAGGTATTAGGTGAATATTTTGCCACTCTAGCGGGTACAAGGTACCAGCGAGTTAGGACTATATAATTTGTCTCCAGTGCTAAGATGTTGGGTGAAGGTTACTTAGATGTGAGCCATATGTTAGACCAGTCCGTGTCTTCTAAAGTTCGTCCCAGGTCCTCCTCCCACCTCTGAACGTAAGAGGGTCTATTAAGATTTGCTACTCCATATAATTGATTATAAAGTGATGAAATTGTACCTTTAGCAAATGGATCTTTTGTACAGATTGATTCAAAAATGGATAATTGGGATAATGGTGTATCCCCCTTTAGGAATGGTGTATAGAAATTTTTGATTTGGAGATATCTAAATATCTCAGAGTTTGGTAGATCATATTTTTCTCTAAGCGATGGGAATGAAAGGAATGATTTAGATGCTATGAAGTCATTTAGTGTCTGAATGCCTGATGTTGTCCAAGCTTTAAAAGAATTTGGGTAGATCCATGCCGGATAAAAGGCCGGATTTCTGATAAAAGAAAGGAGAGGATTGTGTGGAGATTGTAACTGATATTTGGTTTTTAGTTTATCCCAGAGAGATAAGAAGTGTTTAGTTATGGGATTATGAATTTTAAAGCGGTCTTTAGGATCAAGCCATAATAAATTTGATATTAATAGAGGGTCATTTTCTGAAGCCTCTATAAATACCCATAATGGGATTTCCTGTTTTGCATGGTATTTGGACAGACTGGCCAAATGTGCTGCTCTGTAGTAGATAGTAAAATTAGGGTATCCCAGGCCTCCTTTATTTTTGGGAAGATATAGTGTGTGTATAGGTATACGTGGTTTAGAAGAGCCCCATATAAACAAAGTTGCTCTTTTTTGTACTATTCTCAAAAAATAGGAAGGAATTGGAATAGGGAGGACTCTGAATAGATAAAGCAATTTGGGTAGAATAGTCATTTTGATTGCATTAATCTTCCCTATCCAGGATAAAGGAAGTTGCGACCATTGTTTTATTAGGTTTGTGATCTGTCTTAATACAGGAGGATAATTGGTTGAGAATAAGTCAGAATGAGGTGCTGTTAAATGAATTCCAAGATATGGGATTGATTTTTCTGCCCATGTGAATGGGAGTGCAGCCCTAGCCGGGATCAATTCCATGTTTGTGAGTGAAATATTAAGCACTAGGCATTTCTTAGGATTAGTCATAAGGCCGGATAGGGCTGCAAATCCATCAAGAGCTGGTATTAAGTTAGGACCAGAGACCTGTGGTGATGATAGAAAAAGTAATATATCGTCTGCAAATATACATAATTTGTGTGTAATACCTCCTACTTCAATGCCAGTTATAGTTTGGTTTGTTCTGATGTATTGGGCCATGGGTTCGAGTATAAGGGCAAATAATAAGGGAGATAATGGGCAACCCTGTCGGGTACCTCTTTCGATATTAAAGGCATCAGATTTGTATCCAGCATATTTTATATAGGCTTTGGGTTTATTATATAATGCTTTGATCCATGTTAAAAAGTGGGGTCCAGAACCCCATTTTTGTAATGAATATTGCATATATTGCCAGGATACTGTGTCAAATGCCCTCTTAATATCGAGAGATAGAAAACATAAAGGGATTTTCAGTTTTTTAGCAATATGTGCCAATAACACTGCCCTGCGTATATTATCGCCTGCCTGTCTATTTGGCAAGAAGCCTACTTGATCTCTATGTATTAATTTTCCTATAATGCTATTGAGGCGTTTTGCTATTATTTTTGCTAACAATTTAATATCGAGGTTTAACAGAGAGGCCGATAATTCACACAGGAAGTATCATCAGAAAGGGGTTTTGGGATCATACAAACAATTGCCATTAGTGTTTCTTGCTGAAAAGAATGTCCATCTAGAAGTTTGTTAAAAGTTTCAGTGAGAATGGGAGAGAGTATTTCTGAGAATGTTTTATAGTATAAAGCCGAGTAGCCGTCTGGGCCTAGTCTTTTGTTAAGTTTTAGGTCTTTTATGGCGTTAGCAACTTCATCTATAGTTATAGGCTCATCCAAACTGCTTTTTTGATTCTGAGATAACTCAGGTAAGGTTATTTTTGAGAAGAAGGATTCAGCCTCTGTAGGATTAAATTAATTGTTTGTCTTGTATAAAGTTGCGAGATGTGAGTGAAATTTATGGACTATTTTAACTGGATTACAAGTGTAAACATTTTTTGATAATTTCAAACGTATTGGTTTGAAAGATTTGTTAGTTGAATTTAATGACCTAGCCAAATATGTACCTGGTTTGTTTGTATTCATGTAGAAATTGTGTTTGGAGCGTTTGAGGGATTTATCAACTGACTCAGTGAGAAATAGATCGTATTCCAATCTAGATTTTTCCAGATGAGATTTTCTACTCTGAGATGGATTATCTTAAAATGATATGTAGGCTGCATTAAAATTGAGTTCTAGTTTTTTTGCTAGATTTTTGTGTTCCCGTTTAAATAGTGCCATTTGTCTTTGTATTGTACCACGCAAGACAGGCTTATGAGCTTCCCACACCGTTATTGGGGAGATGTCTGTTGTATTATTAATTGATATGTATTCCTTTAAAGCTTGTTCAATGGCCATCTGATGTAGTGGATGTTTGAGCATTATGTCCGGTAAGTACCACGTTGGGTCATGCGCTTTTGGTATGGCTGAGGCTATAGTAGTGTATACTGCATTATGGTCAGACCACGGAATCGGAATTATATCTGATGCAATAATTTCTGGTATCATTCCTATTGTTAGAAAAATATGATCTATTCTGGTGAAGGTTTGATGAGGGTGCGAGAAATAAGTGAATTTCTTTTTAATTGGGTTACTTTCTCTCCACGAATCTACCAGATTGTATTTGGAAAGAAGTTGAGAAAAAGGTAATCTAGAGGTTATTTTGGATGGTTTAAAAGGTGATTTATCTAGAAATGGGAGGAGGACCTGGTTCGAATCCCCACACATTATCACTGTTCCTATTTTGTGTGTATTAATCACTTGTAATATATGTGAGAGGAATGGTGTTGGTTGTTTGTTAGGAGCGTAGTAGGAAATCACCGTGATTGCTGTATCCATTATATAACACATGAGTATCAGGTATCTACATTCTGGGTCTTTAATTTCTGATGATAAGGTGAATGGTGTGGATCGGTGAAATGCAATTAGAGTTCCCCTTTGCTTGGTACAGGCAGAAGCCGTGTAAATTTGTTGATAAAAAGGAGAAATATATTTTGGAGTAGAATCTTTGGTGAAGTGTGTTTCTTGGAGGCATACTATGTGAGCCTTCTTGTTATGAAAAGTACGGAAGGCTTTGGTCCTTTTTTGAGGGACATTTATTCCCTGAACATTCAGGGAAAGTATATTCAGTGGTGCCATAACAACAGATCAAATAGTTTTGACTTACTTTTTGTTATGCAGAGCTGACTGCGCAGATCAACCTGTGTGGACTGAAGAGATGAATAGATAGAAAATAAACCAGTGAATTCTGGAGTAAAGAGTAAACAAAAAACATATGAGATTAGATGATACATTGTATAAATTATTTTTTGCAAGTAATCACAATTTACCCGTGAAAGAGAGTAAATATCTCTCTCAGGGGAATAAGTGCCTTCGTCACACTCCCACATAATATGGTTGGGAGAATGAGGAGGGCTAATGGGGGTACACGGATCTTCTGCTTACAGGAGAGAAGTGCTATGTCAAAAGACATCAAAATGATGTTTCATTAATTGGAGTGCAGAATATAGTTTTTGTTGAAATTATTTATTCCAGGGTGGTTGTATATGGTTAGTCTTGCCCTAGGCTAAATAATTCAGTTTGAAAGGTACTGTTAATAACTTTGGTATTGATGAAGATAGTTTGAATTATTTTGGGATTTTATCCCTTTTAGAGTAAACAATTACATATTTTATTCATATGTAACTGTTTAGATATGTTAACTCATAAAATTGAGGTTGTATTGCTTCAGATTAGAATAAACAAAAACATAATTCTAGGAACTAGTTAGGTAATAATATATTTGTTTTAAGAAAAGAAAGAAAAAGCTTCCATTACTTCTGAATTATTGAACATATTTGTCCTAAAAAGTAATAAATCTATTGTTATTACCTGATAATATATAACTGAACAAGAATTTCCTTATTTCACTTATATATTCTAAGGCTATATGAATCAGAAGTAATAAGAAATATAACTGGAATGTGACCTTAATCAGCCACAGAACCCATGTAATTCATGTGTGTTTTCAAGGAAGGGGGCGTGACCGGATGGGCGGGTGTGTGTTGAGAGGCAGCATGGAGTGAGTGAGAGCATGGACGCTGTGTGCTCCGTCCCCCCTCCGTTCTCATCTCTCTCTCCCCTGGCCGTATGAACGGCATACTGGATGGCTCTGGCTCCCTTGTCGCTCGGTGCCTCGCTGCCCCTCCTCTCTCTCTGCTAAAGGTGTGCTGAGGAATCCTCTGGGTGAGATGTCATCCCCTGCACGCTGCTGTGAGACAAGCAGCTTTTTACTTTCACTTTCCCATCTCTACACTAGTCATGGAATAGAAGTCGGCCAGAGCTGGTACAGTATGGAGTCACTAATATAGTATCCAGATGCTGTTTTTTTGTTAGACAATCCTCAGACTAGAAGTAAATCCTGGTAATATGACATCTGTGTAGTAACAGAGTTATTTATGTGAGTCAGTGCGTTGACCTGCCTGCTGCTTGGGTAATACTAAGTCTGGGAGCAGACAGAGTGTGCTAATATAGGAAGCAAAGTATATTCTCCTCCTTTTTTTTTTTTTTTTGTTTGTGTGCTGCTGACTAGCTAAAGCCCTGGAACCCCTGGGATTTTCAACAGATGCAAAGAGAGAGGTTTAGGTAGGGGTTGGGATACTCGGTATATATACCCCACTAACCGTATTTTTAATGGCGACTGCCTTAGCGGCATTTAACCAACTGTATAAAACTACGGTGTAGGTGGGGGGCTGCACCAATTTAAGTTGTAGCTGTGGAGTTTATGTGTGTAGGGAGTTGCCCCACACCTGCCATTTAAGGTATTGTAGCTTCCTTCTGTGTGAGCTCTCTTTTTTTTTTACGGGGGTGTATAAGAGTCTAGAGTGGAGAGACTTACCCCGCTTTATACACTTTATGGTATATGCTCTGTACAGCGGGTAGTTGAGCGCTGATGGGAGCAGCGGCTTCCCTTTCCTCCCCCTCTCTCCTTAGTTCCTTTTTGGATTTGTGGAGGACGTTGGTAACTGTCAGTCTCTAATTTGTTGCTGTTAGAGTATATTTATATCTATAAGCGTAAATGATGCAGAATCTACGTTCCTCTAAAGAGAAAAACCCGCAGCATGCGGCAGCAGTATCAGCAGCAGCAAAACTGGAGCAATATGCCCATGCCTCTGCTCTGACCCCTCCAAAAAAGGGGTCGCAGCAGAAGGGTCAACAAGGGGGGGCATTGGATAGGAAAAGCCAGGGCCAGCCTCAATTACAGCCCTTAGGGGCTGTGCCGGCTACCCAGCCTTCCAAATCTTTATGTAATAAAGGCCCAGGGCTAAGTGATCAAAACACAAACGTAAACTCGGAGCTAATAAATGACCCGAATTTACCCTTGAACAGAGAACCAACTATAACGGATGTATTCATGGCTGTAGGGGTATGTAGCGGCTCGCTTAAAGATCTTTGTGAACAAATGAAAGGTGTTAAAGCAGATCTGTTATTGGTTAGACAAGATCTGCAGAAAACGGCGGAGAGAACAACGGCCCTGGAAGAAAGAGTCAGTGGGCTAGAAGATAATGTGCTCCCAATAACCAAAGAAATAAAATGGCTGAAGGAACAGCTATCTAAACAAGCCTCTAAGTTAGATGAGATGGAGAACAGGAGTAGAAGAGATAATGTGAGGCTGATAGGTTTACCCGAAAGGAGTGAGGGCGCCAACCCAATTGCATTCCTAGAAAAATGGCTGGGGGAGCTAATCGGGAAAGAATCATTCTCGGCTTCGTTTTCCATCATAAGAGCTCATAGGATCCCTTTCAGGGCACCATCGGAGGGGGGCCACCCGAGACCCCTCCTCCTGAGATTTCTTAACTACCAGGATAAAGTAACCTTACTACGGAAGATCAGGGAAGCAGGGGAGGTTTTTTTTAAAGGAGCAAAAATATCGTTTTATTCCGACTTCTCTCCGGATTTGCAGAGGCGTAGGGCAGAGTTTACCCAGGCAAAACGCAATCTACAAAAATTTAAGTTGCCCTATGCTCTTTTATATCCGGCAAGGTTGCGGGTTGCGGCTCTGGGGGAGACTCTGTTTTTTAACTCCCCTTCTGAAGTTGAGAAGTGGCTGGAAGATAATAGGGAAAAAATCACGAATTTTACGTAGAGAATGGGGGAAGATATAATAGGCCGGGATATCAATAGGATGGCACGATAAGGCATTGGGAGGTACAGGGGCTGTATTTTTGTTTTTGTTCTTTTTCTTGTTCTTGCTTTTTTTTTTTTTTTTTTTTTCCCACCCCTTTCTGCCATCTGTTAATGCTTTTTGTTATAAGGGGACGGGAGGGGATGGGTGCACACAGCTATTTGTGGGTAGGGTGGTGTGGGGCTGTGAGTGTAAGATTGGTGTAAAAGGTTGGTGTTAGTGTAAGAGGCAACGGTCATGGTAAACCCCCAGGGGGTACACCTAGATAGGTGGGTACGGGTGGGGGGGGGGGGGGGGATGGGGTGGGAGGGTAGGGGAGGTTAGGTGGGGAGGGAAGGGAAGGGGTGGGAAGATGGGAGGGAGGGGAAATAGGATGGGTAAATCATTCCTTACGAACACTTATACCACTAGAAATTATAACGGAGGTATCCAGACCTTCCTTAAGATTATTTTTGCACATACAGGCACTTTTTATAGTAAATAGGTTTTTGGGTGTTCTACACGCACATGCAAGCACTGTCTATGGCAAATTTATGCCCAAAGTAAGGCTAATATAGCCAAAATGAATACGTGGTCTAGTGGCCAAGTATGCACACACACGGAATTGTTATAACAGTCACTAGGAGGAGAAAAATTAGTTTTGGGTTAGGGTTATCTATATTAAATTTCTCTTATATCTTTCTGTTATATACGTTTGTATATGTTGGGGTAAAGAATATTCCTCAGTCTTTAGATGTTAGCTAAGACTCTGAAAATAGGATCCTGAAATGTCAGGGGCCTAGGTACACCACTTAAAAGATTAGCAGTGTTCTCTATGATGGAGAGGTGCGGGGCTGATCTGGTCTGTCTGCAGGAAACCCACCTAACCAAGGAAACTATTCATCACCTACAGATGAAAAAATTTCAAACCCAATTTCATGCGGTTCACTCCTCCTACAGTAGGGGAGTGAGTGTTTTGGTAAAGTCTGGGGTGAAGTTTTCCTGCAGCCAGGTCAGGATAGACGAGTTGGGTAGATACATCTTTTTATTATGTTTTATTGAAAACGCCAGGTATGTGGTGGCAAATATATATATCCCTCCGCCCTTTAATCTGGATGTCTTGCTTAAACTGTATGAATTTTTGCTAGATAAAAAAGAGGTGCCGATTGTAGCAATGGGCGACTTCAACGAGGTTCTAGATAAAAGGCTGGATAGATTCCCACTACGAAAAAGCTCAGAGGACTCAGTAAAGAGTCGGTTAAGCTTTTTTCTGGAAGAAGTGGGATTAATGGATTTGTGGAGGGCACGGAACCCAGGCGTGCTGCAATATACTTGCTGTTCTGCATCTTACTCCGTGCTTTCAAGGATAGACCTAGCCCTAGGAAATGATAGGGCTCTCCAGATGGTAGAAAAAATAACATACTGGCCAAGAGGCATCTCAGACCACTCACCTATGGTAGTCATTTTAAATCTTGGGGAGCCTAGACCCCGGAAGTACTGGAGTATAAGCCCGTACTGGTTTGAAATTATTAAAAAGACGGATGGGATACTTTCCTCCCTAAGGGAGTTTGTTGAGATCAATCAGGGAACGGTGTCCCCTTCTACGCTATGGGACGCCCTTAAGGCTTTTCTTAGGGGGGTCCTGATACAGCAGATAGCTACATTCAACAAAGAGGCTAGAAGGGAGGAGGAAAGCCTGTTGAGAGACGCTCTTGAAGCAGAAAACAACTATACTTGCAACCCAACCCCGGAGGCGGAAAGTATCTGGCAAGAGAAACAACAAGCATATAAATCAGTGGTTATACAGAAAGCAGAAACCAGGCGGTTACTCCAAAGACAGGAATCTATGGTGGAGGGCGAGAGAATGGGAAGGACACTGGCTATGCTAGCAAAATCCAATGCAGCTCCATCCACGGTCCTCGCGATTAGATCCCAGAGCGGTGAGGTAGTATCAAGCACCTTAAAAATAGTACAAGCCTTCAGGGATTACTATAAAAAATTGTATTCCTCCCAGAAGAGGGGTAAGGAGGCCAAGATGGAGGACTTCCTAAGGGGGTTAGACATCCCCACCATATCACAAGAAGAAAGAGATATATTAGATGCCCCAATATCTATAGCAGAATTATACCAAGCAGTAGCAGGCATGGCAACCCATAAGTCGCCCGGACCAGATGGTCTTCCAATTGAGACCTACAAACACTATGGTGAAGTGTTGATCCCCGAACTGCTGAAAGTTTTGGGGGGGGCGCTTGAGGGGGGCCAATTACCTGCCTCAATGCTAGAAGCAACTATTATTGTATTACAGAAAGAAGGGAAAGATCCCTTGGATATGGCCGCCTATAGACCAATTTCTCTTTTATGCACGGACGTAAAAATTCTGGCCAAAGTGCTGGCAGCAAGATTGAATGGAGTTATCCATAAGCTGATCCACGAGGACCAGGCGGGCTTCATAGCCAATAGATCCACGAGCCTGAATATTAGAAGGGCGTTTTTGAATGTACAGACCCCAATGGTGAACGAGGGTTCGAGAGCGTTGATGACCCTTGATGTATCCAAGGCTTTTGATAGCGTGGAGTGGGGCTATATGTGGCGCGTGCTGGAGATCTTTGGATTTGGCCCTGCCTTTATAGGGTGGATTAGAATGCTATATACTCGACCCAAGGCAAGATTAAAAATTAACAACGAATTGTCAGACTGGTTTGAGCTGGAGAGGGGGACGAGGCAGGGGTGCCCACTCTCCCTTCTGTTGTTTGCACTAGCGATGGAACCCCTGGCCATTTCCATAAGGGGAAGTCGAGCGATAACCGGCTTCCAGAGAAAAACAGGCGAGGAAAGAATCGCATTGTATGCGGATGACATTCTGTTATTTTTGGGAGACTCGAGGAAATCGCTACCGGGAGCAATGAGGATAGTGGAGGACTTCGGCAGTTTTTCTGGCTTAGAGATAAACTGGGAGAAATCAGAGTTTCTACCGATAGACCCCTTAAATGAGACAATAGCACCTGGTATGCCTCAGGTGGCAACAGTGGAAGCTCTGAAGTACCTAGGGATTGTCCTGACGAAGGACCCTGTTCTATATATCAGTAAAAACCTTGTCCCTCTATTAACAAAATTTAAACAAAAAATAGGAATTTGGAGACGCCTGCCTCTATCAGTTGCAGGAAGATGTAGCTTAATAAAAATGATATGGATGCCACAACTGCTATACGTCTTGCATAATTCCCCTGTCTGGATAAGTAAGAAGTGGTTTAAAAAAATTGACAGTCTCTTTAGGGAATTGATTTGGAAGGGGAAACAAGCCAGGATCCGTCTTGGAGTGCTCCAGCTCCCTACCCAGGAGGGGGGCTTTGCCCTCCCACATCCCGAGAGTTATTTTTACTCAACTCAGTTGCAGCAATTATTGGGCTGTGGGATACCGAAAGGAGGCACCCCTAATGGCAAGTTACTATTGTTGAGCTCCACACATAATACAATTATTGAAGCCCTAGAGGCGGACGCGTTCCATGATAAATTTCCAACAATTAAATTGATAACCAAACTTTGGAAAACAGTTAAGAAAAAGATGGGGTATGGAGCCTTAACAGCCTACTCTCCTATTTGGAACAACCATAATTTGCAGGAAGTTCTTAAGATAGGCATATTTAGAGAGTGGGAGAAGCTTGGCCTCAGTAAGCTAAGTCAATTATATAACGACTCTGGGTTAAAGAAATTTTCAGAACTGGTTGGGGAGTTTAAGCTTCCCCGGGGGTCTTTCTTCCTATATGTCCGGTTGGAACATGCCCTTAAAGCACAATTTAAAGCCCAGACCCCGAGATGGGAAGAGATGCCTCTATTTCAGTGCATAATTCAAATAACCCCCACTAGAGGGGTAATTTCAAGAATTTATGACCAATTAAGCAAATCGGTTAATAGCAGGGAAATACTCCTTCGGGTAAAGGCTAAATGGGAAGAGGAGGTGGGAGGAATGACCCAGGAACAATGGGCGAGAATTTTGGAGTTGGGAGCGCAGGTTTCTGTGACCCCTTCACAGAGACTCTCACACTTAATGCTGTTAAACAGAGCCTATTATACTCCTAAAAGACTTTTTAAATTTGGGAGAAGGCCCAATGACAACTGCCCCAGGTGTCGAAGGACAGGAGATCTCATTCACATGGTGTGGAGGTGTCCCAAGCTGTTTAGATACTGGGAGGAGGTGACTGGGAACTTGGGAAATATTTTCGGTACGACGGTGGCAAACGAGGCCTTGGTTTGTATTCTGGGGCATAGAAGAGTGATGGGAGAAAGGTTGAGTACTACCTTAGCTGTCACGCGGGCCCTGTTTCAGGCTAGAAAGTTGATAGCACTTAGATGGCAGGTAAAGGAGCCCCCCACCGTGAAAGACTGGATCTCTACAATGAATGAAACCTTGGGTAGGGAAAAAATGGAGTACATAAAAAGGGGCAATCTTCAGGAATTTGAAAGCATGTGGAAGATGTGGATAGAGAAAGTGAAGAGTCATTAATAGTGGGATCTGCATAGACACGGAATAGACTGAGGGATGGGCTTAATATAGGTATATAGGCAACTGGTATCCTTGCAGGCAAAGGATCCTATAATAAAGTGTTTCTGGATATGCACATTTTTAGTTAAATATATAGCTTAGTAGGGTATAGGATAAACATATAGGGAGTAGGTGGGGGGGGGGGGATCGGGGTATTAGGGCATAGGTAATTTGGTACACAATACAGGCTGGGTCAGTAGAAGATGGGCACGGGGAGCCCACAAGTTCATTTTTACAAACCTCTCTTCTTGTATTTTTTGTTGGTGTTTTTGTCCTTTTTCTTCCTTCTTACGGGTCCCTTTGGTTATCGAGTCCTAGTTAGTGGGGCTTACGAGATGGAAGGGACAGAGGACTTGTTGGTAAAGAGGCGTAATTGAATCCGTTGGTCATTATGGCGATATAAAAAGCAATGAGAAAAAGTATAATCCACTATGATGTGAATACGAGAAGGCGACAGTTAATGAACAACAAACTGATTTAGCCCTCCAAACACTGTTTACTGATGTGGAAAAAAAAAAAAAAGAAATATAACTGGAATGTAACATGATCCCACACAGTATGTGACTATCAGAATGCAGTTACATTCAGTTATAAATACAGGTTTTTTATAGAGAACCATCTCTTAGTATAATAAATGAAGAGATATCAGGAATTAGGATGTCAGTCCATTGAAACTTCTTGGTCCATGGATAATGTGGCATAACAGCCTCTTTTGTGAGAATGATGATTCCCATTTTGTTCTGAATTTTTCTGAGTGCTGCCTGAAGGTGAAGATGATGTCATTCTTCTGCGTGTGGGAGAGTTGCTGCTTGTGGGTTCTGTCAGATTTAATTTTAAAAGGGTTTGTTGTAGTTCATCTGCTGATCTGCTTCTGTAAATTGTACCTTGGTAGTTAAATCTGACTGAAAAGGGGAAGCCCAATTGATACATAATGTTGTGGTGTTGCAGTTCCATTAGTTGGGGTTTCATGGATCGTCTTTTAGTAATAGTAAGTTGGGATAGGTCAGCAAAAATTTGATAATTGTGTCCTTGAAAATTAAGTTCCTTTTTTTCTCTTGCAGCAATTAGTATTTGTTCTTTCGTTCTGTAATAATGAAATTTTGTGATTATATCACGTGGGGGTCCATCTTTCTTTTTGGCTGTGAGGGCTCTGTGTACTCTGTCCAGTTCTAAACGTTCAATAGGGATATCTGGCTTTAGTTCTTGTAATAGAGCAGTAATAGTAGATTGCAGGTCTGTCACAGTTTCAGGTATTCCCCTTATGCGCAAGTTTGAATGTCTGGCTCTATTTTCGTAATCTTCGAGCTTAGTTTGAAGTATTAAATTCTCTTCTTTTAATTGTTCCAATTCTGTTATATTTACTTGGGTTGTAATTTCAATTTCATCCATTTTTATTTCTAAGGCTGCGGTGCGGTTTCCCAGCTCTCTTATTTCTTTGGTTAGGCTTTTTGTTATTTGGTCTGAGGTTTGTTTTAAAGCCTTATGAAGCATCTTTTCAAATTGTAATAATATTATTGGGGATCCTGAGGAGGCTTGTGGAGAAGTTTGTGAGAGGATTTGTTCTGTGTCTGACTCAAGTGGAGAGTCTTGCTGTGACATTTTCTGTCTGTGAGAGCGTCCTGATGCTGTATCTTGTGAGGTGACTGGAGCTGCTTTAGTTGCAGTGAGTGCCTGTGAGCTCTTTGTGAGGTGATTTTTATTTCTGCCACAGTTTCCTCCCAGTACCATATTTCCTGCCCAAACTTTCACAGTTTGTTCCCTGGGGCAAAAAGGTTCAAATGGATACCTTTTGAGCCTGCAGGCTCCGCTTTGTCCGAAAGACCTCTTTCTTACTTCTATCAAGCATTGGGATCACTCACATCTGCTAACTACCCCACATTTCTTCATAACTGGGAGAGGGACTTGAACAAGAATCTGACAGATCAGCAGAAGTCTCCCATCCTCTTATTGTCCCACTCAACCTCGATTGCCTCTAAAATCACAGAGGTCAATTACAAATTGCTGACCAGATGGCATTACACGCCTGCAACTCTACACAAACTCTTTCCTCAAAAGTCACCACTATGCTGGCGTGGCTGTGGAGATATTGCATCGCATGCTCACATCTGGTGGTATTGTCCTCGGATAAGACCTTATTGGCTTACTATTTTTTATTGTATTAAGGAGATTCAGGGTTCTGAAGTTCCCCATTACCCTTGGTATGTCCTTTTACACTGTACAGGCGAATCAACGGGATCATATAAAAAGTCGATTACTCTGCATCTATTAAATGCCGCTAAAGTTCTCATCCCTAAGTTTTGGAAAACTACTAAGATACCTTCTTTACGCCAATGGCTGAGAGAAGTCGATCACCTGTATTATATGGAGGATCTAACTTACTCCAGTAAAAAAAATTCTGAACTGAAGAAAAAAATGTGGTCCTGTTGGTTCGCCTTTAAATACACAGCCGCTTATGCGGAAATTATGGATTCAAATTAGTATACACCATACGTTGAGTTTGAATCTAACGTGGACCCACCTGAGGCAGACGGCAGCCCCTTCCCCATCCCCCCTTAATCCTATATATTGCTTTTTTCTTTCTCTATCTTTCTCTCTCTTTTTTCTCTTTTCTGTTCTTTATATCAATAATGTGACAGGTTTTAGTGTTATTAATTAGGGTCATTGCTTTTTCAGACAATATAGATCTTATGATAAGGTACTCAATATATTTAGATGACCCTTTTCTGGGATAGTACTTTGTTAATGTTGGAAATATCTGCATACATTATGATGTCTCCATGTATTTTCTCTTTTTTGTGAACATCCTGTTTTTCAAAAAAAAAAATCACCCCGATATCTTATACACACATGTATACATACATACACACACACACACACACACACACACACGCGCATACATATACATATACACACACAATGCCTTGCAAAAGTATTCACCCCTTCGTGTTTTCTTGCTTCACAACCTCGAATTAACATGGATTGTTTGAGGATTTGCATCATTTAATTTACAGAAAATGTCCACAACTTTGAAGATTTGTTTTTTATTGTGAAGCAAACAAAATAACAGAAAAAGTCAATGTGCATAACTATTCACCCCCCTAAAGTCAATAATTGTAGAGCCACCTTTTGCGGCTATCACAGCTCCAAGTCGCTTTGGATAAGTCTCTATGAACTTGACACATCTTACCACTGGGATTTTTGCCCATTCCTCCTTCCAAAACTGCTCCAGCTCCTTCAAGTTGGATTGAAGTCTGGGCTTTGACTAAGCCTTTCCAACACATTTACATGTTTCCTCTTAAACCACTCAAGTGTTGCTTTAGCAGTGTGTTTGGGGTCATTGTCCTGCTGGAACGTGAACCTCCGTCCTAGCTTCAAATCACACACAGAGTGGTACAGGTTCTGCTAAAGAATATCCCTGTATTTAGCCATCCATCTTTCCCTCAACTCTGACCAGTTTCCTAGTCCCGACTGCTGAAAAACATCCCACAGCATGATGCTGCCACCATCATGTTTCACTGTGGGGATGGTGTTCTTTGGGTGATGTGATGTGTTGGGTTTACGCCAGACATAGCGTTTTCTTTGATGGGCAAAAAGTTCAATTTTAGTCTCATCAGACCAGAGTACCTTCCTCCAAACATTTTGGGAGTCTCCCACATGCCTTTTCGCAAACTCAAAACGTGGCATTTTGTTTTTTGCTGAAAGTAATGGCTTTCTTCTGGCCACTCTGCCATAAAGCCAAACTCTATGGAACAATTGGCTTATTGTCGTCCTATGTACAGATATTCCAGTCTCTGCTGTGGAACTCTGCAGCTCCTCCAGGATTACCTTAGGTCACTGTGCTGCCTCTCTGATTAATGCCCTCCTTGCCCCGTTCGAGAGTTTGCGGCCGCCTCTTCGCAGGTTTGCTGTTGTGCCATGTTCTTTCCATTTGGTTATGATAGATTTGATGGTGCTCCTAGGGATCATCAAAGATTTGGATATTTTTTTATAACCTAACCCTGACTTGTACTTCTCAACAACATTGTCTCTTACTTGTTTGGAGAGTTCCTTGGTCTTTATGGCAGTGTTTGGTTAGTTGTGCCTCTTGCTTAGGTGGTGCAGCCTCTGGGGCCTTTCTAAAAGGTGTGTATATGTAATGACAGATCATGTGACACTTATATTGCACACAGGTGGACATTATTTCACTAATTATGTGACCTCTGAAGGTAATTGGTTGCACCAGAGCTTTTTATGGGCTTCATAACAAAGGGGGTGAATACATACGGACATGTCAATTATCAGTTTCTGAAAAATAGTTTTTGTATATATTTTTCTAATTTTACTTCACCAACTTAGACTATTGTGTCATGGTCAATCACATATAATTCAGATTAAAAAAACATTGAACTAAAGGCTGTAATGTGACAAAATTGGTAAAAAGTCAAGGGGGTGAATACTTTTTGCAAGCCACTGTATATGGGGACATGTAAGGGATCTCCACTGAATAGTAAATTATGTGAAAGGTCAGACCAGAGATGGGAACCTATAAAATAATATGGATGTCAGTCTAGCAAGCAGTAGAAGATCATAAAAAATATTCTGACGTGTGTGGAGTGAACAGTGTAAAAATAGGAATAATTCTTGTTTGTAGAATTGTATCATATACCAGAAATCAATAATTTGGAGTTTATCTAAATGCCTGGATATTTTATTCAGCAAGCAAAAGGGAGTGTAGCATTTGATTGAAGTATTAATGACTGTGACTAAAACAAAAAGGTAGGAATTTGGAAGGTCAATATTACCCAAGATGATCTTATTCTTAACTTCAAAGTTTCCCCTTTATGTCAGAAATGTATAAAGAATGGTCTAATTTGTTCCATGATAAACCTCTAACCCAGGGTTCCCCAACCGGGGCTCTAGGATTCTGCGAGAAGTCCGCAGAGGTTCTGCTGCGATCTACCCATCAATCACAGGCAGGAGATGGGGAGATTGAATCCCCACCTAGCTGAAACTATTATAAAAAGCTCCTCGCCCCCATGCAGAGCGGGCAGGGAAGGACCATCACCTCGTAATGTGCTCTGCTGCCCCCATGTACTATGCCCTGCTGACCCCTGTACTGTGGCCTCCTGACTCCTGTTCTGTGCCTTCCTGGCCATTCTGTACTGTGCTATGCTGACCTCTTGTAATTTGCCCTGTTGCCACCCCTGTACGCTATTTATCCCAATTTGGATCCAGAATTGAGCATATGTGCAGAAAAAAAAGAAAGCAATGTTTTCACTTTAAGGAGTTAAGTTTTAATATTTATGCTAATATTTAATGCGATTTCTAAAAACAATTGTTATATCAAATATAATAGAAAAAGTGTGCGGTCTCCTTAAACGATCTTAAAGGGGTTGTAATTGCTCAAGGTTTTTCCACCTTCATGCATTCTATGCATGAAGGTGAAAAACCTTTTATAGTGCAGCAGCCCCCCAGAGCCCCCCTTTTACTTACCTGAACCCAACCGCTCCAGCGATGAGCACAGCAGCTCCAGCCATTGCCTCGGGTCCTCATTGGATAGGTTGAAAGCAGTGGGAGCCACTGGTTCCCACTGCTGTCAATCAAATCTAGTGACACGGGAGCCAGGGGGTGGGACCGAGTCCTGCTGTCTGTGTCAATGGACGCAGTAACAATAATCGGGAGCACGCCCGCATGAGTGCCCCCATGGAAAGCGGCTCTTCGTGGGGGCACTCAATTAGAGGAGGAGCCAGGAGCGCCTCTGAGGAACCCCAGAAAAGGAGGAACGGGGCCACTCTGTGCAAAACCCAGAGGAGGCAAGTATGACATGTTTGTTATAAAAGTAAAAAATAAAGATAACTGTTACAACCCCTTTAATAAAAAACACCTATGTGTAATTGTATGCTTGATATACAAGTGATAGTCACATAAATAATGAATCAAATCATTCTGCAATAAATCAATCCCACTATTAAAAAATATATAAATTCTAAGTGAATAGATAATACAATTTAAATCCTTGAATCATATATAAAAGAAAATTATTGTAAATATAGATCTAATGTTGATAAAGTTAATTGGTGAAAAAATCAATCATATAAAGTCCATGAAGGAGTGCTAGAAAAAGCGCTCAGTGCTCACTGTAAAAAAAATTGCAAACGTGCTCCAAAAGGTGCCCATGAAGTAATGCAGCCTCTTACCAGACCAAGATCATCTCAGATTATAGAGATCATTAAAGCGTGTGTGTTATTCAGGGAACCGACGCTCACAGCCACAAATTGCCATTCAGATCAATTGTGCCTCCAGATAAAACCGACAGCCTAATATCTGGTGTTTAGTTTACCTCAATCCACACTCTCCAAATACAGTCTGACGCTCAAAATTGTAAGTATAACAAAGAGGATCTCATAGCGCAACACATCTAATAATATCCATTTATTAAGGTAGTATTGCACTTAGATGAGCTGCAGCTAAAAAAAAAAAAGCATTCAGAAAGACAGCTTGCAACGGTGTCATCCGAGCCGCTTAGGGTGTGAGGACATTGCATACCCAAACACCACCTGATGTGTTTCCCTTCTGGGCCTAGTACGCACATGCCAAATGTCGGATGTCTGGTGCTCACTCCCCTCCTCTCCCGCCAGCTGCGGGGGTACTAGTAATTGGACACAGTGAGCGAGACCACTCCTGTGTCCTGTGATTATTGAGCAGAGTAAACTGTGTTTACTCTGCTCAGTTTTTGAATGAACAGGAGCCTCTGTCTCTTGTTCATTCATCTTTAGTGCTGAGAAGTAGTACTGGCAATAACCCCCCCACTCTGCTCCCAGCAGCTCAGTTCGTCAAAAAGCAGTACAAACATAAATAGGAGGGGTGGGTGCTGTGTCCGTCAATGAACTTCAGAGAAAGGGATTTTACAGTAAGTATAAAAAATCCCATTTTCTCTTTTATTCATTGACAGACACAGCACTATAATCTTAACCTTAGGGATGCCCCCAAGCAGTGCCAAAAACGAGGGGTGGGAACTAGAGCTGAAACAACTAATCGATTAATCGACAACTAATCGATTATGAAATTAATTAATCGATTAGTCGGCCAGTAATATAATGGGGTTAAAAACAAACTAAAATGAGACCTTTATAGCACAAAAAGAGCAAATAATTGCTACTGTAAATATTACTTTCACAATTTTACAGTAAAAAAAATGTGATTATCTGCTTTTGTACTATAGGGGGTAATTTTAGTTTTTTGGTGCTTTTTGCAGAAACGCTCTACAGTTCATTTACACGGTTTCCTATGGAACACGTTCACATATATGCTTTTTTCAGCAGCTGCGTATTTGGAAATGGTCGGGGACTCTTTTTTTAACGCAATATGGTGCTTTTTTGGTTCAATATATTTCAATCGAGAAGCTGCAGAAAAGCATGTAAAGCGTTTTTTGCAGCAATTTGTGTTTTTTAATCTGCCCAACAACAAATTGGCCAAAAAAAATGCAAAAACGCAAATCGCAGCAAAATCACGTGCGCAAAAATCAAAATGTACAGCAAAAAGCACTGCAGAAACAGATCAAAAGCAAACTGCATAGGTGTGTACTGAGCCTCATCCTGGCCACACCGATCAATTTTCAGATGATAATATTCAGACGAAAAATCTTTGTACATTCGCTGAATGAAAGAATGTTGTTTGAAATTTTCACTTGTTTTTAACATTCTGTTTTTAAAATGAAAGTAATTTCTGAATGAAAACCACATACACTGTCTGAAAATTCCTTTGACCAAGAAGTTTTCTATTATTTCCAAATTTTCCCGCCACTGTGGTTGAACATGAACGTCGATTTGACCCCACTAATGATTAGAAAATCGAACGAACGTTCTTAAAATGAAATTTTTTTGAAGGAAGTCATTGTTTGTTTTAAATAAAAAAAAATTGATCTCTGAGTATGATATTTACCAGATTCACCCTTTAATAGTACATACAGTATATATCCTCTAATAGTATATACAGTATATCTCCTCTAATAGTATATGCAGTATATCTCCTCTAATAGTATATACAGTATATATCTCTTCTATCTGTTATTCTCAGAGTGGATTAGATATTTTGCTCCCTAACCATATAGTTGGTTATTTATATTTACCACTGCATAGAGATATTTAAGAATAAATTTGCCTTTTTTTTAAAACATTACATATTAATTAAATTATACACCACACTTTCTTTTAAGGTTATTAACCGATTAATCCAAAAAATAATCGGCCAACGAATCGATTATGAAAATAATCATTAGTTGCAGCCCTAGTGGGAACACAGAGAAAATAAACTCCACCCACAATAAAAAAGAACTCCCTATCAGAGGAGCCGCAACCTCAGACCCACCTGCAAAACCTTGTGGCCGAAGCATGCATCCGAAGATGCGCCCACATTGTCCTTGTAAAATTTGGTGAAAGTGTGTACTGACGACCAGGTAGCCGCCTTACACACTTGGAAAACGAACGCTTGATGCCGGAAGGCCCAGGAAGCACCAATTGCCCTGGTAGAATGTGCCGTGACGGGAAAGGGAGGCGCCCGCCCCCTTATGGCATAAGCCTGAACAACAATCTGTCTGATCCACGAGAAATGGTGGCCAACGAGACCGCCAGGCCTTTTTTCGGACCAACCACCGAGACAAACAGAGAGTCCAACCTCCGGAAAGGAGCCGTAGCAGACAGGTACACCTGCAGAGTCGGGACCAGAGCCTCGAGTCAAATCAGCTGATGCAGCACTACTGCTGATACTGAGGCTCTAGAAAGCAAAGGGGCGCATCACCAATATACTTAAGGCCATGCACCAACTGGTCTGCCAGTTCCAGACAGACTGGGGAAACCTGCTTTTTCCCCAACTCGCTGTGCAACAACTTAGCCCATTCAGTAAGCGTTTGTGACACCAGAGCTGTGGCGAACACCGGCCGAAGCGCCAACGCCACCACCGTAAACATAGACCGGGCAATCGCCTCGGCCCTTCTGTTGGCAGGGTCCTTGAAAGAGGGGGACCCTTCCACCCGAATCGTGGTCACCTTATTTAAACTAGATACCGGGGGAGTCAACGACCGGAGGAGATGTCCATTTTTTCAGGAAACTCTCCTCAAAGGGATAACGCACCGCCAATCGCCTGAAAAGGCATGCTGCGGGTGTTCCCAATCTCTGTAAATAAACTTAGCAAAATAAGTCAGGTAGGGAAACACCTTAGCGGTGCAGGCCAGCTTGTGGGACCCAAAAGGGACCAACACATCTGCAGGTGCCCCAGCCGTATCTTCTATCCTTAATGTATCCCGCACCGCCATGATAAGTGCCCCCACTGGCGATTTTTCCTGCGCTGAAACGGACGCGGAAGATTACTCCTCACTGTCCGAAGGGTCATGGCCCGCAACCTCTGAAACGTCAGAACAGGGGCCGCCTGCCACCGTGGGGCCCGAGTCTGAATCAGAGATTTCCCCGGAAGATGGGGGGGAGGGGGCGTTTTTTACCTGCCTTGCGCCTGCACGCCACTTCCACCCTGGAAACAAATGATTCCAGGACCGTCGACAGAGCGTCCAGGGGCACCGCAAGTCCAGGGGAACCGGTTGCCATCACAGGGGTGTCTGGGGAAGAAGCACCAGCATCAGACGCCATGCCTGACCCACTCTCGCCTGTCACCACCTAAGGCAAGAGACAAAAAATGCCTACCCTCCTAGCTGCCACAGACTGAGTGGCCCCCCGAAGGACTCACCACCCTGACCAAGGCGTTGTGCTGTGCCGTTCTCCCCTCTGCAGGTGTCCAAACCACAAGGTGTTCTGTGTCAGTTTGGCGCTGTTCCTGGCTTAAACAGCCGCCCAGCGCTAGAGAACTAACAGAAAACGTCCCCCGTGACTACAAGAAAATGGCCGCCGGCCGCTTTAGACAAAAGTGCCTGAAAACGCCGTAAAAAATGGTTCAAGAAAATGGCCGTGGCTCCGAGAAAATGGCGGTCAAACGAGGGGAAAAAAAAACAGCAGCAATCCCCTGCCAGGCACCCGGAGACCCCCCGGAGGACCCCCGGGCCAGGTAAGTGCCACACACCCCCTACGTCCAGCCACGCAGCGCCCCTCAGAAGGGAAGGAGGGAAAGAGGCAGGGAGGAAGGAAAGGGAGAGAAACCCCCCTAATCAAAGACCCCAGGAAGTGCCCAGCTGCTCCAGCCTGCCTAAACAAGTGGAGCCATACTTACCCCATACTTACCCCTCCTGCAGGGACTGCTGGACGCACGGACAGATCCATCTCCCGCATAGTACGGAGTGGCTGTCGGCCATGGCAACGCTGACTCGGACAGCAGTAGCCCGGCCATATGTGTACCCCGGAGCACAGAGCTCACCGGCCGCCCCAGACCAGAATGGGGCCTGTCGCGGCCGACCCAGCGCGGAGCTAAGGTCTGCGAGCACTCGATGGCCAGGCTGGGGAGACTACCAGGCTCTATATTATCAGGCCTGTCACCCAGCCCCGCTGTTGATTGCAGATCACAGGAAGATAAAAGAAAAAAAATTTCAAAGAACCACTGGTCCCCACAGGGAGCCAGGTCCTTCTCCTAGACTAGGCAGAAAAAACTGAGCTGCTGGGAGCAGAGTAGGGAGCTATTGCCAGTAGGACTGCCCCCTCGGCAGTACTGTGCTTGTTTTTTTTCTATGTTCTGCCTAGTCCTCTCCTAAAGGTGCCGATATAACCCTAAGGTCAAGATTATAGTGCTGTGTCCGTCAATGAACGAAAGAGAAAATAAAATAAAAACCTACTGACACCACTCTACCCTGCCCTACCAACACTGTCCACTGCCCCAACCCCCTCCCCCCAAAAAGCATTGTGAAAAAAAAATTTAAAACAAATTAAATTGTAAAAAAATCAATTATTAAAAATAAAAAAAACTACTCACACCCTCCACATACCACCCCCCCCCCCCCACCCCCTTCCCCAGAAGCACTGCAAAAAAAAAATATTGAAAAAGTGATTTAAAAAATATTTTGCCGCAGGGGGTAGGGGCGTTTGCAGGCGCGAAGCACCACCTCCCTGAAATGAGTTTGCCACCTCCCTGAATTGAGTTTCTGCAGCTTGGGATGTCTGTAGTAGTGTGTACGAGGCTTCAAAAGAAAGAATATTCTCAACAGGAACTGTAAGTGAGACTAAAAAAAAAAATCAAATACGGAGCTTGGAGGCACACAATGAAAATTATGGGCAGTGTGTAGCAGCTGCAAAGTTCACAAACTATACAAGGCACTAGAATTTGAAGAGAAACAAATGCACTTGCCTGTGTAAAAAGCCTGAGTACAGTTTAACGGTTTCTGGATACAAAGCTAGCTGACTTGCATGTAAGGACAAAACACAAAATTCTCCCAGAGAGAAGGTATGTGAACAATTAAATGCTGATTACCTAGCAGGAATAGCAGGAATGCTCAGGGCCATGTGTTTTCAGCTTTTCAACAAGTTTCCCCAGGCTTGACACAGTGGTTGAGAGTCAGTTGAAAAATACGTAGCTCAGAGCTTTGAAAGGCGCTGCTTGTCTAGTGACCAAACACACAGAAATGATGATCGGGAGAGTTCCACGCATTGGGGCATGCAACAATGTCTCTGATAACTACTCTCCTCTACTGGTTTCGGAACTCCACTTCCTCAGCATGTAAACGGTCATTACCTCTGGTCCTCTATATCCAGTTGCCGCCTGCACGCACTGTACTGCGGCAGGGCAGCAACTCCAGACAAAGCGATGTAGCCATACGTCGCTCAATACTTCTGGATGTGCTCATGCATGCACACCCCCCCACCCCCCGCTGTCCCCCACTGTAATTTTTTGCCAGAGGAGATTAGCAGGTTCCGGCTGAAGATTTTGCCCGGGACCCTGCTGATCTCCCGCAAGAGTAAAAGCAGCACATTTTACACACACATTTAACCCTTTGATCGCCCCTGTCACCTAGCCAGTGCCATTAGCACAGTGTCAGCGTACAGTATTTTTCACTGATCACTGTATTAACCACTTGGCACTGAAAATTAGCCTGGGCAGTAAGGGGGTAAAAGTGCCCAGCAGACATCATATTTTGAATGACAATTGCACGGTCATGCTACACTGTACCCATATGAAATTTTTACATTTTTTTTCACACAAATAGAGCTCTCTTTTGGTTGTAATTAATTACCACTGTTTTTTTTTTTTTTTTTGCTAAACAAAAAAAAAAAAAAACGAAAAAACTTTGAAAAAAAAATAAAAATTTCATAGTTTGTTCTAAAATTTTGCAAACAGGTCATTTTTCTCCTGCACTAATAGCGCGAGGAAAAGAATGCAGATAACCGACTTGTGTGTACATCGTGATCAGCTGTGATTGGACACAGTTGATCACATGATAAAATACCGATGTGATTGGCCCTTTACCCTGATCTGTGATCAGCTGTGTTTAAAGGACACAGCAATCACAGAGCACGCCGCCCATGCAATCACGGGAGAACGTCCATAGACGCCCTCCCAGCAATGTGAGCCCGCGCTGTAGCCGTCTTTCTGCTATAGCGCAGGCAGGGAGAGGTTAAAGCCAATAGCGACATCTGATAGCGCAAGATAGCAGCAGGGTCAGTTAGCGTCCTTGCCAGCCAGGGTCAGGCGTTCGATTGCTCATAAACTATTGCACTTACGCTATAGGTCGCTAAGCACCGCCATTATTAGCATAGTGTCTGTACAGATTAAAATATTGATCACGAACAGCACTTGTGCCCTCCTAATATAGTGTCCCCAAAAATGCAGTGTTAGCAGGATCAGCCCCGTTCACTACCAGCACTTGTGTTAGAAGAACAGGCGTACCTGACCCCAGGTAGCTGAAGTGCTAGAAACACTTTTTTGTAATTTTTTAACCACTTCCCGCCTGGCCCATAGCAGATGACGGCCGGGCGGTGGTTCAGTTATCCTGACTGGGCGTCATATGACGTCCAGCAGGATAAGGATAACATGCCGCCGCACGCCTGCGGGGGCGTGCTTTGCGGCGATCGGTGGATCAGTGTGTCAGTCTGACACACCACTACACCGATCTTGGTAAATAGCCTCCAGCGGAGGCTCTTTACCACGTGATCAGCCGTGTCCAATCACGGCTGATCACGATGTCAATAGGAAGAGCCGCTGATTGGCTCTTCCTCACTCACGTCTGACAGACACGAGTAGAGGAGAGCCGATCGGCGGCTCTCCTGGCAGGGGGGTCTGCGCTGATTGTTTATCAGCGCAGCCCCCCCTCAGATCACCACACTGGACCACCAGGGATCGCCACTAGGACCACCAGGGAGAGGGGCAACATGTAGATGGCCAGGAATGTACCCCATGGCCATCCACATGTGTCCAGTGTGCCCAGTCAGTGCACAATCTGTGCCAATGAGTGCCCACGAATGGGCACTGATTGGCACCATTATGTTGCAGTGATGCCCAGCAATGCAACCCTTAGGGGCATCACTGCAAACAATCAGTGTCATCAGTGCCACCCATCAGTGTCCATCGGTGCCACCTGTCTGTGCCCTTCAGTGCCCACCTATCAGTGCCCATCCATGCCCATCTGTGCCAACTATCAGTGCCACTCATAACTACCCATCAATGCAACCTACGAGTGCCCATCAATGCCACCTACGAGTGCCCATCAGTGCCGCCTATGAGTGCCCATCGGTGCCACCTATGAGTGCCCATCAGTGCCGCATACCAGTGCCACCTATCAGAGCCCATCAGTGCCACCTATCAGTGCCCATCAGTTCTGCCTATCAGTGCCCATCATCAGTGCCCGTCAGTGCCACCTCATCGGTGCCCATCAGTGCCGCTGTATCAGTGCCCGTCAGTGCAGCCATGTCATTGCCCGTCATTGAAGAAGGAAACGTACTTATTTACAAAAATTTTTAACAGAAACAAAGAAAAACTTCTTTTCCTGACAGGCTCCATGGCAGCATATGTGTGGGTTGACCCCACCTCCATAACTACCCAATAGGACCCCTCCCTATAAATTTCAGCTGTGAGCTCCTAGCCGTGTTCCTTTTTTGTCCTCCTCCATAGGACCTTATTTTTGGTTCTCCTACCTGAAGACGATGTCCTGCAATCGTATTGGCCGACCGATGTGATGTCACGTCCCTCCAATAAGCCTTGACTGTTAGCAGGGTATGGAGTGTATTGCAGAGTAAGCACTGAAAGCTGAAGTCATTTGAAATAAAAAGCGTGCACAGGCCTATTACCTAGCAGTATGCAGGTGGCCATTATCTGCCTAAAAGCCCGGTGTGTGTGTATGGACGTTCCTGGCCGAGTCGATCGTAGGTGGTGGTGAGCATGTATTGCCTTCATGGCAGCAGTGTGTATATTTGTTGTTTGTTTGTCTCTCTTTATGTGCCCTTTTATTTTTGTTAAAATGCCTATGCAGCGGCTGGTTCCCTGTGCGTTCCAGCCGCCGCTCCCTCTACTTCCGGGTGCCGTCTGCGTTCTGCGCATGTGCGGTCCTGGAACGAAAGCGAGGCCTGGTTCGCGCATGCGCACGAGGATCGCGGGCTTGGCGCGGCCGTGACGTCACGTGGAGCCAATTTTAAAAAGCCTGGGGAGGCTTGCAGATCTTGGGAACGATCGTGGGCATAGCGGCGACTTCCCTGAGCATCTGCAGAGCCTACCCCAGGTAAGGGCGGTACAGATGGGTCTGAACTTTGCCTGTTTTACTTTTTCTGGTATATCTGATGTATTCTGTGTTCACCTGCAGTGATTCCAAGCATGCCATGGACTCTTCACTGCCTTCTGGTGGCCAGTCCTCTCGCAGCAGGTAGGATTGGAAAGTGTTTTCTTTACTTGCCTGCTGGGGGGAAGAGAGTGGAGTGTAGGGCATTATTCTGACTTTGTGCCTTTCTCTCTCTCTATTCCTGTCTTTCTTCTTTCCTCAGCCCTTCCAGGTCTGACCAAAGACAAAGTAGTTCCCGCAGAAGGAGCGGGTCGTCTAAATCACACCACCGGCATTCCTCCTCTGGCTCTAGACATAATGTTTCATCCTCTAAGTCTAAAGACCACAATAGAGGCTCTCCTCACCCCCCCCCCCATCTCATAGTAGGGGACCGGAGAAATTATGTTGGGGATGCAGGGCCCCAGTTCCTGCTAGCAATTCTCTGTGACCGCTGTTTCTCTAGAGCAGCTAAAGAGAGGGAAGGTGCAGACCAACACCTGGAAACACTAATCAAGCGAGTCATGAAAGAATTGCTGCAGGAGAAAGATGCTGCAAAGCCTCGTGATTCTCCTCCAGATCCACTGATTCCCCTGTCAGAAGTGGGTCCAGTCCATGAGACGTGGGAGTCTTCTCAACCTAGTCACCAGTTAGCTCCCCCTTCAGATAGCGGGTCAGAAGCAGATGATCCTGGGATGGGCTTTGAATACGCCCTGGTTCCTTCTCTGGTGAAAGCTGTTAAAGACGCTTTGAATTGGGAAGACCCAGTTATTTCTCCTCTTAAACAGAGAAAGTTTTTCAAACAACTCAGCAAGGAGCGTCATTCTTTTCCTTTCCTCATTGAAGTAGGAGCTATAATATCTGAAGAATGGGGCAAGATGGATAGAAAAAGTTCTATGCAGTCTAAAATCTCAAAACTATACTCTTTCAAGGAAGAAGAGGTTAAACACCTTGAGTCAGCTCCCTTGGTAGATGCAGCATTAATGAGACTTGTGAGGTATGTGACTCTCCCTCTCGAAGATACAGTCTCATTTAAAGATCCGCTGGAGAGACGGATTGATTCCGACCTAAAAAGGATTTATTTGACAGCAGGCACAGTGTGCAAACCTGCTCTGGCCTTAGCAGCAGTCTCTAAAGCTTTAGAGGCATGGTCAGACAATGTGAATGATTCTCTTAGAGGTATCTCTGAAGAAGCGGCTAAGAGCTCCCCTATTCAGGAAATCAGGCTAGCCTCCGCCTTTCTGGGGGAGGTCTCTATTGATGTTATTCGCCTAGTGGCTCGGGTGATGTTGTCATCGGTCACCGCCCGTCGGGCCTTTTGGCTCCGACCCTGGTTGGCGGATCCAGCTTCTAAGCAGGCTTGGTGCTTGGTGGTCCATTTGAGGGTTCATCTCTCTTCGGCAACAAGCTTGATAGCGCCATTACCCGGGCTACGGGTGGTAAGTCGGGGTTCCTCCCTCAAGATAGGCGTTTACAGAGCCAGAAACGCACCTTTTCAAGAACGCAGAACACCGACCGTGCAAGGGAAGCACGTAGTTACAGGCCTAATCGGGAATTTTCAAGATCCTGGAAATCCAGGCAGTCCTCTTTTAAAGAGCCCACAAAAGGGGCTTCTACTGGTAACCAGGACTCCACTAAGTCCTTTTGAAATTGGGCCCGCTCAAACATGTCAGGTGGGGGCTCATCTGCTCCACTTCCGGCATGTTTGGGCGGCCTCAATTTGGGATTTCTGGACTGTCAGGACGGTGTCCTCAGGCCACACCTGGGTTTTCAACGGAACTCCCAGATTAAGATTAATACCAACAAATCTTCCAAGTTCAGGGGAGAAGAAACAAGTTCTTTTAGCTTACGTAAGCTCTTTATTAGCTCAAAGCGCAGCCATTCCTGTTCCAGATAGCGAACGAGGCGAAGGCATGTATTCCTCTCTATTTCTGGCGCAGAAGAAGAACGGCACATGGAGGCCTGTTATAGACCTGACTCATCTCAACCGGTTTATCCGAAAGGAAAAATTCAAGATGGAGTCACTATTAACGATTCAACAGTCGGTTCATCTAGGAGACTGGTTGGTGTCAATAGACTTGAAAGACGCCTACTTTCATGTCCCAGTGGCGGCAGACTTCCAAAAGTTCCTTCGCTTTGCTGTAGGCGATCAACACTTACAGTTTACCTGCCTTCCATTTGGTCTCACGACATCACCTCGGGTGTTTTCCAAGGTTCTGTTGGCTGTTGTTGCTTTGCTCCGAGTCAAAGGAGTTCGTCTTCACCACTATCTAGACGACTTCCTCCTTCTAGCCGAGGACAGGGGTCAACTTCTAGAGCACAGGAGTCTAGTAATTGCCACTCTCCAAGAGTTTGAGTGGCTCCTGAATTTGGAGAAAAGTCACCTGAATCCATCTCAGTCCCTCATATTTCTAGGTGCCCATTTCAACACACTAGAAGGCACCATCTCGCTACCCGAGGAGAAGATTGTGGTGATCCGGGACAGGATCCGTTCAACACTTGCTTCATCACACCTGTCTGCTCTTCAATGTCTGAAGGTGATTGGCACAATGGCAGCCACCATTCCCATGGAGAAGTGGGCACAATGGCACACTCGCCATTCCAGAAAGGGTTTCTCCAACAGTGGGATTCTCCCAGCAAGAGTCAGCGCATCCTCCTCACTCCATCCATCCAGTTTCCCCTTTGGTGGCTCCAAGGGAAGAATCTCCGCAACTGCCAATCGATTCTCCCCATCACATGGGTCACAGTAACCTCAGATGCCAGCAATCGAGGCTGGGGTGCTCATTGCCTGTCGGAAGTGGCTCAGGGCAGATGGAACTCGCCATCTCAGAAGATTGTATCCAATATACTGGAACTTTGAGCAGCCTTTCAGGCGCTCAGATCCTTCCACCATCTGATAGAAAACTCCTCAGTGATGCTCCGGTTGGACAATACAACCGCAGTGGCCTATATAAGGAAGCAAGGTGGGACTCGCAGCTGGTCCCTCCTACGGGAGGTGGAGCCAATCATGACTGGGCTCAGATGAATCTGTCCAACATTTCGGCAGTCTACATTCCGGGGGTCCAGAATGTACAGGCGGACTTTCTGTCCCGCGTTCAAATGGACAACAACGAGTGGTCCCTGCACAAAGAGGTGTTCAAGTGGCTCCTGACACTGGGAGTGTCTCCAGAAGTGGATCTGTTTGCATCCCCATGCAATTACAAACTGACCAAGTATTACTCGTGGTTCCGGGATCCCCAAGCCTATGGGATAGATGCCCTCACGGATCAGTGGAGGTTCAACAAGGCGTATGCCTTCCCTCCGGTACCTGTGATACTCCAGTTTCTCCGCAGGCTCAGAACAGAGGAGGTGGAAGTCATAGCAGTAATACCGTTTTGGTCCAACAGGCCATGGTTTCCCCTCTTAAACTCTCCTCAGTTATTGGGATTCAATCCCTCTGCCTCTCAGGTCGGATCTTCTGTTCCAAGGCACAATCCTGCATCCACGCCCTGCTCATCTACATCTCAGGGTCTGGTTTTTGAGAGGGGAAGGCTTGAAGCCTTAGGTTGTCCAGAAGAAGCCATTCCGACTCTTCTTAATGCCAGACGGAAGAGCACTAATAGAGTTTATGAACGTATCTGGTCCAAGTTCACAGAGCACATGGCCTCTAGACCTAATCCTTGTGGTTCTCCAGAAGTCCAGGATATCCTGAGCTTTCTGCAAACGGGGTTGGATTTGCCTCTAGCAGTAAGTTCCCTTTGTGTACAAATATCAGCCATCTCGGCGTTTACAGGAATTTCATGGGCTAACCACGCCCTGGTTCGCCAATTCTTCAAGGGTGCTATCAGGCTAAGACCTCAAAGAAAACCATGGTTTCCTAAATGGGATCTTCCCCTTGTTCTAGATTTTCTTTCCACACTTGGAACAGATCCTGAAAATCCTCTATCAGTTAAAGACCTCACACTCAAGACCGTCTTCCTGGTGGCATAAACTTCAGCCAAAAGAGTGTCTGAAATCAGAAACTTAGGTTCTAAAGAGCCATTCCTGACCTTTTTTCCAGATAGAGCAGTGTTAATTCCCATGTTGGGCTCAAACCCTAAAGTGAGATCTATTTTTCAGGAAAATCAGGAAATTGTGTTGCCTACCTTTAGCACAACAGAAGGTCAAGATGTCCATCCCCTTGATGTGGGACATACATTGAGTCAATACTTGGAAGCTACGGAATCGTTTAGACAAAAAGACTTTCTTTTTATTCTTCTACAGGGAAAAAATAAAGGAAAATGGGCCTCAATTAGATCCATTTCTGCTTGGATAGTAGAGACTATTCAAAGGGCTTATAAAGCGAAGGGCTTGGCTCCTCCAGAGGCAGTGACTACACACTCAACTCGGAGTATTTCAACCTCGTGGGCAGCTTCTCTTCATGTCGCACCCGAAGTTATATGTAGAGCGGCTTCTTGGTCATCTATTAATACGTTTGTTTCCCACTATTGTGTTGAACCAGCCGCTTTGTCATCCATTAATTTTGGTTTGAAAGTGCTGTCAGTTGACAGTGTTAAATAAATGTATTTTCTTGCTCAACATTGTGCCCACCCAAGTGTGTTTGGCGAGTTATTTCCCACATGTATGCTGCCATGGAGCCTGTCAGGAAAACGGAAAATTTATATCAAATACTTACCGTAATTTTCCTTTCCTGATAGGCTCCATGGCAGCAGGAGTCCCTCCCAATGCTGGAGTAGGCTAGTTACGAAACATGGCTTGGAGCTCACAGCTGAAATTTATAGGGAGGGGTCCTATTGGGTAGTTATGGAGGCGGGATCAACCCACACGTATGCTGCAATGGAGCCTATCAGGAAAGGAAAATTACAGTAAGTATTTGATATACATTTTCTGTTTTTTTTTCAAAACTTGCGGTCTTTTTTTATTTGTTGCGCAAAAAATAAAAACTGCAGAGGTGATCAAATACCACCAAAAGAAAGCTCTATTTGTGGGAACAAAATGGTAAAAAAATTTGTTTGGGTACAGTGTAGCATGAATTGTCATTCAAATTGCGACAGCACTAAAAGCTGAAAATTAGCCTGGGCGGGAAGGTGTCTAAGTGCCTGGTATTGAAGTGGTTAAAAACTTGTAGCAAAAAATAAAATTCTTCCATGCACTCAACATGCCTTTCAGCAAATACCTAGGTCTACGTTCCAAAAAGGGGTAATTTGGGGGCTTGTTTGTACTACCCTGGCATTTTAGCACCTCAGGAACGGTGATAGGTAGTCAGAAGGTAAAAGCTGCGTGCATTCCAGTATATACACCAGGTAAAATAAGTATTGAACACGTCACCATTTTTCTAGGTTAATATATTTCTAAAGGTGCTATTGGCATTAAATTTTCACCACATGTTGATAAAAACCAATGCAAACCATACAAACAGACCAAAACAAATAAGTTCAGAAATTAACCAGTTCCAGACCGCCCACCGTACATACACCGCGGCAGGGCGGCCCGGCTGCGTGAAACAAAGTACCTGCGCGATTGAATTTGTTACATAAATGATCAGTCATCAGGTCCAGGCCAACGATTTATGGCCTGGACCTGTTGATCGGTTCTGGCGAATGGCAGAACCTCCTGTACCTGTGTAATGTAAACAGAAAAAAAATTTGCAATCTCCCTCCTGGAGCCCTTTTGGTTCCAGCGTGTGAGGAGAGAGCAACAAACAGTGAGTTCACAAGCACTACACTGACACCAGTACACGTAGCCACATATTTAACCCTCTGATCGTCCCCCCAGTTAACCCTTTCACTCCCTGTCACAGTGTCACCAAGTACAGTGTACAGATTTTTTCCTGATCACTGTATTGGTGTCACTTGTGACGCTAAACGGCATTAGAGGCAGTTAGCGTTAGTCCCAGTTAGGTTTAGGGAACCCGCCATATATTCACTAATAAAGATTTAGAAACATATATTGCACAGAGTCCCATCAGTAAAAACACAAACAACTAAATGGTAAATAAATAAATAAATATATATAATAAATGCAGCCTTCTTCATAAACTGATAAAAGTGACTTGCTGAAGTGTTGATACAAGTGCTGATCCAAAATACAAATTTAAGATATTTTCAATGATATAGTGACAACACCTCCATCACCAGGTGCAGTGCCTGCTCACATTAGAAAGCGACCCCACTGGGTCTAGTCATGGCCCGCTGGGGACAGGACACGACTGGGCTGACTATGTACAGCTCACTACTCCAGCCGTGTTCTGTCCCCAGCTACCCCAGAAAGCAGCCATTATCTCCATAACCAAAGCTCATGCTCACCTAGAATCCATAGGATGGATCTTAAACCTCCAAAGTTGAATCCAATTCCCTCGCAGGAGGTGTTATTCTTGGGTTTCTGTATCAACTCAGTGGAGCAAAAGAACTTTCTTGCAGAAGAAAAACAGAAAAAGTTGTGGGAAGTGGTGTCGTGGTTACAGTCAAGTCAGCTCCTGCCCATCAGGAAGATCATGTCAGCATTGGGACCTCTTCCATACAAAATTCAGTGGGCAAGGCTCCACTTCAGACCTCTACAAAGTTTGTTGTTAAAAATCTGGGATCACCAGCAAGATTCACTGGACTCGCTAGTGAAGGTCCCCACCACGGTGAAAAGAAGGCTTTGGTGGTGGAAGAACCAGACAAGGTATTCAGCAGGTCTGTTTATGGTCCTTCCCGATCCAAGCAAGATTAACAACGGATGCCAGCTCCTGGGGTTGGGGGGGCTCACATGAGCGGTCGTGGGCTCATGGCTCATGGTCCACAAGAGAAGCAGTAAGGTCGTCAAATTGGAAGGAACTAAAGGCAATAGAAATGGCCTTACTTACGTTTGCCGAAGAAGTTCAGGGACTGCATATACATATCCTGTCAGGCAACGCCAGGGCGGTGGCCTACATAGACAGGGGGCACCAGAAGCAGAGTTCTTCAGTGCCTAGCAGGAAGCATTCCAAGACGGGCAGAGCTCCATATTCTGTCCTTGTCCGCGGTCCACCTAAAGGTGCCTCTAAACAGGGTAGCGGACTTCATCAGCAGAAACCAGGTATACGAAGCAGAGTGGCGATCGAACCCAAATATCTTCCATATGATCGTGAAGAAATGGAGGCGGCCAAGAGTGGATCTCTTTGCGACTCAGGAAAACACACAGGTGTCATCCCTGGGGGTAGATGCTCTGGCGCACAGTTGGAAATTTCACCTCTGCTACGGCTTTTTGTATGGGTACGTTACTCCCCTCCCGAGGGCGGGGGGCCCTTTCGCGCCCCCCCGGTCCTGGAGGAGGTCGGCATCGATCCAGGAGCAATCCGTGCTGAGGGGGAGGCCACCGATTCATGGCCACCCCCTCGCCACCGCTCCTGATGAATGAGAAGCTTCTTCTGCTTCTGTAATGTAAACAGAAGCAGAGGATGTGATGTCATCTCGCCTCGTGAAGTCTTTTCGTTCCGGCTCCCGAGGAGAGAAGACATCATTGTGAGTCTTCACCAACACTACACTGACACTAGCACACAGGCACACACCCCCCCCCCCCCCCCGATCACCCCCCCTGCACCCTCTGTCACAGTGACACCAATAGCAGTTTTTTTTTTACTGATTACTGCATTGGTGTCATTTGTGACTGTTAAGTGGTAGGGCAGTTAGTGGTAGGCCCCTTTAGGTCTAGGGTACCCCCCTAACCCCCCTAATAAAGGTTTAACCCCTTGATAACCCTCCAGTTAACCCCTTCTTTGCTTGTCGCCAGTGTCACTAAGCGATCTTTTTTCTGATCGCAGTATTAGTGTCACAGGTGAAGCTAGTTAGCCAGGTAAGTACTTAGGTTCACCGTCAGCTTTTTATAGCGTCAGGTACCCCCATATACTACCTAATAAAGGTTTTAACCCCTTGATTGCCCCCTAGTTAACCCTTTCACCAGTGATCCCTGTATAAGTGCTACGGGTGACGCTGGTTAGTTAGTTTGTCTTTTATACCGACCGTTTATTTCCCAATAAAGGTTTAACCCTCTGATCGTGATATTAGTTAGGTTTTAGTGTCAGATAGGGTCTGCGTCACCCCAGGCAGCGTCAGATTAGTACCAGTACCGCTAACACCCACACACGCAGCATACACCTCCCTTAGTAGTATAGTGTCTAAACGGATCAATATCTGATCCTAGGTTCCCCAGCAGTTTAGGGTTCCCAAAAACGCAGTGTTAGCGGGATCAGCCCACATACCTGCTAGCATCTGCGTTTAGCCCCTCCGCCCAGCCCAGCCCACCCAAGTGCAGTATTGATCAATTGCTGTTACTTACAAAACACTAAACACATAACTGCAGCATTCGCAGAGTCAGGCCTGATCCCTGTGATCGCTAACAGTTTTTTTGGTAGCATTTGATAGAGTTGCTGACAGCCTAGGAGCTTTTTTACCTGTGAGTCTCACTACTGTACCAGAAATTTTTTTTTTTAATTTCCATAATCTTTATTGTTTTCTTTTTCCACATTATACAAAAAATTTAAAAAAAAGAGCAAGCATACCAGTTTTGAATATATCTACAGTACATCCATTAATAAACACATATTGCAATCGCAAAAAAGGTATACTCTACTTATTTTCTCCTCCTGTATTTTCCCCGCCCTCCTCCCACCTTATCCCCCCTTCCCGCCCCTCCCCCCCTAACATGTCTCACTATTTCATTACTTAATTTAGCTACCAAAAGGTTTTTCTCTTATCTTTCCCTCACATTGGGTATCCCAATTCTTCCAACCAAGGATTCCATAATCTTTTAAATTCTTTCAGGTTCTTTCTCTTTGTATATACTACTTTTTCCTTCCACATTGCTTCTTTTACCGTATTAATCCAATCTTCCTTCGTGGGTGGAGATCTTGCCTGCCATCTTAAGGCTATTAACTTCCTTGCTTGGAATAGACATCTTCTTACTATTTTAATTTTAAAGTTTCCTCTACTTATATTTCCCTCTACCCCCAAGATGCAAAGTTTTGGCTCTATTTTAAGTTCTAAAACGAGGATCTTATTTAACGTTTCCACCACTTCATTCCAATAGCGGAATAGCTTTGGGCATTTCCATATTATGTGAATTAGATCCCCCGATTCCTGACATCTAGGGCATTTGTCATCTTTCCTCCCTCCAAACCTGCATAACCTTTTAGGGGTGTAGTATGTCCTATGTAGTAGCATTAATTGTGAAACTTTCTGAGCTGGTGATACTGAAACCTCGTGGCCTCCCGCCAATATTTCTTTCCATTGTTCATCTGAAATTCGTCCCAGATCTTCTTCCCATTTAGTTCTACATTTCAATTTTCCTGGAGTCTCTATAATGCTTTTACATATCTCTGGGTACATTTCGGCTATGGTCCCCCCGTGTCCACCCTGCCTATCTAATTTTTGGAATATAGTAGACCTGTTCCAAACTGGCCCTTGTTCTCCAAACTGACTGCTCAAGGCATGTTTGATTTGTTGGTAGCTAAAATATGAATGGTTTGGAATACCAAATTCCTCCTTAAGTGCTCCAAATGTTTTTAGGGTGTTTTGATTGTACAACTGAGATAGTTTATCTATCCCTCTCATTTCCCATGATTTTATTTTCCCTATTTCTTTTAAATCCTCTAAGTTCTTATTATTCCACAGTGGGGTACCTTTCATCAGACCTCCCATTCCCTTCATGGCCTTACACGTGTTCCATACTTTTTTCATCAACTTTATTGTTGGGGGTTTATGCGAAGGAGTTCGCCTCAAGTACTTCCGTCACTGTCCCATGGGGTGCTCCCATAATCATCAGGTCTCTTCTATTGTGGCCGTTAAGACCGGAGCTTCTCACTAGATGCTGCATCTGTGCCGCCAAAAAATAGCCCCTTGGATGCGGCACCGCTAATCCCCCTTCTTGCGATGGCAGTTGTAGGGTTTGTAATCTTATCCTAGAGGGGCCCCCTTTCCAGATGAGATCTCTCAGTAGTGTATCAATTTTTTTAAACCAGCTCCGGCTTATCCATATTGGAGAGTTATGCATGACGTACAGTAGCTGGGGAAGCCACAACAATTTAATCAAGTTGCATCTCCCTGCCACTGACAGGGGCAAGTTTCTCCAAATTTCAATCTTGCTTTTAAATTTCCTCAACAGGGGAGTCAAGTTATTAACTAAGTATTCCTCTGGATCTTTTGTTAACTTTATATCTAGGTATTTTGTCGACTCTACTATTTCCATCTGTATATTACTTACTGGACCATTCTCTCCCTCAGGATCTATCGGTAGCACCACCGATTTCTCCTGGTTTATGGACAAGCCCGAGACTCTTCCAAATCCTGAGAATATTTCCAACACCTGGCTAAGGGATCCCTCCAGGTCGCCTAAGAATATGAGAACGTCGCCAGCATACAATGCGATTCGTTCTTCCCCCTCTGCTCTCTGGAATCCTTTTATTATCCTATTCTGCCTTATTGATATGGCTAATGGCTCCATTGCCAGAGCAAATATTAGAGGGGACAGGGGGCAGCCTTGCCTTGAGCCTCTTTCTAGTTGGAAATCGGATGAATAGTCACCATTAATCCTTAGGTTATACAGGTTTGTGGTTTCGGAAAGGGAAACACCCTTAAAATAGGCACCTCATCCCAGGTAAAGATTAAATAGGTGAAAAAGGGGGAAAAAGGGATTTTTACGGTGCAATTTATTCAAATATGAAAGAGAAGGCTATATGTTAAAAAACAGTTTTATTGTTTACATTAAAACCTGACACATATGTCAATAATTTGTGACAATACAATTAAAACAGCGTGGTCAATAATGGAGGATAACATGTAGGGTATACGCTACGAATTCACAAATAGTCGTTATTGCATACTAGCCCGACATGTTTCGCATTAGTCGCTTTATCAAGGGGTATGCAATTGAGTAGCGAGTCATCCAATACTTTTAGATTATTCTACAAAAGAAGAAAAGGGGTTTTACATATAGAAAAATATATTTTACAATAATAATACTACAGCATGAGATAAAGAATGTGTTATCACTCTGAGGCACCCATAAAGGCTTACCCCCCAAAAAAATGATTGACCCTAGGTGGACTCGTCAGAACCAGTGTATGCAGACACAGCCGGGCGGGACAGCAAGGGAGGCTAAATATGCAACCACAGGGAGCAGTCAGGAGAAGCTGTTGTACAACACAAAGGGGTGTTCAATATAAAGGGATAAATATCATTGTATAAAGGGTTAATTGGATTTATAGAGAATATAAAGTTAGGTGAATATCACTTACATCAAAGAGTTATTATAATTATTGCAATCGCAAAACCATTAATCCTTACTTTTGCTTTGGGATCCTTATAAAGTACTTTTACCCAGCTAATAAAGGAGGGACCAAACCCAAATTCCCTTAGTACCCGCCAGATATACTCCCATTCTACGCTGTCAAACGCTTTTACCACGTCGAGCTGCATAACTGCTCTCGAGCCCGAATTATCTGTGGGTATCTGAAGGTTCAAAAGAACTCTCCTGATGTTCATACTTGTTGCTCTATTTGGAATAAACCCTGTTTGATCTTGGTGAACTACTTTATGAATGATCTTTCTTAACCTCCCTGCCAGGACCTTTGCCAGTATCTTAACATCTGAGCAAAGTAGGGATATAGGTCTGTAAGATCCTGGTTCCAGTGGGTCCTCCCCCTCCTTATGCAGTACAATAATTACGGCTTCAGTCATTGACAATGGTAATTTCCCCCTCTCCTTCGCCCAGTTAAATACTTTAAGGAGTTCCGGAAGCAGTGTTTCCCCGTAGCTTTTATATATTTCTATTGGTAGTCCATCTGGACCCGGGGACTTATTATTGGCCATCTCTGCTACTGCCATTTTAATTTCTTCCAGTGTAATTGGTCGCTCTAGTTCCTCTTTGTCTGCCTCCTCAATTACTGGTATACTTATCTTACTAAAAAAGGAGTCCATTTCCTCTCCCTCCCTGATCCCTCGGGATTTATATAGATCCATATAGTACTCTTTAAAGGTGTCTATAATTATCTCTCTCTGGGATGATATTTCACCTCTCTTCGTTTTAATTACTGGGATCGTGGAGGGGGGGGAACTGTTTTTAACAATACTGGCCAGCATCTTCCCTACTTTTTCTCCTTCCCCGTATACAATTTGTCTCTGGAACAATCTTTTATTTTCTACTTTCCTGAGTATTGCGTCTCTATAACTTTGTTGTTTTTTCTCCCACTCTTTTTGTTTCTCGGGTAAGGGTTCTTTCACATACTCCTTCTCTGCCTCCATTAACTCTCTCCTAGTTTTATTCTCCCAGTCCCTTGAGGCTCTTTTGATTTTTGACAATCTCTGGATCAATAGACCCCTCAGGTAAGCCTTTAACGTATCCCACATCACCCCCTTTGTAACATTATCCGAGTTGAACCTTATAAATTCGTCCAGCTCAGCTGCCATCCCTTCTGACTCCCCGATAATTTCCAGCCAGACCGGGTTCAGTTTCCATACTCTACCCTCTTTTTTGTTTCCGGAGTTTACTTCGACTGTCATTAAAGAGTGATCTGACACCCCTCTAGGCTGATACACTATATTTTGTATTACTTGCCCTGCCAGATCATTCCCCAGTACTATGTCTATCCTTGATAAGGTAGAGTAGGAACTCGAGTAACATGAGTATTGTAATGTTCCTGGGTTCCGTAGTCTCCAAATGTCGGATAATCCTGCTTCTTGTAGATATTGACACATCCTATTTTCTTGTGCTCCCTGGCTCTGTTTCCCTGGAGGAAATCTATCTATTTTTTTATCCATAACTACATTCAAGTCTCCAACCACTATAACTGGCAGTCCTGGCTTATCTATTATGAATTTCAAGAGGTCATACAGTATCTCCATTCTAAAGGGGGGGGGGGATATATATATTGGCTAGTACCCATTCTTGACCCTCTATTATACAATGCATGAAGATATATCGCCCTTCTTCATCTAGAACGCACTGTCTGCAGGAGAATACCACCTCCCCGTCAATTAATACCGCAACCCCTCTCGAGTATGAGGTGTGCACAGAGTGAAACTGGTGTTTATACCTCCTATTCCTCATATGTCCTTTAGTATCTTTTGTTAGGTGCGTCTCCTGCAGGCAGGCTATTCTTACTTTGTATGTATCCAAACTATCAAAAATCGCTGCCCTTTTAACAGGGGTTCCCAGCCCCCTAACGTTCCATGATCCGATATTCAACATCATTATTTAACCTGATTTTACTATGTGTAGTCCTTACTCGAAAGGGAATTTTAAATTTTACCAGTCTTACATAAGAAATGCAATAAAGAGCAAAAAAAAGAAAAACATTATAACCCATTAATTTATGCAACGTGTTTACCCTTTGTGTTTTAGTGTTCAAACCCTTCCTATCACTATTAATAAAATAACTAACAGTTACTCTAACTCCACCTTTAACCAAATGTTTTAAACTCATATCTCAATTCTTTGACCTATACTCATCCTAGCTATACTGTGCCTGGTGTGTCGTCCTGTGAGCAAATGTAGTAAATAGTGTACAAAACCTTTCCCTGCATTCTTATGCATTATATACTCCCTTGTTTTGTGTACTACCCCCCTCCCACCCACCCCCCTCCCCTCCCACCAAAAATCTCCCCCCCCCCCCACTCCATTCTAGGTTACCCTTAGAGGCTTTTTTAGTGACCGTCCCATACCCTCCCTTTGTTCCAAAACCAACTCTACCCACACCCCTATCTTCCTTACTCTTGTCCTCCACCCTTTCCACCCTTCCTCCATTCGCGTTCAAACTTATTTTCTGATTCAATCCAACTATGTGTATTCCCCACCTCACTCCCCTCCCCCCATAATGGTTTCAATTTTTTTTTTTATATATAACTTATATTTACATGCATATATTTATTCCCCTATTCTATTCTCTTTCTGCTCTACTCCCTTTTTATTTCAGTGGTAACTGGTCCTTCTTTTCCTCCAACCACGACAGTGCCTTCTCGGGGGAGTCAAAAATCTGACTTCCTCCGAGTGCATTCACTCGTAGTCTGGCAGGATAAAGAAGCGCATATGTTACATCATACCCTTGGAGGTTACGTTTAATTTTTAAAAATTCCGCTCTGCGCTTTTGCAGTCCCGGGGAGAAATCAGGATATATTGAGATTCTCGCTCCATTATAAAATATATTCCCTTTTTCTCTGGCCCTGCGTAAGAGGTTTATTTTATCCCTATGATTTAAAAATTTCAGTAATAGTGCTCTTGGGGGATTTCCTTGTTGAGGGGGCCTAAACGGGACTCTATGCGCTCTTTCAAGCCACCTTTCAAGAAAGCCTATTGGATCTGCACCTTCGCTCTTCTCTGGCAGGCCCACTACCCTCACATTGTCTCTGCGCAGTCTATTTTCCATCTCGTCCATTTTTTCCGTGAGCCTATTTAACTGTTCTTCCTGGGTCTTGGTTCTTTGTTTCATGGGGTATAGCTCATCTTCTATAAGGCTTATTCTCCCTTCTATTTCTGTTACTCTCTCCGCTGTTTTTTTCAAATCATGGCGTACTAGGGCGATTTCCTCTTTGATGTCTTGCATCTGTCCTGACATCTCACCCAAGGATTGTTTACAGGCGTTAATTGCCAGGAGGATGTCTTTCAGGGATGGCTCCCCCTCTGGAACTTGACTCTGGATGTTAACTGTTTCCATCATTTTCCCTGCTCCTCCTGCTCCTTTAACAGGTGGATTCTTTGCTGTAGGTCCGCTGGCAAATGCATTTGAGCCCCCCTGGCTCTTTCTGTCTGTTGTTATCTTGCTATGTACTAGCTGCCCCCCTTTCGTTGGAGTATGGTCTGCTGTGTTAATCATCTTCTCCAGTTTAGCGGTTGCTGCAACCGCCGCCGCTGTTGCTCCCGCTACTGTGGACGATATCCCTTTATCTTTAGCCGACCGCAGGGACTGGACCCCCATGCTCTCCTGGCTGACGTGTTCATCTCCTTTCCTCCTGGCGGCCATAATACCTTCCCCTTTATCTCTCTTAACTTTATTTATTTTTCCTAGGCAGTGTAACGGTTATGGATATGGATATAACGGGTCATTGACATAGACATTGACATAGGCTTTAGGCTTGATTTGAGAGGGGGCAAAGAGGGAAAAAAAAAAAAAAAAAAAATTACACTTTTCCCCTTCTTGCTTTTATAATAAGGGAGATCCTTTTCCTTATCTTCCCTGTTCTCTGTTCCTGTTCAGTTCTTTATTAGAGAGGTATCTTACAGTAAACCATACATAAGGGGTACCTTTCTCCAACCTCAAAGAGGGAGAGAGAAAAAAAAAAAAAAATCACCTCTGGCAACAATATTCAGACCAGGTCCAAACAGTCCTTGTGGATCCCCCTCAGTTAAGTGGTGTTGTGTATGCAGCCTCTCGTCAGCCTCAAGTAACCCTCTCACTCCACCGTCTAATGCACCAGTCAGTTCAGTACAGTACACCTTCAAATGCAGTGAGCCGCTCACTCACCCAGGGTCCGTGGCTTGTTTGGGCACCGCAGCTTCAGGGGGGCTCGATCACCGCCGCCACTCAGTCTGGTATGCAGATTCTCTTCACAGGGCTGCCGGCGCTCCTAAGGCTGTCGGGGAAGCACTCCTTGCTTCTCATTCATACTCACTCACGCTCCCGCCCGTATTCCCGCCAGAAATTTAGAGCCCAAAATGGCAAATCGAAGGTACAGTAGTGAAGAGGCCTACACGTTTCTGAGCATGACAGATAGTGAAGAGGAAGTCACTCATCTGTCAGATTCAGGCTCAGAATACGATCCTGTAGACGACAGCGGCTCCATGACAGATAGCTCTGAAGACAGAGTTGTGGTCCCTGCTAAGGTCAGGCGTACCAGACCCCGATCTTCTTCTGCTGTTGAGGTGCAAGAACCGCAGGGCTCTCGAATGGAGCAGAGAAGTACTAGTGCCGCTCATCCTTCTGGTGAACTGGCAAGCACCAGCGACCTAGTACACCCTGGTCGTACATCCAGCACTGCAGTAACATTGGTGATGTGGCGAATCCCATAAGTGCAGTTCAAGCTGGCGAGGTGGCAAGCACAAGTAGTGTCCCACTGCCACCAAGACGACAAAGAGGGGCCCGTCGAGCCCGTAGTGCCCTTCCTCCTGCATTCGCCAATCCTAATTGGGAACCCACCACTTCTGCAGCACCCGTACTTCCCCCATTCACTGGCCAAACCGGCATTCAGGTGGAAACAGTTGATTTTACATCACTTGATTTTTATTCGCTGTTTTGCACCGAAGATCTCTATAGATCTATTGTGGACCAAAGCAATTTGTATGCTGGTCAATACATCACCACTAATCCCCAGTCCTCCCTTGCCAGAGATTGGAAACCAATTACGGTTTCCGAATTTAAGATCTTTCTGGGCCTATCCCTTGACATGGCCATAGTTAAAATGAGTATGTTGGGGGCGTGGCCTGGATGGTGACCAAGATGGCAGCTTAACTTGCTAGCTCCTGCGACCTGGGGACTGAATCCTGCCTTGTGGGAGATCTACACTACTTAATTAGCCATGAACAGATCCACCCGGAGCTCCTCGGCATCCCGATCAGCAGAGGCGGCTCTCTAATTAGGCAAATTAGGCAGTCGCCTAAGGCCTTGCACTCACAGGGGCCTCACGGCCGCCTAATTTGCCTGTGATCAAACACCGATTACAGCGCTGGCGGCTCAACCTACCCCCGCGGGGACCCCGCATGGCCTCGTCATGCAGCATCTGGTGGCAGGGACAGCAAAAGCCTCTAGATGGTGGCAATGTCTGGATGACGGCACCCAGATCCAGGTGCCATCTCCACAAGACCTGTGTGCAGCATGTCCATTTGGGGCCATAAGGCAGCTGAAGCTGCTCCTGCAGCCGCTCCACACCTGCCCAGCCGCCTATTCTAATCAGCAGTCCCCATGACTGTAAAGAGAAAGGACGAAGCCCCAATCTTTTTATTCTCCCTGGCTGACCCCCCCCCACGACCGATGAGAAAGTAAGTGCCTGTGCAGCACCCCCCACGTGCCTGGATAGAAGGAGCGGCGGGGTGGCTGCATATAGAGGAATTGAGCAATTGAGCTTTCCAAAATTCCTCCATGCAGCCGCTGAATGCTCGGAGGAGGGAGAGTGCTCTCCACCCCCCCATGCTCTCCACTCCCTCCAGTGCTCTCCATCCCTGGTCTTTCTGTCCCCCGATGCTCAAGCTCCCCCCATCGCTCTCCAGCCCCCACCCTTGTGTTTTCCATTCCCCCAGTGATATCCAGCTCCCCCAGAGTACTCTCCAGCCCCCTGTGCTTTCCACCCCATTCTTTTTGCCCCCCGTGTGCTCCACGCCTGTTCTATTTAGCTCCCCCCAGTGCTCTCTGCTCCCCACCCCTGTGCTCTCCACTCCCCCATGTGATTTTGCCCCCACCCATGTGCTCTCAATGTGCTTTCTAACCCCGCCAGTGCACTCCGCTCCCCCTCTGCTCTCCTGCGTACGAGGAAAATCCCATATTGCTGGAAATTTCCCTTCGCCCTCTCGGCGTCCAACAGGGGACGCTCTGCACTGCTTCGGTCACCGGAAGACCTGCAAGCGTTCTGTGAGCATCTCGATCTTCCTCATATTGAGCTTCCGGAATGGTACGCATTCTACTGCCCCACGGAACCTTGGCTACCGGTCTCTCTCAACCCGTCGCCTAAAGCCCAACGCCACAGATCTGGCAGACGCAGACCCGATATGGCTTCACCGGACCCCCGCTCATCACGCTGCAACATCTATCATCGCAGCCCTGGCTCTCCACCCTCTCCTGCCTCGAGAAGGGACCGCCCAGAGGTCTAAGAACAATGTTGCACCTTACCCATGGTCCACCTGTACGCGAGTGCCTTTGCAGCTGATTTTTCCCCAGTGACTTTGTTTTTTGTCACCCTGGTCTTCTGATTTATTTTTCTCCCTCCCTCATTCCACTCCTCCTCCAGTATACCAGTATTGAACCTGAGGTGTCTTTCTACTTTACCCTCCAACCTAACGGCCGCGGGCGCCCACTTTGATGGTCTATACGACGGATGAAGTGATTTCTCCTTCAAAGACTACCCGAAGATTCTCCCCAGCGGAAACCTCCTGCCTGAACCACTTACCGGACGTTACTCCAACATTGCACAGAATACAATATGACATTGTTAACGCATATTGTGACTGCACCCGACATTAGATCTCAAGGTAACGCTTTCTATGGGGTCCACAATCCGGAAAAGGTCTGTTGCCCCAATTTACACTCATGCCACAAAGGGAATCGACACCACCTCGTTAGTTTGTTAAATCTCTCTTCTTGAAGATTCACCCCTCTATACCACCAGAGGATATGTTATTACAATCGAGCTGATTTACCTAACCATGCAGTGCCCTGCAGAGAACCCCCAGGGATCACAGGGTTTACACAAGCCTTAATACTTGCATTGCTGTTCAGAGTATGGGACTTCAGGCTAAGGCCATCTGCTTAATGGACTCAAATATATTAACGCATACTCTACATCTATTTTTGGACGAATAGCTGTCCCCCTATATCTCAGAGAAGAGCTAGTAAGAGAGTTATTATCCACTTTTATTTTGCACCCTAAGAACCCGGGATACTTTGCTCCAAATTTTGTATGTGGGACACCATCCCCCTCATTATGCTAGATACAATCGTAGATCCTAATCATTATTTAGTACCTAAACAAGTCCACGTACTAGCATGCAATACAAGCGCATTTAGCAAAATAGGTTTGGCATCCTGAACATTGTGACCTCTATTATCCTAAATTGGGCTTGACGCGACACCCTCTAGAAAACTACAAGTCGCACGGATCAGTCAGCAACACTTGCTGACTATAACAATATGCCTACCCAATTGTTAGAATTTTTAATTCAATTCTTTGGCCGAGCAGAAGCCAGTGGAGGGATTGACAGAGAGGAGTGGCAAACACAGAGTATGGAATTCATGATAGCGGAATTCATGATAGATTGTCCACGTACTAGCATGCAATACAAGCGCATTTAGCAAAATAGGTTTGGCATCCCGGGTTCTTGGGTGATTCGCCCCGAACATTGTGACCTCTATTATCCTAAATTGGGCTTGACGCGACACCCTCTAGAAAACTACAAGTCGCACGGATCAGTCAGCAACACTACTAGCATGCAATACAAGCATGCATCCACGTACTAGCATGCAATACAAGCGCATTTAGCAAAATAGGTTTGGCATCCCGGGTTCTTGGGTGATTCACCCTGAACATTGTGACCTCTATTATCCTAAATTGGGCTTGACGCGACACCCTCTAGAAAACTACAAGTCGCACGGATCAGTCAGCAACACTTGCTGACTATAACAATATGCCTACCCAATTTTCCACTTTAGCTTCCCTTCCCCTTCCCTCTCCCCATGTCCACCCACCCCCTACCTTCCCACCCCCCCCCCCTCCCCAGGAGGGGGGGGTTGTTTTTTTTTTTTATTAGTCCTAACAGCTGTCGATTGCACTGGTGGTCCAAGACTAAGTTGAACTGAGTGTTAACCTGTTAGTTACTGTGTTAAAGAACCAAGTTGTTTGACTGTTTACTTCTTCGTAGGTCTCTCACTAACAATTCTCTCCCTCTATACCTTTTCACGCTTCCAGATTCGGTCCCTGGCTCGTAACCCCCTGTGGTTCCCGTCCTTCCATTTGTCCCCACACAGCAGTCCTTTTTGGACGATTGCTGACATTCCAGAATCTCCCTCTATAGGTGGTATACGTAATATAGTACCACCTCTGGTATTTTTTCACCTCTAACTTTTCGTCCTCCTTTCCTTCCCCCCCCCCCCCTCTTGTCTTTGTTTCTAACCTTTCTTTATCCTTTCCTCTCCCTGAGCTATCTCTTCTTCCTTATTCCCTTCCTACCACACCTCTCCCTCATCCCCCTCTCCCAGCTTGCCCTCCTATCGCTCCTCTGTAATTCTTTATTGACTATACTCCCCCCCCCCTACTTCTGCTCAGCTTTATCCACTACAAGTACTTAAGCTGTTTTCTTCTCTCACAAGACCCCCCCCCCTTCTCCTGGTACTTCCTGTCTCAAACACCTACCGACTGCGTGGCTCCGCCCCCACCCACCCCCACTCCACGAATTGGCTATTCTCCGTGCCCTCCAGCAATCCTTTTAACTCAATTGCATAAAGTTCTTCCAGCTACTGTAACTCTGCACCACCATGCAGAGCAAACAGCTTCCCAGCCCGTCCCTGACGTTGAAGTGCATATCGCTAAATGCGAAAGGCCTTAACTTACCGGAAAAAAAGATCCCAAGTCCTATCGGCACTTACAAAACATAAAGCACATTTTATTTTCCTACAGGAAACGCATTTCCGTTCTAACTCGGTACCTAAACTATCCAACCACATTTATCGCACTGCTATACATGCTACTAACCCTGAGTCCAAGACCAAGGGTGTATCTATACTAATCTCCAAACATGCTAACTTTCAGTTATCTGATTCCCTCATAGATCCAGAAGGCAGATATGTTTTTCTTAAGGGATCATATGCTTTAAAACCAGTTACACTTGCGAACATATACTGCCCTAATGCACATCATGTAACATTTTTTAAGAAAACCTGTGAGTTACTAGCATCCTTTAAGAAAGGTATGGTATTAATGGGTGGTGACTTTAACGTCCCACTTAATCCTATCCTGGACTCCTCTTCGGGCACTTCCACCCTCAAGTACAGTGCTCTGCGCCAAATTAAATTACAATTCCAGAACTCTTCATGATACCTGGCGCACTCTGTTTCCTTCTATTAAAGACTACACCTTTTTTTCAGCCTCGCATCAGAAATATTCTAGGATTGATTATTTTTTCCTGTCCCAGACGGACTTACCCCTACTCCACCAATCCACCATAGAACCCATGTTCCTTTCAGACCACCACCCGATTACAGTAACCTTAACCTTTCCTGAAACTTGTGCAAAATCCAAAACATGGCGTTTGAATCCATCCTTACTCAAGGATCTGGTTGCGTTAGAAAATATCCGCAACCGAATCCACCTTTACTTCGTAGAAAATTCCTCTTCAGAGGTCTCCCCAATCTCCCTTTGGGAAGCGCATAAATGCGTGATCCGGGGAGAACTGATTTCCATGGCAGCAAAGGCCAAAAGACAGTATCAAGAAAACATGAACAACCTGACTAAGAAAATTAAGAATTTAGAAGCTTCACACAAATTGACACAAGCACAGTCTACTCTACAAGACCTACTACACACCAGATCCCTCCTCTTAGAGGAACTGGGCAAACAAATGAAAAGACGCTACATCCTTGGCCAAAGGATATTCTATGAACAAGGTAACAAATGCGGCCGTCTTTTAGCCTGCACGATACAAAACTCTAAGATTTCCTCTACAATACACCATATCAGAAATGCGCAGGGTACCCTTTTGGCCAAGAATGAGGACATAGCGATAGAATTCGAAAAATTTTATTCAAAACTATATAACCTGCAATTGAATCACAAGACCCAAACCTCCACAGAGGAACACCTTAAAACCATGAGGAACTTTCTTTCCCTATAAAGCCCAAAACCAATAACTCCCCAACAGGCACAAGATCTAGAATGTCCCCTCTCGGCAGCAGAACTGGAGGCAGCTATTAAACATATGAAATTGGGCAAGAGCCCAAGACCGGACGGTTCTACCCTCCAGTATTACAATTCCTTTGCCGATATCCTATCTCCTAAACTTCTCGCCACTTTTAACACCCTCGCGGCCACCCAGATTAGGCCAGATAATATGCTAACTGCCCACATAACCGTCATCCCAAAGGAAGGCAAGGACCCGTCCCAAGTAGCTAATTACAGACCTATATCTCTTTTAAATGTAGATATTAAAATCTATGCAAAGATCCTGGCCAATAGGATGCTCCCTCTAGTGCCTGACCTCATTTCCTTAGACCAAGTGGGTTTTGTCCCTGGTAGGGAGGCCAGGGATAACACTATCCGCACACTGAACCTACATCATTGGCTCACGACGTCTAAAACACAAGGATTCTTTCTGTCTCTAGATGCTGAGAAGGCGTTCGACAGAGTGGCCTGGGACTACATGCGCGAGGTACTCATAGCTCTAGGTCTCCAGACCCGCATGTTAACACACATAATGGCTTTATACTCCCATCCCTTCGCTGCGGTGAGGGTTAATGGCCACTTGTCGAACGCCTTCTCTATCAGCAATGGCACACGCCAGGGGTGTCCTCTTTCGCCCCTGATCTATATCCTGACACTGGAACCCTTTCTCAATAGGCTGAGGAGCAACTCAGATATTCAGGGAGTGAAAGTGAAAGACAGAGAGTTTAAGGTAGCGGCCTTTGCGGACAATATCTTGCTCTCATTACAAGCACCCCGCACTACCTTACTGAAACTCCTCAAAGATATAGAACTGTTTGGCAGTATATCAAATTTAAAAATTAATTACACAAAATCACAGGCCTTAAATGTCTCCCTTCCCCCACAGGAGGTCACTCATTGTCAGGAGTCATTCCCCTTTCGATGGGAAAAAGAAGCAATAACCTATCTTGGTGTCCAAATACCTACCCTCCTTTCCGATCTATTCCTGAAAAACTTCCAAACAGCCCTTCTTAAGGTCCAACAACACCTGAAGGAATGGATGGGTCTAAACGTGTCTTGGTTCGGACGCGCAGCCCTGATCAAAATGATTGTCTTACCACGCTTACTTTATCTGATTCAAACGATACCAATCCTCTTGCCACCCTGTTTCTTTGTATCCTTCCGGAAGGCCTGTTCTGCTTTCCTCTGGAAAGACTCCCCACCCCGCATTAAATTCTCACGCCTTACACTATCTAAAACCAAAGGTGGCATTGGTCTGCCGGACCTACATCAGTATTACTTAGCATGCCGTCTCACAAGAATCGCAGATTGGAATATACATGCTTTGAATAAGGCATGGATATTTCATGAAAATGCCTTTGCCCCGGGACACTTGCACTTGATTCCCTGGATGTCTCCCAAACACTGGCCACAGTCTCTCTTATCCCATCCACTCATCAACCCTTCCCTCCTATCATTCAAAAAAACTGCATGGACCAGGAAATTTGCCCCCACATCGGGCCCCCTGACATCACTAAGAAGAAACCCGGACTTTCCTCCGGGTGAATCCCACAACTTTCTAGAACAGGAATGGCCCCATGAGGAAGTGCTAGCCCTTCACTTTTTCTCTAGCGGAACCCTCATTTCCCTGGAAAATATGAGATCTATTTCCAAAAATGCCTTGTTTTCCTTTTGGACCTACAGACAATTAAGACATTTCTTTGCAACTCACACCCACCAAACAAATTGGACACGACCACTCACACCATTTGAGTCCCTGTGCCACAGCAAAACACCACAAAGACATTTAATATCCCTACTGTATACCCTTCTTTCAGAAATGCCTACCCATGTTCCTGCTCCTTCACAAGCTTCGTGGAATAGGGACTTGCAGTCCCCTCTGTCAGAAGGGGATTGGAACACCATCCATGATTACGCTCACAAAGGCTCACTGAATGTTGCTATCCAGGAGAATGGCTACAAAGTGGTCACTAGATGGTACAGGACTCCTTCCCGCCTCCACAAATTCTCTCCCAACATTCCGAACATCTGCTGGAGATGTGGATTGAAAGAAGGCACCATGCTTAATATATGGTGGGACTGTGAAAAAATTCAACCCTTCTGGAAGGAGGTTCACAACCTCATAACACTAGTTACCACTTTCACCCTGCACTATACCCCAGCCCAATTTCTTTTACACCACACATCTCTAACAAAAAGGGTTTACTACAAATCCTTAGCCATGCATATGGTGAATGCAGCTAGACTATGTATTCCCAACCACTGGCGCTCCACATGCATTCCGACGAACAGGGAATGGCTCGGGAGAATATCCAAAATTAAAGATATGGAGGAACTGATCCATATTTCTCAGGAAAGGATGCACGAATTCCCACTCACTTGGGCATGCTGGATCCACTTCACTACCACTGACCGATATCGTTCCTATGTGCCCTAGGGCTGTACGATTATGGATCTTGCACTAAACCAAAAAGGGTCGGGGGATGATGACTGGGGGTGGGGGCAGACCCACCTGCGAAATCCCTTAGGCTGCTCCCTCTCCCACTACTACCCACTCTTTATCTCTCCCCCATACCTCCCTTTTATTCCTTATCCCTATTCTGTATCCCCCCTCCCCCCTACTACAAACCCTCACACTAGGATCTCCCCCACCTTCCTTTACCTTTCTAGACTCTACTTTCCTGCCTCTACTCTTACCTCTCTATTAGGATAGTTACATTTTTTGACAGGAAGCTGAATGCTTATACTGTTTACTAGTAATGGAGTTTGCACTATCAGGATACATAACACCCTAGGATACGTTCAGGACCAACTGTTATAAGCACTCTCTTACCCTCAAGCATTCTGAGGGGGGAGAAGGGGGGAGGCGAAAAGTGAAATAAGACCCTCCGCCCGCTTATGCCAATTGTGGGACATGTATTCTGTTCCTGTTCGTTTCCCACTATCTTCTTTCAATGTGTTACACACTGTAAGATTACTGTATGACAAATTTTTTTTTGCATTCTTGTATATGCTACTTGTCATTTATCCAATAAAAAAAAAAAAATTTTGTGAAAAAAAAAAAAAAATGAGTATGTTGCGGTCATATTGGTCCACTGACCCAATTTACCATATGCCCGTGTTCTCTGCCTCCATGGCTAGGGCACGATACGAGCAGATCCTGCGGTTCATGCATTTCATCAAAAATTAACTCTGTCGTCCTCGTGGAGACCCTGGATACGATCGGCTCTACAAAGTTCAGCCCCTCGTAAACCACTTCAACCAATGTTTTGCAGACTTGTTTACTCCCCATCAAGTTGTCTGCGTTGATGAGTCCCTGATTAAGTTTTCTAGCCGCTTGTCAATCAAACAGTAGCTTCCCAGCATTTGTGCCAGATACGGGGTCAAGATGTATAAGCTGTGTGACAGGGCCACAGGCTATACATGTAGTTTTATGGTTTACGAGGGAAGAGATAGTCACGTAGAGCCGCCGAACAGCCCAGATTACACAGGGAGCGCTGGCAAGATTGTGTGGGACTTGATGTCACCCTTATTCGGAAAGGGGTACCATTTGTATGTGGACAATTATTACACGAGCGTACCACTTTTTAGTCACTTGTTTGATCTTCAGATTGGTGCATGTGGCACCGTGCGATCTAATCGCCGGGGCTTACCCAGAGGCTTGTAGATTCCCATCTTAGGCTGGGGGAGAGAGCCTGCTTGAAGTGCAATAACTTGCTCGCTGTGAAGTGGAGTGATAATAAGAATGTTTTTGTTCTTTCCTCCCTTCATGCAGACATGACGGTCCAAATTCCTACGGCGACTGGTGTTGTGGAGAAACCCCTCTGTGTCCACGAATATAACCAAAATATGGAAAGGGGTGGACCTCAATGACCAGTTGTTGGAGCCATACCTAGCTGCCCGTAAGGCCAGACGCTGGTATAAAAAAAGTGTCTGTATCCTTATTTCAACTGGCTTTGCTGAATGCTCATGTGCTATAAAGAGCTTCAGGACAGACTGGATCCTTCCTTAAATTCCAGGAAGAGATCGTCAGAGCCCTTCTGTTTCCAGACGGTGCTCCACCTCACCTTCCCAATCCAAATGCAGTAACCTGGCTGCATGAGAGGCATTTTTCTTATGTCCCCCAGAGTACCCCTACCCAACGAGCCCCCCAAAGAAGATGTTGTGTCTGCAGCAAGCGTGGATATAGGCGTGACACCCACTATTTTTGTCCCTCCTGTCCTGACAATCCTGGTCTTTGCATTGGTGAATGTTTTGAACGCTACCATACACTAGTTGAGTATTAGCGTAGGGTACAGCACTGCACAGACTAGGACACACCTTTCACAGGGTCTCTCAAGATGCCATTGCATTTTGAGAGAACCGAACCTGGAACTGTTACGAAAAAAAAATATATAAAATTATAAAATTTTATATAAAAATATATAAAATAACAAAAATAGTTGTTTTAGTGTTCGTTCTCTCTCTCTCTCTCTCTCTCTCTCTCTCTCAAACAAAAAAAATAAAAACACAAAAAAATATAAAATTAAAAAAACAAAAATAGTTGTTGTTTTATTGTTCTCTCTCTCTCTATTCTCTCTCTATTGTTCTGCTCTTTTTTACTGTATTCTATTCGGCAATGTTTTATCATTATTATGTTTTATCATCTTTGCTTTTCAGGTATGCAATTTTTTTATAGTTTACTGTTTACTGTGTTTTATTGTTTACCATTTTTTTGTTTTCAGGTACGCTATTCAGTTGCAGTGTGGATTTATTTATCTTGACAGCAACAGCGTTTGCTCCCACGATACATAAAGCAGTGACTCCAGCGCTGTAGGAGGTGATTTAACCACCAGTTAAAAAAAAGAGCATATATGCCAAAGCATGGGGGCAGTAGGGGCGGATGCCCCCATGCTTTGGCATATACCGTATATACTCGAGTATAAGTCGAATTTTTCAGCATGTTTTTTTGTGCTGAAAGTGCCCCCCTCGACTTATACTCGAGTCAAGCACTTTTCTGCAGCAAAAAATTTCATTTTCCGAACCGACTTTGGGGCCCCGTATCTCAGGGCCACTTGATGCTAGGAACCCCAAATTTGGTGTGCAAACCCAGTGGAACTAGAACTACAACATATCCAAAGCTGAAGTTCCTAGCTTTAAGTGGCCCCGAGATATGGGGCCCCAAAATCGGTTCCGAAAATGTCATTCTCTGCTGTAGAAAGGGGCTTGACATTTTCTGAACCGACTTTGGGGCCCCATTGGAAATTTTATGCTGCTAGTTTGACTGGGTTTGCACACCAAATTTGGGGTTCTTAGCACTAAGTGGCCCCGAGATACGGAGCCCCAAATTTGGTCAACTGTGTCCATCTGCAGCAATGTCATTTCGGGACCCTTTGGGTTCAGAGACCCCAAATTTTTGCTGCAGCTAGGGGGCATCTAGGAACCCCTAACTACCGAGTTTGAAGTTCAGGGGACCTATGGCTGCAAATGGGCACAGTGAGGCATGCAAATGGGCATTGTTGACCCTCTTTTCCACTTACAGTAGCTGTGCATTTCTCACCCTCGTCTTATACTCGGGTCAATAAGTTTTTCCTAATTTTTTTGTGGTAAATTAGGGCCTCGACTTATACTCGGAACGACTTATACTCGAGTATATACGGTATATATATTTTAGGCACAGATTGCGTTAAAAAATGTTTTACTTTTTACTATTTTTTTTTGTATTTGCTTTGCAGGTATGGTATGTCTTACTGTTATACAGTATTGTTACTTTGTTTTATTGTTAACCATCATTTGCTTAGCAGGTACGCCATTCAGTTGCAGCACGGATTTGTTTATCTTGACAGCAACAGCGTTTGCTCCCACGATACATAAAGGCGTGACTCCAGCGCTGTAGGAGGTGATTTCACCACACAGTTAAAAACAAAATGGTGCATGTATGCCCATCATTAAAAGGGGGTGGATGAAAGGAGGTATTCTAATAGTTGGCATACCCACCGATCAACCTCTTTTTCGTTCAGCCCACAGGCTGCATGAAAAAAAAGATTACAATATATACCCAACAAGGACCAGCAACGTACTGGTATGTTGCTGGACTGTGAGTGGTTATACCAGAATGATGCCTGTAGGTTTAGGTATCATCTTGGTATCATTCTTTTCAGCCAGCGGTCAGCTTTCATGTAAAAGCAATCCTAGTGGCTAATTAGCCTCTAGGCTGCTTTTACAAGCAGTGCGAGGGAATGTTCCCCCCCTCCCATCGTCTTCCATGGTTTTCTCTTGCTCTCCTATCCCAACAGGGAACCTGAGAATGCAGCTGGTGGTTCCACCAGCTGACCATAGAGCCGATCAGAGACCAGAACAGCTTCAATCATCTCTATGGCCTAAGAAACCGGAAGCTATAAGCATTTTATGACTTAGATTTCGCCGGATGTAAACAGCGCTATTGGGAAATTGGGAAAGCATTTTATCACACCGATCTTGGTGTGGTCAGATGCTTTGGAGGGCAGAGGAGAGATCTAGGGTCTAATAGACCCCAATTAAAAAAAAAAAAAAAAGAGTACCTGTCACTACCTATTGCTATCATATTTACATTCCCTGAAATAACAATAAATATAATAAAAAAATGAAAGGAACAGTTTAAAAATAAAATAAAGCAAAATAAATAATAATTAAAAAAAAAAACACCCCTGTCCCCCCCTGCTCTCGCGCAAAGGCGAAAGCAAGCGTCGGTCTAGCGTCATATGTAAACAGCAATTGTACCATGCATGTGAGGTATCACCATGAAGAACACATCGAGGGCTGTAATTTTAGCAGTAGACCTCCTCTGTAAATCTAAAGTGGTAACCTGTAAAGGCTTTTAAAGGCTTTTAAAAATGTATGTAGTTTGTCGCCGCTGCACGTTTGTGCGCAATTTTAAAGCATGTCATGTTTGGTATCCATGTACTCGGCCAAAGATCATCTTTTTTATTTCATCAAACATTTGGGCAATATAGTGTGATTTATTGCATTCATTTTTTTTTTTTAAAAGTATGTTTTTTCCAAAAAAAAAGCATTTGAAAAAGTTATGCTCAAATACCGTGTGAAAAAAAAATGAAACACCCACCATTTTAATCTGTAGGGCCTTTGATTTAAAAAAAATATATAAGGTTTTGGGGTTCAAAGTAATTTTCTTGCAAAAAAAAAATATTTTTTCATTTAAACAGGGCTTTGTCTTCAAGTGGTTAGAAGAGTGGGTGATGTGTGACATAAGCTTCTAAATGTTGTGCATAAAATGCCAGGACAGTTCAACCCCCCCCCCTCAAATGACCCCATTTTGGAAAGTAGACACCCCAAGCTATTTGCTGAGAGGCATGTCGAGTCCATGGAATATTTTATATTTTGACACAAGTTGCGGGAAAAAGACAATTTTTTTTTTTTTGCACAAAGTTGTCACTAAATGATATATTGCTCAAACATACCATGGGCATATGTGAAATTACACCCCAAAATACATTCTGTTGCATTCTGGCCATGGAATGCCCAGATGGCACAACCCCCCCCCCTCAAATGACCCCATTTTGGAAAGTAGACACCCCAAGCTATTTGCTGAGAGGTATGGTGAGTATTTTGCAGACCTCACTTTTTTGTCACAAAGTTTTGAAAATTGAAAAAAGGAAGAAAAAAAAAACAAATTTTTCTTTACTTTCTTCATTTTCAAAAACAAATGAGAGCTGTGATAGATAGTGAGGAGTAAAATCAAAAACTTACACCCATAGAAATCCTGAAGGCGGTGCTTGTGCTTGTATTCCCATACTCAGGAGAAGCAGCAAAATGTATTTTAGGGTACAATTCCACATATAACCATGGCATATGTGAGCAATATATCATTTAGTGACAACTTTATGTAATTTTTTTTTTTGTTATTATTCAATCACTTGGGACAAAAAAATGTAATATTCAATGGGCTCAACATGCCTCTCAGCAATTTTCTTGGGATGTCTACTTTCCAAAATGGGGTCATTTGGGGGGGATGTTGTACTGCCCTGCCATTTTAGCACCTCAAGAAATGAGATAAGCAGTCAAACTAAAAGCTATGCAAATTCCAGAAAATGTACCCTAGTTTGTAGACGCTATAACTTTTGCGCAAACCAATAAATATACGCTTATTGACTTTTTTTTACCAAAGACATGTGGCTGGATACATTTTGGCCTTAATGTATGATTAAAATTGAGTTTATTGGATTTTTCTTATAACAAAAAGTAGAAAATATAATTTCTTTTCAAAATGTTGTCTTTTTCCGTTTATATCGCAAAAATTAAAAATCGCAGCGGCAATCAAATACCATCAAAAGAAAGCTCTATTTGTGGGAAAAAAAGGATGCAAATTTTGTTTGGGTACAACATTGCATGACCGCGCAATTACCAGTTAAAGCAGCGCAGTGCCAAATTTTAGAAAGTCCTCTGGTCTTTAGGCTGCCAAAAGGTCCGAGGCTTAAGTGGTTAAAAGAGATTTCTTCTATCCTGGAGTTCCTGCAGGAAGGAGCGGACAAGGGCCTAGCTATCAGTACCCTCAAAGTTCAAGTTGCCGCACTGGGGGTATTTTTGGAAAAATCTATCTCAGATGGTCAGATTCTTAAAAGCCCTCACCCGGTTCAGACTGGTAGTGATCAAAAGCTGTCCAAAGTTGAACTTATCAGTTGTTCTACAGGCCCTGACCAGGGAACCTTTTCAAACCCATTAATTTAGCCTCCCTGAAACTGATTACATTGAAAACTGTTTTTTTAATGCCTATAACGACAGCTTGAAGAATTAGTGATCTGCAAGCCTTGTCAATCGGAGAGCCATTTTTTTCTATTTTTCAGACCGAATTGTGCTGAAGATGGATCGTAATTTTTTGCCTAAGGTCGCTTAGGTCCAAAATTGAGCTCAGGAGATGATTCTTCCCACATTTTGCTCTAACCCATCTGGTAAGAAGGAAGAAGAATTCCATACCTTGGATGTTAAAAGAGCAGTCTTAAGTTACCTGGAGGCAACTAAGGACTTTAGGCATTCAGATGCATTATTTGTTTCGTTTCATTTGCTCTCAGAGGCCTATTCCCTTACAGGCCAGGAGAGTCCAGTTGGTATTCGGGCTCATTCTACAAGAGCTTTGGTGGTGACTTGGGCAGAAAAAGACGGTGCCACCCCCGAACAAATCTGTAAGGCAGCCACATGGATGAGTCTGACGACCTTTGCCCCTCATTATACGTTAGACCTACTGATGGCTGGGGACCAGGCTTTCGGAAGGAAAGTCTTACATGCTGTTGTCTCACCCTAAATGGGGTAAGTCTCAATTATCCTCTCGGGTGCTGTTATGAAAGACGTTTTGGGAAAATTCAAGTTAGATTTACCAGTAACTTGTTTTTCAATAGACTTTCAGGACAACAGTAACCCGCCCTTTTGTTCTGTTGCTGTAATATTATGATATAACTGTCGCTTATGTGTTGCAGCCAGGGCTGGAGGTTCTCTAGAAACAACTGATGGAAGCAAAGTGGAGACCTGTTAAAGATTTGATTGATGAGGTGTTTCCTGTGGGAGCAGCAGCCATGATCTCTCGGGTGCTGTCCTAAAAGACTATTGGAAAAAAAGTTTCTGGCGCCGTAGAATACCCCCTTTTAGGTCTCATTCACAACATACGTGAAGAAAAACTAATAGAAACTGATGCGCAGATTTCACTTGCACGTTTTAGTGATTTTAGGGCTCATTCGCAGTTTTCATGTGAATGAGTTTTATGGCTCATTCACAGAGTTTACATCAGTTTTCATGAGCGTTTCAATTAGTTTTTATGCACTTCATGCATGAATACACACTGTACACAGACGTTAATGCATGAATCCTTACATAGGTATATATTAATAGCATGTCATCATAAATATTTATCAGTAAAATGAAAATATTTGTAAAACATTGAACAGATAGTTACATTTTCAACTCATTGGGAGTATATAGTGATGGTTTTCACACAGGGAGCTAGAACAAAGGGAGTCAATTGCATGCTGTTAATAATCCAGATATGTGACGCTAAACTATGGGATTATGTAAAAGTATATTAAATACCCGTATTTATCGGCGTATAACACGCGCCGGCGTATAACACGCACCCCAAGTTTAGAAGGGAATTTTAAGGAAAAAAAAACTTTTAGGAGGGAAGTTTAAGGAAGAAACTTACATTTAAATGCCCATCAATGCAGCCTTATCAGTGTCCATCTGCAGCCTTGTCAGTGTCAGTGTAGCCTTGTCAGTGTCCATCTGTAGCCTTGTCCATCATTGCAGCCTTGTCAGTGTCCATCTGTAGCCTTGTCCATCATTGCAGCCTTGTCAGTGTCCATCTGTAACCTTATCAGTGTCCATCTGCAGTCTTATCAGTGTCCAGCTGTAGCCTTGTCAGTGTCAGTGTAACCTTGTCAGTGTCCAGCTGTAGCCTTATCAGTGTCCAGCTGTAGCCTTGTCAGTGTCCAGCTGTAGCCTTGTCTATCGTTGCAGCCTTGTCAGTGTCCATCTGCAGCCCTGCCAGTGTCATTTACTTGTCAGTCCCGTTTAAAAATGGCGCCGCCGTTATCGGCGGCTTTCGGCCGCTCTCAGCGGCTTTCGGCCGCTCTCGGACGTTCTCGGCGGCTTTGGGCCGCTCTTGGTGGCTTTTGCCGGCTCACGCGGGACTGCGAGAGCGGCCGAAAGTCGCCGAGAATGGCCGAAAGCCGCCGAGAGGCTCACAATTGGTGGGGGATCGGCGTATAACACGCACCCACGATTCTCCCCCGATTGTAAGGAGAAAAAGTGCATGTTATACACCAATAAATACGGTATATATGAGACCATAGCTTTTCATTAAGGCTTATCTCTCACTTACCCAGAAATTGTAATCAGAGGACACCGGCTCGGTGGGACAAAGTGAGGCCTAGGAGGCCGTGTGAAAACTCCACCCCACCTTAACCAGGGGGGAATGGGTGGGTCCCTATACATGCAGATGAAAAAGTATGATAAGCCAAATGGTCAAATGGTGGCCTCAAAAAAATAAAGATAGCTAAAATGAATAAGACACGACAAAGAGGGGACAGAATAAATATGAAGGGGAATAGCAAGGAAGGAAAAGAACAGGGAAGAAAAAGGAAGGAATAAAGAGTAGAAAGAAAAGCAAAAGAGAATGGGGGAGGGGAAAGGGCAAGGGGAAAGAAAAAGAATGAAAATAGAAAGGAAGGAAGAAAGAAGATGGGTGAAAGGAAATAAAAGTGGGAAGAGGAAAGGGGGAGGAAAGGGAAATAGGGGAAGGGGGGTAGTGAAGGATAAGGGGGAAGAGAGGGCTGCCAAAAAAAGGGAAAAGAGGGGGGGGAGAAAGTTGTGGAAAATTGAAAGGAATAAGGAATGAGAGTGATAAGAACACAAAATAAAACAAATATGGGAACCATCCAAAGTGTGTGTGGGGGGGGAGAGGGACAATAATATCCTTATAAAGTTAAAACATTTTTATGATTGCTTACCAAGTGGTTACGTGGAGATATATATGCTAGGTTTTATTAGAGAATTAGTGTGATCCTATGGATCAAAAGATACACTATGCTTGAATTGTAGTTTTCACTCTGGTAAGAGGAAGATATATACCTCTAAACCTTGAAGAGACAGTGAAAAGAGAGAGGCATCCCAGAATGAGGAAAAAAGGCTGAATTCTCAGCTGGCTAGAGATTTAATCCAAAAAGACAGATATTAGCTTAAGGGTAGAGATTCGCTAAGCACATGAACACACATGTGTCTGGAAAAGTGACCAAGGTAAGAGAGAGGTTTACATACCTGTAATCTTGCAAACAAAGTCTTTCCCCAGCGTCCCCCACACAAGTTAGCAGATGAGCCGCTGAGGATAGACTGCAAAGGTGTACCATATATAGGGAAATGCAACCACCCTAATTCTTATCCCGGCAGGTGCGTGTGGGAGGAGATTCCTGGGGTCGCTCGAGTCGCCTGGATTACAGGGAACTGGAACAGATCCCATGTATCCGGAGGGACAAGAATGAGCCCATCTCTACACTGGCTGCCGTGAGGTTCACATGCCGGAAACGCATGCAAAAAGCCTGCCGGTCCGTGTCCTCTCCTGTGCCTTCCAGGGTGTAGAGGGAAAGAAAGGAAAGGGGGCGGATCTTCCCCACAGAGCAGGATGGATCAGCAAGGAGGAGGGGAATGCTGCACTGTGCAAGGAGGGGGCAGGACCAAAACGGCATGGCGCCAAGCCGGCGCTGGCTAAGCCTGCGTTGGCAACGCTGCGCTCCACAGGAGAAAGGTGAAGAGCCATACACTTGTCCGCCAGATGGCAGTCAAGTGTCGGTGTCCCCCGGTGGAAAATCTAATGGGAACGCCTCCCGGGGACCCAATAAAACAGCGGGAAGCTGTCAAAAATGCAACCATCTATAAAGGTGGTAAAGGTGGTGCGTTGACAGTCCCCTCAGGCAGTGAGGAGACACAAGCAAGGCCAAATGGCCCCCCGTGTTGGAAACCCCTCAGAAGAGCGGTTCATGGGTAGAGCACAGAGAGACACCTATAAGCACATGGATAAAATAAACATATGATCAGAAAAATTTGTATTCCTATAATAATTATTAGCACATATCTAGAAACAAATTTCTAATGTTAATTCCTTGTTATCACTCCACATATTTAAAGAACCGCTAGACTTCAAAGCAATACATACAGGTCGCAAATATATATATAGGCATACTGTAATAGGAAAATCCAGAAAGATGAATACATTCAACACTTAGTATATCCCACAGGGATGTCACTTCGTCTTATACTTTATATTAAACAGCATGGAGATGGGTGGCATCACCAAATTAAAAATAGATGGAAGCGACAATCCGAATTATTTAGTTTCGCCTGTGGGTAAAATAATATTGTTGTCTGTAAGAATATACTTACAAAAGTCACAGTTGCCACACCAGAAGGTGCCTCGTGGTAAAGTCCCACAGGGATCCCTAGATCCCTGTGGCATAAAGTGACTTGAGACTAAAGTATCTCGTAGGGACTGATTGCGTTTGTAAATCACATGTGGCTGTAATTCAATGAATAACTTCAACGGGATTGTCTCTTAGAAGATGCCAGTGGGTGTTTAAAATTCTTTTGATGGTTGCAGATTGGTTATTGAATTTGGTAATAGAGCGAATGCCCTGAGGTTGAGATAGGTTTTCTTTCTCACCTTGAAACAATAAGAGGTCTCGCGGACTGTCATTAGCATTTTTATATGCTTTCTTGAGGGATCTCCTACCCACGTTGAAAGTTTACCCACATATCTCAAAGATACCATCCATGTTTTGACAGTTCTAGATGGCCTATTTGTCCCTACTAACACCATTCTTGTATCTATAGATGTGGAGGCGGAATATATTCCAGTATTCCGCATAACAAAGGAATTGCCACAACATAAATTTTCCTTAATGAAACAGGTCTCGACACCATCCCTTATAATGCATTCATCATTGAAATGCTACATTTCATTTTGACCCACAAGGCTTTTACCTTTGACGGCTCCCACTACCTCCAGGTACAGGGCATTGCAATGGGGACCAAGTGTGCCTCGTCGTATGCAAACTTGTACCTGGGGGGGTAGGAGCATGAGGTCTTCGCCTCGGATGATTCCTCGATACACTTTGTTATGGCGCAGGTAGATCGATGACATCCTTATTTTGTGGACAGGAACCCCTGAACTTTTAACAGAATTTGTAGAGATGCTTAATCATAACAACTACAATTTATCTTTTACCTTTAACTGGCACAGAGAAACCCTTTCTTTTCTTGATTTGAATATACATAAAGACCCAGAAGGGTCCATCACCATCGAAAAGACACAGCAGGTAATTCTTTACTGCATTCCACAAGTGCCCATCCATCTCATTTAATCAATTCCATTCCCAAGGGGCAGTATTTACAGACCCGATGGAATTGCACCAATGAAGAGGATTTTAAAATCGAAGCCTCGGAGCTGCAGAAACCGTTTTTAGATTGCGGTTATAGTAGGAGATCCCTCAAAAAAGCATATAAAAATGCTAATTACAGTCCGTAATTAGGCGAGAAAGAAACCCTATGTCAACCTCAGGGCATTCACCCTATTACCAAATTCAATAACCAATCTGCCACCATAAGATTTTTAAACACCCACTGGCATCTTCTAAGAGACGATCCTGTTTTGAAGTTATTCGTTGAATCTAGGGACCCCTGTGGGACTTTACCACGGGGCACCTTCTGGAGTGGCAACTGTGACTTTTGTAAGTATGTTCTTATAGGCAACAATATTATTTTACCCACAGGCGAGAACTTAATTATGCAACATTTTGTTAATTGTGTCGGCATCGTATACCTACTCGCATGCGGATGTGGAAATTATTATGTTGGCAAAACCAAACAAAATTTTTGGAGACGGATTAAAGAACATGCTGTAGACATAGAGATGTGTCACCAAAACCCATACCCAAGCACTTGCGGAATTTCATGACTACAGTACAGCATCACTAAGATTCCAGGTACTGACTCGGGTACACCCCCCTATTTGGGGTGGTAATTTTGATCAGAAAATCCTCCAGGTAGGAGCCAGATGGATCTTAAATTAAGGGCACTCTATCCACCAGGAATGAATGATGTAATTGGCTACGCCCCTTTTCTGTAACTATGCAATTCAGATTGTCGCCTCCATCTATTTTTAATTTGGTGATGCCACCCATCCCCATGCTGTTTATTATAAAGTATAAGACAAAATGACATCCCTGTGGGATATACTAAGTGTTGAATGTATTCATCTTTCTGGATTTTCCTATTACAGTATGCCAATATCTATATGCCACCTGTATGTATTGCTTTGAAGTCCAGCGGTGCTTTAAATATATGGAGTGATAACAAGGAATTCAAATTAGATATTTGTTTCTAGACATGTGCTAATAATTATACAATTTTTTCTGATCATATGTTTATTTTACCCATGTGCTTCCAGGTGTCTCCCTGTGCTCTACCCATGAACTGCTCTTCTGAGGGGTTTCTGACACGGGGGGCCATTTGGCCTTGCTTGTGTCTACTCACTGTCTGAGGGGACTGTCAACACACCACCTTTATAGATGGTTGCGTTTTTGACAGCTTCCCGGTGTTTTACCGGGTCCCCCCAGAGGCGTTCCCATTAGATTTTCCACCGGGGGACACAGACACTTGACTGCCATCTGGCGGACAAGAGTACTGCTCTTCCCCCTTCTCCTAGGAAGTGCAGCGTCACCGACTGCTTGACGCCATGCTGTTTTGATCCTGCCCCCTCCTTGCACAGTGTGGCATTCCCCTCCTCCTTGCTGATCCATCCTGCTCTGCGGGGGGGGGATCCGCCCCCCTTCCTTTCCCTCCCTCTACAACCTGGAAGGCGCAGGAGAGGACACGGACCGGGAGGCTTTTTGCATGCGTTTCCGGCATGCGAACCCCCCGGCAACCAGTGTAGAGATGGGCTTGTTCTTGTCCCTCCAGATAAATGGGATCTATTCCAGTTCCTTGTAATCCGTGTGACTCGAGCGACCCCAGGAATCTCCTCCCACACACACCTGCCGGGATGAGAATTAGGGCGGTTGCATTTCCCTATATAAGGTGTATATATATATATATATATATATATATATATATATATATATATATATATATATATATATATATATTGTGACAGCAGGCAGGTAAAAACACCTGGTTGCATCCAGGATGGAAAATATGTATGCCCTAGATTCAGGCTTTATGCTGACTTATACCACTAGGGGGAGTGCTGGGAGTCCTGCAGGGGAAGAGTTAATGAGCCCAGCTGAAGTAAGTGGGCTCATTAAGACCTATAGAAAACACCCCAGCATGCTTAGGGAGATGCTCCATCCTGGAACCAGTTCTGTGATTGTGTAGACTGGGGAGTGTGGTATCTGAGCTTTGCGGTGAGTTAACGCCTGTGTGGCAAAACTTCTCAAAGAGAGATAGGGACTGGGGCAGCACAAGGCTGCACCCAGTTGTTAGTTAGGGAATCTACGTGTGTAGTAAGCGGTCAAGCTGACCAGGATTTCTTTTCATGTTTCTTTTTGTTTTTCTGTTATTTTTCAATGCATCTAGTCTAAATAAACCGCACCTTTGTTTTTGTTTCACCTACAAAGCTGTCTGCTGTGCCTGATTTTGTGTGGTGAACCCATCCAGGGGGTCACACACACCCGCTGCCGAGCTAACCCCCTCACAGTTGGTGGAGAATGCGGGCAATTTTTTTTTAAGGCCAGCATGGAGGAGATACTGAGACAGCTGGCTCTAGCAAATGCAAATCAGCAGCAGACAAATGCAGGTTTGCAAAAGAGCCTTGCAGCTCAACAACAGAGCCTCGCAGCCCAGCAGCAGACAAATGCAACTTTGCAGCAGAGTCTGGAAGCTCAGCAGAAAGCTCAACTGCAGAGTCTGGACGCTCAGCAACAAGCCCAGCAGCAATCTGAGGCCCGCTTCATAGAGCTGTTACAAAAGCAAGAGCAGAGACTCCAACAACAAATCGAGACATTAATGCAGCAACGGCCGCAGACCAGTGAGGCAAGTGGTTCCACTAATATTGCATCCTTTGGTGTGAGCCGTTTACTGACAAAAATGACTGGAGAGGATGATCCGGAGGTGTTTTTGACCACATTTGAAAGGACTGCTGAAAGGGAAAAGTGGCCTAAGGAGCAGTGGGCTGGACTTGTGGCCCCTCTGTTAACAGGGGAATCGCAGAAAGCCTATTATGACCTAGAGCCGGACCAAGCAAAAGACTATGTGGTGCTAAAAACAGAAATATTGGCACGGCTGGGTGTCACCCTGGCCGTCCGGGCTCAGCGTGTACATAACTGGACTTTCCGGCTTGGAAAACCCCCCAGGTCTCAAATATATGATCTCATTCACCTGAGCAGGAGGTGGCTGCAGCCAGAGACTTTGACCGCACCAAACATTGTGGAACGTGTTGTTATGGATCGTTTTCTGAGAGCTCTTCCTACTGCCATCCAAAAGTGGGTAAGCCATGGAGACCCAGAAACTGCAGATAAGCTTGTGGATCTGGTTGAGAGGTACTTGGCTACAGAGAACCTGACCACCTCTTCCAGGGACTCACGGACTTTCCACCCTAAGACCAGACCATCCCCAGTGGCGGGTAAGATGACTCCAAGGGGTGAGGGTGGAGAGAGTGAGAGGGTGGGGGTTCAACCTAATGTCTGGCGGGAGCAGCCCAGGAAGCCCAGGCCGCAAGAGGCAGCGAAAAAGATTATTTGCTACCGCTGCCGGCAAGAGGGACATATTTCAGCTAATTGCCCAGTTGTGGATGAACCTATGCAATGTGACTTTATAAGGGACAGACGTCAGTCGCTGTTTGCGACAGTCGCATGTACTGCCATTCGGGGAACTGAGAAACATTTATGTAAAATGTGTATTAATGGTAGAAGTTACTACAGTGGTCTCTGGGAATAACAAGGTGGCTGTTATTTGTGTGCATGGGGACACCCGAGAGTATCCTGTAACTTCAGTGTTTTTTGAGACCCACAAAGGTAACCTCTCTCATCAGGTGGGGTTAGTGTCTCACTTACCACATGATGCCATTGTGGGAAGGGATTTTCCAATGTTCTGGGAACTCTGGGATTGTCCTGAGCCCCCCACTGGTGCCCCTATAGACCAGAAAGATGATGACCAGAATTCCTCTGAGAGTGGTGAGGACTCTCCTGAATTTCCCTTGTCGGTATTGGCAGGGGAAACTCGAGAAAATGGGGAGGAGCCAACATCCTCAGATGAAAACATGCCGTCTGTGGAATTTTCGGATCTTGAGGTTCATAGGGAAAATTTTGCCACAGAACAGTTAAAAGACCCCACCCTAATAAAGGCACGGGAAAATGTGGTGAAAATAGATGGGGAGTTAGTGAACCCAGAAAAAACTTGCACTTACCCGTACTTCACTGTGGAAAGGGACCTACTGTATCGAGTGGCTCAAAGGGCAGAAGAAACCATTGAGCAACTTGTGGTGCCCAAACCTTACAGGAAGATGGTGTTGGAATTGGCCCATGGGCACATTCTTGGAGGTCATCTGGGGACAGAGAAAACCAGAGAGAGAGTATTGCAGAGATTCTATTGGCCTGGGGTCATGAAGGAAACAGAAAATTATTGTTCCTCCTGCCCTGTGTGTCAGAAGTCGGCACCTATGCCACATTTCCGTAACCCGCTGGTACCTCTTCCTATCATTGAGATCCCCTTTGAGAGGATCGCAATGGATTTGGTAGGTCCGATAATGAAGTCCGCTAGGGGGCATCAGTACATTTTGGTTATAATGGACTATGCCACCCGTTATCCGGAAGCGATTCCTCTTCGAAATACCTCGGCCAAAACCATAGCCAAAGAACTATCACTTGTTTTTAGCCGTGTGGGTATTTGTAAGGAACTGCTTACGGACCAAGGTACACCTTTTATGTCCCGGGTTATGAAAGAACTATGCAAGTTGTTCAAAGTGACACAATTACGTACGTCTGTGTATCACCCCCAAACAGATGGGTTGGTTGAAAGATTCAACAAAACCCTAAAACAAATGTTAAAGAAGGTGGTGGATAGAGATGGAAAGAATTGGGACTGTCTAATACCCTATTTGATGTTTGCCATTAGGGAGGTACCCCAATCCTCTACGGGTTTCTCACCCTTCGAGTTACTCTATGGGAGACACCCAAGAGGACTGCTGGATATCGCCAAGGAAACTTGGGAAAATGAGAGTTCTCCCCACAGGAGTGTGATTGAGCATGTCGCCCTGATGCAAGATAGAATTGCACAGGTAATGCCAATCGTAAAGGAACATTTGGCCCAATCGCAGTTAGCACAGCAGAGAGTGTACAACCGTGGGGCCAAGACCCGTACTTTTTCCCCAGGGGATAAGGTATTGGTGCTAGTCCCTACGGTTGAAAGCAAATTCATGGCCAAATGGCAAGGTCCATACGAAGTTCTTGAAAAAGTGAGTGAGGTGAACTATAGGGTCAGACAGCCAGGAAGGCGAAAGCCGGAACAGGTATATCACGTCAATCTGCTGAAAGCCTGGAGGGATAGGGAATCCCTAGTCGCAGAGACTTTGTCACCGGTCCAGTCTGATTGCTTTGTTCCTAAGGTTGGAATCGCAGTCACCTTATCGAAACCCCAAAAACAGGAGGTTAAAGAGTTTGTACTTCGCAACAAAGAGATTTTCTCTGAGCTGCCGGGAGAAACCTCTGGCGTAGAGCATGATATTATTACCCCGCCAGGAGAAAGGGTAAAACTAAAACCTTATAGAATACCAGAAGCCCGACGGGAGGCAATACGTGGGGAGGTTCAAAGGATGCTAGAATTGGGTGTGATAGAGGAGTCCCAGAGTGACTGGTCCAGTCCTATCGTACTAGTGCCCAAACCTGATGGGAGCTGGCGGTTTTGTAACGATTTTCGACAATTGAATAAAGTTACAAAATTTGACACCTACCCCATGCCGCGTATAGATGAGTTGATCGACCGGCTGGGAACAGCCCGATACATGACAACTCTCGATCTCACCAAAGGGTATTGGCAAATTCCCCTGGCCGAGTCGGCCAAGGAGAAAACTGCGTTTGTAACCCCAGATGGGGCGTTCCAATACAAGAGAATGCCGTTTGGGTTACAGAATGCACCTGCAACATTCCAGCGGAAAATGGACAAGATTCTGAGGCCCCATCAGAAGTATGCTGCAGCTTACCTGGATGATGTGATTATCCATAGCACAGATTGGGTCTCACATCTGCCAAAAGTGCAAGCAGTCTTAGACTCCATCCGGGAAGCTGGGTTTACGGCCAATCCAAAGAAGTGTACCATTGGACAGGAGGAGGCCAAATATCTGGGGTACACTATTGGGAGGGGAGTGATAAAGCCTCAAGTCAATAAAGTCGAGGCCATACAGAGTTGGCCACGTCCCAACAGCAAGAAACAGGTACGAGCCTTTCTGGGAATCGCTGGCTATTATCGGCGATTCATCCCCCATTTTGCTTCTCAGGCTGTGCCCCTCACCAACCTGACAAAAGGGAAAGAGTCTGTCATGGTCAAATGGTCCCCAGAGGCTGAAGCAGCATTCCAGTCATTAAAAACCGCCTTATGTAGCCAGCCAGTGTTGTACTCACCAGACTTCTCTAAGGACTTTGTTGTACAAACTGATGCATCAGACGTTGGGTTGGGAGCAGTGTTGTCCCAGGTCTGGAACGGGGAAGAGCACCCAGTCATTTACCTCAGCAGAAAATTGAAGTCCCATGAGGTAAATTACGCCACAATTGAGAAGGAGTGTTTAGCTGTGAAGTGGGCTCTAGATTCCCTTCGGTACTATCTATTAGGTAGGCACTTTGACCTGGTAACTGATCACGCTCCTTTAAAGTGGATGGCTCAAAACAAGGAGACCAATAGAAGGATAAATAGGTGGTTCCTGGCCCTACAGGAATTCAACTTTACAGTAAAGCATCGCCCTGGCGTTAAAATGGGGAATGTGGATGCTTTGTCTCGAGTACATGCGTGCTTGACTGCGTGTGTTCCAACCCCAAGGTTGAAACAAGAGGGGGGGGTATGTGACAGCAGGCAGGTAAAAACACCTGGTTGCATCCAGGATGGAAAATATGTATGCCCTAGATTCAGGCTTTATGCTGACTTATACCACTAGGGGGAGTGCTGGGAGTCCTGCAGGGGAAGAGTTAATGAGCCCAGCTGAAGTAAGTGGGCTCATTAAGACCTATAGAAAACACCCCAGCATGCTTAGGGAGATGCTCCATCCTGGAACCAGTTCTGTGATTGTGTAGACTGGGGAGTGTGGTATCTGAGCTTTGCGGTGAGTTAACGCCTGTGTGGCAAAACTTCTCAAAGAGAGATAGGGACTGGGGCAGCACAAGGCTGCACCCAGTTGTTAGTTAGGGAATCTACGTGTGTAGTAAGCGGTCAAGCTGACCAGGATTTCTTTTCATGTTTCTTTTTGTTTTTCTGTTATTTTTCAATGCATCTAGTCTAAATAAACCGCACCTTTGTTTTTGTTTCACCTACAAAGCTGTCTGCTGTGCCTGATTTTGTGTGGTGAACCCATCCAGGGGGTCACACACACCCGCTGCCGAGCTAACCCCCTCACAGTATATATATATATATATATATATATATATATATATATATATATATATATATATATATGCCTCTCACTTTTGACTGTCTCTTCAAGGTTTAGAGGTATATATATCTTTCTCTTACCAGAGTGAAAACTACAATTCAAGCATAGTGTATCTTTTGATTCATAGGATCACACTAATTCTCTAATAAAACCTAGCATATATATCTCCACCTAACCACTTGGTAAGCAATCAAACATTTTTGAACTTTATAAGGATATTATTGTCCCTCTTCCTCCCCCCCCCCCCTCCACTTTGGAGGGTTCCTATATTTTTTTTATTTTGTGTTCTTATCACTCTCATTCCTTATTCCTTTCAATTTTCCACAACCTCCTCCCTCCCCCTCCCTCCTTTCCCTTTTTTTTGGCAGCCCTCTCTTCCCCCTTTTCCTTCACCCCCCCCCCTTCCCCGTCCCCCTTTTCCCTTTCCCCTTCCCACTTTTATTTCCTTTCACCCTTCTTCCTTCCTATTTCTTTTCTTTTTCTTTCCCCTTGCCTTTTTCCTTCCCCCATTCTCTTTTGCTTTTCTTTCTACTCTTTATTCCTTCTTTTCTGTGCAGCCTTCTTGGCATTTTCTTCCTTTTCCCCGTTCCCTTCATTCTTTTCTCCTACTCCACTTTCTTTCCTTCTTCCCCTTTTCTTTTCTTTCCTTTTTCTTCCCTTTTCCTTCCTTGCTATACCCCTTCATATTTATTCTGTCCCCTCTTTCTCTTGTGTCTTAGTCATTTTAGCTATCTTTATTTTTTTGAGGCCACCATTTGACCAATCATACTTTTTCATCTGCATGTATAGGGACCCACCCATTCCCCCCGGTTAAGGTGGGGTGGAGTTTTCCCACGGGCTCCCAGGCCTCACATTGCCCGCCGAGCCGGTGTCCTCGGATTAAAGTTTCTGGGTTTACAGTGAGAGCTATGCCTTCATGAAACACTATGGTCTCTCTCTCTATAAAATATATATTTTTTTGTTACATAATTCCATAGTTTAGCATCATATATCTGGATAATTAACAGCACGCAATTGACTCCCTTTGTTCTATCTCCCTGTGTGAAAAGCATCGCTATATACCCCCAATGAGTTAAAAATGTAACTGTATTTGTTTGTTCAATGTTTTACAAATATTTTCATTTTACTGATAAATATTTATGATGACATGCTATTAATATATACCTATGTAAGGATTCATGCATTAACGTCTGTATACAGTGTGTATTCAATTCTTATCCATGTAATTATATCATCTATACAGTACTATTTAATGTTTCATCTGTAGAATTCACACAACGTCATACTGTGCTATCTTCAAGGCCCTGACGAAGCGGCACTGTCCGCGAAAGGCGTAGGCCATATTTCTATTAATTGTTGGGGATTTGCACACCCTGAATTCAAACCTAATCATACAAACTGTAATGTACTTGTTTCAATTGTTTTTATAGTAAATAAAATTGTCTATTTTTTCATAAGTTTGTTATTGTACTTCATTTGTTTACACTTCTTAGAGGCACAATTAAAGTCCCATCCAGTTCCATATATTTTTTGAAACATAGTTGCATATCTTCCCAGGATGGTGCCTTTGTAGAAGTATTGGTATTCCACGTTCACCCCAGCCCTACATATAAACTTTTATGCACTTCAGTTATGCGCTCTGTTCACACCAATGTTGATGTCATGTCAGTTTTTTTTACGTGCAGAAAACTGCATACACGTTGCAGATTCCTACGCAGAAAAAATCTGACCATTGAGGTGTGAACAAGGCACATAGAGAACATTTGTTTTTGTTGTGCCCTTGCAGAACGCATGCAGAAAAACTGATGTCTACACCATGATGTGAACGAGGCCTTAAGCCTCATTCCCACCATGCGCAGAGACTTCAGTTATTCTGCAAGGGCACAAAAAAAACAAGTGTTCTGTACGTGCCTACGTTTTTTCACCTTTCCCTTATATCTGACCTCCAAGTGGAAGCAGGTATACCCACCCCTCTCTACCCCAGCCCACCTCTCTTGCCTTGGCGGTGGCAAAAGCGGTTAGATCCAACTGTGGCAGTGGACGGTGTCAGTAGTTTTTTTTTATTTCTAATAATTGATTTTTTTTACATAATTTGTTTTTAATTTTTTTTCACAACGCTTTTTTGGGGGGAGGGGGTTGAGGCAGTGGACAGTGTTGGTAGGACAGGGGAGAGTAGTGTCAGTGTTATTTTTACACTTTTTCATTTTTTAAAATTTCTTTACAATACATTTTTTTTATATTTTTTGGGGGGCTTTGGTGAAATGTCAGGGGTCTAAACAGACCCCTGACATCTCCCCTTTGAGACAAAGGGACTGAAGACAGATTCCCCAGTCCTTTTCTCTGCACTAAAGATGAATGAACAGGAGACAGAGGCTCCTGTTCATTCATAAACTGAGCAGAGTAAACAGTTTACTCTGCTCAGTTATCACAGGACACAGGAGAGATCGCACTCACTGTGTCCAACTCCTGAGAGTCCCCCCCGCAACCCTTGGGGGAGGAGAGGAGCCGGCTGCGGGGGACGAGGGGGGCGGAGGACAACAGGTGGGGCAGAGGAGAACACGGGGGCCGGAAGAGAACACGGGGGGGGCAGGGAAGGACACGGAGGTGGCCAGGGGAGTAGCACACAGCTGGGCGAATGATCGGTGCGGCGGGAGGAACAGCTGTGGACACCTATCTCCTTTGTAAAGCTTTTTAGCTGACAGCCGTGGGAGGGAGAGAAGGAGAAGCGGCTGTCAGCTAAAAATCTATACAAAAGGAGATCACTGTTCACAGCTGTTCCTCACCGCACAGATCATTTCCGCAAGATTGTGAGGAGCATGCATGTGTGCGGGAGCCGCCTCAGAAATGCGGGAGACTCCCGCACCTCGTGGTAGACTTGGGATGTCTGAAACATCCCTTCAAGATTAGGCCAATCCTGATTTTGTGTACAATTAATTTGTGCATGTAATGGAAAAGTCTGTTTTGACTTGCCAGCCTCTTAGTGCCCACAGGGGCTTGTTTTGGCTGTGGAGAGAAAGGTGCTGCTAGGAACTTGTTTGCACAGCATCAGCATGTTGACTGTGGAGAGTAGCCATTACATGTGACTAGAAATGTAGAGGTTAAAAATCCTTTCATGCTTCCACTACAATATCTGGATCCTCATACCAGTTTGGAGGTTCCATCTCAGATTCATGGACAGAGTAAGGGAGGGGGGATAGAGCTGGAAATGTAGCGCTTTTGGCCCCTGGAACCCAAAAGCTCTAGGAGTGCTGAAATCTTCCAAAGAATTTAGATATAGTAGCAGAGAGATCTGCTTTTGTCGGATAGGTCACATAGTGTGTACCTGAGAGAGGTAGAGTCAGAGGAGAGGAGCGATGTAATAATAGGAAACTGCTCCAGTACATTGGAACAATAATACCCCAAGTAGTGTTCCGAGTTTCCTGTAGGCTATCGGAGGAACGTGTGTTAGTTGGCCCTTTTGTTTCAGCTCCCTTGTGCCTAAGATCTACTATTCCTAAAGTGAAGGAATTCCCGATGGGGTACTTATGGAATGGGATGTTCAGGAAGCTGTGATAACTTGGGCACTGACCATGTTCCTGTGGCTGTTTCTTTGTACAAAGTAAAGCATATATGGTATAAGTGTGTCACCCAGGAGGCGTGTCAGTATTACATTCTAAGGCCAGATGAAAGGGGGGAAAAAATGCCAGATTTTAAATGTGGTAGATATTACTTATTGCACCAAAAACATTAGGGAAAATAACAGAGTAACACAATCAAGTGACTAAACATCCCAATTCCTCTGCCTATGTATTCCTAGTCTGTGCTAAGCACAGTGGTTTGTCTCTTAATTGCCAGGAACCAGTTACAAATGTAGAGCTTTCCTCGTAAGGGTCGCCAGATATTTGGGTCCTCCCTTACTCACACAGCCAGGCAACAGGATTTTTTTTCACCTCTCACAGACTTGAAGAACCAGTCCAGGATGTTTTGTTTTTGTTTAATAGGGGATGAACTTTGATAGTTAAGGGGAAGCATGGGATGCCCCGAACTGCAACTTGAATACAAACTGAGGACTTGATATTGTCTCTGGCTGCTAAGAGTCACTACGCTGTCCTCCCTTATGATTGACGGATCAGCTCAACTGTTAGTGAAAAAAAAAATGTTTCAAAATACTCTATGCAGATGCTGCTTCCGTAGAAAATGGCAATATACCTGGCTGCTTCTTAAACCCTCAAGCAAGAGGTGAAGGGTGGCTTTTACAGGCTTTAATTAGCACTAAGCTGTCCCTTGGTAGTGAGGAAGCAGGGTATTGCAACTTGCTTCTTCTCTGTCAGGCTCTGGGGTGTATTGGTTGACGTTACTCACTCTTGAATTCCTAAAGCTGAAGGGACTGCTGCACAGACCTCTGGCTGAACAGGTCCTGACCTTGACTAAGCTTAGCTGAAAAGTCTCTCTCCTCAACTAGACCCTGGACTCTGCTCTCCTGCTTCCAGGGTGCAGCACAACAATAATTAACCCCAGCTCCTGCCTAAATTTTTCTATGCTGCACGCCTGAGGTGCTACACAAAAATTATAGGAAAACTTTGTTACATTTTCCACATCGCTGGACATGTTAGGAGTTCAGGCTGCACCATGGGCATACCCTTGCAGGGATCTTGAGGGGCTAGGAACCATGGCTCCTGGACCTGTATAGCACCCTGTGTCTAACTACACATGTTGCACTTTGTGCCAGTACCTGAAAAAAAAATTACAGGCCCCAAGGTATAACACTGAGATGTACTGATCTGGAAAACTACTAGATAGCTTTGGGCAATAAGCTTGATAAAAGCTTGATAAAAGTGTCAGAACTAAAAAGAATGATTAAAAAGTTAAAATCTTATCAAATGGAGATGCAGTCCATCACCTAGGCACACTAGCAAAAAAACTTGTTTGCATTATGGGTGACCCTAGCAAGTTTTTGTGCCAGTGTCCAATCACCTGAAGGTAGCCTGCATATAGACAATGGTCTATGAATGCAAGCCCTGTTTCCTATCCTATATGTTAAGATGAGAGGTTTAACCTCCACTGCCACATATAGAAAGATTTTTTACAGTAAGTGCTGTGAAAATGTGGAAGTGAGTCCCTCCGGAACTCATTCTTGCCAGCTCATTTGTTGTAAAAAAACACAAACTGAATGCATTCCTTAAAGTGTTACTAAACCCACAACAGTAAAATCAGTCTGTATATGCAGTAAAGCATGTTTGCTATACTCACTATGGAACTTAAGGGGTTAATCCTCGGCATTGTGTAAAAAGGCTATTTAAGTTGGTCTTCTCTGATCCTACCCTTCTTCCACAGTCCTCAAATCATCTCCCTATAGAACAGAGCCTTGGGGGGCTAGCTGCACATGCTCAGTTTGGTGTGTATTGCTGCTAGAGAGTTTTTTTTGTTTCTTGGGAGAGTGCATGTGATCAGCACAGGGCCAATCAGCACTGTCCAGACAGAGGGTCAGGGGTCCTGCAGTCTCACTGGACAATCAGGGAAGATTATCAGTAACCAGATACTGATAGAAGTCACAAGTAGAAAGCAAAGCCAAGCCACTCCAGGTGAGAGCAATCCCACGCTTCAACCTCACGGTACAGGTCCAGTCCGAAATCTGGATAGGAGCCACTGGAACAGGAAAAGGTTTGACCGCACTCACAGGTTTGAAGCAAAAGTGAAGACTTTTGAAAATAAAAATCATCAGACAACATCATAGATATCAATGCAGACCTGGCAGAGATGAACGCGTTTCACAAATTGAAATTCGCTTTGTCATAATCTGACAAACACTGGTAAGTATAACCCTTATATAGCATATACTCGGCTGAAATCAACCAGTGATTGATTATGCCATTTAACCCTTGTATCTGAGGTTTCTGCAACAAAAAAGACAAAAACCACAAATAACTACAACCTATACAATAAAACCAGTACACATATAATACAATAATAGAAAGAAACTGTAAACAGAGTCCTCCTTTGTATAGAAAAAATTGTAGAAACATTTCTCTCCCTGTTGCGGATAGCTGTCCCAACATATAAGAGAAAAAACACTTTATAGAACACCACTAATGAAATGATCAAAGATTTTTCAAAAAATCCTCAATATTAATTTCCTATATATTGGTAATCAAAAAATATTATACCAATCACACCTATGTTTCACTTTATATATGAAAGGGCACTGCCCACAGGGGGAACTGATTTTAGAACCAAACAATTCAACTTCATAAGAAACCAAAAACAGCAACAAAAACAAAAATAAACTTTTTAAAGAAAAGAGCCCTGCCCAGAGGGGGAACTTATTCCGGAACAAAAAGTCAGACTTCATAATATGTGACATCCCACTCATGGTTTGACCCCCTCGGTATCCTACTCTGTAATTTGAAGATCCAAAAGACCTCCCTTTTGCAGAGAAGGCGAAATATATCACCTCCACTTTGGGGGATTTTCACCTTTTTGATCACCTGTACTTGTACAAGTGACCAATTTCCTCCATGTTTGGAGTTAAAATGATGGGCTAAATTAGTGGACTTACATAATCTAATCAATATATATGTGTCACCGGCGCAAAAAAACTTTATCTTATTTATCCTTTTAAACCCTGTTAGAGTTGCTGCATTCAAAAAAAACATTCAGTGAAATGGGTAAAAACTATGATTTGTGTGTGTGAGTGCGCTACTCTTTTACCATACACCACTCCTATTTGTACATCACTTTCCTATTAATGATTAATATTAATTATTAAAAAATTAATAACCCCCCCTTTTCCCCTTAAACATAATATTTGTGTTCCACTTACAAACCGTATCAATCTCTATGTCAAAATTACTAACATGCAAAATAAATTAAATTATCATATAGTCCATGTGCAAAAAAGTGCAAATTCCTCAATATTAGCTGTGATTTCGACTCTTTACGTGCTGCCGTGCATCATCTGTGATTCATTGTGACTTTTGTGACACACCACCACCGTTTGGATCGGCCACTCACCAGATATTTCTTATATAATAAGCCTTAGGTTCATTAATGGGATAACCACTCCAAGCTCAAGTATAACAGGTGGAGAGCAGTACTAAAGGTGGAGTGGTTATCCCATTAATGAACCAAAGGCTTATTATATAAGAAATATCAGGTGAGTGGCCGATCCAAACGGTGGTGGTGTGTCACAAAAGTCACAATGAATCACAGATGATGCACGGCGGCACGTAAAGAGTCGAAATCACAGCTAATATTGAGGAATTTGCACTTTTTTGCACATGGACTATATGATAATTTAATTTATTTTGCATGTTAGTAATTTTGACATAGAGATTGATACGGATTGTAAGTGGAACACAAATATTATGTTTAAGGGGAAAAGGGGGGTTTTATTAATTTTTTAATAACATTAATCATTAATAGGAAAGTGATGTACAAATAGGAGTGGTGTATGGTAAACGAGTAGCGCACTCACACACACAAATCATAGTTACATAATCTAATGTCTGCTAAATGCTCACGAAATCTGTCTGAGTCTGCGAGTGGTTCTCACCACATACTGCACGGAACATGCTTCGCAGGTAATGGCATATGCCACATAAAAGGTGTTACAATTGAAATATTTGTCAATACTGTACTGCCTGCCATCAACCATAGAGCATAAAGTGTCGCCCTTCAACATGTGGGGACAACAAAGACACTCACGGGAACCACATTTGAAGTTGTCCTTGCAGTGAAGCCAAGTAAGGGATTTTGCAGGAATGTCTTTGGACACAAAAAAACTGGGTGATAAGTAATTAACCAAGGTTTTTGCTTTTCTGGGCCACTATGTTAACTCCCCCATCCAAAAGCTGAGCATATGTCTGGTCATTATAAAGTATGGATAAATATTTGTTGACAAAAGTGTTTAATTTGATTAAATTCTAAACTATAACCTAAAACCACAGAAGGACGCTTATCCACCCAATTCTTCTTTAACTTTTTTGTACATGATTTCTTTGGACAAGATAATAAATCTTTCCTTTCTCTGTTGAAGGCCATAGAATATGCTTGGTCTAATGACCATTTAGGGAAGGGATATGCAATTAGCGGACCTCCAGCTGTTGCAGAACTACAAGTGCCATGAGGCATAGCAAGACTCTGACAGCCACAAGCATGACACCCAGAGGGAGAGGCATGATGAGAGTTGTAGTTTTGCAACAGCTGGAGGTCCCCTAATTGCATATCCCTGATATAGATGAATAAAGGCTCGCAACATCACAGCTGGGCCAATTAAATTAATCCTCCCATGTAAAATGATCCATGATGTCTAACAAGTGGTTTGTATCCCTAAGATAACTGGGCAGTGTACGGACAATAGGTTGGAGTGGTCCATCCACCCACTCACCCAAGTGTTCATTTAGGGAACCAATACCCAATACAATGGGTCTGCCCTGGACCGGGACAGTGCCTTTGTGAACCTTGGGGAGGTGGTGGAAGGTGGGCAGTATGAGAAAATATGGGACCAACTTTTCTGCTTCTTTCAGAGTAAAGGCCCCTAAACTGGCTCCCTTTTGTACTAACAGGGTAAGAGTGTATTTATAATTTTTGGTGGGATCAGTTTTCAAAATGGAATAAGTATTAATATCATTTAATTATCTTGACGCTTGCTCCCTATACATCTCCCTGTCCATAAACACCACTGCTCCACCTTCATCCGCATTACGAAACACGATAAATGGATCATCCATCAAGATTCTTAAATCGGATCTCTCTTTTTTTTGATTGAACAAAGGTTTTTATTAATCAAATGGTGCATACATGTTATGTTAGCTTTTGCATATAAACTTGGTAACTGTTACATTGAATATTATACATTTTGTAGGCAAGATAACAGGTACATTGTTTTTGCCATGTGGGGTATGTTGTACGAGGGCATATATTACAAATAAAGACTATACAGTGAGATGTGTGTCTGAGTATTCATTCCAAACTAACATGGTTTTGCTACACACAGACATCAGACTCTTGTAGCCAGTGGTCCCATACCTTGTTATATTTGTTTGGGCAACCTCTGTTAATATATATACATTTCTTGTATGGCAGGGTATTATTTACTTCTAGTTTTCATTCTACTATCTTGGGAGGCATTTGTCTCATCCATTTTTTAGCTATAATTTTCCTGGCTGAAAACAGCGTCTCATGAAGAAAATGTTTTATATATTTATCAATTATATCTGGTAATATTCCAGGGAGGCATTTTTTCGGATTTAATGCTAGAGGTGAGCCCATTGCATCATGTAGAAATGTCACGATTTGCTTCCACAAGCCTTGTATCTTGGGGCATGTCCAGATCAGATGGAAAAATGTGCCTGTCTCTTGTCCACACATCAAACATGTTGTAGATTGAGTGCATTTGTATCTTGCCACTCTGAGGGGTGTGAGGTATGCCCTATGTATAATATGAAGTTGTCATAGTCGATCAGATAGTTTGGGGGATACAGCCTTACAGGACTCCAGTGCCTCCCCCCACTCCTCATCCTCAATTGATCCCACTTCTCTCTCCCATCTGGGTTTCAGATTGTATGCTATTTTGGTAGAAATAGGGGTTGTTAGCATATTGTAAAATGCCGAGATTAATTTGTGGGGGTCTGTGCTCTTAATCACTGCCATAATGACATTGGGTGTAGGGTGTGGGACGGAGTCAGGAAATTGAGATTGTGTCGCGTGGCTGAGTTGTAAGAATCTAAAAAACATTCGGTTTTGGATTGGAAATTCTTCTCTAAGTGAATTGAAAGTTTTGAGGTGTCCGTCTTTTAGGATGTGATGTAGATAAAATACTCCCTGTATGGACCATACGCTTGTGTCATGTATTTTGGTTAATTCGGGTAGATTCCTGTTATGCCATATCGGCGTGTAATCGTTGTATTGTGGAATTTCGAGTTTGGAAGAGGCCAAGTCCCATATTTTCCTGTAGTGATATAGTATGGTTTGTCTATTTTCCCCTGGTTCCATCCTGCCTGAGCCCGATGCTATTGCATATATTGAATCTTTGGTGTGTTGTGCCCACTTTGGATATAGCAGAGCGAGGAATCTCTCGCTATCCGGCTCATCTAAGTGGAATAGCTGTGACAACTGTGATTCAATGTAATGTAAATTGAAGTCAGGGAGAGCCATGCCTCCAAGGTCAGTTGGGTTCTTGAGAGCTTGCCATGCTAATTTGTGTTGGCTCCCCACACAAAGGGCTTTAGAAGGGCCTCCAAAAATTTGAAATGATTCAGGGGTAGGTACACTGGGGTATGCCACAGAAAATATAGTATCTTAGGGAGTAGGACCAATTTGATTAAATTTATGCAGCCCCAGACCCCAAGTGGGAGTCGGGACCAGATCCGTGCTTTAGTTTTAACCAGGGAGAGGAGAGGATCTCTCTTTAATACTAAGATTGTCTTTGTTGATCTGCGTGCTGGAAGAAATCTGTGAAGCAAGTGCAAACAGATCACGTTCAACTAGTTTTTTAAATTTGTCCATATCGGGACTTCTAAACTGTATAGGGTAAAAAAAAGATAACACATGGAGGGGGACATGATGAGTGCCACCTGCATTGGTTTCAACATCCGAAACCAGTGAACTCTCTGTCCCAAGATCTTCCATAACTGTAATGACACAGTGGGGTTGATTTACTAAAACTGGAGAGTGCAAAAGCTGGTGCACCTCTGCCTAGAAACCAATCATCTTCCAGGTTTTATTGTCAAAGATTAATTGAACAAGCTGAAGTTAGAACCGGGTTGGCTATCATGCCCAGCTTCCTCAGATTTTTTAGTAAATCAACTCCACAGTCCCTAAAGGAAAACTTTAAGTGATCGTCATTATCAGCAGCATTGTTATCCGATATATCAACATTTATTTCATCTGTATCAAAATAGTGTCTCCGAACAGTTATATTCCGAACAAATCTATTAATGTCCATAACAGTATCAAAGGGGTTAAAGTGCGATCGGGGACAAAAACCTAAACCTTTTGAAAGCAGTGACAATTCCCCATCAGACAATGTCTTGTGGGATAGATTAATTACATCACCAAATGTCTCTATTTCTTCTGCACTTGAGAGAATATTGATTTTTGGCAGGATCTACAAGGTTTTCTCCCTGCTCTCCGTATTCTTTTGATGATGACTTTTTTAGATTATTTTTTTGATAGAAGTGAGGTGTGGGGAAGGGAAAACAAGACAGAAGAAAAATCAAATGAAGAAAGAAAAGAAAAAAAAAAAGAAAGGATGCTATGCTTTTCATAATGCTATGAAAAAAGCTAGAAGTTACTATATCGTGATCTGCCACACTTTACTTAGGAGTCTGAAATTAATTAATTTGTAGTACAAAGAAGTGTCTTAGATTCAAACAATTTTGCCGAGGTTGTAAAATATTGATCAGCCCCTTATTCCTGCACGTTACTTCTTCCATTAAACGAAGATCATCAACCTTCCGTAACCATTGGGAACTGGTAAGTAAAGATCACTTTGCCCAGTAAGAAGGAATTAAGAATTTTCCGGCATTTACAGTGCCTTGCAAAAGTATTCACCCCCCCCCCCATTGGCATTTTTCTGGTTTTGTTGCCTTACAACCCGGAATTAACATGGATTGTTTGAGGATATGCATCATTTAATTTACAGAACATGCCCACAACTTTGAAGATTTTTTTATTGCGAAGCAAATAGGACAAAATAACAGAAAAAGTCAATGTGCATAACTATTCACCCCCCTAAAGTCAATACTTTGTAGAGCCACCTTTTGCAGCTATCACAGCTCCAAGTCGCTTTGGATAAGTCTCTATGAGCTTGCCACATCTTACCACTGGGATTTTTGCCCATTCCTCTATGCAAAACTGCTCCAGCTCCTTCAAGTTGAATGGGTTGCGCTTGTGAACAGCAATCTTTAAGTCTGACCACAGATTTTCTATTGGATTGAGGTCTGGGCTTTGACTAGGCCATTCCAACACATTTACATGTTTCCCCTTAAACCACTCAAGTGTTGCGTTAGGAGTGTGCTTGGGGTCATTGTCCTGCTGGAAGGTGAACCTCCGTCCTAGCCTCAAATCACACACAGAGTGTTACAGGTTTTGCTCAAGAATATCTCTGTATTTAGCACCATCCATATTTCCCTCAACTCTGACCAGTTTCTCAGTCCTGACTACTGAAAAACATCCCCACAGCATGATGCTGCCACCACCATGTTTCACTGTGGGGATGGTGTTCTTTGGGTGATGTGATGTGTTGAGCTTGCGCCAGACATAAAATTTAACTTTTTGGCCATCAATGAAAACGCTAAGTCTTCATCAGACCAGAGGACCTTCCTCTATACATTTTGGGAGTCTCCCACATGCCTTTTTGCAAACTCAAAATGTCCCATTTTGTTTTTTGCTGAAAGTAATGGCTTTCTTCTGGCCACTCTGCCATAAAGCCCAACTCTATGGAGCGTACGGCTTATTGTCGTCCTATGTACAGATACTCCAGTCTCTGCTGTGGTATCTCTGCAGCTCCTCCAGGGTTACCTTAGGACTCTATGTTGCCTCTCTGATTAATGCCCTCCTTGCACAGTCCACGAGTTTTGGTGTGCAGTCATCTCTTGGCAGGTTTGCTGTTGTGCCATGTTCTTTCCATTTGGTTATGATATATTTGATGGTGCTTCTAGGGATCATCAAAAGATTTGGATATTTTTTATAACCCAACCCTGACTTGTACTTCTCAACAACATTGTCCCTTACTTGTTTGGAGAGTTCCTTGGTCTTTATGGCAGTGTTTGGTTAGTGGTGCCTCTTGCTTAGGTGTTGCAGCCTCTGGGGCCTTTCAAAAAGGTTTGTATATGTAATGACAAATCATGTGACACTTAGATTGCACACAGGTGGACATCATTTCACTAATTATGTGACTTCTGAAGGTAATTGGTTGCACCAGAGCTTTTTATGGGCTTCATAACAAAGGGGGTGAATACATACGCACACGCCAATTATCAGTTTTTTTTATTTCTGAAAAATAGTTTTATGTATATATTTTTCTAATTTTACTTCACCAACTTAGACTATTGTGTTCTGATCCATCACATATAATTCAGATTAAAAAAACATTGAACTAAAGGCTGTAATGTAACAAAATAGGTAAAAGGCCAAGGGAGTAAATACTTTTGCAAGGCACTGTAATAAATGTGGAGTTATAAAATATAGACAGCTGTGGCCAAAAGTTTTGAGAATAACACAAATATACATTTTCACAAAGTCTGCTGCTTCAGTGTTTTTAAATCTTTTTGTCAGATGTTACTATGGTATACTGAAGTGTAATTACACGCATTTCATAGGTGTCAAAAGCTTTTATTGACAATTACGTTTATGCAAAGAGTCAATATTTGCAGTGTTGACACTTTAAGACCTCTGCAATTCGCCCTGGCATGCTATCAATCAACTTCTGGGCCACATCCCGACTGATGGCAGCCCATTCTTGCATAATCAATGCTTGGAGTTTGTCAGAATTTGTGTTTTCGTTTTTGTTCACCTGCCTCTTGAGAATTGACCACAAGTTCTCAATGAGATTAAGGTCTGGTGAGTTTCCCAGCCATGGACTGCACAAATTTGATGTTTTGTTCCCCAAGCCACTTAGTTACCACTTTAGCCTTATGGCAAGGTGCTCCATCATGCTGGAAAAGGCATTGTTCATCACCAAACAATGGATGGTTGGGAGAAATTGTTCTCGGAGGATGTTTTTGTACCATTCTTTATTCATGACTGTGTTCTTAGGCAAAATTGTGAGTGAGCCCACACCCTTAGCTGAGAAGTAACCCCACAGATGAATGGTCTCAGAATGCTTTACTGTTGGGCATGACACAGGACTGATGGTAGCGCTCACCTTTTTTTCTCCGGACAAGGTTTTTTTTGGATGCCCCAAACAATCGAAAAGGGGATTCAGAGAAAATGACTTTACCCCAGTCCTCAGCAGTCCAATCCCTGTACCTTTTGCAGAATATCAGTCTGTCTGATGTTTTTCCTGGAGAGAAGTGGCCTCTTTGCTACCCTTCTTGACACCAGACTATCCTCCAAAAGTCTTCACCTCACTGTGCGTGCAGATGCACTCATAGCTGCCTGCTGCCATTTCTGAGTAAGCCCTGCACTGGTGGTGCCCCAATCCTGCAGCTGAATACATTGTAGGAGATGGTCCTGGCGCTTGCTGGACTTTCTTGTGCACCCTGGAGCCTTCTTCATAAATGCAGTGGAAAGGTTTGTGGGATTAAGTTAATTTTCATGGCAAAAAAGGGACTTTGCAATTAATTGCAATTCATCTGATCACTCTTTTTAGAACATTCTGGAGTATATGCAAATTGCCATCATAAAAACTGAGGCTGCAGACTTTGTGAATGAATGAATGATTTGTAAAGCGCTGCAAATGCAAACTGAATCGCCTCAAGGCGCTAGATGCATTCTCTGTTGTCAGCTTCTTAGAAAAGGAAGGTCTTTAGTTTTTTCCTGAAGGCCTGGTGGTTTTCTTCCATGCGGATGTTGGTTGGAAGAGCGTTCCATAGTCAAGGTCCTTGGACTGCGAATCTTCGTTCTCCCTTTGCTTTGTAGCGGTATTTGGGAATGATGAGGAGGTTTTGGTTAGCTGATCAAAGACTGTGCTTCGGCGTGTAGTGTTTTATTTTCTCCCGGAGATATAGCGGAGCGTTTCCTTGTATGCATTTGTGGGTGAGGCAGAGGGTCTTGAATGTGATCCGATTCTTCACGATTAGCCAGCGTAGGCTCTTTAGGGATGGGGAAATGGATTCCCAAGGTTTTTACCTGTTAACAGTCTTGCCGCCGTGTTTTGGATGAGATGCAAGCGCGCAAGCTGATATTGGGGTAGTCCTACGTAGAGCGAATTTGCGTAGTCGAGTCAGGAAATGATGATTGTTCCCACAACTGCTGCTTTGTCCTCTTCTGGGATGAAGGGGATGAGTCGGCGTAGCAGGCGAAGGAGATGGTGGGATCCGCTAACTACTGATCCTATTTGTGCATCCATTGTCATTCCTGAGTCAAAGATGACTCCGAGACTCTTGGCTTTGGTGCTTGGAGAGATGGTCTGTCCGAGGATGGTGGGAGGTGTCCACGGAGTCTTTATTTTGGAATTTTTGTTAGCTTGTAGGAGAAGAAGTTCTGTTTTTGCTCCGTTGAGTTTGAGGAAGCTAATGGTCATCCAGTCATCTATTAAAGTGAGGCATTTCTGTAATTGCTGATGAAGGTCTTTTTGTCCGTTGATGCGAAGGTAGAGTTGGGTGTCGTCCGCGTATGAGTGGAAGCAGAGATCGGTATTCCTGATGATATTAAGAAGTGGGCGGATGTAGATGTTGAATAGCACTGGTGACAAGGGTGAGGCCTGAGGGACTCCACAGGAGATTGCCCGGGTTTCCGAGGTGAATGTTCCTAGTTTTACTATCTGAGAGCGATTCTCTAAGAAGGATGCAAACCATTTTAGAGCAGAATCTGTAGCTCCTGCAACTTCTGCGAGGCGGACAAGTAAAGTATTTTTGGTCCACTGTATCGAATGCTGCGCTGAGGTCTAACAGTACCAGGAGACTCGATTCTCCTTCATCTGCTGCTTCAAGGGTGTCGTCCCATATTTTGAGAAGTGCTGTTTCTGTGCCATGGCCTGGGCGGAAGCCCGATTGCAGAGGGTCCAGGAGTTGGTGTGTGTCCAGGGGGCGTTGTAGCTGCTGTACTACTGCTTTATCTATAATCTTGGAGATGGTGTTGAGGCTTGTTATTGGTCTGCGGAAGTTAGGGTCCTTAGGGTCGAGATTGGGATTCTTTAGCAGGGGTTTGACGATGCCTTGCTTGAGGGAAGTTGGCACAGTCCCTTCTTTGAATGATTGATTTATGAGATGAGTTAGGGTAGGGGCCAAGATGTCGGAACATTCTTTCAACAGTTTAGTGGGGATGATGTCATTTGGTGATGTGCTGTCTCGAAGGCTTCTGATGATGTTTTTAGTCGTGTCAGTCAGTGGTGATTGGGGACAAAAAGAAATTTGGTGGTTGAGTGATGTTCGTGTCGATATCCTCTTTTTGCTTCGGTTCAGTGAGGTTGGTTGTTATTTTCTGATGAATTGATTTCCGAATGTTGTCGATTTTGTCGATGAAGAAATCTGATAACTCATTGCAGAATTCTTGAGTATCGTTTGCTGGGGGCTCTAAGCAGGTCGGGTTCATTGACTGAGCAACTATTTTGAAAAGTTAACGGCGAGGAAATGAATGAGAAGTGATGTCACCCAAAGTTACTATGGGCTTCCGCTGTCGGCTGCCTCTCCTGCACACACCTCCACAGCTCAGCATGGGACCGGATTAGAGTGGCTTTTGGATGCAAGTAGATTTAGAGATCTTAGCATTAGGGTGGACTTCCACTTTAAATATGCGGACCAGCATGAACAGGGAGATTCCTATTCCTCAGATCCTGCCCACCCAGAGCCCTGCTCTCTGCAAAGTGATTAATTTACCTATGAAGGAAAAACCTTCATAATAATCTCCCATAGCCCTTCCTCTCTAGTCTTGCAGGAACCCAGTATTATTTGGAATGATGCAGACAGGAATGACACAGGAGGAGGTATGACACAATTACACCTTTTGCCACCCACATGACGGCCCAGAAACACCCACATCAACTCCCAGAACTGGTACAAGTGACTCCTATAGCCCGCCCTGAAGCTACAGAGGCTCAAAGGATCATGAGACATGTAGTATCAGGACTGGAAAAGGAAGGAAACAGGAAGTCAGAGAACTAAGAAAACTAGCCAGGAGTGACATCACAGACACAGGAGGTAAAAGCTAAAAATTAAACTCAGCGCTGCTTCTTTAACTCAAACCAATATAGTATTAAGCAAACCTATAGCAACATATACAATATCATGATATAAGCTTATCGACATGATATAAAGTGCTCAGTGCAAATATAAAGTGCAAAAAATATAATGTATAAAACGTGCAATCATATAAAGTCCATCCTATATGGTGTGCTGAACTTGTAAACAGTTGTGGTGATGGTTCTCAGGTGACTATTCGTGCTCCCCTCCTGAGTCCCCACTCACCAGAAAAAGGCAGTAAATAAGCCTGTAAGTATCTCCAGATCAGCATCTCCCATCAATGGTAACTGGATTGTATGGACACTACATAGGGATAACTCACATCTTCAGCCGGTTTGATTAAAACATATGGACATCCTGGATCCTTCCCATCTTACTCAGTGATCAGGCACCCATAAGGATGTATGGGAATGAAGGAAAAAGAGTGTTGTTTTAAACACACCGGTGGAAGATAGGTAGTGCCCATACAATCCAGTTACCATTGACGGGAGATGCTGATCTGGAGATACTAACATGCGTATTTACTGCCTTTTTCTGGTGAGTGGGGACCCAGGAGGGGAGTACAAATAGTCATCTGAGAACCATCACCACAACTGTTTACAAGTTCATCACACCATATTGGATGGACTTTATATGATTTCACTTTTTATATATTATATTTATTGCACTTTATATTTGCACTGAGAACTTTATTTAATGTCAATAAGCTATATCATGATATTGTATATGTTGATATAGGTTTGCTTAATACTATATCGGTTTGAGTTAAAGGAGCAGTTCTGAGTTTAATTTTTATCTTTTGCATTTATCAGGGTCTTTCACCTTTCACTTTAGCAACAGCCCTATTATATTTTAGCTTATTTTCTTTTTTTTCAAATATAAATTTTATTATTTTCCATAGACAGAGTCAACATATAAAACACAGTACAGTATCCATCATCATATTTGGTGTTCACAGGTGAGTACATGACCTAACGTAGATAACTACCACAATATTTATGGTTGATAAATAAATCAAGTTATGATTCCACACTACAGCAATAAAAAATAGTGCAAAAAGTGCCCAATAAATAGGGTTAATAAATGGTGTACAAATGGTGCCCAATAAATGGGGTTAATTAAAGGTGTACAAATGGTTAATTATTGAACTGGTGCATCGATCCAGAAGCATTAATAAAATAGATAAATAAAAGTCAATGTGATGATTGTCTCCTATTCAGGCATTTTTCTAATTAATGTCCAAAATGTATCCTTAAAATAAGTTTAAACAGACCGCACATCTTAAGGGCGAGAGGTATAAAATCCCATCAATGAGCTCACAGAACTCTCACCTTAATATCTTGAAACAACAGCATATGATTGTGTAAAATAATCTGTTCCGCTATTCCAACATCCACCACCAGGGGGTCCTCCGTTCCAATTAGTGTTAAACTTGAATGGAAGCTTCAAATCCACGTCCTCATAATGTTCTCATACTCCCGGGGGGGGGGGGGAGTAGGGAAGGGATGGGAGAAAAAGAGAACTCCAATGGTGTAGTATGTTCAAAGTATAAAATATTTTTATTTCATAGATAAGCTGGACTCTTACATCAATAAAACAATGATAAGCTTAAAATGTTTGAACCCCATTCTCACGTCACTTCCGGTATTTACTCAACCTCCGGCCACTCCCTACGCGTTACGTCATCACGTGACTTCATCACGGGATCAGATCCCCTGATGAAGTCATGTGATGACGTAACGCGTAGGGAGTGGCCTGGCGGTTGAGCGCGGGATCAATACTTGATTTATTTATCTCTTTATGAGTGTGATGTGAACGCTGTTAGATCCTGCTGCAGACGGCTTCTCATTGTATTCGATTGCACTTCAATTGCACAGCACGCACTTTGATTGTTTATTTTTTTTCACAATTTTATGGTGGTTGTTTTCTTTTCACAGTAATTTTTATATTTTTGGTCTTATTTTAGAATATTAGATTATTTGAACACATCACAGTAGAGCGAAGGCTTTTCATTTTTTAATATTTATGGTTGGACATTCAGTATTCGTAATTAACATTGGCTGATGTAAATCAACTGAAACTGAATATATAAAAATGTGAATAAAAGTGATAAGGTACTCAAGCGCTGAAGTGAATATATAAAACTATAAAATTCTGTAAGAAATCGTGTAAAAAAATATATAGATAAACTGATACATAAAAAAGACTTCAAATAACCAGATACTGCAGCTGCAATCATTCAGTGACACCCCACTTGTAAATAATTAGATAGATAAAGTGATGCGCTCGTAATATCTTGTAGGATATCTTACTCATTCAATGTGCTGACAAGTCACATTCAAAATGTGGATACATTGTTGCAAACTTATACAAAAATATAAACAGTGAATTGCATATATAAATAAATAAATACAATGTGTTGAAAAGTCTATTGTGATAGTCTAATTATAGACCTCCCGGGATACAAATCCAAAAGTTAGTTTACCATAGTTCTTGTGAAAATTAAAACAAACAAAATTTGTGGAAAAATAGTGAAGAAATATATAATGAAAAAATAAATAAATAAATGTGTAGTTTGTAACAATTATAAAAGGATTATAATTGTGTGAATTCCATTGCACCTTACTTAAGGAGGTGATTACTAAGCAGGTTAGAAGAAAAAATGATGATACCTCCTAATGTGTTAGACAAGGCTTTGTGGGTCTGGGTGAATCAGCAGAGGATAGGCTTACATCCGCCGGCTTGGATCATTTAATCTCCGCTTCTCCACTTCTATTGCTTTCCCCCATATGAAATACAAAATTGGGACAAGACCATTGCGCACATAACTTCTACTATATAGAATTAGCAAAGACCCCAATAGATCCACTCACATGATGTTAGAAATATAGATCGCATTTCTCAAATGTATGGTCAGTAAAAATCACTCGCCTCCGTGTTCCTCCGTGCTGCTGCTATTTGGGATCACTGCAGGCTGCACACTGACAAGAGCTAACAGGCTCCTTCTCCCCCACGCGTATCGTCACTGGACACGTGACTTTTTCAAGGGTGTCAGTGAAGCCGCTCTGATCGTTATTTATGGGTTGTGTACTGGTTGCTATAGCAACCCCCCGGAGTGTTTTTTCATCATACCATAATGCGATCTTAGGAAAACCATGTTATGATTTCTATTTTTACTCTATACAATAAAACCTATTAAAATGATCCTCTCACATACACTATTAAAATACACTTAAGTGGTTATTCTTCAGTTACTCCACCTATGTGATCTTTAACCCATTCTTCTCCATACCACTTATTACATCTATGAACTCTTTTCTAGGATTTTTTAATTTTTTTAAAATGACCAAAACATATTAAATACACATGCTCACATAAATAAATACATATTATCACCAAATCATTATACAGCTTTAAAAACAATAAAATCAATAAAATATATGAGTAATAATGTTGTATAATTAAAAGATTAAGAAAAAAGAGATTATTTATTTTAAAACTTTTTAAAACCAATCCCAAGAAAAAACGAAATTATTATACTAATATTCAAGAGTCAGCAATAACACAATTAAGATCAAATTCGATGTTTAACCCTTTGGGGGCAAGTACCCCCATATTATATATCCATTTAGATTCTTGTCGGCTCAATTGCCTAATTTTATTGCTACCTCTCCAATGGGGTTTGAATTTTTCTATTGCCCAGAACTTAAGTAATGCTGGATTTTCTTTTTGTTTCAAAATGTTTATTGGAGTTTTCATTATAACAAAGATATTGCAATGCAGAAATGAAATGTTACAAGTATGGCATGGTTTGTATGTATACAGTATAAATACAGTACAACATGAAGTAAACCGTAATCAGTAGACTATGGCACTGAAATGAATAACCAAACCAAAGGATGGAACAAATAAGAGTGTCATTAGGTATTGTAAGACAATATCTTCATTAGTTGTTGTTTGAGTATGGTGCGAAGTCTTACTTGTATATACATGTCTAGCCCTCTCCTAATACTCCGCCACGCAGTTGTCAAAATGGGTATCTGAGTGGAATGAGGCGTGAGTGATTTGGGGGCTCATATTAAATATGGGGGGCCAGACATGGGAGAAAATGAGGTCAGGGGAGAAGGGGGGGAAGGGTGTGGAGGGTAGGTAGGGCAAAAGGGGGGGGGGGTGGAATGGGGGGTCTGGGAAATCTCTGACTCCTCCAGGTGAGGGTGGGGGTGGTTGGGAGTAACCAGAATGTATGAGTAAGGGACAAATCGGGGGTGGAACCCCAGCAAGATGGGGGCAAAGGATGAGTATATCTAGACTGTGTGTAAATATAGTCTGAGTGGTCTTGTTACATGACCTAGTCACTGCATGTAGGAGTAATGCTGGATTTTTATCATGGTGTGTTCCCTGATGCGTTTCCACATCGGTCTTTTGGTTCTACCCACATATTGAAGTGAACACGGACATTGTAAAACATAAACTACCCCCTCTGTCCTACATGTCATAAAATCTTCAATCTGGTATTCTGTATTATTGCTAATTGATTTGAAATTGATGCATTTGTGCCTATTCATTTTTGTATTTACGCACGCGTAACATCGGTTACACGGATAGAAGCCTTTCCTTTGAAAAAAGGTTAATTCATGTGGATTCGGTGGATCTATAACATTTTTGGCAATTTTGTCTCTTAATATGGGTGCCTTTCTATAGATGAATCATGTTTTTTCTGGTAAAATCTTTTGCAGTTGTTGATCGGCAAGAAGGAGTGACCAATGTTTCTTAAAAATGCGTGTAAACGATGTTACGCGTGCGTAAATACAAAAATGAATGGGCACAAATGCATCAATTTCAAATCAATTAGCAATAATACAGAATACCAGATTGAAGATTTTATGACATGTAGGACAGAGGGGGTAGTTTATGTTTTACAATGTCCGTGTTCACTTCAATATGTGGGTAGAACCAAAAGACCGATGTGGAAACGCATCAGGGAACACATACAAAACATTATCAAAAGCTACCCGAAGCATAGTGTGTCACAACATTTTTTAACACACCATGATAAAAATCCAGCATTACTTAAGTTCTGGGCAATAGAAAAATTCAAACCCCATTGGAGAGGTAGCAATAAAATTAGGCAATTGAGCCAACAAGAATCTAAATGGATATATAATATGGGGGTACTTGCCCCCAAAGGGTTAAACATCGAATTTGATCTTAATTGTTTTATTGCTGACTCTTGAATATTAGTATAATAATTTTGGTTTTTCTTGGGATTGGTTTTAAAAAGTTTTAAAATAAATAATCTCTTTTTTCTTAATCTTTTAATTATACAAAATTATTACTCATATATTTTATTGATTTTATTGTTTATAAAGCTTCATAATGATTTGGTGATAAATAAATGCATATTATGTGAGCATGTGTATTTAATATGTATTGGCCATTTTATATATAAAAAATCCTAGAAAAGAGTTCATACATATAATAAGTAGTATGGAGAAGAATGGGTTAAAGATCATATAGGTGGAGTAACTGAAGAATAACCACTTAAGTGTATTTAATATTGTATGTGAGAGGATCATTTTAATAGGTTTTATTGTATAGAGTAAAAATAGAAATCAAGTTTTTTATCTAAAGTATTGTTATAATCAATAATAAGTATGAATTAATATGCAATGAAATAAAGTAACATGGTTTTCCTAAGATCGCATTATGGTATGATGAAAAAACACTCCGGGGATTGCTATAGCAACCATTACACATCCCATAAATAACGATCAGAGCGGCTTCACTGACACCCTTGAAAAAGTCACGTGTCCAGTGACGATACGCGTGGGGAAGAAGGAGCCTGTCAGCTCTTGTCAGTGTGCAGCCTGCAGTGATCCCAAATAACAGCAGCACGGAGGAACACGGAGGCGAGTGATTTTTACTGACCATACATTTGAGAAATGCGATCTATATTTCTAACATCATGTGAGTGGATCTATTGGGGTCTTTGCTAATTCTATATAGTAGAAGTTATGTGTGCAATGGTCTTGTCCCAATTTTGTATTTCATATGGGGGAAAGCAATAGAAGCGGAGAAGCGGAGATTAAATGATCCAAGCCGGCGGATGTAAGCCTATCCTCTGCTGATTCAACCAGACCCACTAAGCCTTGTCTAACACATTAGGAGGTATCATCATTTCTTTTAACCACTTGACGACCGCCTCACGCCGATGTACGTCGGCAAAGTGGTACGTGATTTGCCTTCCGCGGGTGGGGGGTCCGATCGGACCCCCCCCCCGGTGCCCGAGGCGGTCGTCTTTTGTCCAGCGGCGATCGGTGATGAGGGGGAGACCATCCGTTCGTGCCCCCCCTCGCGATCGCCGCCGGCCAATGAGAATCTTCCTTTGCTGCTGTATGCTAAACAGCAGCAAAGGAAATGATGTCATCTCTCCTCGGCTCGGTAATTTCCGTTCCGGCCCGAGGAGAGAAGACATCAATGTGAGTGCACCAACACACACACACACAGTAGAACATGCCAGGCACACAAAACACCCCGATCCCCCCCCGATCGCCCCCCGATCCCCCCCCAATCACCCCCCCCCCCCCTGTCACAAACTGACACCAGCAGTTTTTTTTTTTTTTTTTTTCCTGATTACTGCATAGTGTCAGTTTGTGACAGTTAGTGTGTTAGGGCAGTTAGTATTACCCCCCTTTAGGTCTAGGGTACCCCCCTAACCCCCCCTAATAAAGTTTTAACCCCTTGATCACCCCCTGTCACCAGTGTCACTAAGCGATCATTTTTCTGATCGCTGTATTAGTGTCGCTGGTGACGCTAGTTAGTGAGGTAAATATTTAGGTTCGCCGTCAGCGTTTTATAGCGTCAGGGACCCCCATATACTACCTAATAAATGTTTTAACCCCTTGATTGCCCCCTAGTTAACCCTTTCACCACTGATCACCGTATAACCGTTACGGTTGACGCTGGTTAGTTTGTTTATTTTTTATAGTGTCAGGGCACCCGCCGTTTATTACCGAATAAAGGTTTAGCCCCCCGATCGCCCGGCGGTGATATGCGTCGCCCCAGGCAGCGTCAGATTAGCGCCAGTACCGCTAACACCCACGCACGCAGCATACGCCTCCCTTAGTGGTATAGTATCTGATCGGATCAATATCTGATCCGATCAGATCTATACTAGCGTCCCCAGCAGTTTAGGGTTCCCAAAAACGCAGTGTTAGCGGGATCAGCCCAGATACCCGCTAGTACCTGCGTTTTGTGCCTCCGCCCAGCCCACCCAAGTGCAGTATCGATCGATCACTGTCACTTACAAAACACTAAACGCATAACTGCAGCGTTCGCAGAGTCAGGCCTGATCCCTGCGATCGCTAACAGTTTTTTTGGTAGCATTTTGGTGAACTGGCAAGCACCAGCCCCAGGCGTCAGGTTAGCGCCAGTACCGCTAACACCCACGCACGCAGCATACGCCTCCCTTAGTGGTATAGTATCTGAACGGATCAATATCTGATCCGATCAGATCTATACTAGCGTCCCCAGCAGTTTAGGGTTCCCAAAAACGCAGTGTTAGCGGGATCAGCCCAGATACCTGCTAGCACCTGCGTTTTGCCCCTCCGCCTGGCCCAGCCCAGCCCACCCAAGTGCAGTATCGATCGATCACTGACACTTACAAAACACTAAACGCATAACTGCAGCGTTCACAGAGTCAGGCCTGATCCCTGCGATCGCTAACAGTTTTTTTGGTAGTATTTTGGTGAACTGGCAAGCACCAGCCCCAGGCAGCGTCAGATTAGCGCCAGTACCGCTAACACCCACGCACACACCGTACACCTCCCTTAGTGGTATAGTATCTGATCGCATCAATATCTGATCCGATCAGATCTATACTAGCGTCACCAGCAGTTTAGGGTTCCCAAAAACGCAGTGTTAGCGGGATCAGCCCAGATACCTGCTAGCACCTGCGTTTTGCCCCTCCGCCCGGCCCGGCCCAGCCCACCCAAGTGCAGTATCGATCGATCACTGTCACTTACAAAACACTAAACGCATAACTGCAGCGTTCGCAGAGTCAGGCCTGATCCCTGCGATCGCTAACAGTTTTTTGGTAGCGTTTTGGTGAACTGGCAAGCGCCAGCGGCCTAGTACACCCCGGTTGTAGTCAAACCAGCACTGCAGTAACACGTGGTGACGTGGCGAGTCCCATAAGTGCAGTTCAAGCTGGTGAGGTGGCAAGCACAAGTAGTGCCCCGCTGCCACCAAAAAGACAAACACAGGCCCGTCGTGCCCATAGTGCCCTTCCTGCTGCATTCGCCAATCCTAATTGGGAACCCACCGCTTCTGCAGCGCCCGTACTTCCCCCATTCACATCCCCAACCAAATGCAGTCGGCTGCATGAGAGGCATTTTTATGTCCTCCCGAGTACCCCTACCCAACGAACCCCCCCAAAAAAGAGGTAGTGTCTGCAGCAAGCGCGGATATAGGCCTGAAACCCGCTGTTATTGTCCCTCCTGTCCTGACAATCCTGGTCTTTGCATTGGTGAATGTTTTGAACCCTACCATTCACTAGTTGAGTATTAGCGTGGGGTACAGCATTGCACAGACTAGGCACACTTTCACAGGGTCTCCCAAGATGCCATCGCATTTTGAGAGACCCGAACCTGGAACCGGTTACCGTTATAAAAGTTAGTTACAACAAAAGTGTAAAAAAAAAAAAAAATATGAAATAAAAAAAAATAGTTGTTGTTTTATTGTTCTCTCTCTCTCTATTCTCTCTCTCTATTGTTCTGCTCTTTTTTACTGTATTCTATTCTGCAATGTTTTATTGTTATTGTTATTGTTATTATGTTTTATCATGTTTGTTTTTCAGGTGTGTAATTATTTACACTTTACTGTGCTTTATTGTTAACCATTGTTAACCATTTTTTAGTCTTCAGGTACGCCATTCACGACTTTGAGTGGTTATACCAGAATGATGCCTGCAGGTTTAGGTATCATCTTGGTATCATTCTTTTCAGCCAGCGGTCGGCTTTCATGTAAAAGCAATCCTAGTGGCTAATTAGCCTCTAGACTGCTTTTACAAGCCGTGGGAGGGAATGCCCCCCCCCCACCGTCTTCCGTGTTTTTCTCTGGCTCTCCTGTCTCAACAGGGAACCTGAGAATGCAGCCGGTGATTCAGCCAGCTGACCATAGAGCTGATCAGAGACCAGAGTGGCTCCAAACATCTCTATGGCCTAAGAAACCGGAAGCTACGAGTATTTCATGACTTAGATTTCGCCGGATGTAAATAGCGCCATTGGGAAATTGGGGAAGCATTTTATCACACCGATCTTGGTGTGGTCAGATGCTTTGAGGGCAGAGGAGAGATCTAGGGTCTAATAGACCACAATTTTTTCAAAAAAGAGTACCTGTCACTACCTATTGCTATCATAGGGGATATTTACATTCCCCGAGATAACAATAAAAATGATTAAAAAAAAAAATATGAAAGGAACAGTTTAAAAAGTAAGATTAAAAAAGCAAAAAAATAATAAAGAAAAAAAAAAAAACAAAAAAAAACACCCCTGTCGCCCCCTGCTCTCGCGCTAAGGCGAACGCAAGCGGCGGTCTGTCGTCAAACGTAAACAGCAATTGCACCATGCATGTGAGGTATCACCGCGAAGGCCAGATCGAGTGCAGTAATTTTTCCAGTAGACCTCCTCTGTAAATCTAAAGTGGTAACAATTACGCAATTACTGCGCAATTACTGTGTGAAAAAAAAAAAATGAAACACCCACCATTTTAATCTGTAGGGCATTTGCTTTAAAAAAATATATAATGTTTGGGGGTTCAAAGTAATTTTTTTGCAAAAAAAAAAAACTTTTTCATGTAAACAATAAGTGTCAGAAAGGGCTTTGTCTTCAAGTGGTTAGAAGAGTGGGTGATGTGTGACATAAGCTTCTAAATGTTGTGCATAAAATGCCAGGACAGTTCAAAATCCCCCCAAATGACCCCATTTTGGAAAGTAGACACCCCAAGCTATTTGCTGAGAGGCATGTCGAGTCCATGGAATATTTTATATTGCGACACAAGTTGCGGGAAAGAGACAAATTTTTTTTTTTTTTTTTTTTTTTTGCACAAAGTTGTCACTAAATGATATATTGCTCAAACATGCCATGGAAATATGTGAAATTACACCCCAAAATACATTCTGCTGCTTCTCCTGAGTACGGGGATACCACATGTGTGAGACTTTTTGGGAGCCTAGCCGCGTACGGGACCCCGAAAACCAAGCACCGCCTTCAGGCTTTCTAAGGGCGTGAATTTTTGATTTCACTCTTCACTGCCTATCACAGTTTCGGAGGCCATGGAATGCCCAGGTGGCACAAAACCCCCCCAAATGACCCCATTTTGGAAAGTAGACACCCCAAGCTATTTGCTGAGAGGTATAGTGAGTATTTTGCAGACCTCACTTTTTGTCACAAAGTTTTGAAAATTGAAAAAAGAAAAAAAAAAATGTTTTTTCTTGTCTTTCTTCATTTTCAAAAACAAATGAGAGCTGCAAAATACTCACCATGCCTTTCAGCAAATAGCTTGGGGTGTCTACTTTCCAAAATGGGGTCATTTGGGGGGGTTTTGTGCCACCTGGGCATTCCATGGCCTCCGAAACTGTGATAGGCAGTAAAGAGTGAAATTAAAAATTTTCACCCTTAGAAATCCTGAAGGCAGTGATTGGTTTTCGGGGTCCAGTACGCGGCTAGGCTCCCAAAAAGTCCCACACATGTGGTATCCCCATACTCAGGAGAAGCAGCTAAATGTATTTTGGGGTGCAATTCCACATATGCCCATGGCCTGTGTGAGCAATATATCATTTAGTGACAACTTTATGAAAAAAAAAAAAAAAAGTGTCACTTTCCCGCAACTTGTGTCAAAATATAAAATATTCCATGGACTCAATATGCCTCTCAGCAAATAGCTTGGGGTGTCTACTTTCCAAAATGGGGTCATTTTGGGGGGTTTTGTGCCATCTTGGCATTCCATGGCCTCCGAAACTGTGATAGGCAGTGAAGAGTGAAAGCAAAAATTTACACCCTTAGAAATCCTGAAGGCGGTGATTGGTTTTCGGGGCCCCGTACGCGGCTAGGCTCCCAAAAAGTCCCACACATGTGGTATCCCCATACTCAGGAGAAGCAGCAGAATGTATTTTGGGGTGCAATTCCACATAGGCCCATGGCCTGTGTGAGCAATATATCATTTAGTGACGACTTTTTGTAAATATTTTTTTTTTTTTTGTCATTTTTCAATCACTTGGGACAAAAAAAATAAATATTCAATGGGTTCAACATGCCTCTCAGCAATTTCCTTGGGGTGTCTACTTTCCAAAATGGGGTCATTTGGGGGGGTTTTGTACTGCCCTGCCATTTTAGCACCTCAAGAAATGACATAGGCAGTCATAAACTAAAAGCTGTGTAAATTCCAGAAAATGTACCCTAGTTTGTAGACGCTATAACTTTTGCGCAAACCAATAAATATACGCTTATTGACATTTTTTTTACCAAAGACATGTGGCCGAATAAATTTTGGCCTAAATGTATGACTAAAATTTAGTTTATTGGATTTTTTTTATAACAAAAAGTAGAAAATATCATTTTTTTTCAAAATTTTCGGTCTTTTTCCGTTTATAGCGCAAAAAATAAAAACCACAGAGGTGATCAAATACCATCAAAAGAAAGCTCTATTTGTGGGAAGAAAAGGACGCAAATTTTGTTTGGGTACAGCATTGCATGACCGCGCAATTAGCAGTTAAAGCGACGCAGTGCCAAATTGGAAAAAGACCTCTGGTCCTTAGGCAGCATAATGGTCCGGGGCTCAAGTGGTTAACCTGCTTAGTAATCACCTCCTTAAGTAAGGTGTAATGGAATTTACACAATTATAATCCTTTTATAATTGTTACAAACTACACATTTAATTTTTATTTATTTTTTCATTATTTATTTCTCCACTATTTTTCCACAAATGTTGTTTGTTTTGATTTTCACAAGAACTATGGTAAACCAACTTTTGGATTTGTATTCCGGGAGGTCTATAATTAGACTATCACAATAGACTTTTCAACACATTGTATTTATTTATTTATATATGCAATTCACTGTTTATATTTTTGTATAAGTTTGCAACAATGTATCCACATTTTGAATGTGACCTGTCAGCACATTGAATGAGTAAGATATCCTACAAGATATTACGAGCGCATCACTTTATCTCTTTAATATATAAAAATGGTTTCTGGCACTACTTCTTCGTAGTTATATGTCTGGTTGAACCATGTGTTCCCATTGTTCAGGGACATCCCAGAAATATTCCAGAGATCAAACAATTGGGAACATAAAAATTCCATAAAGAGAAGAAGAAAGAAGATAGGAGGAAAAGAGAGAAATAAAGAACAAAGGAGAGAGGATCAGAGAGGGGGGGAAGGGGAAGGGGAAGAAAGGTGGGGGGGGGAGTTGTGGGAACGGTAGACCCGGATCTACTATGTGAAATATCTTCTATACTGTTGTACTATCAAGTAGCTAACATAGCCATTCCTTCATCTGAGTATATGAACATGCTCCAGAGTGTCCATGCCTGGAGGTGTTGTTCCTGCTTGTTCTGTGCCGTAAAGACTAAATCCTCCAATCTCCTGATCTCTTCCACCCTGCGCAGCCACAACCCTATAGTCGGGGGCGAGCATTTTTTCCAAAATAGTAGGATGCAAGATTTATCTGCGTTTAATAGGTGTCGTACTATCGATTTTTTGTATTTCGGCGCCGGGATGGTAGTGGCATGCAGCAGAATGAAAGCTGGATCGTCGCTTATCGGGCATTCCGTACATTTTTGAGTGATCATTCGGACTGTCGTCCAGAAATGTTGCAGTAGAGGGCAAGACCAGAAGATATGGAGGAGTGTCCCTTTATCTGTTTGGCACCTCCAGCATTTGTCAGAGGTATCCGGGAAAAACTTGTGAAGTCTGGTAGGGGTATAGTACCTTCTAGTTAGTATCTTGTAATTAAGTTCCTGGGTCTTTGTGCAGATGGATGTTTTCAGGGAAAATCTGATGATCGTTTGTTTTTGAGTGTTAGTAAACTGGCATTGTAAGTCATTTTCCCATTTTTGTATGTACGTCAAATCAGGATGTTCCATGGGGGAGTTGAGTAAACCATACATTTTAGATAATACTTGAGGTAAGACTCTCTCAGCTCTACAATAGTCTTCAAAAGTGGTCAAGTTCTGATTAAATTGTGCTGGGTTGGGGAGTGAGTGTAAGAAATGGTGTAGCCGTATTGCTTCCCAAAACGACAGTTGGAAGTGACCATTGTCAGCAGTAAGGGTTTGTAAGGAAGGCCAGGTATTATCTACTAGAAAGTGTGATGCTCTATCCCTGCCCGATAGTGCAAGTGTCCCATATCCCTCTTGTTTTAGGCCAGGAGGAAAGGCAGGATTACCTAGTATAGGGTAATGAGGGGAGTTGTTAGTGGAGAGGGATGTTGCGAATATTATGGATGCCCCTATCCGGAGGGTAGTGCCAATGACTGGGTGTGACTTCAACGTTGGAGAAATCTGGTCATAGCACCAGACTGCTCCTTTCAGCGTGGCCTTGGACTGTGCCTGTTCCAACTGTGTCCACAATTTATTTTTATAATGGCGGTTCCAATCTATTATTCTCCCTAAGTGAACGACCAAATAATACTTTTTTAAGTCAGGGAGTGCTATTCCTCCATAATGTTTAGGTAAGGTTAAATAGTGTCTACGTAACCTAGGTCTTGATTTTGCCCAGATAAATTGGATTAATAGGGAATGTATTTGTTTAAAGTATTTAGGTGGGATTTTGATCGGTAGGGCCTGAAACAAGTACAGGAATTTTAGGAGTATAGACATTTTAAGCAAGTTACACCTGCCGAACCAGAAGTAAAGTCCCTTTTTCCAGTCCTATAGCAGTAGTCGGGTCTAAGTCAGTAGGGGTGGAAAGTTGAGTTCAAAGGTACGTTTTAGGTCATTTGGAATTGAAGTACTTAGGTATTTGAGGGAAACAGCCAGCCGACCATTTAAATTTGAATGGTGATTTTAGCGCGTCCATTCTACTTGGTGGAATATTGATCCCCCTTGCAGCCGATTTATCAAAATTGATTTTTAAATTGGTTAAATTTCCATATCTATCGAAATCTTGAGGAGGTTTGGCAATGATATCACTGGATTGGATAGGGAAAACATAAAGTCATCTGCGTATGCAGAGACTTTATGTTGAGTACCTTTTATTGTCACACCCGATATGTCAGGGTTTGACCGTACAGTGCACAAGAAGGGTTCTAAGGTTAGGGCAAAAAGTAGAGGCGAAAGTGGACATCCTTTTCTAGTACCATTAGCTATTGTGAAGGGGTCTGGGAGAATCCAATTTGCTTTGACTTGGGCCGTGGGTATAGAGTAAATACTAGAGATACATTGTAGCATTTTACTTCCTAGACCGATCTGTTTGAGGACTGCTGTCATAAAGCCCCAGTTGACGCAGTCAAACGCTTTCTCAGCATCTGTGCTGAGAAAGACACATAGGGTTTTATGTTTGGTAGCTATATGAATAAGGGAAGTGGTTGGGTAGTCCTCAATGTAATACAGCACCTCATCCCAATATTGAAAAATTATATATAATGGGGGGAAGGAGGATAACAGGGATTATAGCGGTGCCAAAAAGTACACAAACTCACTTAGATAAAAAGCATGAACATTTTATTAGAAAAATTCATAAAAAAGGACAAAAGGGTGTGCAATTATAAATTCAGACAGTTAAAAACATTTGTAGCGACATATTACGGGAATCAGCCAAAGGAGTGTGGCGGCCAGTTCCGTAGACATATATAATGAGTCCTACATGTTTCGCCGGATACGGCTTCTTCAGGGACAGGTGTTTATGTCTGAAAGCGCTACTATACAATCTATGAGACAAAATATTTGACAATCAATACCAATTATGACATAGTCAATCACAAATTAAATTCAGTACCTATACGTCAAAAAAGTGAAAATAAACAACCGATTTATTATGTTTGCGAGCTGTCATGCATGAACCCTCACACATATGCCTGAGACGCACCAAAGGAGAACCGCACCCCACTGAGAGAGGAAGCAGACAACCCCCCACCCTGCCCCCCACCAGGTAGGGAAACCTGCAAGATGGAAAAAGAGAAGCTACCTGTATGTCACCAGGGATGGACACAGAGAACTCCCGAAGCGGCCACCCAAGTTCAGGGTACAGTAGAGGACTGCAGGGGGCAAAGAGGAGGACCTGGCAAGATTATTTTCTATAGAAAAGAAGAAACGAGTGTGGTGATTATAATAAGTCCCCAAATTAGGGACATAAGAAATGTATAAACCCATGGTAAGATTGAAGGGTATTTAAATACTCACAATTTTTTGTTAAAGAGATTATATGTAGGACATAAGAACACACTGAATTTGTGACGTGGCAATTGCTTTTAATCACAAATAGGGTCCAAATATAGAATACCTATGGGTAACAAACATAAAAACAAAAAAGGGGAAGAGAAAATTGAATATTAAAATGCAAAGGCATATATGTGCCCAGCAACAGTGTATTAGAAAGATATAAGTGTTGGTGGCTAATGCAGAACATAGTAAGCAGCACTTACCAAAAGGAGTAACACAATAGTGAGTCAGATGATAGATATGGAATTACATCCGTCTGTATTGCTGCATTTGGAGTACTAGAGAAATAAGCAATCATGTAAGATAACCAGCCAGTAGACGTCTTGATAGACATCCATCTGTATATGAAATATAGGACATACCAGATAACGATGTTAGGGGCGAATCCATGTCCTAGAAATCCCTGGGCGCTGGTAAGGCCTGGGAAGCCGGCGCTCTTATGCCCCCCAACACACGTGCGGCGTCTGACGTCACCGCACGTGTGAGCGGACAGAAGGACCACTGCGCATGCGCAACTCGCTACCGTCTACGGGCCTACAAGGTCCAGAAGGCAGTGCGGGAGTGTCAAAGGTGACGTATGGGTTTACGTCACTGACACTAGCGCTGTACTGAGGGGCCGGTAACGGCCGTTCAGTACACTGGAGATGGAAGGATCAACCGATCCCAGGATGCCGTGGCTCGGGGCGGGCAATTGCAGAAGCAATGCCCTTGGGTGTCCATACAGCCCAAGTATCCAAAAAGAGCTTAGGCAGCAGCGCCGGAAGGACCTGACGCCATCCAACTGGCTCCCCACGGCAGCCAGGTGCAGGATTCACAATAGCCATCCCGGCAGGAAATTAAGAGAGGGGGGGGGGCTGCCCACAACCCCCAGGGACGCGCAGGACCCCCCGAGAACGTCCCAGGGGTAATGGGAGCGGGTGGAGACAAGCTGGAGATCTGTGGGTAGTAGCCCGCACACCTGGGCACAGATTAAGGGGAAAAAGGCCAGGTCAGCAGCGTGTATCCTATAAAAACAGGCATGACAGTTGGCAAATTGCAAAAGTATATACATAAGTGTAACATGACAGTAAAGCAATTACTATGAAATTCTAATTGAAAGGGGAGTTATGAATATGCAAAAAAGGGAAAAATACAGATAATACAACCAATACATTGATGAAGAGCATACATTTTACATCAGTATCAAAGATCACTAAATAAAGCTAAATCCTAATCGACCAGGGTCAGCCCTCAATGTGGAGAATATAGGTGACGGGAGGAACGCATTATGAGAATATATATAAGGTAGCCCTATAAAAAATCATATTACAAAAATGACTTAAAACTGATGTATTCGTTGAGTCCTGGGTGTCGGGTGGCATCCAGGATATGTATCCATTTGGTTTCTAGTTGTAATAGTTTTTGGTCAATGTCACCTCCTCTAACATGTACGGGAACATGTTCGAGGGCTGTGAAGCATACAACATGAGAATTAAAGTTGTGATGGTCCGCTATATGACGATTAATCGAGGTAGATGTCTTATGTTTAAATAAAGGTTTGATGTGGTCGCGAATGCGTACATTAAATGCACGTTTGGTTTTTCCAACATAGTAACTGCCACATATACATGTAGCCAGATATACTATGCCTATAGATTGACAGGTGACCTTGTGTTTGATTTTATGGAGTTGACCATTTGGTAGCAGAGATTCACATGCGTCATAAATGTAATCACACATATCGCAATTTCCGCAGGGAAATGTGCCATAGGTTGTCAATGTAAGATCAGACTTAGGTGCATGGTGACTAGTTATGATTTTATCTCTGAGTGATGGAGAGCGTCGATAGGTAATTTGAGGCTCAGATTTAATATATTTTTTGATGGTGTTATCGGCAGTAAGCAAAGGCCAGAATTTCCTGAGGATGTCCCTGACCTCACTGTAATGCTGTGAAAATTCAGTTATCACACGGACGGGTTGGGGATCGTCTGTGTTTTTGTTCGAATAAATCAGTTTGTTCCTATCGAGTTTTTTAACTTTATTAAAGGCTTGTTTTAGCAACCTATGGCTGTATCCTCTTCTTTTCAGTCTCTCATATAAATCTTGGGAGGCTGCAAAGAAGTCCTTGTCATGCGAGCAATTACGCTTGATGCGAAGATACTGGCTATATGGGATACTATTGAGAAGTGGTTTTGGATGAGCGCTTTTAGCATGAAGGATGGTGTTCCCAGATGTATCTTTGCGATATAAGGCTGAAGAAAGGTTGCCCTCTGAATCTAGCTGGATCTCCAGGTCCAGGAAGGCAATCCTCTTCTGGCTACATTCCATCGTAAATTTTAGGTTGTATGAATTGATTTTAAGGGTGTCAACAAATTTCAGAAGATGTTCGTGAGTGCCGGACCAGAAAAAAAATCACATCGTCGATATACCTGTGCCACGATACTACGTGGCACAGGAAATCAGCGAGATCAGTGTTCATAAACAGTTCCCTTTCCCACCCCCCCAGGTACAAATTGGCGTAGGATGGTGCACATTTCGTGCCCATAGCTACACCTTGTACCTGGAGGAAGTGGGAAGAGCCGAACATGAAATGATTTTTTGTCAAAATAAAATTCAAGAGGTCAGTGACAAAATGGCCATAGGCCTCAAATTTGGGTCCTCTTTCTTGTAAAAAGTTTGAAATTACTCTAATACCGTTGTTATGAGGTATAGCGTTGTACAGACTCTCAACGTCTAACGCCACCATCCAAACATCGGATGGGAGGTGTAGATCTGCCAAAATACGGAGTAGGTGTATAGTGTCCTTGACATAGGAAGGAAGGGCCACAACGTGTGGACTCAGATACTTATCCACTAAAGCACTAGCGTTTTCGGTAAGACTTGAGCACCCTGACACGATAGGACGGCCAGGGGGGCATTTGAAAGATTTGTGAAGTTTTGGCAGGGCGTAAAAAGTGGGTATTCTGGGGTCTTTTACGTTTAGGAATTTCCAAGTATTAGCATCAATGGTCCCTTTTTGGAAGGCCGAAAAAATAACACCACATTGTCCCTTGGGGACTCAGAATTCAAATTTTTCCTAATATTAAAAAAACCACTGATTCTTTAAGAAAGACATGGGAGGACAACTTACAAACATGCTCCTTCAATATGATGAGGATGCTATGTCAAGAATACGAGAAAGAACTGGTTTTACTTGACACTCAAATCAATGAATGGCTTTCTGCTCGTACTGCTGACATGTCTTCCCCGAGGTTCGCCCAGAGAGACAGAGACCTCCGGGCCCACCTCGAGGAATACACAGTAGAGATCATTAACACCAAGGAAAATAAATTTTTACGCGATAAACTTGCACACACCAATGGTTACGCTTACAGATGGGATGGGAATGTTTCTGAAAAACCTACCACCAAACCTAGCTCTGAGCATGCACCTAAAAACAATAATGAAGTACCTAACGTTTTCTCCACTTCATTTTCTTCTAGCTCATCTACTACATATCGTGATCTTTCACAGGACAGGATCCCTAAAAAAAGGAAGGGAGAATTACCCACTACCTCCACGGATTCTATTCGACGCACCCTTGGTATCACAAGTACTACCAAGCCTATGGTAGTCCGACCAAAAACCACCAGCACCTCCACTCCGCTCACACGAGCACTACCACGTCCACCACTTACCACCACTCGTTCTGCGCACTCGGGACTTACCACAACGACTTCTGCACCTCTCGCTCTCCCTGCCCCTATGGGAAGACGGGTAAGTGAACCAAATCTATCCACTATGTTTCCTATTGTGACACAACCCACTGATCCCAAACTAGCCCCTATTTTTTTACCCCAGGCACCGGACTCGGTACAGAGTCCCCAACCTTAGTATCAAAAAACTCCCAACCACAATGCAATCACGATTTAGATGTTGTTAACTTGTCATCATTCCCTTTAACAAAACAACAAATTAAGGTACTTCAATTAGGCCTTACCTTTTGCCCTTCTGCTGAGTTTAACAAATTTCAATTCATCAAGGACGTTCACCTTTTTGCAAGAAAATTAATGTATAAAGTCATTTTTGATAAACCCTTAAAAGCTCCAACTATAGAGCCATCACTTGAAAATATTGCCCCCACCCTAGCCGAAATTCAAGCCATTGAGGATTTACTTACTCTTTTGGAGGAGGGTGGAACCGAAGACGAATGCCAGTCACACTGGGACAGTGAAGGCATTGTCGTCACCGGTGTTTCCTTCCCTCCCCCATCCTCGTTCAAACCTAAATCTAGATCCTTCCCTAATCTTTCAACGAACCCTAACATTTGGGCGTTCGTGGAACAAATTACAAGTGCTATTAAACAACACGACTTTTCTACGATATATCCCTCAAATTTGTCTATTGCCCAAAAACAAGCCATTAAATCGCTACAGAACCACCCAGGGCTGGTTATAAAACCAGCTGATAAAGGTGGCAATGTGGTTGTTATGGATGTTGCGGCATATGAATCCATGTGCCGCAACATCCTAGACAATAAAGAGTGGTACCGACCCATTTCACGATCACTTATAGACAATTTTGCCACTGAATACTATGAACTTATTTTTTCGGCCTTCCAAAAAGGGACCATTGATGCTAATACTTGGAAATTCCTAAACGTAAAAGACCCCAGAATACCCACTTTTTACGCCCTGCCAAAACTTCACAAATCTTTCAAATGCCCCCCTGGCCGTCCTATCGTGTCAGGGTGCTCAAGTCTTACCGAAAACGCTAGTGCTTTAGTGGATAAGTATCTGAGTCCACACGTTGTGGCCCTTCCTTCCTATGTCAAGGACACTATACACCTACTCCGTATTTTGGCAGATCTACACCTCCCATCCGATGTTTGGATGGTGGCGTTAGACGTTGAGAGTCTGTACAACGCTATACCTCATAACAACGGTATTAGAGTAATTTCAAACTTTTTACAAGAAAGAGGACCCAAATTTGAGGCCTATGGCCATTTTGTCACTGACCTCTTGAATTTTATTTTGACAAAAAATCATTTCATGTTCGGCTCTTCCCACTTCCTCCAGGTACAAGGTGTAGCTATGGGCACGAAATGTGCACCATCCTACGCCAATTTGTACCTGGGGGGGTGGGAAAGGGAACTGTTTATGAACACTGATCTCGCTGATTTCCTGTGCCACGTAGTATCGTGGCACAGGTATATCGACGATGTGATTTTTTTCTGGTCCGGCACTCACGAACATCTTCTGAAATTTGTTGACACCCTTAAAATCAATTCATACAACCTAAAATTTACGATGGAATGTAGCCAGAAGAGGATTGCCTTCCTGGACCTGGAGATCCAGCTAGATTCAGAGGGCAACCTTTCTTCAGCCTTATATCGCAAAGATACATCTGGGAACACCATCCTTCATGCTAAAAGCGCTCATCCAAAACCACTTCTCAATAGTATCCCATATAGCCAGTATCTTCGCATCAAGCGTAATTGCTCGCATGACAAGGACTTCTTTGCAGCCTCCCAAGATTTATATGAGAGACTGAAAAGAAGAGGATACAGCCATAGGTTGCTAAAACAAGCCTTTAATAAAGTTAAAAAACTCGATAGGAACAAACTGATTTATTCGAACAAAAACACAGACGATCCCCAACCCGTCCGTGTGATAACTGAATTTTCACAGCATTACAGTGAGGTCAGGGACATCCTCAGGAAATTCTGGCCTTTGCTTACTGCCGATAACACCATCAAAAAATATATTAAATCTGAGCCTCAAATTACCTATCGACGCTCTCCATCACTCAGAGATAAAATCATAACTAGTCACCATGCACCTAAGTCTGATCTTACATTGACAACCTATGGCACATTTCCCTGCGGAAATTGCGATATGTGTGATTACATTTATGACGCATGTGAATCTCTGCTACCAAATGGTCAACTCCATAAAATCAAACACAAGGTCACCTGTCAATCTATAGGCATAGTATATCTGGCTACATGTATATGTGGCAGTTACTATGTTGGAAAAACCAAACGTGCATTTAATGTACGCATTCGCGACCACATCAAACCTTTATTTAAACATAAGACATCTACCTCGATTAATCGTCATATAGCGGACCATCACAACTTTAATTCTCATGTTGTATGCTTCACAGCCCTCGAACATGTTCCCGTACATGTTAGAGGAGGTGACATTGACCAAAAACTATTACAACTAGAAACCAAATGGATACATATCCTGGATGCCACCCGACACCCAGGACTCAACGAATACATCAGTTTTAAGTCATTTTTGTAATATGATTTTTTATAGGGCTACCTTATATATATTCTCATAATGCGTTCCTCCCGTCACCTATATTCTCCACATTGAGGGCTGACCCTGGTCGATTAGGATTTAGCTTTATTTAGTGATCTTTGATACTGATGTAAAATGTATGCTCTTCATCAATGTATTGGTTGTATTATCTGTATTTTTCCCTTTTTTGCATATTCATAACTCCCCTTTCAATTAGAATTTCATAGTAATTGCTTTACTGTCATGTTACACTTATGTATATACTTTTGCAATTTGCCAACTGTCATGCCTGTTTTTATAGGATACACGCTGCTGACCTGGCCTTTTTCCCCTTAATCTGTGCCCAGGTGTGCGGGCTACTACCCACAGATCTCCAGCTTGTCTCCACCCGCTCCCATTACCCCTGGGACGTTCTCGGGGGGTCCTGCGCGTCCCTGGGGGTTGTGGGCAGCCCCCCCCCCTCTCTTAATTTCCTGCCGGGATGGCTATTGTGAATCCTGCACCTGGCTGCCGTGGGGAGCCAGTTGGATGGCGTCAGGTCCTTCCGGCGCTGCTGGCTAAGCTCTTTTTGGATACTTGGGCTGTATGGACACCCAAGGGCATTGCTTCTGCAATTGCCCGCCCCGAGCCACGGCATCCTGGGATCGGTTGATCCTTCCATCTCCAGTGTACTGAACGGCCGTTACCGGCCCCTCAGTACAGCGCTAGTGTCAGTGACGTAAACCCATACGTCACCTTTGACACTCCCGCACTGCCTTCTGGACCTTGTAGGCCCGTAGACGGTAGCGAGTTGCGCATGCGCAGTGGTCCTTCTGTCCGCTCACACGTGCGGTGACGTCAGACGCCGCACGTGTGTTGGGGGGCATAAGAGCGCCGGCTTCCCAGGCCTTACCAGCGCCCAGGGATTTCTAGGACATGGATTCGCCCCTAACATCGTTATCTGGTATGTCCTATATTTCATATACAGATGGATGTCTATCAAGACGTCTACTGGCTGGTTATCTTACATGATTGCTTATTTCTCTAGTACTCCAAATGCAGCAATACAGACGGATGTAATTCCATATCTATCATCTGACTCACTATTGTGTTACTCCTTTTGGTAAGTGCTGCTTACTATGTTCTGCATTAGCCACCAACACTTATATCTTTCTAATACACTGTTGCTGGGCACATATATGCCTTTGCATTTTAATATTCAATTTTCTCTTCCCCTTTTTTGTTTTTATGTTTGTTACCCATAGGTATTCTATATTTGGACCCTATTTGTGATTAAAAGCAATTGCCACGTCACAAATTCAGTGTGTTCTTATGTCCTACATATAATCTCTTTAACAAAAAATTGTGAGTATTTAAATACCCTTCAATCTTACCATGGGTTTATACATTTCTTATGTCCCTAATTTGGGGACTTATTATAATCACCACACTCGTTTCTTCTTTTCTATAGAAAATAATCTTGCCAGGTCCTCCTCTTTGCCCCCTGCAGTCCTCTACTGTACCCTGAACTTGGGTGGCCGCTTCGGGAGTTCTCTGTGTCCATCCCTGGTGACATACAGGTAGCTTCTCTTTTTCCATCTTGCAGGTTTCCCTACCTGGTGGGGGGCAGGGTGGGGGGTTGTCTGCTTCCTCTCTCAGTGGGGTGCGGTTCTCCTTTGGTGCGTCTCAGGCATATGTGTGAGGGTTCATGCATGACAGCTCGCAAACATAATAAATCGGTTGTTTATTTTCACTTTTTTGACGTATAGGTACTGAATTTAATTTGTGATTGACTATGTCATAATTGGTATTGATTGTCAAATATTTTGTCTCATAGATTGTATAGTAGCGCTTTCAGACATAAACACCTGTCCCTGAAGAAGCCGTATCCGGCGAAACATGTAGGACTCATTATATATGTCTACGGAACTGGCCGCCACACTCCTTTGGCTGATTCCCGTAATATGTCGCTACAAATGTTTTTAACTGTCTGAATTTATAATTGCACACCCTTTTGTCCTTTTTTATGAATTTTTCTAATAAAATGTTCATGCTTTTTATCTAAGTGAGTTTGTGTACTTTTTGGCACCGCTATAATCCCTGTTATCCTCCTTCCCCCCATTATATATAGCTATATGAATAAGGTTAAGTACTTTGGTGGTGTTATCCCGTGCTTCTCGGGCAGGGATAAACCCTACTTGATCCAGGTGAATTAGGTCTGGCATGAACTGGGTCAATCTGTTGGCTAACACTTTCGTGAATAGTTTAAGATCCACGTTCAGAAGGGATATGGGCCTATAGCTGCCACATGCCGCCGGGTCTTTGCCTTTTTTTAGTATGATGGATATGTGTGCCCTCAGGGTGTCTCTAGAGAATGAGGTTCCTTTGCTTAGACCATTAAAAACTGCACCATATGAGGGCCTAGGAGTGATATTAGAGTTTGGTAATACTGCATTGTGAGCCCGTCTGGTCCCGGGGGTTTGCCTGGTTTCATCCCTTTCATGGCTCCCTGTAGTTCTTCTAAAGTGATGGGATCCTCTAGTCCTGCACTGATCTCTGGTGTTAGTTGGGGCATCTGGGATGCTGAGAGGTAGTCATTGATCGTTGTGTCATTTGGTGGCCTGACAGGGAGATTATAGAGGGATGTGTAGTATTCCCTAAATTCTTTCGCTATCTGAGTTGGAGTGGTCTTTGTTTGTCCTGATGGGTCTATGACTTGGGGAATATATGTGTTAAGTCGGTGACTCCTCACCGCTTTGGCCAGTAGTTTCCCACATTTATTCCCTGACTCGTAAGAAAGTTTATGACGGATTTGTAATGCTGTTTTGGCTCTTTAATGTAACAGATCCACTGTTTGTTTTCTAAGGGATGTCAGTTCTGTTTCTAGGGATGCAGTCGGTGTTGTTTTGTGTTTTAATTCTACGTCATGTATCTTCTGAAGGAGTTCGAGCAGCAAGTGTTCTCTTTCTCTTTTGATGCGTGCCCCGTGTTTGATGAACACCCCTCTTATCATAGCCTTGTGTGCCTCCCATAAGATGCCCGGGTCACAGTTGTCAACGTCATTTGTTTGGAAGTAGTGTTGCAGTTCAGTCTTTATGTCTGTCAAGACCTCTGGTGTTTGTAAAAGGCTTTCGTTGAGTGTCCAAAATCTGGATCTAGTGGGCAGGGAGGACAACAGGCAGTAACGCATAGTGATAGGAGCGTGATCTGACCAGGTGACATTGCCTATCTCTACTTTATGGACCGCTTCCAGCTGACTATGAGGGACAAAGAAGTAATCTATTCTCGAGTATACTTTATGTGGAGCTGAAAAATAAGTATAGTCTCGTTCCCCAGAATGGTGCAGTCTCCAGACATCTATCAGTTGGGTGTTATGTAAGTCTCTTATTATACGTTTGTGAGTGCTCATACACATAGAGGAGGTACTTGAAGAGGTGTCGACCGCGGGGTTTACAGGCACATTAATGTCCCCCCTAGAACTAGCTGACCCTCTTGAAATTCTGTGAGTAAATTTAAGGTACGGTGTAAGAATGTGTCTTGGCGATCGTTGGGAGCGTATACGGTGGGTAGGGTTACCTTTGTTTTCCTTAGCAGTCCCTTAACGAATACGTAGCGACCTTCCGGGTCTATTAGTGTGTCGCTACATGTCCATGGTACCGTCCCTGATATTAAAATGGATACTCCCTTGGATTTGGTAGCTACATTAGTAGCATGATACACATGAGCGAAGTGTCGATTTTTGAGGCAGGTAGGTTTGTCTGCTCTGAAGTGCGTCTCCTGTATTAGCGCTACGTCAATATGAGCTCTTTTAAGGTCATTTAACAGCATACAGCGCTTTTCTGGTATATTCAGGCCTCGCGCGTTTAAGGAGTAAATGTTGATAGTATCCATGGTCCCCCACGTGCTTCATGTCATTGTGGAGCTCCACTTTGCAGCAAGACCCCCTTGCTTCAATGTCGGAGGTGCAGCAGGGAGCAGCGACATGACATCATCTCTCACTGTCCGTCCCACATTACTGCTCTCCTGCTCTCACTAAATGGACCAGTGCTGTCAGCCTGCCACCAATGCAGCATCAATGCACATTTGGTGGCACTGGCTGGCATGACAAATGACAATCCATATCAGTTGGCAAATGACATCCCACATCTGGTGTCCGGGGATATGGCAAGTGACAATCTGCAAATGGTGGACAGAGATGTGGCAATCTGCAAATGGTGCCAGGAGATGTGGCAAGTGACAATCTGCAAATGGTGGCAGGTGACTTGGCAAGTGACAATCTGCAAATGGTGGCAAGAGATGTGGCAAGTGACAATCTTTAAATGGTGGCAGGAGACATGGCAAGTGACAATCTGCAAATGGTGGTAGGTGATGTGGAAAGTGACAATCCACATCTGCTGCCAGGTGAAAGTGGGAAGTGACAATCCACATCTGGTGGCAAGCGACATGGCAAGTGACAATCCACATCTAGTGGCAGGTGATGGTGACAAGTAACACGCTGCATCTGGTGACAGGTGACGGTGGCAAATGACACGCTGCATCTGGTGGCAGGAGATGTGGCAAATGACACGCCCAGGGCTCCGACTGATTCTGCAGTATGGTGGGTTGAACCACTTCATTATATATTAGAATGTAAAAATAGAAATAATGTACTTCAATCACCCTGACACCATATCAACCATGGTGCCTTGATGATTGAAGCGCCAAAACCAGCCATCGCCCGTGAAAAATTGCTTACCACTAGTCCCCCCCCCCCGCAGGCATGCAAAAAGGTTGGTGACTGCTGCTATGGGCTCTAGCCCCAGATCTTTTGCGGACCTAGCAACGCCCCTGCCTACAAGGATATAATTTCAATAAAGCTTGTGCTGCCTCACCAGGTTATTATTTCATATGTGGAAAGAAAGCATATTCTTGGGTTCCTTTGAATTCTAATGGGGTTTGTTACTTTGGTAGAGTCATTCCTGCTACTTGGTATATGGAGGATGATGACTTTCAAGAAACACAGCTCCGCAAAATACCTGTACACTTTCTTAAAAAAGACTCTGTACACCTTGTTAAAAGGGATCTCACTGATCAGTCAGCTTCAGGAGAAGATGAAACCCCAGGAGGACAAGAAGAAGACACTGAAATGAATGTGAAAAATGACGATTCTCCTGATAGGCCTACATTTTATCCTAAGTCAGATGATAACTTCATAAATGTTGAATCACGTGACAGAGAGATTAAACCATTGTTTTCTATTCCTTGGGTAAATAGATGTTGTATTAAAAAGGCTTTCAGTTTCATCATTGATTTGGCAGACCTGATGGATAACATTACTGCCTTGTATGATAGAAACTTTATAGCCCTTGCTATAGAATTTAAGATGATCAAAAAAGAGGTTTTGCAGCACCGGCTGGTGCTGGATTATATCACAGCCAGTCAAGGAGGAATATGCACCATAGTGGGAACTAGTTATTGTAACTACATTGGAAATGATACTAAGACTGAAGATGCCATCATTTCACATGTAGAAAAGGTACAACAAATGAAGGTTAAATTTCGCAAAGAACATACCGAAACTGCTTGGGTTGAAGGTAGCTGGGAAAGCTGGCTTTCCTGGCTCAATCCCCTCAACTGGTTTTCTGGTATTGCAGGATGGTTTTCTGGAATTTTGTATGGTATTTTATACGTTGTAGGAATTATAGTCCTCATAATCCTAATAGTTAAATGTGCACCTATGTTATGCAAATGTTATTTGAAGATAATCACACGTGCTGGTACTAATATTGGTTCTTCTGAGCCCTTAAGGTCTCGAGTCAGAACTGCTCATGAGATGATGGTCCTTATACCTGGAGATCAACCTAAAGACACAGAAGAAGCTTAAAAGGGATACCGAAAGAATTCTAAACACAGGAGGGGCTGTGAAGATATGAAATATATGAACCATATCTTTCTATGTATCCAGAGTTCCTCTTCAACATGAATTTGTATTTCTGATAATTCTTATTATACTTGTTTTTCTGTAAAATGTTTCTGAGTTCTTTTGGTATTGCAACACAAGTGGCTGACCAGTTGACAATAAAATGTTCTGCCAATAACCTGACACAATTCTCGGAAACGATGTGATATGGGAAGATGTTGACATAGAAAGTCCCTGTCTAAAAGTCAAATTGACCTTTCCCAAATAATTATTCTTCCCTTTCTGTCAAAATAATTTGTTAATTAAAAATTAACGATACTCAGGTCAAGATGACCTAAAAAAAAACAACTGGCAAGAAACTGTGTTGACATACTTGGTGAAATGCGTACTTGTGACGTGTAATTTTGGGCTTTTGCCCCACATAGAATGTAATGCTACAAGTTCCTATAAATATTTGACTCGCATTGTAATCTGGATCACTCTCCTGATTTAGAGGAGTGGTCCTTTGTATGTACGGAGCATATTCTGAAGTAAACATACATGAGACGAATGCAGCTCTTCTGGCGTTGATGTCTTTTATTTCAAGGCTATACTTCACAGTGGTTTCACCCGCGCTCGAATCCAGAAAGGGGGAGCTCCGGGGCGATGGAGGGTCATCCGCGGGGAGTCCGTCCATGATGTAGGAGTAAAAACTAAGAGGGGGCAATGAGGGGAAGAGTCAGAGTCAATGGGGGGCAAAGAGTAGTCTCTGAGTGGGGAATCGAATTCCCTCAGCTTACCAGTCCGACACTGTCATTCAATCCTCTCTGGGTGCGTCTGCCGAGTTATAGCGAGATCTGCGCCGGTTCCTCTGTGGCCTTGGCGATCTGGCTCTCCTCAGATTGGGTGATTCAGAGCGGGGGGTAAAGCGTTGTAACATCTGGAGCCAATCAGGTACTTCAATCGGATCAGTTTCCATGAATGCAAACAGAGCAGGGAGGTCAGCGGGGGGAGGGTGAAAGATTGTTTCTTGAAAGTCACTGAGATGGGAAAGCCCCATTGGTATGTTATCCCAGCCTGTCTAGCTGCTTCTAGTACTGGTTTCAGGAGGGCTCTTCTCTGCAGTGTGGATCTCGATACGTCTGGCATAATCCGTATGCTAGCTCCATCAGATTAAATGTCTCCCTTCTCCCAGGCTGCACGTAGTAGCAGCTCTTTATGAGCGTATTGGTGAATTCAACAGATGACATCCCTCGGTCTGTCCGGGTCAGCCGAACGGGGACTGAGGGCTCTATGGATACGGTCAAAGGAAAGGCTATGTGGGTAGGCTATGTGGGTAGAGCTTTCTCATCATGTCCCGGAAGATCGCCAGGGTGGACGCCGCCAGGTCCTCTGTCCCAGTAGCTTCTGGAAGACCCCTCAGGCGCAGATTGTTACGCCTGCTGCGGTCCTCGATCTCCTCCAACTGAAGCTGTTGAGTGAGAATTATGTTTGCTTGGGCGGTGTGAGATGTCTCAACTGCTGATATCCGTCTTTCCTGTGTAGACACCGATTATTCTCCTGAGTCTACTTGGTCAGTTAATAAGTGTACCTCTTGCTGTACCACCTCTATTTCTTGACGGTGGGACGCCCCCAATTTACTCACTATGACTTCTATGTCCACCCTAGTAGGGAGGACCTGCAGGAGCGCTTTCAGTTCGGTGTCAGCTCTCAGGGTTAATGGTGTCTGTGAGGGTTCCTGAGATTCCGATCGGAACATTGCTGGGATGGTATAGTCCATGTTGGAGGCGATCAGTAGTGGTACCTGGGTAGAGGAGGCCTGCGACTGATGCTCGCTGTGAGGGTTAGACCTTGTGGTGTCCGCCATTTTGGTAGTCGGAGAGGCCCAGAGGTTGTTTGAGAGAAACCTCTGTATGTCTCCACTCCTGCGTGACTTTAGCCTATAAAACTGTTTTGTGTAGCTATCCCATAATTTGGCAAGCAAGTGTAAAATATACCTCTGTTCATTCCCCTTTATATGCTGCTGGGAATGACAAAAATAATAATTCGTAGGAAGGACAAATGTAATTCGAATACCTACTTGGGGACCACCCACCTGCAATGTACTGGTAGGTTGCTGCCTACTTTGGCTCGATTCACATCTTTGCATGTTGCTTTTCAGCGTTTCTGCAGTGCCTTTGCTGTGCTTTGTTTTTTTGCTGCGTTTTTACTGCAATTTTGCATTTTTACTGCTTTTTTTGGGGGGGGGGGATTTTTCGTTGGGTAGATTTAAAAACGCAAGATGCAAATTGCGGCAAAATCGCAGAAAAAACACACTACATGCTTATGTGCAGCTTCTCCATTGCAATCTATTGAACAAAAAAAAGCAAAAAAGCAGAGTTTTGCGTTTAAAAAAAGTCCCTGACCCTTTCCAAAAACGCAGAGGCACAAAATTGCACTGATGTGAACATGTGCCATGTTAAAAAAATGTGCTGCATTTCTGCAGAAAGCATGAAAAAACGCATTGGTGTGAATGGAGCCTTACAGGTTTTGGGCATGCACATGCGCGCACCCCCCCACCCGCTGTAATTGTACACAGTGGGTGCCAGCCAGCAAATCCCAACCAATGATTCACGGCTGAGAGCTCTGTGTTGACATTCAACACAAAGCTCTGTACACTGGAAATGATCCCTATGTTTCTCCTTGCTTTGCAGGGATGAGAAACTTAGAGATCAGTTCGTAAAAGCAGCACACTGTACACACATTACACATTGTTAGACACATATTTAACCCCTTGATTGCCCTAGATGTTATCCCTTCCTAGCCAGTGTCATTAGTACAGTGACAGTGTAAAGGTATCATCACTGATCACTGGATTCAGGTCATTAGTGATGTCAGTGGCAGTTAGTCTACCCCCCCCCCCCCCCCAGTGTCAGATCATCCGCCCCACTATTGCAGTCCCGTCATAAGTCACTGATCGCTGCCATTAGTGGTATAGAATTTTTTTTTTTTTTTTTAATAAAGATTCCAGTACATATACCATAGTTGTAGGCACTATGACTTTAATGCAAACCAATCAATACATACCCTTATGGGATTTTAGCAGAACACATTGGCCGAAATTTATAAAAAAAAATTTATTTTTCTATTGGATATGTTTAAAAACAGAAAGTAAAAAATAGTTTTTCTTTCATTTTCTTTTTTCATTTATATCATAAAAAATAAAAATCCCAGGGAGAAATCAAATATAAAAAAAAAAGAAGCTATTTATGTAAAAAATTAATTATATAAATTTTGTTTGGGTACAGCGTTGCATGACCGCACAATCAGCAGTTAAAGTAGTGCAGTGCTAAATAGCAAGAAAGGGCCTGGTCATGAAGGGTGTAAAATCTTGCATAGCTGAAGTGGATACAATTTGTGCAAGTACCAATATAGTTTGAAGGTCACATTCATTTTACAAAATGTTTTTGCACTTCATATGGTCCAACAAAAATTATATATAAAACAGATTACCTTCAAAGTTTAACTTTTAATCCTAAACAAACATTATGCTCTTTGGTAGACCTTGGTGAGTATCACTGATTGCCAATTGTCACCAATCACCAAGGTAACTTTCTAAAAACGTAAAGATTAATTGGTAGAAAACGTGTCTCAAGATAGCTAGATAGGCTAACTCACATGAAAAGCAAAAGCAATGTATGTTATATTTTAAATCTGTGAGAAGAAATGGATAATAAATGCTCACAGCGCGACCCCGAGGCCACGCTGCCGTGCAATCCTATGATGGCTGTGATCACAGGACACAGCCAAGACGGGATTGGCTATGGGTGCTGTGACTGGCCCTCCCGATCACATAACAGCTGTGTCCAATTACAGTCTTCACAGCATAAACATGTCTCTGTGAGTTCTCCCCGCTGAGCTCTGCAGTGGGATTGGAGCGGGGGAATCTGCAAGGTCTGTGACATCTGTGTTTAAGGATGATTTTACACAGCTGTGGCAGATCCCCCCCCACGCACACACACACACACCAAGCACCACTGTCCCTATCCCCATACACCTCTGTCACAGTGCCCCCATAAACATCTGTAATAGTACATCATTGTGACATCAACATCTGTCAGTGTCCGCTGGTGGCCGATCAACATCTGTCAGTGTACAAGTGCACAAAACATCTAAAACATTTAAAGCGCCCCCGTCGTGCAAAGGCGAACGCACACGATGGTCCCGTACACATACATAAACAGCAATCGCACCACACATGAGATTTTGCCATGAACGTCTGAGCGTGAGCAATAATTCTAGCACCAGACCACCTGTCTAACTCTAAACTGGTAACTAACAAAGGCTTATAAAGCGTTGTGTATAGAGATTGTCAAATACCGAAATTTGACCCCATTTCACAAGCGTGCAAAATTTTAAAGCGTAAATATGTTTGGTAACTATTTACCCGGCGCAACACCATATATTTTAATTTTACCAAAAATGTGGGTAATATATGGTCCCCGAAATGCATTAAAATGTATTCATGCATTAGTGTGTAAAATTGCGTTCAAAAAACTGCTGCGCAAATATCGTGTAACATAAACATTTGCAAAACTTACCATTTTATTCTCTAGGGCCTCTGCTACAAAAATATATAATGTTTGGAGATCCCAAGTCATTTTCTAGCAAAAATACAGATTTTTAATTGTAAACAAAAAGTGTCAGAAGAAGGTCTGGTCTTAGACCCATTTCACACGGAGGTGTTTTTCAGGCGTTTTAGCACAGTAAATAGCCTCTAAATAGCGCCTGAAAACCGCCTCCCATTCATTTGAGGGTGTCTTCACACTGGGGCGATGCACTTGTGAAACGTTAGGAAAAGTCCTGCAAGCAGCATCTTTGGGGCAGTTTGGGAACGCTGTATACAGCACTCCCAAAACCCCCTGCCATTGAAATGAATGGGCGGCGCTTCCAAATCGCCTGAAAAGCAATTTGGAAGCGCTGCAACATGGGCATTTTTAACCCCTTGTTTTTAGCTAAGAAGCCACCCCACACCCCTCGAGGGGGGGGGGGGCAGCGGGCTGGAGTTTGGTACTTTAGCAGTTTGTCAGCCTTTAGTGCTTGTCACACTGTATTATAGAATTTCACAAAACTGTTACAAATGTAATGTACCATATAATTATTCTGCTGACTAGTTGGGGTCCATACGTTGGTGCACAATAGGGATGCAGTCTCTAAAGCAGAACTCCAGCCAAAACTGTTTTCCATGTCCTTTTTGCTGATCTCCTACCTTCACCAACTTTGCCATCCATGTTTTTCTGAGCTCTGTAGTTCCTCTATAATAGGCTGCTTTACTTGCTGAAAAACCGTTATTGCCTGCTGACATCCTGTTTATAAGACCGCTGGCTGCTATCCCTCTCCTCAGCTCAGCCAGCGGTCTGACATGCCCCCTTGTAGTTCTCTGAAAGCCAAGCAGAGAGGAAGCAGACATGTTGTGGGCGGAAGGGGTCTCACAGCACCCAGTCTGTGCCACCCATGGAGGAGGTGTCATTCTCTCTTCTCCCTCCTCCCTCATCCTCCTCTGCTACTGCCAGCAATCCACCCCCACTGCCGCCCCACCTGCTATCTCCATGCAGAGCGGGGATTATTATCAGTAATTACTTGTATGACACAGCAGGGATCTCTGTTATTTATGTTTTAGGTTTATGTTTAAGTGGGTGAGTTCACATTTACATGTACAAGCCTAATGTACCTCCCACATTCACTCCCATCCCAAGTATTCATGGGAAATGTAGGCTGATTGCAGTTAGAGAGAGAAGAGGATATGATGCAATAGCTGTTCTAACACCTACCTGCCAGAAACGATGATGCATTTTTTGAATCACAAAACTTCAGACTTCCTGAAAATTCAGTCATATCTCATAACCGCTTGCCGACCGCCGGCATGTACTTATACGTCAGCAGAATGGCACCGCTGGGCAAATGGGCGTACCTGTACGTCCCTTTAAATTTGCCGCTATACCATCGCGTGTGGGCCACCGGCGGCGCGCACGCTCCCGCCGCTAGTAGGATCGCGGGTCCCGTGGACTCAATATCCGCGGGGATACCCGTGATCGTCTCACGGAGAGGAAGAACGAAGAGATGCTAATGTAAACAAGCATCTCCCTGTTCTGCCTAGTGACACTGTCACTGATCATTGTTCCCTGTGATCGGGAGCTATGATCAGTGATGTGTCACACACAGCCCCTCCCCCCCCAGTTAGAATCACTCCCTAGGACACACTTAACCCCTCCCTAGCCCCCTAGTGGTTAACCCCTTCACTGCCAGTGTCATTTTTACAGTAATCAATGCAATTTTATAGCAATGATCGCTGTAAAAATGGCAATGGTCCCAAAAATGTGTCAAAATTGTCCGATGTGTCTGCCATAATGTCACAGACACGATAAAAATCTCAATCGCCGCCATTACTAATAAAAAAAAAATATTCATAAAAATGCCATAAAACTATCCCCTATTTTGTAGACGCTATAACTTTTGCACAAACCAATCAATCAACACTTATTGCGATTTTTTTTAACAAAAATATGTAGAATACGTATCAGCCTAAACTGAGGAAAAAAAAATGTTTTTTATATATTTTTTGGGGATATTTATTATAGCAAAAAGTAAAAAATAATGTGTTTCTTTCAAAATTGTAGCTCTATTTTTGTTTATAGCGCAAAAAATAAAAACTGCAGAGGTGATTAAATACCACCAAAAGATCTATTTCTGGGAAAAAAAGGACGTCAATTTTGTTTGGGAGCCACGTCGCATGACCGCGCAATTGTCAGTTAAAGCAACGCAGTGCCGAATCGCAAAAAGTGCTCTGGTCTTTGGGCAGCAAAATGGTCCGGGCTGAAGTGGTTAAACGGTAAGAAATTTCACAAATTTGATAACTGGTGTTTTGTGTGTGTGTGGGGGCGGTGGGGTGTACTAATGGGGGATTTTTCGAAAATCCCGGAGTTCTGCTGTAGGAAGAAACAGAACTTCTGTATATCCTGCAGATTTCAATAAAAACTTTTTTTCTTACAGTGTAAAGAGAAGAAGAAATAGAATTATTCCTACAGATGGTAAAGTGACTATCAGAGTTCCCCTTTAATAAATGAAGATGGTGTGGAAGATCACTTTAAGAATGTTGAATGGTGGGAATTAAAAGAAGGTTGCTTGGGGGGGGGGTGATTATCAGATGCATGTCCCTTTAATAAGGACATTGAACTTGAGCAGCTAATTCCTTCACTGGAACTTGAGTATGGGAGAATACAAGATATCCTGCAGGCAGTATTGGTAGAAACCATTAAAAATGGTAAACTGCAGCAATAGATGGGCTCTGGCACATGTGCGGATTGCATGAAACTTGCAGACTGTAGCAACTGATGGGCTAGAACACCTGTGCCTAAATAAAGAGGTCTGTGACTGCTCTGTGTCCTTAAACTTGAAGTAACTTGAAATAGCAAACACACTTGAAATAAGGGTAGTATTGAATGGGTTAGGAACCCTCTCAACCCGGTCCTTATGCGAAGCAGAGCAAAGCAATGAGTGCCCTGCTGGGAACAGGTCTTTGTCATCTGCAGAGGGGGCTGTGATGATGACCTCCTCAGGATACTCGGCTCTCCAGTGACACTTGCAGCGCTCTGGCTCAACCCGGTCTGGTCCGGGCCTTTGTGGATCCATAAAGCTCTCCCTCACGAGTCCTCCAGCATATTGCTCCTCGACTGTGTAGTTCAATCTCAGCTTAACTGTTTGAAAAGTTCTGCTTCTAACATACAAGTCCCAGCAACCTCAGCACTCCTGTATTGGGCCTTGTGATGATCCAAGTTGCTGAACACTGCAATCTTTTGGTCAAAATCCTGCATTACAGTACAGTGGTACAATAGAATTAAATAAGGAGGACCATAATGAAAGTGCAAGTAGCTTTTCCCTCCAGAGTTCTCATTCCAGAAAACACTTTCTGCTGCTTCTGGGTCATCACAAAGTGTTTCTTCACCAGCATCTTCAAGCAAGTTTTGCAAACCATTGCTTCACAAAAATACACAATCCCTTCATTTATAGAAAAAATTACACCTGAAAATTGTGAGAAAATGGATCAAGCTCTTGCAAGAACAAAATAGGATTCTGGATCAGCATCGTCAATAACTAAAATGCATATTGAATGGAAGCTTTTAAATTATTACCAGGGAAAGGGGGATGGTTACCGGTTCTCATGTATAGTTGAAATGTTAACATTGTTAAAAGGGGTTGTAAACCCTCAAGGTTTTTCACCTTAACCGATTGCCGACTGCCGCATGTACATTTACGTCGACAGAATGGCACGGCTGGGCAAATGGGCGTACCTATACGTCACTTTGAATTTCCCGTCGTGCCGGCGCGTGCGTGCCACCGCCGCATGCTCCGTGTCATGGATTGGTAGAACAGGAAGATGCTTTTGTAAACAAAGCATTCCCCATTCTGCCTAGTGACAGGACAGTGATCTACTGTCATCGAGAGCAGCGATCACTGTCCTGTGTGTTCAAGCCCAGCCCCCTCACAGTTAGAATAACTCCCTAGGACACACTTAACCCCTTCACCACTCCCTAGTGGTTAACCCCTTCACTGCCAGTGTCATTTACACAGTAATCAATGCATTTTTATAGCACTGATCACTGTATAAATGACAATGGACCCAAAATAGTGTAAAAAAATGTCCAATGTGTCCGCCATAATGTCACAGTCACGATAAAAATCGCAGATCGCCCCCATTACTAATAAAAAAAATAATAAAAATGCCATAAAACTATCCCTGATTTTGTAGACGTTATAAATTTTGCGCAAACAAATCAAAATAAGCTTATTGCGATTTTTTTTATACCAAAAATATGTAGAAGAATACATATCGGCCTAAACTGAGGAAACATTTTTGGGGGATATTTATTACAGCAAGTAAAAAATATTGATTTTTTTCAAAATTGTCGCTCTTTATTTGTTTATAGCGCAAAAAATAAAAATCGCAGAGATGATCAAATACCACCAAAAGAAAGCAGTATTTGTGGAAAAAAAAAAAAGACATCAATTTTGTTTGGGTACAAGGTTGCACTACCATGCAATTGTCAGTTAAAGCGACGCAGTGCCGAATCGCAAAAAATGGCCCGGTCATTGAGCAGCCAAATCCTCCGGGGCTGAAGTGGTTAATGCATTCTATGCATTAAGGTGAAAAACCTCCTGTGATGCTGCAGCCCCCCAGAGCCCCCCTTTTACTTACCTGAACCTGGTCTTTCCAGCGACGGGGACGAGCACACCAGCTCCAGCTGGTGTCTCAGGTCCTGTTTGGATAGATTGATAGCAGCACAGCCATTGGCTCCAGCCGCTGTCAATCAAATCCAATGACACTGGATATGGGGGCGGGGCCGAGTCCTGTCTGTGTCAATGGATGCAGCAGCAGGACACAGGAGTGCACCTGTACGAGTACCCTGAGGGAGTGAGGCTTTCCAACGGGGCACTCGAGAAGAAGAGGAGCCAGGAGCGCCGCTGAGGGACCCCAGAAGAGGATCGGGGCCACTCTGTGCAAAACCAACTGCACAGAGGAGGCAAGTATGACATGTTTGTTTTTTTAAAAAGGAACCTATACATATCTTTTAACATTTGTAATGTAGCTTGTTAATAACTTGTTATTCAATATGTAATCAAAAAGAAAAAATATTTTATTTTTTATATAAATAAAGAAAAAACATTATACACAAATCATCACATCTTACAAAACTACATTTATTTCTCTGCCCACGTATCCTCCCCCCTCCCCCTCCAAAACCCTTCTTTTACAACTCTGTACTTTTTCCATTCTCAATGTCCATTCAAGTCTCCTTTTCCTCTTCTTTTTTTTCCTCTTATATTTTTTTTAAGATATTTTTATAGCATTTTCTTAACAGACATACATACACAAAAACAAACTCACGGAGTACAGAATGCTCCAATTCCAGCTTATAACAAAGGGGATTGTGCATCAAATAGACACTATACTAGGCAGTGCAGAAATACGTCCTATACGGGTATCAATCTTGGGAGGTAAGCGTTATAGTTCCAAACAATATAACCATGGCAAAGTTCAGTGTAGTAATACAATACAGATTTCACAGTAACATCTTCAATTATGGCAGTATGGGGGAGAGGGTCAGGAGGACTAGCTAGCCATCTGCCCCGGATCTTGTGGAATGTTTTTTTCCTCTTTCGGATATCGAAGGTAAGCTTGTATACAGGCAGAGACTCATTAACCAGTTTTAACCAGAAATTACGAGTTGGGATCTCTGATCCCTTCCATGTCAGTAAAAGGGACTTCTTTGCATAAAAATAGAGGATATGAAGCAGTCTCTTGGCCTGCAGAGAATAGTGAGGTTGCCAAAGATGCCCAGAAGACAATTCTTGGGGTTGACTATATTTGGGAGACCCAGTGCTGAGGAGATGAAGGAGCCCATGTTCACCCAGAAATCCTGTACTATGAGACAAGCCCAAAAGCAGTGGAGAAAATCAGCTGTTTGGCCACATTCCCGGAAGCATTCAGTAGAGGGGGATATTCCCATTTTATGCATTCTAGCTGGGGTGAGGTGTGAATGATGAAAGATTTGGATTACCCTGTCCCTGGAGGAAATAGCAGAAGTCTTATGCCACGTACAGACGATCGGACATTCCAACAAAACCGTGGATTTTTTTTCCGACGGATGTTGGCTCAAACTTGTCTTGCATACACACGGTCGCACAAATGTCGGAAAATCCGATCGCCAAGAATGCGGTGACGTACAACACGTATGACGGCACTATAAAAAGTTCAATACCAAGTGCGCCACCCTTTGGGCTGCTTCTGCTGGTCTCGTGTTTATCTCGTGTTAGTAGAAGTTTGGTGAGAGACGATTTGCGCTTTTCATCCTCGTGCTTTTCAGTTCATTACTGCTCTTCAGTTTGTGCTTGTGGGTTCGGATCTGTTCTTCAGTGCGTGTTGTCAGTTTGTTACTGTTTTTCAGTGCGTTCTAGCCCGCTTGTTTATGATTTTCAGCTCACTCTTCTCAGGCCTTTACGTTTTTCAGTGCGTTCTGTTAGTTCGTTCTGACCAGCCGACCATTTTAAAGCCATGTTGCGGGTACATACTTATCATAGAGTTCGTGCTGTGCAGGGGCTTGGTGTTGGAGTTCTTTCTTTGACCCAAATCCAGTCCATGAACAGGGCGAGGAGGAGTTCGTGGACGAAGAACTGGTTGCTCCAGCATGACCAATTCTCTCACATGCCTTTGTTGCCGGAGATCCGTGAGAATAATCCTAATGATTTCAGGAATAATCTCCGAATGAAAGACCCCGTTTCTCATCGTCTGTTGACTTTGCTGTCCCCTTATATTACGAAGCAGGACACCTGCATGCGGCAAGCCATCACTCCCGTGCAGAGGCGAGAAGTCTGCAGGACATCAAGTTCTCGACAGGCATCTCCTCCCAGGCTCTGGGGATCATTATTCCAGAGATCTGTTCTGCCATCATTCAGTCCTGCAGAAGGACTATATTAGGGTAAGTTTTCTCCTTTAACATCACATTCTATATATTTAATGTTAGCTAATGTATTGTATTTCTTTCTTCATTCCCTAATTACCATGATTGTAATATGTTGTGTCCCCTTTGTCCTCGTGCATGCTGGAAGTTTTTAAAGTTCCTTTTTTGTCCATGCATATTTGCCTTCACTAACCTCCCCAGCATGCTATCCTGGGCACAGAAACACCAAGCCTAGTCATTTAACAATGTATTTTGTCAGCTCCATTGTAATGCTTACCCTAAACACCCTCTAAAATGTGTTTAAATGGTATTTTTGTCCTTAAATTCAGGCAGAGTGCAAGAGGTTTTTTTTTTTTTTGGGGGGGGGGGGGGCAAACTCATTTGGAACCCTCCCTCCCCCCCAAAAGCTAAGTCAACCAATACTCTTTCTGCTGACTTTTCCCAACCCATACACACCATACCTACCTCTTTTGTAGTCATATGCATAGATGAATTCACCAAAGCATGTAGTACAAGGGCTTGCTGAATACTTTCAAATGGTACTGTTTAAAGTTTTGTTCTCCTATTATCTTGATAGGTAATTACAGAATGTAAAAATGTGCTTCAATTTGTACAGTGTGTATTCATATTTGTGGATTATGACACTTGCTACCTGTCCAGTGGGTTGCCAACAGTGTAAGTATGGAGGCAGTTCCCAATGAAGTGGATAGGGTTACCTGTCCAAAACATCCCCCCCCCCTAAAATGTTTACAATGGGCCATCAGAGGGTGTGAGGAATCTGATAAGTGGACCTTATACTTTTGTCTTTAAATACTCGTTAAAATAAATGTTATACTTATGTTGGCCAAGAATGTTTGTGTCTAATCTGCTTGCAATGTTATGTGCAAAAGTACTGTTTTTTTTTTCTTGTTTCACTCCACAGTTTCCTTCAAACCCACAGGAATGGCAGACTGTGGCATCCCAGTATGCTCAGCAGTGGGACTTTCCCAACTGCGGAGGGGCAATAGATGGGAAACACATCCACATCGTCCCACCCCCCAACTCGTGGTCATACTATTATAATTATAAGGGGTTTAATAGTATTGTGTTGTTGGCGGTGGTGTCGGCAACATACCAGTTTTTGTATGTGGACGTGGGGAAGTATGGCCGGATGTCAGATGGTGGAGTCATCGCCCAGAAGGAGTTCTACAGACGGCTCCAGAATGGTGGCTTGGGCTTGCCACCTGCGGAAGACAATGTGGGTGGTCTTACATTTGTGTTCGTCGCTGATGAAGCGTTTGGGTTTGGTGAACATCTGATGAGGCCATTTCCGATGAGGACCCTCACCCCGGACCAGAGGGTTTTTAACGACCGGCTGGCCAGAGCCAGAAGAGTGGTGGAGAATGTTTTCGGAATAATGGCCAGCCAGTTCTGCCTATTTCTGACACCAATACACATGGCGGAATATATACTGAACCATATTGTGCTTGCCTGCTGCATTCTACACAATTATCTCCGCAAAAATGCTACAAACTAGTCAGTTGGGCCTGAAGCCGGATTACCAAATAATAATTTGATGGCACTTGAAGCTGACCATCCTGGCATGCCCCCCAAAGCGCCCACGAAGTGAGACAAAATTATCTTGAGTACTTTGCAGGTAGGGGGCCATTAATCTGCCAGAGAATGTGTGAAACATTTTTAAATTACATTTTTTTTATAAACTGAACTAATATTTCATTTGATTTACTGCTTGTTTTTCTTTTAGCTGTCTCCTAGGTTATCCAATGGGCTTTTCTTTTTGGCCATTTACTTCAATAGTGCAAACGTAATTTATTTGATACAGGAGGTGACAACCTCTTCAGCTAACTATTATGTTGTGGGTCTGCTACACACACATAGTTTGTTTTGTTAATGTATGTAATGCATTAATGATAAAAACGATCATCCTTTTCAGCACCATGAATTAATTGTTTTGAATCCCTAAAATGGCCTGATTGGGGCAATTTTTAGAGCACTGTGGGGGTTATTTACTAAAGGAAAATCCACTTTGCACTGCAAGTGCACTTGAAAGTGCACTGAAACTGCACTTGTAGTGCAAAGTGGATTTGCCCCCATTGCCACTGTAAATACCAACTTACTCCAAAAACTGGTATTGAGCATTGAAAGAAGAAGCCACACATTGTGGAGTATAAAACATTTTACTCCGTGCACATTCACATGTGCATTAGAAAAGGGTTTTTTAACAAACCAACATCTTTGGTGTATAACATTTTTATGTTTGACAGTAGAAATAGCCTTTTTTTGGTTAAACAGGCATGTTTAAAACCATAACATACACAACTCAGGAACTTACAAAGTTCAACGTTGATAAAGTGAAGGCCATATCAGACATTAGTATGTCAAAACTGTATTGATTTTGCCTTCATCAGATGAGGTGATGTCACACCCGTAAAGGCCAAATTTTGAAGATGCACACAAATTGGGAGTCAAAATGTGGATTTCCTTCCTGATTCCATGCCTAATGTCAACATGTGCTTGCTTCCATCATGGGGGATCAATGGATGTGTTTCGAGGGTGCAACCCCTTCCTCTCACCTACTTGAGTTGCGAGGAAGGGGTTGCATCCACAAAATGCGTACATTGATATTCTGTGATGGCAGATAGCACATGTTGACACACTGTGTGCAGCTTCAAAATTTGGCTTTCAAATTACTTTAAAACTTGATTTTAAATAACAAATTTTTGTGTGTTTTAGATTCTGCCTAAAACATCAATGATGTTCTTAATTTTTTGTTGTACAGCATTGATGTTTTCCTTGACCTTCTCTAAATCCCGATTTGCACACCATTATCTCCCCGATGAGGATCTGTGCACTTGCACTGATGAAATGAGTTTCTTCTTCCACAACATCCACATCACCTAAAATTCAAAAACACACCATGTATTAAAAATATGCAGGCATACATCTATTACCTGAAGCTGTGGTCTCAGACACCGACCTGTTGTGGTCACTATTTGAACCACTTCATGAACCTTGGAATCCACATCCTCAGGATGTGGTGTGGTGACTTCCCCTTCTTCAGGAGGTGTGGGGTTCCTGGTGTCCTCATATGTCCTGATTCTTTTCTCCCCTATGTGAATACAAAAAAGGTATACTTAGCACACAGATATTTGAGGCAAGAAATAGGAATATGAAACATTGCTTGGAAGTGTCATCCAATTGTCTGTTTTAGCAGAGTTCTAAGCTGAAGACATGATTTTTCCCCCTTTTTCCCCCTTTCTTAAAGCTTGAATACTTACCTTTTTTGGTAAAGTTTCACACATGGAGAGACCCCTAGTATCCACTGGAGCACCTGTGTGGGACACCCTAAAAAGGGTGTTCTGGTGTCCCACACTAGTGCTCCTGCATCCAGATGTGTAAACAGCTGCCGAATGTCCTCTCCTTACACTGAATCAAGTTTGCATTTCATTCTAGTTACAAACCCATCTAGACAACAATGTACTAAACTTCTTTTAATACAAATAGGCCTGAACAAATGTAGTTAAAGGGGTTGTAAAGGTAAAAATGTTTTCACCTTAATGCATTCTATGCATTAAGGTGAAAAAACTTTTGACAGTACCGCCGCCCCCAGCCCCCCCGTTTTACTTACCTGACGCCTCGAATCTTCGCTCCTCGTCCTCGTCAGCTTCATTGCAGCTCAGCCTGGTCGCTGATTGGCTGCAGTGGATGGATTGAAAGCAGCGCAGCCATTGGCTCGCGCTGCTGTCAATCACATCCGATGACGCGGCGCGCCGGGGGGCGGGGCCGAGTGATACAGCGAGCGGCTATAGCCGCCGGCTGTATCACGGGAGCGCGCCCGCAAGCACTCACCACCGTGCGAGGGAGCTCGCATGAAGGTGGTAAATGCTTGCGGGGAGGAGCTGAAACAGCCGCCGAGGGACCCCAGAAGACCAGGTTCGGGGCCACTCTGTGCAGAACGAGCTGCACAGTGAAGGTAAGTATAACATGTTTGTTATTTTTAAAAAAAAAAAAAAACACCTTTACAACCCCTTTAACCTGCATCTGCCAAAAACATTGTATTAGAACCTGAAACTTGCCATTTTAAACTGTACAACAGTAAAGAAAAGCACATGGAGCAGCATGCAAGTAATAATAACAATAGGAACACAGGACAAATACTTACTTTTTAGAAGCACTTTCCTGATCCTTCTGTACTGATCATGCTCCCTCAATTTCAGGTCTAACCAGCATTTCCTCAATTGCTCCTTGGATCGTCGTACCCCAAAATTCCTGTGCAGACTTTTCACAACTTTAGTCATGATCTTGGCTTTTCTCACATTTGGGTTTGGGTAAGGTCCATACTTCCCATCATTTTTGAGACATTATATCTCCTCCTGGACAGGGACATTTCTGGCTCGGGGCTTTCGTTGTTGTTGCTCTCTGCATGCACCTGCTGTGTCTCTGCCATGTGCTCTCCCACTGCGCCGAAAGAGAAGGGGCGGGGAATAAACTGGAAAGAAGGACAGGGATGGAGTTGCACGCACGCGCAGTGTATATAAAGCGTAACACTGAGCGGAGGAAGGAGTAGCGTAAGCGCCGACTGTGCTAACGAAGGTACACTTTTAACTTGGGGCATCAGTGGCCTATACTGCTTATTGAGATTGAGGCCTATATTGGGACAAGATTATGAGAGTTTAGCCTGACATTAGGGTTTGTCTTGTGTTGTGTCCTGCAGAGAATATGGATAAATTCAATGATCACGATTTCCTCCCCAACTTCAATGACAAGTACAGGGAGCTGCCTTGTCTGTGGCAGGTGAAACACCCTTTTTATAATAATAAACTAAAGAGGAAGGCAGCGCTGGATCAACTGTTGGAATCAGTGAAACTGGTGATCCCTACGGCAAACATCAACTATTTGAAGTGCAAAATTGGTGGTCTGAGGAGCACGTATAATAAAGGAGCGCAAAAAAGGTCCAGGATTCCATGAGATCAGGAGCAGCAGCAGATGCCATTTATGTCTCCAGGCTGTGGTACTATGACAGACTGTGGTTCTTGTCAGACGAAGACTGAAATTAGGCAATCACACTCAACCCTTCCTTCCACGCTTCCTTCCACCTCAGCTGAGGCTTCTGACGTCCAACCTGAGCCTTCCACCCAGAAAGAAGTGGAGGAGCCCAGCTTGAGTCAGGTATAGCATTGTTCAACATATTTATTGTCAAAAAATGAATGATGTTAACTAGATGTTATTATTGATCACTAATTTCTGACTTAACAAAGTGGTTTACAGATCAATAGACAGTAGTAGCCAAAAATGATGGGGACAAGAATGAAAAATGCTGGGGTCAGAATGATAGTCTTTTCTATTTGTTAACATTCAATTTGCAACAGTCATGAGCTCAAAATTGTGTGTTTGATGTCCAAAAAACTAAATCTATGTCCCATTTTCATACACAGGAAAGTCTCAGCCAGGAGGAGGCCATGGAAAGTGGCAGCCAGGAGGTGGCCGGGCCCAGTAGCATGACCGAATCGCAGGTTCCTCCCCTCCGCCTTCCAAAAAAAAGGACCAAGAAGAGGAGGAACGTGGAGATGTCAGGGCTTGCTTTGATTCAGCAGGCTACTGAGGCCCTCAGAACCACCCCCAATGTTCTAGAGGCCTTTGCCTGTATGGCAGCCAGTAAGATGCAGAAAATGGAGGTGGGCCAATGCCTCATTTGTGAGGAGGTCATCTTTCAGGCCCTAAATAAGGGGGTAAGGGGCGAACGCACAAACAAAAGTCATGTGTGTGAGTTGGACCATCCTACTCCTCCACAACACCACAGCCACAGCCTGGAAGGAAGCTTGCAAGGAAGTCTTAAAAGTGATGGCCTGGGTTCGGTCTGGTCTGTCAAAAGGCGCAGGCTGTTGTAAGACCACAGCCTCAGGACATATATGTCATTGGCTGCTGTTCCTGATCTCTTGGAGTCCTGGACCGGATTGTGCTCCCTATTAAATGGCCTCCTCAGGCTACCAATTTTGCCTGTCAAATAATTGATGTCTGCCCTGGGATACAAAGGCTTCTCCAATTTCAACAGTTTATCCAGTGTTGCCTTCCTCTTTAGTTTCTTATGACACCTAATAAATTACTATTTCTTTGTCAAATACTTGGCTATGTGTTTTACTTCAAAAAGGATTTTGTGAGAAGGCAGGTACATTTCAAAAATATAATGTCAAATTAATAAGGAACACCAACACCAACCAGCCTCTTTGAGGTTAAAAAATACAAGATAATAATGGTGTTGTGGTAACTTGACACACAAAACGACAAAAAATATTATGGAGATCACTAGAAAAAAAAAATCAGGAGATCTTGATAAAAAAAAAAGTAGATCACTATAAAAAATAAAAAAAAATAAAAACATTATTCTGGAGATCTGGCAGAAAAAAAAAAAAGATTATTCAGGAGATCAAGAAATAATAAAGAAATCAGTTTGTCAGAACTCTGTGTGAATATCAGCAGCAAAACAACTTCATTATTCTAGCATTATAAAGAATAAGAGATTGCGTTGCATTGAAAGATTAAAAAATTTGCAGCGTGACGAATGTGCTATCTCCATTATGAATGCTAGTTTTACAAGACCGAGCACTTCCATCTCGTACTTGATTCAGAGCATGCGTGGAATTTTGTGTGTCGGAATTGTGTACAGACGCTCGGAATTTTGGACAACAAGTTTTGGTGTCGGAAAATTTGAGAATCAGCTCTCAAACATTTGTTGTCGGAAATTCTGACAGCAAATGTCCGATGGAACATACACACGGTCGGAATTTCCGACAACAAGCTCACATCGAACATTTATTGTCGGAAATTCCGACCGTGTGTATGCGACATTAAATGTGTCACAGAATGCAGACCAGTCTTCTTCTGTAATAGGGACATCTAGGAAGTCCCATTTCTTTTGTGCGATCTTAAATCTAGGGTTGGTGTCTGTCATGACAGATGAGTAAAATGGGAAAAGAGTTTTGTCTGGTCCGGGGATCTCAGGAGTTTTTCCAGGTCAGGCGTCCTGAGAGGACTATCCAGGGAACCAAACTGTGCTCGTACTGCATGTCTAAGTTGGTAATAGTAAAATAGATAGGTATGTGGTAGGTCAAAGTCTAAACACATCTGAGAGAAGGATTTGAAACCTTGAGGGGGTATATATGTCGCATAAGTACTTGATTCCCCTGGACGTCCATCTTTTGGGGTCAGGCATGGAGCATAACTCCTTAAGAGTAGGGTTAAACCACAGTGGACTATTGGGAGATGCCATCCAGGAGTCAGTGGAAAGCTTCGCTACTACAGCTTGGAACAGGGAGAGGGAGGTACCCATAATTTACATGCCTGGTCCAGGTGGTGTGCATCCTCTATATACAGTGTTATGGAGAGTTTCAAATGAGGAGACTAAAGCTCCTTCAGTAGTGGTACAGGCATTAGTAGGGTTGGGGTGGCGCCAATCGTGAATATTAACCAGCTGGGATGCTAGATAGTAAAGGTAGAAGTTAGGGAAAGCCAAGCCAGCCATGTGGGATGGAAGACGTAGTGTCTCCAGTGCAACTCTAGGGGGTCGACCATTCCAGAGAAACAAGATACAAATAGAGTCAATACTTTTAAAAATGGACAGTACTATATAAAACACAGAATGTGAGTGATCAAATAAAAAACATATCACTTAGAAAATGAATCAAATATAATGTAAAGGGATATAACAACTGGTGAATGAAATAAAGTCCAAAGACAGTGTATATCCAAAGATATAAAAGTGCCCAGAAAAAATAGTAAAATACTAAGCACAGTAAGCTGGCAGGGCTGGGACTCAGGAGATGTTATGAGGGAGGGACTTAACAGCCTTTCAGTTGCTCATTGGCTCATCCGCCTCATGCTGACTCCTTAGCCAATAGGTACACAGGGTGCATGGTCCATCACTGCAGAGCCTCGTGCTTCCTGTGTTGGTGGGACGGAATTCCTCTGCAAAGAAGCTGCTGCAGAGATCAAGGTGTCTGATTTGCCTTTCAAGGAACCTCGCTCGGTACGAGTCAGAGATAGAACCCCTCCCACCAAACTTAAAGGACAAACTGATAAAGCTTCTGTGTGTCCAGGGGCTTCTCACAGATGCCAACATAAGGCGGACTTGAGAGCATTGGAGGTCTGTACAGCTGGTTCCGAATGAGCACAGGAGTGGCTCCAAGGCTTTGTTTGACATAGTTTAATCGCTGTGTCACACACAGGAAGGTGAGCATATACACCTGTGGGGGCGGCTGGAAGACACCACAGCATGTTTCTTGGTGACACACTTTTGGAAGGAAGGATATGTGAATTTCACTAAATCTTCTGACTATTTTTTCTGGGCACTTTTATATCTTTGGATATACACTGTCTTTGGACTTTATTTCATTCACCAGTTGTTATATCCCTTTACATTATATTTGATTCATTTTCTAAGTGATATGTTTTTTATTTGATCACTCACATTCTGTGTTTTATATAGTACTGTGCACTTTATACTCCAGCACCTAGGGGTATTTTCACTCAAGTACATTATATGTTAACACCCATGTTGTTTATGTTTATTGTTACTGCACTTTTGATTGAAGTGATTTTTTCTAGCGCAGACACATTGTTTTATCTTTATCACTTTGCACGATTATGAAACGTGACTGAGTGTTTGCAGCTGGTCTCCACTTAAGACTAATTACTCACCATTTTGTAGGCATTCATCCGTAAGTGGCTCGCAGGGCTTTGCTTATTACTTTTAAAAATGGGTTTGGGAATTTTACAAGGGGAATTAGCCATGATATGCAGTAATTTAGGCAAATAAATCATCTTGAGGATATTGGCTGTTCCCATGAGGTCTAGGGGCAAGTCCTTCCACTGTTTGGTTTGTGTTTGTAATTGGAGCAGTAAGGGGCATAGGTTATTGGTTATGTATAGGGATAATGGCAACTGTATTGTGACTCCTAAGTACCTGAAGGAGGTGGCAACTTGTAGCTTAGAGTCCGATCGAATCTCCGATATAGTAGCTTGGTCTAGGGGAAAAAAGGATTCCTTTGTCCCAATTCACTCAGAGTCCAGAAAAGTCACCAAATTTGTTAATTTCATCTAAGAGGTTGGTGAGGGAGTCGTGGGGATCTGCTAGGTAAAATGGTATCATCTGCATTATATGGATATCCGCCCCTCTATATCATTTATGGGGAGGCCTTTAATTGATGGAGAGCTACGGATCTGTACAGCAAGGGGTTCCATAGACAGAGCAAATAAAAGGGGTGATAAAGGACATCCCTGCCTGTTGCCTCTGGTGATTGGGAATGTCACAGTGACATGGGAATTGATTTGTCATGAGGGTAAGTCAGGTTGTGGAATAGTCTGCGGATATTCATTCTGGTTGAGCGGCCTGGTATGAAGCCCCCTGGTCGCTCCCAACCAATTTCGCAAGCACTTTGTTGAGACAATTGGGCAGAATTTTGACATCTACATTGATAAGGGATATCGGCCGATAGAAGTCGCATTTAAGGGGATCTTTCCGAGGTTTTAGTATCAAAATGATTAATGCCTCTCTCATTGAGGGAGGAAGTACTCCGTCTTAGGTCCCAGGAGGTGCCGAAAGTGTGTATACCATTCAGCTGGGAAACCATCCAAGCCTGGTGTCTTATGGGTCGGTAGCTGCGAAATTGCAAGGGAGAGCTCCTCTATAGAGAGAGGTTCATCTATGTCAGCATGGTCTTGGTTTAACAATTGGGGAAGTGCTGTTTGGGTTAAATAGTCGTCAAGTTGGGTCTCAGAATAGTGGGCCCTAGTAGTATAAAGGTCACGGTAGAAAGATAGGAGGGCATCTGTTATATCCTGAGGGATGTAGCTAACCTTATCCTGGGATGTCAGGATCCTAGGGATTGAGATAGGGGTATGGTCGGATCTAGTTAGGTTGGCGAGCAGGCCATGTTCAAGCGTCTTTTGTGTGACATAGAGCATACCTCCTTTTCCTCAATGTCTTTCATCTAAATCATCTTATCTCTCACTGCATGATCTTAGAATTACTGGTTCCTTTGAATACCTCCCATTTCCTCCAAATCTCTATAAGGTTCCCTGTTCAATCTTCCTCTCTGCTACCCAATATCTCCATATTATATATAAATTCCACTCTATTAAACCAATCTCTTAATGTAGGGCCTTCAGGATCTTTCCATTTTTTTGGTATTGCCCCCCATAGCGGCTTTATTTAAATATGGTATTGGTGAATCTTTATGTTGTTTTACCGTCTTATCTGTATTGTGAAAAAGACATACCAACGGGTCATCAGTCAGGTCCATACCTATGATCTCCTTTATATATTGTTGCACCTTTTGCCAATATTCCCTGATTTTCTGGCATCCCCACCATATATGTATCATTTTACAACCCCTCCAGCATAATGGGGATATCTCTAGACTTCTCCAGAGCCTCACCCATCCTCTGGAATTCCCTGCCCCAGTATGTTCGATCAGCCCCTAACCTGTCCACCTTTAGGAAATCCCTGAAAACTCATTTATTCAGAGAAGCTTATCCCACCCCCATCTAAGAACTGTACCCGAGCCACCCCCATCAAATCATTCCCCGCAGCTATTACCTTTTGTACCACCAATCTCTTTAGAATTTAAGCTCTACGGGCAGGGCCCTCCTGTATTGAACTGTACTGTAATTGTGCTGTCCCCCCTCTACATTGCAAAGCGCTGCGTAAACTGCTGGTGCTATATACAAATCGTGTATAATAAAAATAATAATAGTAATAATAATTTCACAGGTGTTATGTACCATCTCGTTAAACATTTATAATTCATTTCTCATGTGTTTATATCTATGGCTGTACCGTGTACAATATTTTGCTCTCTTGTCGCTCATTTACCTGTGTTCCCATTTCCTTTTCTCACAAACAAATGAATGGAGGTACTTCAGTTCCATCTATCTGTTAATATCTTATATATCCGACTCACCCCATGTTTTACATTAATTGACTGATTATACAATTTTTCCATTGGATTTAGTTCTTTTTCTGGCCTAATCGGTTGCGGTAGTGTTTCTACAATGTGCTTCATTCAAAGTGGTGTATTTTGGTTTTGTGCTGCCCTAGGAGAGACTAAAATCATTTTTTTTTTTGGGGGGGGGGGGGGCTGGAGAGACATCAGGGGTCTAAACAGACCTCTAATGTCTATTTTTGAGACAGAGAAAGGGAATGAAGACAGTCCCTTTATCTGCAGCCTGATCTGCACTGTGGATGAATGAATACAGTTCACTATGTGTCAGCGATTAATGAATTAGTAAGGGGCTGGTAAACACATGATAACCAGCCCCCCCCTGAATCCATCCAGATCTCCCGCACTAGCAGTGGCTGCAGCTGGCAGGAGATGGGTGGGAGAGCCAGCCAGCAGCTGCATGGAACAGCCTCCCCCTCCATCCATCCACATTTCCCACACTAGCTGTGGCTGCAGCCAGCAGGAGGCAGGAGAGCTGGCCAGCCGCTACACGGAGCAGCCTACCTGCTCTTCATCTATCCACATCCCCCGCATTAGCAGCTGCTGCATCCGATGGGGGGGGGGGGGGAGAGTCGGCCAGCACCTGCATTGAAGGGGTGCCTGGCAATCAGGGAGGTGGGGGGCAGAGGGAGATCTATGTGTACAAACCGATCCCTCTATGGATGCCCTGCAGCTCACAAAGTCAGCGGGAGGACAGAGGAGGAAAGCTGACAACTGCAAGACATCAGGTTTGTGGGAGTCAGTGCAGCGGGGTGAAGTGGCAGGAAGAGGGAGCCTGGGGGCGGCGCCGCCCCCCTGAAAACTGCCGCTCAAAGCAAATGCCTTGTTTGCCTCACAGCAGATACGCCCCTGCCTAAGTGTGCTCTACTTAATGTGTTTTCTATCCCTATTCATCTTCTATCTGAATTTATTTTAGTCCACTCTAACATTCGTGTTAATATTACTGCGTGATAATACCTTCTTATTTCTGGTGCTACCAGAAAGCTCTGGTGGAGCTTTCCCTTTACAAAGCATTAAAGAGTTTATTCTTGGCTTCCTATTCTGCCATATAAAATGTAAAAAAAAATGAATTCAATCATTTTAAACGTACAACTGTGACAATGATATTGGTAACATTTGGAAGTTATACAGAATTTATACAGAATCTTCGGTAATATTGCCATTTTTACCATATTTATTCTACCTAACCATGAGAGTATGCAATGAAAGTTGTTTTTTTTTTTTTTTTTTTAAGCTCAAACTGAACCTCATTAAGTAATGGAATGTAATTTGCTTGATAGAGATTTTTTAATAATGTTGTTATTTTTATTCCCAAATATTTCAGTTCTCCCTTTCCCCAGGAAAATGGGACTCTGTCATTAGAGTTGCAGCCTCTTTTTTATCCAAACTTTTATTTAAAATTTCTGATTTAACTGGATTTATCTTTAAATTTGAAAGATCACCGTGTTCTTTTAATTTTTTAAATCAGATTTGGGAGTGTTATTCTGGGGTTAGTTATATAAAACAGTAACGTCGTCTACATATGCTGCTATGTTCCTCTTCTCCTATTTTCACTCCCCTTATGTCTGCACTGTTCCTTATAGTCGTGAGTAATGGTTCCGACGACAGTACAAACAGAAGGGGAGAGAGTGGACACCCCTGTCTTGTCCCATTAAACATGTCAAAGTAAGATGACAAACTACCATTTACTCTCACCCATGCAGTTTTTTGATTATACAATGCTTTTATCCATTGAGTCATCCTAGGCCCTATACCCAAACTCTCTATTGTTTCCATCATAAATCCCCAGTCTATGCTGTCAAATGCTTTTTCAGCATCTATTGACAAGAGCAGATCTAGGAAACCACCTCTTCTATATTTCTGCAATAGGAGTAACGTTCTAACACCATTGTCTTTTTCTTGCCTTCCTGGGTTGAACCCCGTCTGGTCTGCATGTATCCACTCAGGCATCAGCTCTTTTAATTTGGTGGATAAAACTTTTGCATATAGCTTTGTATCTGCACAATGTGTCTAACTAGAGTATATTGTTGCATGTTTTCCTTCTTTCGGGATCACTGTTACATATGCCGTCAAAGATTATTTCCTCGTCTCATTTCCTTCTTTTACCCAGTTCATGCATGCACATAATTTGGGAATTAATTGGTCTTTAAATTTTTTATAATATTTAATCCTCAACCCGTCAGGTCTTGGACTCCTCCATGTTGCTGTACTTTTAAGTGCATATTGCATCTCCTATGTTATCGGTTCGTCTAGGGCCTACAATTTTTCTGGTGATATTTTAGGTAAATCCGCACTGTTTAGGCATTTCTGTAGTTTTTGTTTTCTTATTTGTTGTTCTTCTTCTAACCCCCCCTTTTTGCCTCACCATATATAGGGAGCTATAATAACTGTGTAACACTCTTGCGATTTCTGTTGTCGAATGTATAATTTCCCCTTTTTTATTTTTAATTTTCTCTATGTAATTTATCGATTTTTTATTTAAATATTTTTGCTAGATATTTCCCGGGTTTAAATTTCTCCATTTATATCTCTTTGGCCATTCACTGTTGAATGCCTGTCTTGTTTCTTCTTCCATTAAATCTTTTAACTTATCTCTTTTCATTACCAATACCTGTTGAATTTTTGTTCCAATTCGTATATTTCTGCTATTAGTCTATTTTTTTCATTTAGTCTATCCTTTTACTTTGAGCCTATTGATATTAGTACTCCCCTTATATAGGCCTTATGGGTTTCCGAAATCGTGGCTTCCAACACCTCCAGGGTTTCATTTTGTGTGAAGCATTGTTCTAATTCTTTTTTTATTATCCCTTCCACTTCTTCGTCCTGCATCGCATCTTCATTTAATTTCCACATCTTTGTACTCTTCTGAGGGTTAATACCCTTTATTTTTATTATTACAGGAGCATGATCTGATATTGTAGTTATTTCTATGGATGCTTTTACCACTAAAAGCATCCATTCTAAATCTATGATCTACCATAATATAATCCAGCTTGGAATGTGTCCCATGCACGGAGGAGTGAAAGGAATAATCTTTTACTCTAGGGCAGTGATGGCAAACCTTGGCACCCCAGATGCTATGCAACTACATTTCCCATGATGCCCAACTTTACTGCAGAGTCCATGAGCATCATGGGAAATGTAGTTCCAGAACTTCTGGGGTACCAAGGTTCGCCATCACTGCTCTAGGGTGTAGAATTCTCCACACATCTACTAAGTGAGCTTGAAACATCTTTTTTCTAACCATACCAAGTTGCTGTTCCTCAGTCCTCCGTGCCGCATGGTGAGGTACTATCCAGTCGTTGGTTCATACAAAAATTTAGGTCTCCTGCTATAATTAACTTGCTTTTTTTTTAACTCCATTCATTTTCCAAATATTCTTTTAAAATATCTTTTCGGGTTTTTATTAGGACAATAAACTTTCACCAACGTACATTCCATTCCTTGCAGACTTCCCTTCAGGAAGCTATACCTCCCTATCTTCTACTAAAAATCTTACTTCTTGTGCTATCCCACTTGCCACTCCTTTAGACCTCTTGTTTGGGGAATCCCCATAGTACCATGTCGGATGACGTCCAGAGTATAACTTTAAAATTTGTATCCTGTGCTATATGCGAGTCTCCTGTAAAAAGACTATACTTGCAGAGTATCTTTCAATTGCTTTCAAAACCTTTTGTCTTTTTGTTGGAGTATTTAAGCCTCTTACATTATATGTTAGGAAATTCAAAGTACTCATTTTCTCTCTCCCTTTCCCAAACTTTATCCCCAGATCCCCAAACCTTTATCCCCGGATCCCCAAACCTCTGAAGTGAGTTTGGGCTTCTGGGGGATCTAATGGGGCTTTACAAGGGGGAGGGGTCGGAAACTTAAAAGTAAAACATGTTTGTGTTCATCAGAGTTTTCTTTGGGTTTACCCACCTCTATTCTACCCCCATCCCCTCCCTCTCCACCCTCCCCAACCCCCCCTACTCTGATTTAGGGATCTCATTTTTACCCCCTTGTTGTAGATAGAAGTCCTAATTTCACCTGGTACCCACCTATTTTCTTATGAAGGGTGGAACTCTGACCTGATGGGACCTCTCCTAGGTAAGGACCCCCAACCTCTCCAGGTGTCCAGTAATCCTGTCATCTTTGGTATTTATTACGTTATTACGTTTCTTCTCTTCTGCCCCCCCTCCAAACCCGCCCGCTCCATTATCGTTCCGGGCTTCCCATTGAAGTAGACTTATTTCTTATTTTTTCTTCAGAGTCCCGTTTTTCTTCAAAACGAATCACCATTGGTCGTCACAGGGTTGTATTTCTGTCTTCTTTTTATCTGTCCAATCGGGAATCTCTAGTATGGGTCTGGCTTACGCATGGATTCCACAAGGGGTTTTAAAATGTCTTCTTCTGGTTAAAGTTTCCCATGAAAGATCAGCAAATATCTGGAAAGTGATATTCTCATATTTTAAAAAGGAGAAGTTCAGCCCAAGCTCCTTTGGCTCTCCTATAGGTCACAGGAGTGCAATTTGTTTTTCACTCTAGTGACCCATTTTCAGCAGAGAGCTGTCTGAAGTCCGCTCTCTGCTGACGTCACACAGATCAGTCCAGCCACTGCGTCATCCTGTCTCTGGGAGTCTGGATCTGCCAGGTGCCTGGACTGATGGAAGTCTCAGCCGCTCAGCTACCCTCTGAGACGACCGCTCCCCACCCCTCCACAGCTCAGATCTCCAGTGAGAGTGGAGACGCAGAGCAGGAGAGCTGCTGATAGACAGCTAGCAAGCTCTCTGCTCAGGGAGCCGAGAAACCTGAACCATCGGCGGTGTTCGATGGCTCGGTTCTCAGTGCAGAGGTGGCGGGGGACAGATGCAGCATCAGTCCGATGTTGCATCCACCTAGGCAAGTATGATTATGGGGGAAGCAAAATTCCCATACTTCTCTTTTAAAAAGTACTGTCCTCCTCTCATATTCTCCCAAATTTGTACCTTTTCCTCGCTATTATGGAACCAAATTATAACATCTCTTGGGATTTCTGCTGGCATTCCTTGTGGTTTCCTGATCCGGGGTACTCTAGCAATTTTTAAGAGGTCATTCTCTGTTCCACCTAGAACAGGGTTAAATATCTTTTTCAATATTCCTGTTAAATCTTCTTCCTGTTTGACCTCTGGTATTCCGCTTATTCAAGTTTTTTCTTCTGTTTCAATTTTCTTGATCCTTGAATTTATATGCCATATTTCTTTGTTCTGATTGTAATTTTTCCATTTCCTCCTTCAGTTCCATAAATACTGATGGAGTGTGTGTGTCAGTCCTCTTATCTGTATCCTCCACTCTCCCGATAATCTGACCTAAATCTCCATGTAATTTTGCCACGTCTGTTAAGAGTTTTCCAATTTCGCAAACGTTGCCATTTCGGATTTTGTAGGTAGATGTGCATTTAGGCCTACTTCAACCTTCTGTCTAATTTCTGTGTCACTCTCATACTCTGTATCAGTCCTCGTGTGACTAACTAAACCCCCCCCCCCCCCCGATAATCTTGCTAGTTTCTCATTACTTCCCTCTTGGGTCATATTTTTGAATTGATCCAGGGCTTGCTCTTATTTTTGGTGGTTTTTCCACTCTGTTCCCTTTAGCTGGTTTCCCTTTAATTTTTTCCTTATCTTTATCCTTTACTTCTTACTTCAAACTTACAACTCCTAATGGGAAGTCCGCTAATTTATAACTTTCACTTCAGCTGTACAACTTTTCCTTTACTTTCTTTCTTCTATCCTTTAATTGCACTTTATTCCTGCGCCCTTGCGTTTATCTCACTGCTCTCTTCACTTTACACAGGCCTGCACAAGTTAACGCTTCTTTATCAGCACATCAGCTAATTTGTTTTTAGTCAAGACTCAGTTATCAGGGATTTGTAATTACAATTACAGTTGAGGTGCATAGCCAAAAAGAAAAAAAAAGTTTTAAATATAGTTCTCTTCTTTTCACTCACTGCTCCCCGTCTCTGGAGATGAATCAGCTTCCCACTGTTTTCTTTCACCTTGTCACTGGCTCTTACCTCTCCAGGCCTTCCTGGACGTTGTAGTACTCCAACCCTCTAATGTTTTTGCACCATTAATCAGGCTATATTTTTTTTTTTTTTTTTTTTTTTAGGAAAGACAGGGAAAATTAAAGTGTCCCATTAAAGTTGATATGCTGCTTATACGGCTGTGTGATTTACTTATTCCAGGGATTCCCGGGTGTCTTATGTCCTTGGATCTGGGCCGGTCTGACAGAGGTTATATTCTGCTTGGAGTCTGCACTACGGCCTCTGTTCCTGTCACCTAACGGGCTCTGCACTCTCCTTTCGTGTGTCCCCAGATGCTGCCGAGAGCTGCTGCCGAGCCCTTCGAATCACGGGCCAGGCGTCTCTCCTACACTGCCTGCCTCCTTCGGCTCTCGGCGTCCAATCAAGCTGACCTCGGGGGGTGCTCCACACTAAGCTTTCCTCCTGGGCGACAACTCAGGGCACATCCGCTGATGTCCCGAGCATAACGCCGGGTCTCCTACTGGGTCAGGTATGTGAGCTTGGTGGTGGGGGGGCCGACTTCACTTCCATTACATGACGGACTTACTGGAGCTCCTAACAGATGCTTCTCACCAGCGCCATTCACAGGCTCCTCCCCACTCATATTTTTTACTTTCTGCTATAAAACATATCCAATAAAATTTAAAAGATCAAATTGCTTTATGAATTTAGGCCAAAATTTATTCTGCTATATGTCTTTGGTTAAAAGTTATAGCGTTTCCAGTAAATATACCATAGTCTGTCATTTTATTTATTTTTTATACTAGTAATGGTGGTGATCAGCGATTTATAGTCGGACTGTTATAGTGTGGCGGACAATCTGACACTAGCTGCCGCTGGCTGTGGGGTACACTGACCTCAATAGTGACACAAACAATGATTAATGCTAAAACTATGCCCTATGAATGATACTGGCTGGGAAGGGGTTAACATCTAATGGCAATCAAGGGGTTAACTGTGTGTCTAATGATGTGTAATGTGTGCTGCTTTTACCAAGCAATCTTGTTGTTTTTTTCCTGCTTTGCAGAGAATGAAAAAAACGCTAGATCATTTGTTAGTGTATTGAGCTCTGTGTTTACGACACAGATCTCTTTCTGTGAATGACGTAGCCAATCAGCGGGTCCTGACAATCAATCATTGGCTGGGGCCCACTGTTTGGCCTTTGCTGTAATAAATCACAGAACAGTCACAGTGCCTGCCTAGGAAGCAAATGCACTTGCGGCGGTCGCTAAGTGGTTAAAGAAAATAGTGAAGCTGGTTTTTCTGTGAAGGAGAAGAGGTCCATCACCTAAAACACTAGCAAAAAACGGACTCACAGAGTGAAGTAGGGTTATAGGGAAAGGTGCCCCGAGGGGGCATGTCATTAAAAGATTGTCAGTGTCCAATCACCTGAAGATATAAAGCTATAACTCATGGAGCATGAATAAGTCGCCTGTGTTCAGTACTGTATAGTTAAGATATAAAAATGCAGCTATGACTACAGAATAAACTGTATCCTCTGGTGCTGCCCACCACAGACTCACCTAGTCCCAAAATTAAGCAGTCCTTTGAACCTAGTGAACCAAGAGCCACCACCTGGCCTGGTCTCAGGAGAATTCTGCAGACAAGGGCATCTAGGTCATTACGATGTGTTGCTAGGATCTGCCAACTCATAGGAGCAAGGAGAGTCTGAAGAGGTCTTCCATCTGTTTCTTTCTACTAAAATTGATGCAGCTGGTAGCTACACGTACCGGATATTAAAAAAAAAATTAAGTTTAGTTTGTGTATCTGAAAACTGAGGCAACCATATTTATTTTTAGATATTCAGCCTTTGCGTCCTACTATGCAGTAAAATGCCATTGTGTGCTTCACTGCTCCTTCTCACAATGCAAAAGGTGTCAGCGCATATAAGGTTGGGGAGGGGACAGGACGGCACAATATGAGCCGCCTCCTAAGGAGGTGGACTGCCTATCACCCCAAACCTGTCCGGTATTTACACAGTCGTTTATTGCTTGCTATAGAGTGGTGCACTAGGCGCACCTAATAAATGTGAGTACCCTTGAAAAGGGTGTGTTTGCTTTGTTTAAATAAATTGTTTTAAGCGTTATTACACTATCAAGCGCTTTTATTTCTTGCTTAATACAGAGGTATTTACTGAGGAGTTCAGGATACAGTTTTTCCTTCTGAACCCAGAGGAGGTTCACATGCGTGTTTAGACTGAGCTTAAGCGCAAGGTCACACGCTTCAAAGTGAGCCGGATCACTGAAGGGATGACACCTTGGCACTTTTGATCACCTACCAAGTTGTTTTGAATTGTATGGACTATTCAGCACAGTCATTAGTGACACAGCAGGACACTTTATCTGCACATGAGCACTGTCTATGCTATTTATGTATGTATTTTGGTATCCAGATTGATTGGGTGTGTATTACACATTATCTAGCACAGCATAATTATTTATATTTTATAGTTTTTTTATCTTTAGCTGTCACATTATACATTGATCAATTAACTTATGTTTTTTTTTTTATATCTGATGTATGTACTTCAGATTTTACACTGATGAGGTGTTCATCACATTTATAGCGAAGCGTATATATTCTATTCATTTATACTTGCATGATTTGTGAGACGTGTTTAACGCTAGCAGCTTCCCTTTCCACAAATTTACTGGGCATCTGGTCAGTGGAGGCTCGCAGGACCCTTTTTGTTTTTTAGCGCATATAAGGTTGTATGGTGGTTCACCCACTCCCGGGGAAGATGAGCTGTAATAAGGTGAAGAGACAGCTGCTGGTTCTGGCTGCGCTGGTGGTTCCCAGCGCTTCAAGGGGACTCAGATGTAGTCACTGACTTCACATCTGGATAGAAAGAAGAGTGGGGAGGAGCGTGCGTTCGGAGCATGTATGCATGCTCCATCAGGCATAAATGGGGCCATGTTAAGAGAGGTATAAATAGCCGATTTGGCCAAACATATCAATGCAGTACCCTGGTAACCGCTTAGTTAACCCATAGTTGTGTCATATGCGCTGGGTGAGGTACAGTGTGAAGTTCTCACAATAAGAATTACTTTATAAAAAAAATTACAAAAAAATATGACCATATATTCAAACCTTTTACCAGGTTGTCTACGCAGACATACTTAATTCATGTCAACATAATCCCAAAGCTCTCTCCAAAGGACTAAGGACTATGGGATGAGGAGCAGGCTGTGGCCGGATGAGGGTCTTTGTGGGTGTGCTGTGGAGAGCTCCTGTCATCCTGATCTACTCCTAGGATGCCTGCTCCGGCGATTGGAGATAACTAGAGGCTGCTGGCTGCTGATTTCATCTGGGGCAGTCTGGCAGCAGTTTGCCGGTTTTTGGAGGACTGAGGACAGAAGGAGGATCGGGAAGATTGGAAGATTATGGCGGGTTGGTCTCAGCGCTGCATCTTGCTACATCTGATCCCCCTGCCCAGCCTCTCCCTCGCTATAATGAGAGCATTAACCTACGGAGTCCCTGCTCCTGGTTACTGTCGCAGTCAGTTGGTCCCCGTACTATCCCGAGTTTGTTAGCTTGCTGGTATCAGCCGTAGGCATGTTGCTGGTTACTGCTACAGCTCTATATGGGACATAGACTGATCACATACCTTCATATATCTTTCTTTGGTGACCAGACAACGGGTCGAAGCTCCAGACCAGGTGGAGTGAGCAGTGGCCATCTTGCTACACCCTGAGGTATGCTCATAGTATTTTCTGTCTCTTCTCCTTCTGTGAGCAAAGCTTCATAATATATCATAACTAAATCCAAATTCACTGGCGTATTCCAATATACAACAATTTGTTGGAATGAGATTCCCTAGCTGAAGATACAAGTGAGCATCTGTTTTTGCTGCATTGCAGCCCTAGGCCTGGAGCCAAGTACTGCGGCCATCTGGCTATACTTATTCAAAATCATAACAAAATCATAGAAATTTACCCGGATCTCTTAAAGCGGAGTTCCAACAACATGTTAGAATTTTTTTTTTTGTTATGCATATCTTAGGATCAGAACATAGACATATACCACTCACATGTTTTAAAAATTTCACCGCTCAATGTTCACTTTAAGATAAAAAAAATAAACAGTTCCCATATTGCTTGTGGGCATGCGAGGCCCACAAGCATATTTCTCCGGGATACCATACTGCTGTATTCAAAGCATGGACCGCCCGTTCTCATGCATGCGCAGTAATATCACGTAGCAGTACTGTAAACTATACACGTTGCCATCACAATGGGCGGCGGTGTCGGAAGTGCCCGCCCCGTTGTGATAGCAACAAAGCCCTCGGCGCTGCCCACTGACTCCTGGGAAATGAGGACATCTCCCAGGAGCAGTAGCGAGCAGAGGAACCAAGGGAAGTGACGTCAGGAGCCGCGGTGAGGAAGAGGAAGATTAGAAGGGACCACATAGCAACAGGGATTAAAAGAGAAGTAAAAAAATAATAATTTCTCCAAATGTCATTTGTTATTTGCTCCACATTTATGTAAAAATATTTTTATGGGTGGAACTCCGCTTTAAGGGGAATTTTTTTTTTCATATACATTTTTTTTTCTTCTTCTTCTATATTATTCGTATATGCTGCTTTAAATAGTCATTATAAAAGACATTTTTTTTGTCAGGTGAAAGTGTTTTTTTTATCCGAATTACTCCTGTACCTTCATTTTTGGCCCACCTTAAGATTCAAATTACCAGTAATAGGGATTTAAACACTGTCTATCTCCTGGGAGAACGAACATTTTTTTGCTGGGGATAGATGTCTTAACCTCAGACTCATTCAGTGACATCAAGTAAGTCATTATCAGACAATCTCTGCGACAGTTATTTTTCCTACAAGCAAAGCAAAAATGGTAAAAACAGGGATCACTGCCATCTTACAGCCGTCCAATGACACACCGGCCACCTCTGGAGAATTCCTCTTCAGCTGCAGCCATTATGGAGTGTTAAGACTCTCAGAAGGGGCAAATGGATCTTATAGCTTCGGATGTTTCCAAGATCCCTCAGGATCTAGATGGGTTCAAAGCCAGGGTCTCTGAGGTGGAAAGCAGGGTCTCCACGCTGGAAGACTCGACTCAATCGGATTCTAAAGAGCTGCGGGCTCTGCAGTTACAGGTCAGACAGTTCGGATTGGGCTATTGACACCAAAAATTGTCTTAAAATGAATATTCGGATCCTGGGTCTACCCAAAAGAGCTGAGGGGACTAAACCAACAGAATTTGCTGAGCAATTACTTATTACCGTTCTGGGCCTAGACAGTGTGCCACCCACCTTTGTGGTGGAGCAGGCACATAGGGTTCCATCAAAACCACCTAAACCTGGGGTCCCCCCAGGACTTTATTTTAACTACTGAATTATCGAGATAGTGACAGGGTCCTGGCAGTTGCCTGGCGAAATCAGAAATACCCTTTGAAAACACCAAGCTATTATTTTTTCCGGACTACTCTCAAGAAGTTCAGCAAAGCCGCAAGTTATATAAAGGAGAGCCGCAAGAGACAACGAAAAAAAAAAAAGTATACAGTTTAGCCTCCTTTACCCTAGCAGATTGCGGATTATAGATGGCATACATGGCATATATATTGATACCCCAGCTGCTGCTTCCATTTGGCTGGATGCACACCAAGAGAATTATTATAATATCAGGAGCCCTAACAAGTACTTCACGGAGTTAGCCCTAGTATCAAATGCAGCCTCCCCCTTCCTGCCTGCCCCAGAATACAGATCTGGGGTGTTAGGAGCTAAGCTATATTGAGGGGGTCATCTCTCCACTCCTCCTCCCTTTCTCCCCTCCTTTTCCTCCTCTTCTCCCTTTGTTTTTTTTTTTTTTTTTTTGGTATATAGGACAAGTAGACTATTTTTGGTATATTTCGGGATAAGACCTTCTCTAAGCCTCACTTTTTGTTTTTTTAAGATGGCATTAGAGAAAGGCAGGGAGGGCATAGTAACGCCCGTGGGGTGTGCTTTTGTTACTTGTTAATACACATTGTATCTTTTTCATTTGTTCGGAATTTGTTTATTCAAATGCTTGTTGCTCTTAGGATCCATCATCTTGCAATGTAATCTATCATTTAAGTACAATGTTTTTTTACTTTTTAGATGAGATCACATGACTAAGAGGTCTTCTCTATTTTGTCATGAAACGTTTGTGGGCTGAATTCAAAACGTAAAAGAGCATTGTTATTTAGGTATCTAAAAAGTTTTTCTCCATATATAGTGTTACTCCAAGAAACCCATCTTATGGGCAGAAGGCTTAGCCCTTAAGAAGCCTTGGGTACAGAAGGCTCATCATGCTACATATTGTACTTTTTCTAGAGGGGTCTCGATATTGATTAGTAAATCCTTACCATGCATGGTGAAAGATTTATTCTCGGACCCCCAGGGTAAATATGTTTTGGCTGTGTTTCTCCTGTGGGGGCAGAGATACATAGTTGTTAGTGTGTATATACCACCTCCTTTTGTGGGGACCCTTTTATATAGTCTCTTAGAAAAAAATTCCTTGTATGGTCCAGCTAAGTTACTGATAATGGGATACTTCAACGCTATACTTGATCCTGTTTTGGATAGACCAATCCCCCCTAAATATTTCTCTGGAGACCTTTCTACTTGGGCCCAGACGGTAGGCCTGGTAGAAGCTTGATAGACGTTTGATGGAAAAACCCATTAAATTAGATCATATTCTTGTTTTCCAACTCCTTTTAGGAGTGCCTCCCGCATAGATTAAGCTTTCGCTAATTTGGCTATATTAGCGGATATGGTAGATGCTAAATAAATATTTGCCTAACGGGTTATCTGACCATACTCCACCATTAGGCGGTCAATAGGGCTCAATGAGCAATTAGTAATGCTTTGCAGGCCATAGTGGATGAAAAAACAGCCCAATATGCTGCGGTCCCTTCAAAGGCTATCTTTAATGCTTTACTCCATGGCAAACGGGCCTTGTATTTGCATATGGCTGAGGCATCAAGGATGGATCTATACAGAAATAAAAACAGTCCTTTGAGCAGGGGGATCGTAATGGTCCTTTTTTGGCCATGATGGCTAAACATGAACAGTCAAGTATTCCGATTTTGGAAATACGTACCCACTCAGGAGATATGGTTCGTACACCTAAAATTTTGGAGACCTTTCGGTTTTTTATTAGATATTATATATATCCCAAGTGGCTTGGCTGGACTCAGTTGCACTGACCTGGCTAACAGATAAGGAGAGGGAGATGCTAGTATGTCCTATAACATTGGAGGAAGTCCTTTCGGCCATTGGTTCCTTTCCACTGGGACCGGATGGCCTTCCTTTTGAATTCTACAAGGCCCATGGAGACCTCCTTGCTACTGCATTGGCTTCTCTTTACTCAAATTGTTTAAAAGAGGGAGCTTTACCGGACTCAATGAGCCATGCCCATATCGTTTTAATTTATAAGCCCCCGAAAGATCCACTCTCTTGTGCCTCATACAGGCCTATTGCCCTTTTGAATGTAGATTTCAAGATTTTTAAAAAACATGTTTTCCGACGATTACAACCTATGATGCCCAATATCATTGATCCAGACAAGATGAGGTTTATAACTGGTAGGTCTACTGATGTGAATTTGCAGAGACTGTACACTAATAATCATGCTTCACATCTCAATATAAGATCTAGGGTCATTGCCTTCCTAGACATAAAGAAGGCCTTTGATACTCTTGAATGGCCCTTTTGATGGGAGGTACTCCGTAGAATGGGCTTTCCAACAGTATTTATAAAATGGTTGCAAGTCCTGTATAGACATCCCACAGCTGCAGTGAAAATGGGGGGAGGGTTATAATCTTCTTTTTCATTATTTTGGGGAACTCAGCAGAGCTGCCCTCAGATCCTTTTTGCTATTGCTATGGAACTTGTGGCGCAGGCTCTCTGCACTTCCCCCAATAGTAAGGGGTTGCGGATTGGTTGGTTGGAGGGGAGGGTAGCCTTGTATGCAGATGATCTCTTATTGTTTATGAACGACGCCGGACCCTCTCTTCAAGGGGCCTTACAGATATTGGACTTCTTCTCAATGGTTACTGGGCTGAAAGTAAATTGTACTAAGTCTTTGTTGTTTCCAATAGATATCGAAGCCCGTAGTACGGCTTCAAATGATGTTCTATTGCAGTGGGTAGAGAATTTCAAGTACTTAGGAGTTGTAATCTCCCGCCAAGCCTCTAAATTTATCTCCTTGAATTTGACCCCAATCCTAGGAGATATTGGGTCAAAGTTGAACGTGTGAAAGTCTCTACCATTATCCCTACTGGGACCCATTAATCTTTTAAAAATGAAAATTATACCAAAATGTATGTACCTTTTTAGACACTCTCCTCAGTGGCTCCCGTCTCCTTTTTTTTTACAAGATTAAATCAACTCTTTTCATCATTCTTAGGGGGATCAAAGAACCCCAGGTATAAATTAACTACCCTGATGCGTCCTTGCAACCAGGGTGGTTTAGCTTTCCCGGATCTAAATAAATAAATTTTAGCCACACAGTTGTCGCATGCTAGCTGACCCCATATTTATCCAACTCCTCTACTAGGTTGGAATCAGCAGTGGTATGTTCTATGGAAGCTCTTAAGGTACTTGTCACAGGGCATCCTACCAGTTGACCGCTTCAATGCTCAACACTATTCGTGCTTGGGAGGCTGGCCTTAGATGTGAGCATTATCCTAAGGACGCAATCTCTCCAAATGCCTCTTTATGGCTTAATCCTACTCTTCCTCAATTTTTTAAATTAACAGAGCCTATTGCATGGACCAGAGTATAATATTAACCACTTGCCGACCAGCCACCATCATTATACTATTGCAGGTCGGCACGATCCTGCAAACCGTCGTAGCTTTACATTGGCTCCTTTAAGCGGGATAGCAAGTGCGCGCACACCCGCTGCATTGCGGGGGTGCCAATGTAAACACACAAATCCCTGTTCTGTGAGGAGAGGCAGATCGTGAGTTCCTAACAGCTAGGAACCACAATCTGTCATCTCCTATAGTCAGTCTCCTCACAGTTAAAACACAGTTAGCCCCTTGATCGCCCCCTAGTGTTAACCCCTTCCCTGCCAGTGACATTTACACAGTAATCAGTGCATTTTTATAGCACTGATCGCTGTACAAATTGTCAATGGTTTTAAACTTGTGTCAAAAGTGTCCGATGTGTCTGCCATAATGCCACAGTCCCGATAGAGAGAAAAAAAAAATCGCAGATTGCCGCCATTACAAGGAAAAAAAACAATAATTAAAATGCCATAAATCCCCTATTTTGTATACGCTATAACTGTTGCGCAAACCAATCAATATACGCTTATTGCTATTTTTATTACCAAAAATATGTAGAAGATTACATATCGGACTAAACTGAGGAAAAATTCGCTTTTTAAAAAAAGAATATTGGGGATATCTATTATAGTAAAAAAGTACAAATAGTGTGCTTTTTTTCAAAATTGTCGCTCTTTTTTGTTTTTAGAGCAAAAAATAAAAACTGCAGATATGATCAAATATCACCAAAAGAAGGCTATTTGTAGGGAAAAATGTTTTCTGGGCACAGCATCGCACGTCAGTTAAAGCGACGCAGTGCCGAATTGCAAAAAATGGCCTGGTCATTGAGCAGCCAAATCTTCTGGGGCTGAAGTGGTTAAATTACTCTCTCGGGGGTTAACTGATGGGAAACTGTCTATTTTCTCCACACTTACCTCAATTTTTAACTTGCCTAGTTCCCATTTATTTAGATATTTTCAGCTTTCCCATACTTTTCATGCCCAGTTTCCACAAGATAGTTTATTGATTACACAATCTACTCTAGAATCAGTACTTATGTCTGAATGTCTGGAGAAGCCCACCTCGAGACTGTATTCTCATCTTACCTTAATTTCTCTCCTGCCATTAGGGAGTCTTAGAGCTAGGTGGATCCAAGACATACTGGATATGGACATGGAAGACTGGAGTAGTGTGTGGGATTTCCCTCTATGATCCCTGGTATCCTTGAGACCGCATGATCCAATTTAAATTGGTACATAGAATCGCAAGCCGGGGGCGTGACCAGACGTGAGTGGAAGGAGAGTATGGAGTGTGTACAGGTGTGTGCTCTACCCTTCCCTCCGGAGCGGTGGAGCATGAAGATGGGCGGTAAGAGCTGCTGAAATCACTGGCTAGCTGTGGAGGCTCCGGCGAGCGCGGAGAGTGCGGCACGCTCGGACTGCTCTGGCTGGTTGACTGACGGGACGGAGCTCCGCCTGGGGGCGGGAGAGGAGGCGGTGCATGGCTTCGGATAGTCTCGGAAAGGCTCGTGAGTGATACCAAGCAGATGGGAAGGCGGCATGTGTGCTTTGAAAAGCCCAGTGAAAACTCCCTGAGAGGTACTGTTAGAGGGGCTAAGGACAAGCTGGAAATGATAAGTGATATATTCCATTGAAAACGCTACACATCTTATCCAAAAGTTGAATACCTGAAGGACAGTTAAGGACTGTAAGTCTTACATAGGGCTAGAACTCTGGAGTACTTTATACAATCTAGCCCAGAAGTCTTGAGAGTTCTCTCAGTCTTTCAGGGTATGAAACCTAGGTACTTTGGTGCTAATGCTAATAGCCAATTATTAATACCATTGCAAATAACGCCATACAGGCTGGACTTAAAAAATGTGAATAAGCCCATACACTGCACCCTGATGAACGCATTAACTAAACTGTGAAAAAGTCCATGCACTCTACTCTGATAAACATATTACCTGAATTGCTTATGCACGGGGCATTGATAAACGCATCAACCGAACTGTGAATGAATACAGGTAATGTGTTATCTAAATCGTGAATAGGTCCATGCACTGCGCTTTGATAAACGTGTTATCTGAGTAGTGAATAGGCCTATGCCCTGTGCTTTGGTAAAACGCATGGTTCGGACTGTGAATAAGTTCATGCTCTGCACCCTGATAAACGCATTACCTGAACTGTGAATAAGCCCATGCACTGTGCCCTGCTAAACACATCAACTGAACTGTGAATAAGTACAGGTGTTGTGCTTTGGCAAACGCACTGTCTGAGCCATGAATAAGTCCATGCACGGTGCTTGTGTAAATGCATTACCTAAACTGTGAATAAGCCCTTGCATTGGGCTCTGAAAATCGCATTACCTGAACTGTGAATAAGCCTATGCACAGCGCTCTGATAAACGTTACATAGTTACATAGTAGGTGAGGTTGAAAAAAGACACAAGTCCATCAAGTCCAACCTATGTGTGTGATTATGTGTCAGTATTTCATTACATATCCCTGTATGTTGCGGTCATTCAGGTGATTATCTAATAGTTTCTTGAAGCTATCAATGCTCCCCGCTGAGACCACCGCCTGTGGAAGGGAATTCCACATCCTTGCCGCTCTTACAGTAAAGAACCCTCTACGTAGTTTAAGGTGAAACCTCTTTTCTTCTAATTGTAATGAGTGGCCACGAGTTTTATTAAACTCTCTTCTGTGAAAAAGTTGTATCCCTATTGTGGGGTCACCAGTACAGTATTTGTAAATTGAAATCATATCCCCTCTCAAGCGTCTCTTCTCCAGAGAGAATAAGTTCAGTGCTTGCAACCTTTCCTCAAAACTAAGATCCACCAGACCCTTTATTAGCTTTGTTGCCCTTCTTTGTACTCGCTCCATTTCCAGTACATCCCTCCTGAGGACTGGTGCCCAGAACTGGACAGCATACTCCAGGTGCGGCCGGACCAGAGTCTTGTAGAGCGGGAGAATTATCGTTTTATCTCTGGAGTTGATCCCCCTTTTCATACATGCCAATATTCTGTTTGCTTTATTAGCAGCAGCTTGGCATTGCATGCCATTGCTGAGCCTATCATCTACTAGGACCCCCAGGTCCTTTTCCATCCTAGATTCCCCCAGAGTTTCTCCCCCCAGTGTATAGATTGCATTCATATTTTTGACACCCAAATGCATTATTTTACATTTTTCTACATTGAACCTCATTTGCCATGTAGTCGCCCACCCCATTAATTTGTTCAGGTCTTTTTGCAAGATTTCCACATCCTGCGGAGAAGTTATTGCCCTGCTTAGCTTAGTATCGTCTGCAAATACAGAGATTGAACTGTTTATCCCATCCTCCAGGTCTTTTATGAACAATTTAAATAGGATTGGTCCCAGCACAGAACCCTGGGGAACCCCACTACCCACCCCCGACCATTCTGAGTACTCCCCATTTATCACCACCCTCTGAACACGCCCTTGTAGCCAGTTTTCAATCCATGTACTCACCCTATGGTCCATGCCAACGGACCTTATTTTGTACAGTAAACGTTTATGGGGAACTGTGTCAAATGCTTTTGCAAAATCCAGATACACCACGTCTACGGGCCTTCCTTTATCTAGATGGCAACTCACCTCCTCATAGAAGGTTAATAGATTGGTTTGGCAAGAATGATTCTTCAAGAATCCATGCTGATTACTGCTAATGATATCATTCTTATTACTAAAATCTTGTATATAGTCCCTTATCATCCCCTCCAAGAGTTTACATACTATTGATGTTAGGCTAACTGGTCTGTAATTCCCAGGGATGTTTTTTGGGCCCTTTTTAAATATTGGTGCTACATTGGCTTTTCTCCAATCAGCTGGTACCATTCCAGTCAATAGACTGTCTGTAAAAATTAGGAACAACGGTCTGGCAATCACCTGACTGAGTTCCCTAAGTACCCTCGGATGCAAGCCATCTGGTCCCGGTGATTTATTAATGTTAAGTTTTTCAAGTCTAATTTTAATTCCGTCCTCTGTTAACCATGTAGGTGCTTCCTGTGTTGTGTCATGAGGATAAACACTGCAGTTTTGGTTACTGAAGCCCCCTGATTCACTCGTGAATACTGAGGAGAAGAATAAATTCAATACCTTTGCCATCTCCCCATCCTTTGTAACCAGATGTCCTTCCTCATTCTTTATGGGGCCAATATGGTCTGTCCTCCCTTTTTTACTGTTTACATACTTAAAGAATTTCTTGGGATTTTTTTTGCTCTCCTCCGCTATGTGTCTTTCATGTTCTATCTTAGCCGTCCTAATTGCACCCTTACATTTCTTATTGCATTCTTTATAAAGTCTGAATGCTGAGGATGATCCCTCAACCTTGTATTTTTTGAAGGCCTTCTCCTTTGCTTTTATATGCATTTTTCCATTGGAGTTAAGCCATCCAGGATTTTTGTTCGCTCTTTTAAATTTATTACCCAATGGGATACATTGGCTAATGCCCTTATTTAATATGCTCTTAAAGCAAACCCATCTCTCCTCCGTATTCTTTGTTCCTAATATTTTATCCCAATTTATGCCTTTTAGCAAGGTTTGTAGTTTAGGGAAGTTGGCTCTTTTGAGATTCAGTGTCTTTGTGTTCCCTTCATGTTTCCTATTTGTGTGATTTATACTGAAACTAATTGACCTGTGATCGCTGTTACCTAAATTGCCCCGTATTTCCACATCTGTGATCAGGTCTGCATTGTTGGTAATCAGTAGATCCAGTAATGTTTTATTTCTAGTTGGTGCGTCTACCATCTGACCCATAAAATTGTCCTGCAAGACATTAAGGAACTGGCGAGCCTTAAATGAATGCGCGGTTCCCTCCGCCCAGTCTATGTCTGGATAATTAAAATCCCCCATTATGATAACACTTCCCATCCTTGCTGCTAATCCAATTTGTGATAGGAGATCCGTCTCCACTTCCTCCCTCAGGTTAGGGGGCCTATAGCATACTCCCAGTATTATTTTCCACTTAGCTTCATCCCTTTGGAGCTCTACCCATAAGGATTCCACCTACTCACTAGCTCCCTCAGTGATGTCATCTCTCACATTCACTTGTACATTATTCTTGATATATAGGCATACCCCTCCCCCTTTTTTACCCTCTCTATCCTTGCGGTATAGGGTATACCCTTGAATGTTTGCCAGCCAATCATGAGAGCTGTTGAACCAGGTCTCTGAAATTCCCACATAATCCAAATCCTCCTTGTACAACAGTATCTCTAGTTCACCCATCTTGTCCGCCATGCTCCTGGCATTGGTGAACATGCCACATAGTTTAGACCGGTCGCATATTGTCCTCGTATTGGGTGTTTCAAGATTGCAACTAGGACTTGCTACTATACTCACCTTGTGTTTTTGTGCTTTGGTTAACCTATCACTAATGCCCCCAATACTACCCTCTGGAATATCTTCCGCGCTGGCTATCACTGTCTCTGGACCCTCCCCCCCATCGCCTAGTTTAAAATCCCCTCTAACTTTTTGGCCATCTTCATTCCCAGCAGATCTGCACCCTCCTCATTTAGGTGCAGTCCGTCCCTTCTATAGAACCGGTTACCGACTGAGAAGTCGGCCCAGTCCTCCAGGAACCCAAACCCCTCCTTACTACACCAGCTCTTCAGCCACTTGTTTACTTCCCTAATCTCCCTCTGCCTTTCTGGTGTGGCTCGATGTACCGGTAGTATTCCTGAGAACACTACCTTGGAGGTCCTTTTCCTCAATTTAGCACCTAAGTCCCTAAAATCGTTCTTTAGGACACTCCATCTGCCTCTGACTTTGTCATTGGTGCCAACGTGCACCATGACAGCCGGGTCTTCCCCAGCCCCTCCCAGTAATCTGTCCACAAGATCCGTGATGTACCGAACCCGAGCGCCCGGTAGACAACATACTGTTCGGCGCTTCAGGTCTTGGTTACAGATTGCCCTCTCTGTCCTTCTAAGAATTGAGTCCCCTACCACCAGAATCTGTCTTTCCTTTCCCTTTGCTGCCCCCCCACTCTCACTGGAGGAGTTCTTCCCCTGGCAGCTAAGAGAGTCCCTCATCTCCAGCAGTGCTGGTCCCTGACTGGTTTCACCAATGTCACTCAATGGAGCGTACTTATTGGAATGCTCCAGTCCTGGATCGGCCTCTCTGGCACTTCCCCCTCCACCCCTCCTGACTGTCACCCATCTACTCTTTGCTAGTGCCTGCACCTCTTTGTCTCCACCCGCCTCTGTGCTGGCCCCTGCCGGAACCTGCCGTGTACGTTCCTGGCTCACCTTTAGTATGGAGGGACTTCTCAGTGCTGACAGTTGCTTCCCCAGATTCAGAACCTGGGCTTCCAGGGAAACAATGTGCTTACATTTTGCACAGCAGTATTCGCCCTCGATCGGATGATCAAGGAGCGCATACATGCGGCAAGATGTACAAAGAGTCGCCTCTCCACACCCGCCAGGCATCGTACCTATTAAATACAGTGAGGATTTGGGGATTTTACCATGTCCAAATTACCAAACAGCTAGCTTCCTGGCACTAATACTCAAGACAATACACAGGTACACAACAAGACAATACACAGGTACTCACAGACCTACGAGCAATCGCAGAACAGTCGCAGACCTACGTGCACTCGCAATACTCAAGTATACAGTACACAATACACAAGTACTAACGATCCACACACACTACTCAGACAACACTCAGATACTCACACTACACAGGTACTATGACCCCTGTTATAACCTCCTGTTTTAAACTCTGGTTTTTAACGCCCACTTATACCAGCTCCACTTACACTGAGTTCCACAGCCTCAGACTGAGCACGCTCAGACTGAGTCCTACACCCAGTTAAATAGGCACCTGTGAGCAATTAACCACCCCCCTTAATTGATAGACTGATGAAACCAGAGAGAAAAAAAAAAGCTATTTAAAAAGTGACAGCAAAAGGCAAATGAAAAACTAAAAGGAAAAGCCCCAAAAATGCAACCCAGCAAACAAACAGCAAGCAAACAGGAAACAAACAGCAAGCAAACAAACAAACAGCAAACAAACAGCTAGCAAACAAACAGGAAACAAACAGCAAGCAAACAAACAGCAAACAAACAGCAAGCAAACAAACAGCAAACAAACAGCAAACAAACAGCAAGCAAACAGCAAACAAACAGCAAACAAACAGCAAACAAACAGCAAGACTTGTACACTCTAACTCTGGTTTTTAACTCCCACTTATACCAGCTCCACTTACACCGAGTTCCACAGCCTCAGACTGAGCACGCTCAGACTGAGTCCTACACCCAGTTAAATAGGCACCTGTAAGCAATTAACCACCCCCCTTAATTGATAGACTGATGGAACCAGAGAAAAAGAAAAAAAAAAGCTATTTAAAAAGTGACAGCAAAAGGCAAATGAAAAACTAAAAGGAAAAGCCCCAAAAATGCAACCCAGCAAACAAACAGCAAGCAAACAGCAAGTAAACAGCAAACAAACAGCAAACAAACAGCAAGCAAACAAACAGTAAGCAAACAAACAGCAAACAAACGTATTACTTGAATTGTGAATAAGCCCATGCACTGCACTTTGATAAACGCACCACTTGAACTGTGAATAAATTCAGGCACCGCGCTCCGATAAACGCATTGTGAATAAGCTCACGCACTGTGTCCTGATAAATGTACTATTTGAACTGTAAATAAGTCTATGCATTACGTTCTTATAAAGATGCTATTTGAACTGTGAATTAGTACATACACAACACTTTGATATAAGCAGTATTTGGACAGTGAATGAGCCCATGCACTGTTCTTTGACTACCTGAACTGTGAATAAGCCTGTGCATTGTGCTCTAGGAAAGTACTGAGTGCTGACAAATTGACTGCTTCTGAATAGATCTGGGCTCTGGGCTTGGATAGGACTGAGACTTAATAAGGATCAGAAATGGCAACGGCGAGAAGAAGAGGTGAAGAGCAGACTCTGCCGGAGAATGTGGGGACACAATTGCGCTCTTCAAAAGAAAAAGAAAAAACTCCCAGCAGATGACCGCAGCTGCAGCGAAATTGGAAAGATTTGTCCATACCCTGGTGCAGACATCTATAAAAGGGGCTCAACAGGCTAAAATACAACAGGGAATATCAGGAGATAGAAAAAGCCAGGGCCACTCATCAGCTCCAGCATTAGCTGCTCCAATAATAAAAACAGGGAGCAGTAAGAGTATAGGAGTGACAGAACAACCGGAAGAGATACTCTCTGACCCTAGTTCAGTTTTTGAGAAAGAACCGTCATTGAAAGATATACTCCAGGCTGTAAATGTATGTAAACTCTCATTAAGGGAATTATGTGACCAAATGAAGGGGGTAAAAGTAGATTTAATATTGGTCAGACAAGACGTTCAAAAAAACAGCAGAAAGAACAACAGTCCCGGAAGGGAGGATAAGTCAAGTAGAAGATGATATGCGACCATTAAAACACGATGTTAAAAATATGAAAGATCAGATGAGTATATACGCCTCAAAAATGGATGAGATGGAGAACAGGCTCCGGAGGGATAATGTGAGATTGGTGGGACTACCAGAAAAGAGCGAAAAAAATGGCTTGTAGAGGTATTTGGAAAAGAGTCATTTTCGCCGTTGTTCTCAATCGAGAGAGCACACAGAGTCCCCTTCAGAGCCCCACCACCAGGAGGATACCCAAGACCAGTACTGATGAAATTCCTTAACTATAAAGACAAAGTGATACTTTTACGGAAGGCAAAAGAGGCGGGGAATACTTCCTATAAGGGAACCAAAGTATCGTTCTATTCAGACTTTTCGCCGGACCTGCCGAAGCGCAGAGCAGGCTTTACTGACATAAAACGCTCTTTACAAAAACTTAGAATAACATATGCACTGCTTTATACAGCACGGCTGTGAATAGTAGCACTGGGAGGAACACAGATTTTTGATAACCCGACAGGACAACAAGGGGAAACTGCAGATAAACTGAATAGGGGGGGGGGATCTGAGGGAGAGGAGGGGGAATATAAAAAAAATATTTTTTTTTGTTCTCTTCCTCTTCTCCGTCCTTTCCTCTCTTTCTTTTCCACTGGATGGAGACATGGACTGCCTGAATGGGGTTGGTAATGAGAGTATATGGAAGTGAGGGATGGATGTTAAAAATTTTTGTATGATTTTTTTAATTTATGTTGATAGAGAAGGGGAATAGGGGAGAAAGAGGAAAGTATGTTGCACTAAAAGGAAATGAGGAATATATGGAGTGGAATTTTGTCACTATAAAGCCCCTTAGGGCACACCTTCATAGGTAGGGGGGGGGGGGTAGGTGGGAGTGGGGGATAGAAGAAGGGATGGAGGAGGGAATAAGAGGAATAGGATTGGAGAGCGAAAGTCACACGAATAAAGAAATATATATTTGAAAATAGAGTATTAGGGAAAACTTTACAGAGATCACAATATAACACACTTGGAATTAATGGTAGAAATAAACTGAGAAGAGTTGAACCTCACATGAAGTTATTATTAATTTTGCACTTTCAATTGAAATTAATGCTCCCCTTGATCTTAGATGCAGGCTAAGACTCCTAATATCTGCTCCTGGAATGTCAGGGGACTGGGTACCCCAATTAAAAAAGCAGCCGTGTTTGACACGCTGGGTAGACAGGGCATAGGATTGGCCTGTCTGCAGGAAACACCTAATGAAACACACAGTGTCACAATTAAAGAATAAGAGATATGGGGGGCGTGGTTACCGCGCTGCTGCATGGACGCCTGAGAGTGCAGCTCCTCCAGAAGACCGGGGATCACAGCGATCAGAGGCGGCATACTGACCCAACAACATCCCCTGATACCTGGAATAGCGTGTGGGCACCCTCGGAGATGGGTAGAAGGAAGAAAGAATCCACTGGCATAATGAAACTCCTGCACTTCTTCCTCCCCACGGAGCAGACACGTGTCCAAGATGGAGACGGCGCTCCACACAGAGCCCTGCATCAGCTGGAGTCTCCAAAGCCTCTCAGCCCAGGTCACCAGTGGCAGTGGCATACAAAGTTGATTATACTAAGTCCCTACTGCTAGACCTTGGTATAGATCCCATTCTTCGCAACAAACATCCAATTCTCATACCTGGAGCACTGATGGAATTCCCTATTTAGGTCTCCGATTAGTGTCGGATGTCTCACAGCTAGCAGATATCAACTACTCCCTTCTTATTAACAAATTATCAAAAGATGCTCAAAAAATGTCTAAGTGCGAGCTCTCTTGGACAGGCCGTCTCGCCACCTTTAAAAATGTTCATGCTACCCCAAATATTTTATCTTTTTAGAACACTCCCTATACCTATTAAAAAAAACACACTTAATGGCGCTTAATAAACTACTGAGGACATTTGTGTGGCAAAATATGAAACCCCACAGTTCCCATGCCCAGCTTTTAAAACATAAGTGTGCTGGTGGTATGGGCATGGTTGATTTGCGTGACTATTGGGTAGCGACTCATCTGTCCTAACTTAAAGTGGAGGTCCGCTGAAAAAAAAATATTAAAAGCCAGCAGCTACAAATATTGCAGCTGCTGACTTTTAATATTTGGACACTTACCTGTCCTGGGAGCCCACAATGTCGGCAGCCGAAGCCGATCCGTCCTTCAGCCTTCGGCTGCTGCCGCCGCCATCCTCTGTAAGGGAATAAAGAAGTGAAGCTGTGCGGCTTCACTGCCTGGTTTCCTACTGCGCATGCGCGAGTCGCACTTCACGTTCTTTCAGGTCCCTGCTGTGTTCTGTGTCTCACAGAATACAGCGGGGGAGGACGGGGTAGGCGCCGGAAGTGGCATAGGTCACTGCAAGCGCCGCGGTGAGCTATGCCAGGAAGTGGGAGCAAATACCTGTATTATACAGGTATCTGCTCCCTCCTCCCCCCTGAAAGGTGCCAAATGAGACACCGGAGGGTTCTTGACAGAAACAGACAAGATGTGGTTTTATGTTGAACGATCTTGCAGTTCTACACCCTCACTTAAGAATTTACTACTGGCTGATACTTGGAAACCCAGATCACTAAAACACTTACCTCTCTCCACCCAGGCATCCCTGGAGGCATGGAGAACCCTTTTTTCCTTAAATCCCCCTCGGGCGTAGAGGACTTCTGTATCTATCCCACTAAAGGTTTTGGAAATATTATTCCCTAACTTATCCCTTCAAAAATGGGAAAAGAAGGGAATTACGAATCTTGACCACATACTCAAAAAGAACACCCTTAAATCCTTTGTGCAGATCCAAAACGAATTCCATATCCAGAATTCTCTCACCTCCCCTGAAATATTTGTACACAAAGTTGGCAATATTTTATAGATGCACCATAAAAGGAATCTCCCTATTCTATAATCTTTTACAAAATAAACTCATTTTTCATAAGCCCACACCATACCTGAAATGGGAAATAGACCTAGGGAAATCCTTCACCACTTACCAATGGCAATCAGCTTTTAAATCCATCTACAGACATGGTACTAAAAGACACTTTGATCATCAATGGAATCTATGGACTTTTTGGATTACAAATCGGTAACTGCTATGTCAAATATTTCCTGTTCTCTCTCTAGTACACCTGACCAGACCATCTGGCCGAAACAACGTCTTAATGTTTTACAATGCCTTAATGTTTCACTGTTTCAAAATTGTATTTCTATTTTTATTTTGTTATTTCTCTATTGTTTTACTATTTTACTGTTCTCCTGTTCGGTTTTCTGTTTATACTCCTGGTGTTTTGCTGTTGTCAATACCCTATGTAACATGTATCACACCTATAAGTATATAGGAAACGTTCTTTGGTCCCTAAAATCTGCTATCCTGATCATTTGCTGAGATATTATATACTCACTCTTCTACTGTAATGCATGTTATTATACTTTTCTCTAATAAAACTAATGAAACAAAAAAGAATAAGAGATATCAGACACAATACCATTTGATGCACTCCTCTTATTCTAGAGGGATGTGCATTATGGTGAGAATGGGGGTGGCTTTTTCTTGCATACAGGTCAGTATTAATGAGATGGGTAGATTTATCTTTCTTTAATGTCTAATAGAAAATAAAATGTATGTGCTGGCAAATATATATATCCCTCCACCTTTTAAAATGGATGTTATGTATAGATTGATTGAATTTTTGGTAGGCAAGGAGGACATACCGATAATAATAGTAGGGGACATTAATGAGGTACTAGATAAAAAGATCAATAAGGTTCCCCCCCGGGGGTGTGTTTGGCGAATACAGGAAAAAGTTTCCTAGGTCAGTTCTTGGAGTAAGTGGAGCTGATGGATGTCTGGAGAGTGAGAAATCCAGGCATTCGACAGTACTCTTGCTTCTCAGGTACCCAGTCCGCATTCTCCAGGATTGACATGGCTTTAGGGAACATGAGAATGTTACAAATCATTAAGAATATATGTTATTTACCAAGAGGAGTTTTGGATCACTCCCCACTGGTTCTGGTTTGGAATCTGGGGGGGAAAGTATTCTAAGACCCTGGAGAATAAGTCCATACTGGTTGAGAGAGTTTGTGAAGTATAAACAAAGGTACAGCCACAGCTGGTATCCTTTGGGACACTCTAAAGCAGGGCTTGACAAATTTGCTTGGAATCTAGGAGCCAGCTAAAAAAGTTAGGAGCCAGGTTTTTTTTTTTTTTTTTTAAACGACCGACAAAGCTTTATTTTCAATATAAAAATTAACTAATCATACATTTACACAGAGACGACTAGAACTAATGTGACTGCTTTTATTTCCTGCCATGCAGGGACACAAGACCACCATATTCTCGCTAAAGATCCAATCAGGTCCGCCTGAAAAACTGACAGGCGAACCTGATCAGACAGCCCGTGTGAAAGGGGCCAAGCAGGGAGATGACAAATAATACATTTATTTTAATTAACCACTTCCTTCCCGCGGGATGACTATATACGTCCTGTCTTTGAAGAGAAATACCGTTGTTATGGTAGCAGCTAGCTACCATAACCCCGGTATTTTCTTCAAGAGCCGGCGGTTCTCTTTCAGATAAAAGTGGTCTCTGCAGCAGATTAGCAGCGAGATCACTTTTATCGGCGGCAGGAGAGGGGCCCCCCTACCGCCGCTCTCCGGTGCCCTTCACCGCTTACCGTGGCCGTCGGTAACGGCGGAGGCGATCCGGATCTGTCCCTGGCCTGACATGGAGACGAGTGAGAGGAAGATGGCCCCCCCGCCCATCTCCAAGTCATTGCAGGGCGGAAGCGACATCAAATCGTCACTTCCACCCATAGCTCTTAAAGGGACATTTTTTTTCAAATGACAATTTTTTTTTTAATGCATTTTTGTGTAAATATGAGATCTCAGGTCTTTTTGACCCCAGATGTCATATTTAAGAGGACCTGTCATGCTTTTTTTCTATTACAAGGGATTTTTACATTCCTTGTAATAGGAATAAAAGTGACTTTTTTTTTTTTTTTTTTAAAGAACAGTGAAAAAAAAAAGTTAAAATAAATAAGAAAAAAAAAAAAAATTAAATGTGCCCCATCCCTTGTAATAGAAATAAAAGTGACACAATTTTTATTTTTTTTAAAAAACAGTGTAAAAATAAAAAATAAAAAGTAAAATATATAAGAAAAAATAATAATTTTTTTAAATGCGCCCCGTCCCGCCGAGCTCACTTGCAGAAGCGAACGCATATGTGACTAGCACCCGCATATGAAAGCGGTGTTCAAACCACACGTGAGGTATCGCCACGATCGTTAGAGCGAGAGCAATAATTCTACTCCTAGACCTCCTCTGTAACTCAAAACATGCAACATGTAGAATTTTTTAAACGACGCCTATGGAGATTTTAAAGGGTAAAAGTTTGTCGCCATTCCACGAGCGGATGAAATTTTGAAGCGTGACATGTTGGGAATCAATTTACTCGGCGTAACATTATCTTTCAAAATATAAAAAAAATTGGGCTAACTTTACTGTTTTCTTATTTTTTAAATTAAAAAAAGTATTTTTTCCCAAAAAAGTGCGCTTGTAAGTCCGCTGCGCAAATACGGTGTGACAGAAAGTATTGCAATGACCGCCATTTTATTCTCTAGGGTGTTAGAATAAAAAATATATATAATGTTTGGGGGTTCTAAGTAAAGGGAAGGAGATGAGCAGGCAGTGAAAACAGGCAGGGGAAGCTCCACTAGCATTGGTGGATGTCTTGTCATACCAACGGCCACCACCAGAGGGCGCCCGATTGCAGAAGGAACCATAGGACTGCAGTAGGCCGCAAAGCCGGGGCCTCAATTACAGGCGCGGCCCAGCGCGATCGCGGCGGGAGGGGGGGGTGTCTAATGGACACAGGATACCCCAGCTGTGCCGCCCCAGGCGCCAGGTCGGTAATTCTAGTCGCAAATGCGACCTGGCGCCCGGGGTTTGTCGAGCCCTGCTCTAAAGGCATTCCTCAGAGGCATACTGATTCATCAGGTTGTAAAAGCTAATAGGGAATCAAGGGAACCGGAGGAAAGCATCAGAAAAGAGGTAATGACGGCTGAAAATAACTATGTAAGTGACCCATCACCGGGGAAAAAGGAAATTTGGATAAATAAGCAACAAGAGTATAAATTAGCTACTATTAGGAAGGCTGAGAATAGAAGACTCATCCAGAAACAATGTGTGTTTGAAGAAGGGGAAATGGCGGGCCGAATGTTAGCACCACTGGTGAAATCTAACTCTTCCCCTTCTACTATACCTACAATTAAGATGATAGGAGGAAAGATAATGCCACTTAACTCATAGATTATAGATACACTTACCGATTTTTATAGAAACTTGTGTACCTCACAGAGGAGGGGGCAGGTGGGAGAGATGGATAAATTCCTGAGGAACCTGGAGATACTGTCCATTTCACAAGAAGAGAGAGAGGCCCTGGAGGCCCCAATAACTCTTGGAGAACTTCAGCAGGCAGTAGCTGGAATGGCGAATCAGAAATCCCCTGGCCCGGATGGGTTTCTAACAGAGATATACAGATATTATGGAGAAATACTCCTCCCAGAATTGCTCAGAGCACTGTGGGGGGGGGGGGGCGGTGTAGGAGGGGAGGCTCCCGCCCTCGATGCCACAATCATAGTAATGCATAAAGAAGGGAAGGACCCGCTGGACATAGCCTCATATAGACCAATTTCTCTGTTGTGCTCTGATGCTAAAATAAGGTCCTGGCAGCCAGGCTGAGGAGGCTAGTCCTAAAAATTATTCACCCTGATCAAACGGGATTTGTCGCTAATAGATCCACTAGTATGAATATTAGAAGGACATTCCTGAACCTGCAGACCCTGGCAGACAACGAGGGAGCTAGAGCTGTATTGTCTCTGGATGTGACTAAAGCCTTTGATAGCCTGGAATGGGCATATGTCTGGCGGGTTCTGGAGGAATTTGGATTTGGGCCTTCCTTTATAGGCTGGATAAAAATGCTTTATAATAACCTGAGTGCTAAAATAAGAATTAATAACGAATACTCGGAAAGTATTCAAGAGCGTGACCAGACAAGGCTACACTGTCTCCCCTGATTTTTTCTCTCGCAATGGAACCATTAGCGATAGCAATGAGATTAAGCCCCGAAATAAAATGATTTGTGAGGAGGACAGGGAAGGAAAGGATAGCACTGAATGCGGACGATGTTCTCCTTTTTTTGGGAGACAGTGGGCAGTCCTAAAATAAAGCTATGAATATTGTGGAGGAATTCGTAATTTTCTCCGGATTGGTGATAAATTGGGAGAAGTCGGAGTTACTCCCGGTGGACCCTATAAGCAACCCAACCATTTCTGGAATGCCCCAACTGGTGGTAGTAGACACATTGAAATACCTGGGTATCCTGCTGACAAGAGATCCTAAGCAGTATATTAGTAATAACATAATACCATTGTTGACTAAATTCGAACAAAAAATTAAAATTTGGAAGCGGCTCCCCTGTCAGTAGCAGGTGGATGTAACTTGATAAAAATGATATGAATGCCACAACTGGTGTACAGTCAGGTCCATAAATTTTGGGACATCAGCACAATTCTACTCTTTTTGGCTCTATACACCATCACAATGGATTTGAAATGAAACCAACAAGATGTGCTTTAACTGCAAACTTTCAAATTTAATTTAAGGGTATTTACATCCAAATCAGGTGAACGGTGTAGGAATTACAACAGTTTGTATATGTGCCTCCCACTTTTTAAGGGACCAAAAGTAATGGGACAGATTAACATCATCCATGAAACTTTCACTTTTTAATACTTGGTTGCAAATCCTTTGCAGTTAATTACAGCCTGAAGTCTGGAACGCATAGACATCACCAGACGTTGGGTTTCATCCCTGGTGATGCTCTGCCAGGCCTCTACTGCAACTGTCTTCAGTTCCTGCTTGTCCTTGGGGCATTTTCCCTTCAGTTTTGTCTTCAGCAAGTGAAATGCATGCTCAATCGGATTCAGGTCAGGTGATTGACTTGGCCATTGTATAACATTCCACTTCTTTCCCTTAAAAAACTTTGGTTGCTTTCGCAGTATGCTTTGGGTCATTGTCCATCTGCACTGTGAAGTGCCATTCCAATGAGTTCTGAAGCATTTTGCTTAATATGAGCAGATAATATTGCCCGAAACACTTCAGAATTCATCCTGCTGCTTTTGTCAGCAGTCACATCATCAATAAATACAAGAGAACCAGTTCCATTGCCAGCCATACATGCCCACACCATGACACTACCACCACCATGCTTCACTGATGAGGTGGTATGCTTTGGATCATGAGCAGTTCTTTTCCTTTTCCATACTCTTCTCTTACCATCACTCTGGTACAAGTTGATCTTGGTCTCATCTGTCAACAGGATGTTGTTCCAGAACTGTGAAGGCTTTTTTAGATGTTGTTTGGCAAACTCTAATCTGGCCTTCCTGTTTTTGAGGCTCACAAATGGTTTACATCTTGTGGTGAACCCTCTGTATTCACTCTGGTGAAGTCTTCTCTTGATTGTTGACTTTGACACACATACACCTACCTGGAGAGTGTTCTTGATCTGGCCAACTGTTGTGAAGGGTGTTTCCTTCACCAGGGAAAGAATTCTTCGGTCATCCACCACAGTTTTTTTCCTTGGTCTTCCGGGTCTTTTGATGTTGCTGAGCTCACCGGTGCGTTCTTTTTAAGAATGTTCCAAACAGTTGATTTGCCCACACCTAATGTTTTTGCTATCTTTCTGATGGGTTTGTTTTGTTTTTTCAGCCTAATGATGGCTTGCTTCATTGATAGTGACAGCTCTTTGGATCTCATATTGAGAGTTGAAAGCAACAGATTCCAAATGCAAATAGCACACTTGAAATGAACTCTGGACCTTTTATCTGCTCCCTGTAAATGGGATAATGAGGGAATAACACACACCTGGCCATGGAACAGCTGAGCAGCCAATTGTCCCATTACTTTTGGTCCCTTAAAAAGTGGGAGGCACATATAAAAACTGTTGTAATTCCTACACTGTTAACCTGATTTGGATGTAAATACCCTCAAATTAAAGCTGAAAGTCTGCAGTTAAAGCACATCTTGTTCGTTTCCTTTCAAATCCATTGTGGTGGTGTATAGAGCCAAAAAGATTAGAATTGTGTCGCTGTCCCAATATTTATGGACCTGACTGTATGTGCTACATAATTCTCCAGTGTAGATATGTAAGAAATGGTTTAAAAAAAATTGAATCCCTTTCCAGAGAATTGTTCTGGAAAGGTGGGCAAGCCCGAATCTGGTTCCGTACGCTACAGCTCCCGACCGGGGCAGGGGGCATGGTGATACCACATCCAGAGTGTTACTATTTGGCCGTACAGTTGCAACAGTTGGCAGGAGGAGGAGGGATAAATGGGGGACTAATTTTATCAGGAGTACTGCATAATATTTTAGTGGAGGCGCTGGAAGCGGAATCTTTCAATTATAACAATGGGACAATAAAAATGATAATAAAAGTGTGGAAAACAACTAAGAGACTGATGGGATACTTGAATATACCCCCCTTTGGAATAATAAGAACTTACAGGAGATGTTGCCAATAGGAAAAGTTAAAGAGTGGGAAACACAGGGCATAAAAAGACTGACTCATCTACAGTATATGAAGGGAATGTTTTAAAAACGTTTATGGAACTAAGAAGGGAATATAATATACCTTATCACTCATTCTATCGATATTTACAGATCAGGCACGCTTTAGAAGCCCAATTTAGGACCCAAATATTAGTATGGAGTAAAACTCCACTTTTTCAGAAGCTATTTAGGATGGAGACAACCAAGGGGCTCATATCCGAAATATATGGTCAGCTGCGTAGAGGAGATACACTTAGGCTGGCCCAGTGTGATAACAATAAGGAGAGATGGGAAGCGGATATTGAAGAGATAACAAATGAACAGTGGAAGAGAATATTGGAGATGGGCCCTAAGATATCGGCATTCCCTTCACAGAAGGTTTCTCATTTGATGCCGATACACAGGGCTTATTATACACCTAAGAAAATATTCATGTATGGTAGGAGACCTGACGCGAAATGCCCTAGATGTAAGGAATCCGGAGATCTCATATACATATGATGTGGAGATGCCCAAAGTTGTTTCGATTTTGGAATGCGGTTTTGGATACCATAAATGGGATTTATGAGACATCCTTGAATCAAGAGGTTAGGCTCTGTGTGTTGGGATATAAAGAGAAACCAGGTGTGGGTCAGAGTAGGACAGTTGCAATATTAATATGTTTATTTCAGGCGAGAAAACTGATTGCTTTGAGATGGCAGTCGAGGAAGCCCCCTGCAGTAAGTGAATGGATTAGCACAATAAATGAAATTGCATGGAAGGAAAAAGTGACCTACATTAAGAGGGGAAACCTAAGGGAATTTGAAAAGATGTGGAGAGAGTGGATGGTGAGAATGGACTTCTCCCCCCTAGAGGGATAAATCAAGTGCAAGAGCTGGGAATTATTAACATAAGCACAAAAGACACGGTAGGGACAAATTATTACCAGCAGAAGGCAACACTATACTATAACATACTGTATATACTCGAGTATAAGTCGAATTTTTCAGCCCATTTTTTGGGCTGAAAAAAGCCACCTCGACTTATACTCGAGTCAGTGAACAAAAAATGCCCGAAATGGGAGGAGAAAAAGGGGCGGGGCCGTGCCGCTGGGTGACGCTCATGAGTTTCTCCTCCCCTACGCTGTCAGATCACCGTGCAATGTGTTTAATCACCGCCGCTTAACCATGTCCCCTGTATTACCCCTCCCTCCCATGCTGTATCAGATCGCCAGCCACATAGCGATGTCCTGCCTCCTCTTGTGACAGATGGCACAGTTTTCCAATGCTAGGAATCACTGTGCCATATGTCATAGGAGGCGGGACATCGCTACCGCGGCTGCACGGTGATCTGACACAGCGGGATCTCACATGCAGTGAGTGAACTGCTCCACTCCAATAACTGTATGACATGTGCAGAAACCAAAAACCGGTATATGTTATACCAGATAATGCGTGTATTGGGACCAGAGCTATGATTGGTACAGGTTCCTACCTGTATTAACCATAGCTCTGGTCCCAATACACAAATTATCAACAGGAGTATTATGGCCACACAGAATTTTTTACCCCAAGTGTTATTTTATCTTTTACCTATTACCTATTATTTTTTACCCCAAGTGTTATCTTTCTTTCAAAGTGGTACCGGTATTTATGGTAGATGGTTGAGACCAAACTGTTTGACATTTACAATGGCTACTGTATATATACGGTAATGGGCACTGGCAGGCTATATACCGGTATAATGGACACTGGCAGGCTGTATATAATGGACACTGGCAGGCCGTATATAATGGACACTGGCAGGCTGTATATAATGGGCACTGGCAGGCTATATACTAGTATAATGGACACTGGCAGGCTGTATATAATGGACACTGGAAGGTCGTATATAATGGACACTGGCAGGCTGTATATTATGGACACTGGTAGGCCGTATATAATGGACACTGGCAGGCTGTATATAATGGGCACTGGCAGGCTATATACTAGTATAATGGACACTAGCAGGCTGTATATAATGGACACTGGCAGGCTGTATATAATGGATACTGGCAGGCTGTATATAATGGGCACTGGCAGGCCATATATAATGGACACTGGCAGGCTGTATATAACGGACACTGGCAGGCTGTATATAATGGACACTGGCAGGCTGTATATAATGGACACTGGCAGGCTGCATTTCATGGGCACTGGTAGAATGTATATTATGAGCCCTAACACAGGCTGCTCTATGCAAACAGTCATGTCATCACATTCTGTAATATCATCGGCCTGCATTAGGTCTCAAACTATACAAATCTTTTTTTTATCCTGTTAGAAATGGATCCCAATACTTCTACCGGTAATCCTGGACCAAAAGAAAAACGCAGGTCATATGAAGCTGGTTTCAAACTTAAGGTTGTGTCAAGAGCAGAAGAAAGCAGTAACAGTATTGCAAGTAGGGAATTTTGTGTTGGTGAAAAACAAGTAAGGGACTGGCGGAAAATGAAAGCTGATTTGGAAAAGATTCCAAAGGAAAAAAAAGCTTGACATGGTTTAACAACTTCATATGGGGCTCTAGAGACTGAATTGCATAAATGGGTTATGGAGTGTCGTCAAAATGGTTACTGCGTCACACGCATTGGAATTTGCTTACGAGCCCTTCAAATGGCCAAAGATAACAAATTAAAAGCACCAGGCATTGAAAATTTTGTTGCATCAGCAGGATGGTGTACCCGCTTCATGAATAGGTTTGGCCTATGTTTGCGGCAAAGAACAAAGATTTCACAGAAGTTGCCAAAAGACCTTGATGAAAAAGTGATGTCATTCCATTCATCATAAAACAAAGAAGGATCCATAACTTTGACCTGGGAGATATTGGAAATATGGATGAAACACCTATGACCTTTGATCTTCCAAGCAACAGAACTGTGTCAAGTTTGGGAGCCAAAGCTATTTTTCTCAGAACCACAGGAAATGAAAAAAAAACATTTCACAGTCGTTCTGTCATGTTTGGCTAATGGAACTAAGCTGTGGCCTGTCATTATTTTTAAAAGAAAGACCTTGCCTAAAAAGGTCAAATTCCCACCACGAATTACAGTGCGTGCACATATTAAAGGTTGGATAGATGAAGACGGAACAGAAAAAATGGCTGGAAGAAATTTGGAACGGGCGACCGGGAGCAGCCTTAAAGAAAAAAAACATCATTGCTAGTTTGGGATATGTTCAGAGCCCACACATCTGATGACATAAAAAAATTGTCAAAATCTTCTCAAGTTACTTTGGTAGTTATTCTAGGTGGGCTTACATCTGTATTGCAGCCGCTAGATTTGTGTTTAAATAAACCTTTCAAAGACCGTGTGCGAAAGATGTGGCATGAATGGATGTCATCTGGTCAAGCCCGACTGACAAAAGGTGGAAGTCTGATAAAGCCCGACATAGAATTGATGGCAACGTGGGTTCGTGATGCATGGGAAGAGATTCCGGAGGACATGGTGCAACGCGCCTTCAAGAAATGTGGCATTAGTAATGCTATGGATGGCAGTGAAGACAGCGCTTTGTTTGAGAATGACAGTGACAATGATGATGACAATGTCTATGCTGATAACCTCACACCAGCTAATGCTGAAGCTCTGTTTGGACATACAGATGATGAGGAGGAATCCAGTTTTGAAGGATTTTAACTTTTGTGTTTTAGCTTGGTTGCAGATTGAGCTAAGGTTTTTGTACTTTTAAAGTTATTGTTGATACCATATAGTTTTTATTGACCCTCTTTTCCACTTACAGAGCAAGTTTACTGTTTTGCTTTGAAATAAATATTCAAAAACATTATTGGTGTCTATTTTTATTTTATAAATTTACCGGTAGCTGCTGCATTTCCCACCCTAGTCTTATACTAGAGTCAATACGTTTTTCCAGCTTTTTGTGGTAAAATTAGGTGCCTCAACTTATATTCGGGTCGTCCTATACTCGAGTATATACGGTAGTTCAAAAAGGAAGATAAGAGGTGATGTAATATTGTAGCAAAATATAGATGAAATTAGAAACCTAGCATGGCTGTATATAAAAAGTAAGTATTTCTCTAATGGGGGAGGGTGGGGGGAGAGGGGAACAGGGAAGGGCTTGCTGGAAAGTACAACAATGCCGGGGTTTGAAAACATGTCGGATTAAAACTTTGCTTGGAATACTTTAATTGTTTTTAAGATACTTTGTAATGTAAGAAAATAATGATGAAATAATTAAAAAAAAAAATTGGTATATAGAGCATATATCACGCCACACAGACTTCAAAAGATTATTTGTGTGCTCTTCTGAGTGTTGGCGTTGTGGAGCCGTTCAGGGGGGTTTCATACACATCTTCTGGACCTGTCGTTGTATAGTTATTTTTTGGGTGGAAGTGGTGGATTTATTGAATTCTATTACTTCCGTTCCTCTGCCGGTCTCAATCTCTGTATGTCTGTTGGGTCTGGTGGAGGCTATTTTTCCTGCAATGTCTGAGCGAGTGTTTGCTAATACTACATTTTATGCGAGAAAAGCCATTTCTCTGCATTGGAAGAAACCCTCCTCTCCTACACTTTCATACTGGAAACAATTGGTAAATAATAATCTCCCACTGTACAGATACCTACATGAATAGGGATTGTCCTAGCAAGTATGACAAAGTGGCTGGACAAACCATATACGGCATCTAATGCCCATGATTATAATATAGGTAATGCTATATATAGGATGTTCAGGGCTATTGCGGACAGAAGGGATCAAAGTTTATTATACTTGATGTGGATTGATATATAATTTGATAAATTGTATAGCTTAGATCCCTGCCCAGTTAAAAATACCCTTTTGTTAATTATTTTACTCTTTTTTGAATAGATGGCTGTTATGCAAGGTGATTGGATTGCATTAATATTTTGGTCTAATGTCTATGACGTTTTGTTTTGTCTGTTTGTTTATTAAGGAAATAAAACAAAAAAAAAAAAGAAAAAAAACATACACACCACACATAATCCCCACACTCCATCTTCCAATCTTTTAAATCCTGAATGCATCCCTCTCAATGACCTCACTAAAAAATTACAGCCTAATCATTAGATCTGCAGACAAAGGCGATGGCCTAGTAGTCCAAAATAAATCCGATTACCTCAAAGAATATTTTTGATTACTTTCAGGCACAAACATATACTAAAATTGTCCAAAGATCCCCTTTCAAAGTTCATTACAGAAGCACACAAGATAATAGATAGGGCCTCTTCTGATGGGATTATAGATAAATCCGAAACATCCTTTCTCAAACATTTCTATCACAGACCGTATTTATCATTTGCCAAAAATTCACAAGACCCCATACATCCACCTGGCAGACCTATTGTGGCCGACATGAAGAGCATTACTAGCTATTTCTCCTTATAGATTGTCCATTTCTTACAGCCCCTAGCCAAAAACTTATCTTCTTATATTAAAAGATAGTATACATCTTTTGCAAACTCTCAAAAATGACTCCTGGGAACCATCTTTTATATGGCTCTCTTTGGACATAACCCCGTTGTATACTTCTATATCCCATGATGTAGGCTTGAGAGCTGTGCAATAATTCTTAAATGATGACACCATGTTGAATACCAGGCCCATTTCATCTTGGAAGCTACCGGTTTAACATACAACTATTTTGAATTTAATGGGGAGTTCTACCTACAGACCCATGGCACAGCTATGGGGGCTAATTTTGCCCCTAGCTATGCCAATCTCACCATGGGTCTGTGAGAGAATCGCTATGTGTGGCACAATAACCCCTTTTCCTCACACCTGGTATATTATGGCCGATATATTGATGTGTTTTTTTTGGATGGCCCTAAATCCCTAGTCCAACAATTTGTGGCACACTGTAATGCCAATGACATGGGTTTATCGATCACCTCAGTCTGACGATAACCCCTTAGCCTTAATCGATTTGTCACTGAACCATTACAATGGGATCATACATGCTCAAAATTACAATAAACCCACTGCAGGTAACTCTTACTTGCACTACAAAAGCAGCCACTACCCGCGTTGGATTGGCAATATCCCCAAAAGCCAATATTGCCACCACAAACATAATTGTACCAGAGAAGAAGATTTTGACACTCATGGTCAAATACTAAAACAAAATTCCTAGATGAATGTTATCCATCCACCCCTATAGATGATTCTTTCACCTTCTACAGTATCTCACAAAAGTGAGTACACCCCTCACATTTTTGTAAATATGCTATTAGATCTTTTCATGTGACAACACTGAAGAAATTACACTTTGCTACAATGTAAAGTAGTGAGTGTACAGCTTGTATAACAGTGTAAATTTGATGTCCCCTCAAAATAACTCAACACACAGTCATTAATGTCTAAACCACTGGCAACAAGAGTGAGTACACCCCTAACTGAAAATATCAAAATTGGGCCCAATTAGCCATTTTCCCTTCCTGGTGTCATGTGACTCAGTGTTACAAGGTCTCAGGTGTGAATGGAGAGCAGGTGTGTTAAATTTGGTGTTATAGCTCTTATGCTCTCTTACTGGGTCACTGGAAGTTCAACATGGCACCTCATAACAAAGAACTTCCTCTCTGAGGATCTGAAAAAAAGAATTATTGCTCTATATAAAGATGGCCTAGGCTATAAGAAGGTTGCCAAGACCCTAAAACTGAGCTGCAGCACGGTGAGGCCAAGACCATACAGTGGTTTAACAAGACAGGTTCCACTCAGAATAGGCCTCGCCATGGTCAACCAAAGAAGTTGAGTGCACGTGCTCAGCGTCATATCCAGAGGTTGTCTTTGGGAACTAGACATATGAGTGCTGCCAACATTGCTGCAGAGGTTGAAGGGGTGGGGGGTCAGCCTGTCACTGCATCAACATGGTCTGCATGGCTGTCGTCCCAGAAGGAATCCTCTTCTAATGATGCACAAGAAAGGCCGAAAACAGTTTTCTGAAGACAAGCAGACTAAGGACATGGATTACTGGAACCAGGTCTTGTGGTCTGATGAGACCACGATAAACGTATTTGGTTCAGATGGTGTCAAGCCTGTGTCGCAGCAACCAGGTGAGGAGTACAAAGACAAGTGTGTCTTGCCTACAGCCAAGCATGGTGGTGGGAGTGTCATGGTCTGGGGCTGCATGAGTGCTGTTGACAGCGGGGAGCTACAGTTCATTGAGGGAACCATGAATGAACATGTACTGTGACATACTGAAGCAGAGCATGGTCCCCCTTCTTCGGGGGCTGGGCCGCAGGGCAGTATTCCAACATAACGACCCCAAACACACCTCTAAGACAACCACTGCCTTGCTAAAGAAGCTGAGGGTAAAGATGATGGACTGGCCAAGCATGTCTCCAGACCTAAACCATATTGCGCATCTGTGGGGCATCCTCAAATGAAAGGTGGAGGAGCGCAAGGTCTCTAACATCCACCAGCTCTGTAATGTCATCATGGAGGAGTGGAAGAGGACTCCAGTGGCAACCTATGAATCACACTCACGCCACCATTAAAATCTACAATCTGTCTAGTTCTGTGTTCACTGATGCTGAGCTAGATCTGCTTAGAAAAGGTCTCAACTATGCCCCTTCTAGCGCCCCCAATTTATTTGAACTATTTGTCGATCTCAATAAGTATATACGTAAACTTATGCTACAACGGTATTACTTAATGAAGGACAATGACAAGACCTCTGCAAGTAATAATACCGCTGAGTCATCACCCTGTTCCCCTGCGAGCAGGAATACAGAAGATGACTCTGCTCTAAATATCTTAGAGGAACTATATGCAGAGGCAGAGCATAATGAGTTACCAACATCCTTCTACAAGCATCCTAGTGACATAGCCACAGTCCACACTTCCTTTGCACCTAAATCCTTGTTCTTCCCACATTGGGCTAAAGGCAAATATATATCGGCTTTCTATGATGTGGTCTTTGAATCCTTTAAAACGAGATTTAATCAAACTAATACATTCAACAAACATCTTGATCCGCTGGGGCTGTCAATAGTCTCAAGCAGAATCAGGACGTCATCATTCGGAAAGCTGATAAGGGCGGTAGTTTGGTCATCCAAAATAGAGAGGACTACATTGCCGAAGCAATGAGATTATTGGGGGACACAGACACCTATGTCAGACTCAAAAGAGATCCCATTATAGAATACACGAAAGATCTGAAACTACTCCTAGATAAAGCCCTACTGGATGGTGTCCTTACTAAAAGCGAGTATCACTTCCTCTACAACAGACATGCTTTAACCCCACATTTTTATCATATACCTAAGGTGCACAAGAGTGAGGTTAATCCTCCGGGTAGGCCTATTATTGCAGGCATTGACAGTATCACAAGCAATGTGGGTTGTTATATAGATCATTTTTTGCAGGGAATAGTGACCAGCCTTCCATCCTTCGTCAGGGACTCGAGCCACATGTTGGAAATACTGTCCCACTATGTTTGGCAACCTAGGTACAAATGGCTTTCCCTAGATGTAGCCTCGCTCTATACATCAATTGACCATACCTATGGCCTAAGGGGGGCTAATCATTATCTGTCTAAAGAGGGGGCACTCAACTCAGTGCAGGCTAAATTTGTACTTGACTGTGTCGAATACTCTCTCACGCACAATCAATTTTCTTTTCTTGGAGAGCACTATCTGCAGACCAAGGGAACGGCTATGGGGGCCAGGTTCGCCCCAAGCTATGCCAACATTTTTATGGGCTACTGGGAAGAACTGTCTATTTGGAACAATAACCCGTATGGCGCGAACTTGGTCCTCTACGTCAGATATATTGACGACATCCTTATCATTTGGGATGGGACTGATCAAGAATTGCATCTCTTCCTTGACCACTGCAGAGAGAACCCCTTTGGGATCAGTTTCACTCATGTGATCAGTAGTGAGAGCCTTGTCTTTTTGGATCTTGAGCTTAGGAGTGACCTTGATGGTAAGATTCTCTCTAGAACACATTTTAAACCCAGTGGTGGTAACTCCTTCTTGCATGCTGATAGCAATGACCATCCTAGATGGATTAGAAACGTCCCGTTTGGACAGTTCTGCCGTCTGAAGCGCACTTGCACTAAGAAAAGCGACTACCCGGAGCAGAGTAAGATCCTCCGCAACAAGTTTTTGGACAAGGGATATGATCCCACCCTTATCGAGACTGCCTTCAATAAATATGCCCTCTTGTATGATGAAACTCCGACATATGATCCACCGTCCGTTCCCACCATCAACCAGGACACCATACAAACCCGTTTTTCCACACAATATACCAACAAAGCCTTTGAAATACAAAGTATCTTACGAAAAAACTGGAGTATTCTGAAGCACCATCCAGTGTTAAGTGAGTACCTTTCGGATGGACCAAATATAGTGTATAGAAAACCACGAGACTTGAGAGGTCTTATAGCCCCTAGTATGGTGAGGGAGCCCTTAAACAGGTCCACAAATGCATGGTCAACCATCTTTGACCAAAAAGGTAGTTACAAATGTAGTGTCAGGAAGTGTGGCACATGTCAATACATGTGGCACAGAAAAAAGACAGTCACTGGCAGAGACGGTAGGATCCACCATCTGAAACAGTTCATCAACTGTGGGACGGACTACGTGGTCTACGGCATTCTTTGCCCATGCGGACGCCTTTATGTTGGCCGCACCTCCCGTCCCATGAGAGTGCGTATTGGCGAACACAAATGCGACATCACGAACACACGGGTCAAATGTCCGGTCCCTCTGCATTTTCAGGAAGTCCATCATGGTGATCCATCAGGCATGAGGGTATTTGGGATCGAGTCTATTGGAGGCAGCCTCGATAGGGGCAGAAGACACCAAAGGCTTTGCAAATACGAAGCTTATTGGATCTTCACCCTCGGGAGTATGACCCGCGGGGGCCTGAATGAGGACCCTGAGGTTCAAAAATCACGTGACTCTGCAGTGCCCACGTATGGTGCTCCCATGTGCCATTGCCACCTTTTCCCTTCCCCACACACACACACCTTTTTCTTGCCTTCTCTGCCTCTGGAATTAGGTCGGCTTAGTTTGTAGCTTTTTATTAGGTTTTTAGTTCAATCGGTGTATCATGTATATTTCACATCCTTTAGTGATTTATAATTAACTATTTTTAACTCTCTACCAATTTTAATATTAATAATATTATTACTGTGTTACCATCAGTGACATGTTTAGCATCTATATGATATAAGTATCTTTTTGTAAGTGACAAGTTTGTCACTTCACATATGTTGCACACAGTAACGAGGGAGAGACCACCTGGTTCTTTGCCTTTTCGAGGTAACCCCCCCCCCGTCGCGGGGTACACGATGACTATCATATGCATAGCATTATTAAGCAGCCATTATTCAAGTAATGCCGCGTACACACGGTCGGACTTTCTATCCTACTTGGTCCGGCACACTTTCCGACGGACTTTGTCCGCCAGGTGCGCCGGACTTTAAAACGGACGGACTTGCCCACACACGCCCGGACTTTCCGGCGGGCTAAGTCCGCCCATCTTTCCGACGGACTTTCGCCGGAGTTACGGCGGACTTTCAGAATGAACGGACTTGCCCACACACGGACAAGTCCGTTCATTTTGAACGTGACTCAGGTGCGACGGGACTAGAAAAGGATGTCAATCTTGCTGCTTTTATCGGCGAGATTGACACCTTGCGAGCCCCGTCGTGGGGCATACCAGGCCCTCAGGTCTGGTATGGATTATAAAGGGAAACCCCCTACACCGAAAAAACGGCGTGGGGTCCCCCCTAAAATCCATACCAGACCCCGATCCGAGCACGCAGCCTGGCCGGTCAGGAAAGGGGGTGGGGACGAGCGAGCGCCCCCCCCCTCCTGAACCGTACCAGGCCGCATGCCCTCAACATGGGGGTGGGTGCTTTGGGGGAGGGGGGCGCCCTGCGGGCCCCCCCACCCCAAAGCACCTTGTCCCCATGTTGATGAGGACAAGGGCCTCTTCCCGAAAACCCTGGCCGTTGGTTGTCGGGGTCTGCGGGCGGGGGGCTTATTGGAATCTGGGAGCCCCCTTTAATAAGGGGGCCCCCAGATGCTGGCCCCCCACCCTATGTGAATGAGTATGGGGTACATGGTACCCCTACCCATTCACCTAGGAAAAAAGTGTAAGTAATAAAACACACTACAAAGGTTTTTAAAATATTTTATTAAACAGCTCCGGGTGGGGGGGGTCTTCTTCTGGCTTCGGGGGTCCCTCCGCTTCATCTTCTCCCGGCATCAGGTTGGTTCTTCTCCGCTCTCTTCTCCCGGTGTTCCAGTTCTTCGGCCGGCTCCTCCGCTGTCTTCAGGTAGCTCTCTTGCCAGCAGAGGTCCGGGCTTCTGGGCTTCTTCTCTTCTCTTCTCTTCTCCAGATGTTGACACGACGGTCTCTCCGGCTGGACTGCTCTCCGAGGGCTGCTTTGTGACTTATATAGGTGGAGACCCCGCCCCCTTTTGATGTCACAGTCTCTGGGCATGCTGGGACTGTGAAGTTTTAGGGGGCGTGGTCACTTGTTGACCACGCCCCATAAAATGTCACAGTCCCAGCATGCCCAGGGACTGTGACATCAAAAGGGGGCGGGGTCTCCACCTATATAAGTCACAACGCAGCCCTCGGAGAGCAGTCCAGCCGGAGAGAGCGTCGTGTCAACATCTGGAGAAGAGAAGAGTAGAGAAGAGAAGAAGCCCAGAAGCCCGGATCTCTGCTGGCAAGAGAGCTACCTGAAGACAGCGGAGGAGCCGGCCGAAGAACTGGAACACCGGGAGAAGAGAGCGGAGAAGAACCAACCGGACGCCGGGAGAAGATGAAGCGGAGTGACCCCCGAAGCCGGAAGAAGACCCCCCCACCCGGAGCTGTTTAATAAAATATTTTAAAAACCTGTGTAGTGTGTTTTATTACTTACACTTTTTCCCTAGGTGAATGGGTAGGGGTACCATGTACCCCATACTCATTCACATAGGGTGGGGGGCCGGCATCTGGGGGCCCCCTTATTAAAGGGGGCTCCCAGATTCCGATAAGCCCCCTGCCCGCAGACCCCGACAACCAATGGCCAGGGTTGTCGGGAAGAGGCCCTTGTCCTCATCAACATGGGGACAAGGTGCTTTGGGGTGGGGGTGGCCCGCAGGGGGCCCCCCTCCCCCAAAGCACCCACCCCCATGTTGAGGGCATGGGGCCTGGTACGGTTCAGGAGGGGGGGCGCTCGCTCGTCCCCACCCCCTTTCCTGACCGACCAGGCTGCATGCTCGGATCGGGGTCTGGTATGGATTTTAGGGGGGACCCCACGCCGTTTTTTCGGCGTAGGGGGTTCCCTTTATAATCCATACCATACCTAAGGGCCTGGTATGCCCTGCGCTCGCCGCAATAGGAAAATTTGTTTTTTCTACTGCAGCGAGCGCGAGATGCAGTACCCTGCCCTTGTGTCGTATCTGGTCCGTCGGACCAGCATACACACGAGCGGGCTTTCCGTCGGACCAGCACACACACGAGCGGACTTTCCATCCGAAACTGAGTCCGACGGAAAGATTTAAAACTTGTTTCAAATCTAGGTCCGGCGGACTTTTGGGAAGAAGTCCGCCGGAAAAGTCCGCCGGCGCCCATACACGGGCGGATTGTCCGGCAGGCTCTGGTCCGCCGGACCAAGTATGCCGGAAAGTCCGACCGTGTGTACGCGGCATTACTGTTTGTGCCACGTTTTCACTCCTTCAGTACCATCCCTGTGTATCTAATTTTTCATATATATATATATATATATATATTTATACATTTTGGTCTGGCCTGGGCTATCCCTTCATCTACACAATCTCCTCATAAACCCGAGGTTGGTTCATGACATGTCAGTGATATGGGCATTCACGTCACGTGCAGATTGGCATACGGGGTGTTCACCTTATATTAATGCTAGATATATCTATGCACATATATATATTACTGATAATGGTTCATTGTTATATATATATATAATATATTGTATATATCATCTATTTGTCATTCACTTTTCCTCACTTCTCCTCAGGTGCGTATTCAGCACTATATAATAATAATATATATAATATTTATTGTTGTGCAGTGGCCCCTTTGACTCTATGTGATATATTCTTTATTTTGTGTGTTGCACCCTTGGCGCTGTGGTTGGCGCAGTTGCTGTCTGCGGGGCGGATCCGTGGTCGGGCTGGCGTCGGGTGGATTCTGCGCTATGCCGGCCATGTCCCCTCGAGGGTCTGCCTCCAGCAACATGGCGCCATGCTATCCCCTGCCGCCTACATAACTGGTAGGCGACAGTAGGCACAGAGGAAGTGACGCGCACCATGCCTCTTCCTCTTGCCTGGAACGCAAGCGCACTGGCGTGCGTTCCAGCACAGATACAATACCCGGAAATGATCGGCGAGCCGCTCGCATATACAGAGATCGGATCGGACACTGAAGGTACAGTGTCCATTTGCATATGCCAGCCCGCCAACCATATGGCTCTTTTCCATGCTAACAGGTGTACATAGCCCGTGCCACTCTGCACCTTTCTGTGCTCAACGACAACATTTTTTCATCTATTACTGTATGTTATGTTCACCCATGGTTAAGCCCTTGTTTTTGGTAGTATTCAATCACATTGATACCCATTTATATTCTATATTAATTTGCATTAATGAATTCATTCATTTAATTAATTATTTTCTACTAATTTCTATTTATCCACTTGCACAAGTGAGGAGCCTAGGAGGGAGGGATCCACTGAGGGGGAGGGGCCCCATGAGCCCTCCCTAACCCATTGACTGTGCCTTTTTGGCACACTTTATATACAGGGACCACTGAAGGAGGGTTCACTGCTGAGCTCTGATGAAGAAGGGACGTGCCCTTCGAAACGCATTAGCTGGTAGTGATGCCTGTATGTTCCTCTAAGATCTTTGAAAGGCTTCGCTCATCATTATAACCGCTTGCTGCTAGTTGTTGTTTGAGTTTTACGGCACCTGATTTTACAACTGCTTGTGAGTAATTTCTTTTATCATTTTATTCAACAAATGTTTTACAAAAGATAATGCACATGGCCGGTGCGCCCCTCTCTCTCTTTATTTCTTTGGCAACCTATGAAGCTCTGGTGAACTCCATGCCCAAGAGGGTTAAGGCAGTGCTGGAAAATAATGGTGGCCACACAAAATATTGACACTTTGGGCCCAATTTGGACATTTTCACTTAGGGGTGTACTCACTTTTGTTGCCAGCAGTTTAGACATTAATGGCTGTGTTTTGAGGGAACAGCAAATGTACGCTGTTATACAAGCTGTACACTCAATACTTTACATTGTAGCAAAGTGTAATTTCTTCAGTGTTGTCACATGAAAAGATCTAATAAAATGTTTACAAAAATGTGAGGGGTGTACTCACTTTTGTGAGATAAATGTATAAACAAAATAATGTCCTCCCTCCCCTCCTCCCTCCCACAGAGCGGCAATCTTCGTATGTCACGGAGCTGAATTGCACTGGCTGCAGTAACAATGTCCCACCTCCTGTGACAGACAGGACACTGATCCAATGGTGGGACATCGAATCAGTGTGACGTGATCACAGGAGGCGGGACATTGTTACTGCGATCCAGGCAATTCAAATACAGCTCCGTGACACATCTGGTCTGTGACACATCGCTCTGATCTGGGCACTGGCAGGCTGCATGACAGGCACTGGTGAGGCTACATTGATCTCTTGTATCTCTCTCTGTACCATGTCTGCAGTCTCTGACCATCTCCTGTACCACGTCTGCAGTCTCTGACCCTCTCCTGTACCACGTTTGCAGTCTCTGACCATCTCCTGTACCACTTCTGCAGTCTCTGACCATCTCCTGTACCATTTCTGCTAGAGGTGCACAGAATGAAAATTTTGCTAATACTATTTGGTGTGTACAAGTTAAAATCTTTTTTTCTTGCTAGAAACTTACTTAGAACCCCCAAACATTATATATTTGTTTCTAACACCCTAGAGAATAAAATGGCAGTCATTGCAATACTTTGTCACACTGTATTTGCGCAGCGGTCTTACAAGCGCACTTTTTTTGAAAAAAATACACTTTTTTGCATTAAAAAAAAATGTAAAAACAAAAACAGTAAAGTTAACCCATTTTTTTTTTATATTGTGAAAGATGTTACACTAAGTAAATTGATACCCAACATGTCAAGCTTCAAAATTGCGCCCGCTCATGGAATGGCGACAAACTTTTACCCTTAAAAATCTCCATAGGAGAGGTTTAAAAGAATTCTACAGGTTGCATGTTTTGAGTTACAGAGGAGGTCTAGGGCTAGAATTAATGCTCTCGCTCAAACGATTGCGGTGATACCTCACGTGTGTGGTTTAAACACTGTTTTCATATGCGGGTGCTACTCACGTATGCGTTCGCTTCTGCGCGCGAGCTCGGTGGGACGGGGCGCATTAAGACTTTTTTTTCTTATTATTTATTTTACTTTATTTTTTATTTTTACACTGTTCTAAAAAAAAAAAAATTGTGTCACTTTTATTCCTATTCCAAAGGAATGTAAACATCCCTTGTAAAAGAAAAAAAGCATGACAGGACCTCTTAAATATGAGATCTGGGGTCAAAAAGACCTCAGGTCCTATATTTACACTAAAATGCAATTAAAAGAAAAAAAAAAAAAGTGGTTTAAAAAAAAAAGTAAATTAAAAAAAATGTCCCTTTAAGAGCTATGGGCGGAAGTGACGTTTTGACATCACTTCCGCCCTGCAATAGTATTGAGCTGGGTGGGCCATTTTCCCCTCACTCAGCTCCATACCACACACAGAAAAAGGACCAGATTGCCTCCGCCGCTGCCGGAGGGCACCAAAGCGCGGCGGGAAGGGGGGCCCTCTCCCACCACTGATAAAAGTGATCTTGCTGCGAACTCGCTGCAGAGACCACTTTTATCTGAAACCGGACCACTCACCGAAGAAGAGGATAACAGGATTATGGCAGCTAGCTGCTGCCATAACAACGTTATTCCTCTTTAAAGAGCCGACGTATATCGGCGTCAGCAGGTCTGGAAGTGGTTACGTTTAAGTAAGATTGCAGACATGATACAAGAGATGGTTAGAGACTGGGGACATGATACAAGAGATGGTTAGAGACTGGGGACATGATACAAGAGATGGTTAGAGCCTGTAGACTGCATTTTTCTTGAGCTTTTCTTGCACTAAAGGTGGCAATAATGGCCAACAATAAATTCATATTAATTAAAATTGATGATATGAATTAAAAAATCGAATATAATACAATTGTATATAAAAAAATAATAAATATTCGGTATGTCATTTTCGGTATCGTTTCGTTTTTTGGCTTAGTGCATCTTTAATTTTCGGTACCAAAATTTCCATTCGGTGCACCCCTAAAAACAACCCAATTAATAAAACAGCTGAGGGTTACAACCAATTTTCACACTAACTTTAGAAGTATGGAGCGCATATTCCAAAGACATTGGTCCATCTTACAAGAGGATCCACATCTCACATCAACCATTACAGCTCAACCTCTCATCCCCTACAGACGTGCTAGGAACCTAAAAACTCCAATTGCACCCAGTAAAATTAAACCAGCATCCACTACTGTCAGTGCCCCATTAAAGTTTTTTTCACTATTCGAGGCATGTATCAATGCCATAAGGCCCTATGCCTGATATGTCAACACGTCACTCAGACAAAAAATTCCACTCAAAAGGGCCAAAACTATCCAATATCTGATTTTTACACGTGCTCCTCCAAGTTTGTGGTATACTGTTTGTCTTGTCCATGTGGCTTACAGTACGGAGGCCGCATGATCCGCACACTTCGCAAAAGGTTCGGGAAACACAGGCATTTAGTGGATGCTGGGTCAGACCAACACAGCGTCCCTAAACGTCCTCATTCATCATTAACATTCCTCTCAGGACCTTAGAGTTTGGGTTATCGTACCCATACCTAATAATCTCCCAGCAGCCAAATGTTTCAGGTACCTATGCGCCCGGAATCCTACTGGATTTACCGGCTGGACGCCCTGGGCTCGGGTGGGCTGAACGAGAAATTAGAAATTAACCCCCTACTCTAATCAGCATCATTAAATTGTTCTATAACTATATCCGTTTCCTCTACACCAGTTAACACTCAGTATTACCTCACCATCTATTGTATAATCAGATACATTTTGCATCAGTTATCTAATTATTTGGCTAATATTTGTTAATATTAATCATTTTAGGTTAAGGACCCTTATGGTCCCTATTCCTCTACTAGACACCTTGCAATAGTCCCTTCACCTTTATACTTTTTCTTTTACCCCCCCCCCCCCTTCCTTTCTGGCGTCTATTCTTTATATAATTGGATTGTATGAACTTCCGCTTATAGAACTTTTATGACAGAGTTTAATTGCCCACACTCTTTCACCCAGCTGACAGTGCACACATGAGTGTATGTTTTTTGCTATTAACTCCATGCTAACACTTTGAATAAAAAAAACTCTGATGAAAATAGAAAAGTATATTCTATTTTCTCTTATCTTTTTCTTTCAGTTTAAAAAAAAGTTAGATTTGTTCTTAAAACCAATCATGCCTCCTACATCTATATCCAAACACCATACTTAAAAGCAAAAACTAGGCCTATGAAACTAAAATTATGACCACATTAAAATATCAACAATAAAAAATATTGAATAGAAAAGCTTTTCCCAAGTTGCAGATACTTAAACTTGCAAAGATAAAATGGAGTTGTTTCCTTCCCAAGTTTGCACATCTGTGTCCAATCCATTCAGTAACTTTAATCCAAAATAAATTAAAAAATCTGGGAAGAGCTCCAAACTGCACAACATATAAACAAGTAGGCGGTATCCTATAAAAAGTCAGAACTACTCCGCAGCAGATTTTATCTTGTCTAGAGGTAAATGCAGACTTGGGTCTGAATCAATACTAAATGGTGATCAGGTCGAACCTGAGATCCAAAATGTAAACTGTAAAGAAAACCCAAAAACAAAGAATTTAATATTACAGCTTACCAAAGAGGGACCTGAGAAGAGGAGGATCTGGGCTGATCTGTGCAAATACACTGCAACAGAGCAGGCAAGTATAATATGTTTGTTATTTTTATAGAGAGACTTTACAATCACTTTAAATGTGGTGATTGTAGTGGTAACATTACTTTTTTGCCCCCCCCCCATTGTTTTTGCCTGGTGATTAGGCCAGTAACACACCTTCTGTCTGTCTGGAACCTCTGCACTATTGGAGTTTTTTTCCTCCCTCTCAACATACCATGGCTGTATGCTGTTCTTAACACTGGAAGTTCACTGGATACCTGTGGATCTCTTTGCAATACCCCGGAAGTGAGCAGTTCCTGGCGTGTATCTGGGTGTCCTTGAAGAGTACCATCCCTTGAGATTTGTGGGTCGCCTGCTGGGCGAACACCCAATGCCTTATCAGCGATTTAACTAAGCCTTATTTGTGGGGCTTCTGGTAAGCCTTTAATCCTATTAAGGTGACGGGAACACAGGCGGTGAATTATATATATATAATATCTATACATTTGCACTGAAGCTACCTTCACTGGATATTAGAGCTTATGGACTTTTTGTTTATGTGATACATTGTAGCTGCAGATTTTGTCTTCAGAGGACTACCCTTGCACATGTTTTTCAGTACTTTGCACTATTCTAATCACATGTTTAAATATTATATATGTTTTTTTGTCATTTTTGGTATTCACATATGGTTTGAACACTATATGATGTCATTATTTTAGTTTGTGTTTGCAGAATACACATAGTTCACATTTAATATATTTTCCAGCGCTGCACTCCTGTTTCCATATCCATCCATGTCTGCATGTTTTATTTTGTTGAGAAATCACTTTGAAAAATATCCCCTAGCATTTCTAGCTGTGGCCATCAGGAGAAAGGGCAGATAACTTTAAGCACCCAAAGGGCCTGGTATGCATTGGGGGGGTTTGTCATCTTTTTTTGTATTGCCGGCAATTATTATTTTTTTTTATATATGTCAATTTTGCTGCAGCGGGTTATATACACAGCACCAGGGCTTTTTTTCTCAGAGAATAGGTGCAGGAACTCACCTTCCCCAGCCAACTTCCTGCCTCTAACCACGCCATTCCCAGAGGAGAGACGTAAATCAACATTAAATAATCTGCGCTTTGCACAAGGTGCAAGAGGTACAAAGTACCGCACTCAGTAGCGAATAAAACAGAGGTCTCTGGAGTGCATACTGTGCAGTGCTGAGGTGTGTGTATCACACAAGGCACAGAAACAAATCAGCACAAGTGATTTACATATTCCTTCCCAAGGTAACCATCTATTCCACACCTCTGTGCCTCCCATTCACAGCTCACCTCTGTACGCCTGTCCACAGCTCACATCTACAACCCTCGTTCATATCTTACCTCCTCTTCCCCTTGTCCACAGCTCATCTCTTCTTCTCCTTGTCCACAGTTCACCTATTCTTCTGTCCACAGCTCACCTCTTCTTTTCTTCTGTCCGCTGCTCACCTCTTCTTCCTCTGTCCACAGCTCACCTCTTCTTCTCCTTGTCCACAGCTCACCTCTTTTTCCTCTGTCCACAGCTCACCTCTTCTTTCTCAGTCCACATCTCACCTCCTCTTCCCCTTGTTTACAGCTCACCTCTTCTTCCCCTTGTTTACAGCTCACCACTTCTTCCTCTATCCACATCTCACCTCCTCTTCCCCTTGTCTACAGCTCACCTCTTCTTCCTCTGTCCACAGCTCACCTCTTCTTCCCCTTGTCCACAGCTCACCTCCTCTTCCCCTTGTCCACAGCTCACCTCTTCTTTCCCCTGTCCACAGCTCACCTCTTCTTCCCCTTGTCCACAGCTCACCTCTTCTTGTCCACAGCTCACCTCTTCTTCCCCACAGCTCACCTCTTCTTCCCCACAGCTCACCTCTTCTTCCCCACAGCTCACCTCTTCTTCCCCTTGTCCACAGCTCACCTCTTCTTCCTCTGTCCACAGCTCACCTTTTCTTCCTCTGTCCACATCTCACCTCCGCTTCCCCTTGTCCACATCTCACCTCCTCTTCCCCCTGTCCACAGCTCACCTCCTCTTCCCCCTGTCCACAGCTCACCTCCTCTTCCCCTTGTCCACAGCTCACCATCCTCTTCCCCTTGTCCACAGCTCACCATCCTCTTCCCCTTGTCCACAGCTCACCATCCTCTTCCCCTTGTCCACAGCTCACCATCCTCTTCCCCTTGTCCACAGCTCACCTCCGCTTCCCCTTGTCCACAGCTCACCTCCTCTTCCCCTTGTCCACAGCTCACCTCCTCTTCCCCTTGTCCACAGCTCACCTCTTCCTCCCCTTGTCCACAGCTCACCTCTTCCTCCCCTTGTCCACAGCTCACCTCTTCTTTCTCTGTCCACAGCAAATCTCTGTACTCCTGTCCAAAGTTCACCTTAGCACCCCCACAACTATCCTTTGTATGCCCTGTCAACAGTTTAAGTCTGCACCCCCCAGTCCTCCCCTATGTTGCTTCTCTGCACAATCACCCCTTCCCCATTTTCCCACCAGGTCTCACCTGCAAACCCCCCCCATGCTTACCTCTGTACAACCTGCCCCCCAGCTCTCAAATTTACCGCTTTTTCATAAATCCCCCCCAACTCTTTACAGCTCTCTTCTCCACAGATCCCCTCCCCCACCTTCACAGCTCTCACCTATTCACAAATCTCCCTACTCTTTACAAATCCCCCCTTTACAGCTCTCACCTCTTCACAACCCCCCCCCCCACATTCTTCACAAACCCCCCCAACTTCTTCACGAATTTCCCTATCCAGTCTTCACAAATTCCCCTCTCCCTTCTTCACAAATTTCCCACATTCTTTATAAATCCCCCCCCACGCTTCACAAACTCCCCCCTCCACACTTCACAAATTCCCCCCATTCTTTATAAATTTCCCCAATTTTCATAAATTCCCCTCTCCACGCTTCAGAAAATCCCCCCATTCCTTATAAATTCCCCCCTCCACGCTTCACAAATTCCCCCCATTCTTTATAAATTCTCATGCTTCATAAATTCCCCTCATTCTTTATAAATCTCCCCCCTCCACAAATCCCCCCCCCATTCTTAATAAATTCCCCCTCCGCACTTAAAAAATCCCGCCCATTCTTTATAAATTCCCCCTTCACAAATACCCTCCATTCTTTATAAATTCCCCCCTCCACGCTTCAAATTTCCCCCATTCTTTATACATTTCCACACTTCACAAATTCCCCCCATTCTTTAGAAATTCCCCCCATTCTTTATAAGTTCCCACCTCCCTCATTTCTCACAGCTCTCATCTCTTCTCACATCCCCCTCCCTCCCGTTCTCACAGCTCTCATCTCTTCTCACATCCCCCCCTCCCTCCCGTTCTCACAGCTCTCATCTCTTCTCACATCCCCCCCTCCCTCCCGTTCTCACAGCTCTCATCTCTTCTCACATCCCCCCCCCCTCCTGTTCTCACAGGTCTCATCTCTTCTCACATCCCCCCTCCCTCCCGTTCTCACAGCTCTCATCTCCTCTCACATCTCCCTCCCTCCCGTTCTCACAGCTCTTATCTCTTCTCACATCCCCCCTCCCTCCATCCCGTTCTCACAGCTCTCATCTCTTCTCACATCCCCCCTCCCTCCTTCCCTTTCTCACAGCTCTCATCTCTTCTCACATTCCCCCCTACCTCCCGGTCTCACAGCTCTCATCTCCTCTCACATCCCCCCCTCCCTCCCGTTCTCACAGCTCTCATCTCTTCTCACATCCCCCCCCTCCCTCCCGTTTTCACAGTTCTTACCTTTACACAAATCTCCTCACTCCCCCAGCTGTCACTTCTGCACTACACCTCTAACCTCCCCACAGCTGCCTCTCTGCAAACGCCCCCCCTTTCCTCCACTGCCCTCTCTCACCTGTTCAAACGAGCCTCACAGGGCTGCAGCTGGCAAATCTGTGCTAGATATGCGGCGTGTGCCGTTTTTTCCCCCCAACACATCATAACATACCATGGAGCCAAGAGCACAGAGCTGAGTGTGAAGAGCTGGAACGCTTCACTCGGCTCTGTGCTACACAGGTCGGACAGGTGCGGGTGGGGATAGGAGCGGCTTCCCGAAGCAGCACAGGAACGGCAAAGAAAGAACAAAATGAGAGCATTTGCGGGGCTGGGACCGGGGGCATCCACCAACATATGCCTTACCTGCACATGCCCTGGATGCCTGACAGAAGCCGGCGGAGGGAGTAGTTCAAAAACTTCCTCTAACGCCTTCTGAGATTAGTGACAGGTTGGGGAGGATTGGGCTAGCCAGAGGTGGCGGACCACCGTTCCGCAGAGTTCCGGCTAAAAAAAGCCCTGCATAGCACAGATAGACCACTTTACAGGCAGACTAAGGGGATCCACTATATCTAATGGAATTTTTCATTTTTATTGTTTCACTTTAAGCATCATTAAAATCACTGCTCCTTTAGAAACGATATTAAGAAGAAAAAAAAATTACATTTGAATTGATTTTCCTGGCTGCAAAAATTTAAAACAAAACCATTGCAAGTAGAAAAAATAAATAAATAAAATAAATAAAGGTGTGGGGTCCCCCACAAATTCCATACCAGACACTTATCTGAGCATGTAGCCTGGCAGGCCAGGAAAGGAGGGATTGAACGAGCAGCCCCCACCTCCTGAACCATACTAGGCCACATGCCCGCAACACCCCAAAGCACCTTGTCCCCATGATAAGGGCCTCTTCCTCAAAACCCTGCGCGGTTGTTGTGGGGGGTCTGCAGGCAGGGGCCTTATCAGAATCTGCAAGCCCCTTTAACATGGGTCCCCCAGATCGCAGCCCCCCCATTAACCATTTAAGAACTGTCACACGGCAGATCTTTTTTTTGGGGGGGTGGGGTTATTTTTTTTCAGGTTCAGTGGTGGGGCAGGCATCCTAATGGACAATGGATCTGCATGGGGGGACTCTTTTTTTTTTTTTAAATAAAGGAATTGTCAAAAACTGCCTCCGGGCTTTATTTTTGACACTTTTTTGGTGAATGAGTAGGGGTACAATGTATTCATTCACATAGGGGGAGACCGGGATCCGAGGGGGCCCCCCTTGTTAAAGGAGGCTTCCAGATTCTGATAAGCCCCCTGCCCACAGCCCCCACAACCACCACCCAGGGTTGTGGGGAAGAGGCCCTTGTCTCCATCAACATGAGGACAAGGTGCTTTGGGGTGTTGCGGGCATGTGGCCTAGTATTGTTCAGGAGGTGGGGGCTGCTGGATCGTCCCCCCCCCTTCCTGGTCTGCCAGGTTGCATGCTCGGATAAGGGTTTTAAAATTTTCAATTGCCAGATAATTTGGCTATTTTTTTTCCATTCAGCTGTCAGCAGGAAGCTGATGACTCAACAGTTGTTAAGGACACGGTGGCTGGCTTCCCAGCCCCCGCTCCTTAACCTATTGACTGTGCGCTCAGTGGGATGTTCGGTGCACACCTGAACAGGCGATGTTCGGGCCAAACTTATGCTCGGCCGGAACCGTTTGCCCATCCCTAATGATCTAGATACGAGATAGACAGAAATACTTAACATTTTACCCCTGCATTAGTAATACCTCATCTGGATTATGCAGTTCAGTTTGACAAGCTAGATGTTATGTAAAAAAAAAAAATTCTTCCAGGCCCTTTTTTTCCAATAGTTTACCTATTTTCCCAAAAAACTTCAAGTGGTATTAAACCAAAAATAAAACATGTAATATATTGCATCTTATCGGTCCTTAGATGTGGTGGCTGCATTAGTTTTCTTTTTTTTAAGACTTTTTCCCCTCTGTTTTCACATGTTGATCTAGCAAGTAATATACACTTCTTGTATTAGAGTGCCCAAACTCTGGACGAAGGAGCACAGGGGCACCTTTGGAAAGCAGCACGGTAAGTCTGGGGGGGGGGGGGGAGGGTTGGATGTACTAGCAGATTTAGATACACTAACAAAAAGGCAAGCCCCAGTTCCCACAATTACAGCAACTTTTTTTTCTTTTTGAATAAAGGCTTTACATGAATAAAGCTGATCATTGTAAACACCCTTGGCAAATGATTTATCACAACACTTACTGCTACATTTGCAGGAGAGCTTGTTCTGTTGAAAATTAACCGACTAATGAAAATAAGGGAAAGAAACCCCCCCCCCCCCAAAAAAAAAAGACTAATGCATATAAGAATTGGTGCAAAACAACAAAGGTTTGCTTTTAGGTTTAACACTGCTTTCAATATGATTCACAATATGATATGATTGAAATTTCAGGTTCACTACACTTTGAGACAGATTTGCCTGACCATCTGCAAATTGAATCCAGGCAGATTCTCCCATCGCTACTTAGTATAGAATTGGAATTATATTTTTCTTGCACCATAGTGTCAACTACAAATGCTCCCCTTCTATGACTACCACTTTTTTCTTCATTTTTGTGCAACCAATTTCATTCTTTCAAAAATGGGATTTTTTATAACAGCTTACCTGTAAAATCCTTTTCTTTCGATGGACATCACGGGACACAGAGCCACAGTAATAACTGATGGGTTATGTAGGTACCTTTAGGTATTGGACACTGGTCACACCCTAATCAGGAAGTTCAACCCCCTATATAATCCCTCCCCCTTCAGGGATACCTCAGTTTTGTAGCAAAGCAATATAAGTGTATTAGAAGAGAGGCGGGACCTCTGTGTCCCGTGATGTCCATCGAAAGAAAAGGATTTTACAGGTAAGCTGTTATAAAAAATCCTATTTTCTTTCTCGGACATCACGGGACACAGAGCCACAGTAATAACTGATGGGATGTCCCAAAGCAATGCCAACTGAGGGGGGGAATCACAACCAAGTACGGTGCAATCAGACCTGAGGACCCTGTACCGCTGTCCGCAGCACACTACGCCCAAAGCCGATATCCTCATGCCTTCTCACATCCACCTGATAAAATCTGGTGAATGTATGGACTGAAGACCAGGTTGCGGCCTTGCAGATCTGAGCCAAAGATGCCTGGTGATGCACTGCCCAAGAAGCACTAATACCCCTTGTGGAATGTGCCTTGATCTGAAACAGGGGAGTCTTCTGTTTCAAACCGTAAGCCTGAATAATCAATTGTCTAATCCATTTAGAAATGGTAGCTTTTGACGCTGCCTGTCCTCTACTGGGACCCTCTGGCAGCACGAACAAAACATCCGTTTTGCAAATTTGAGCAGTTGCTTCCAGATAGGTCTTGACTGCTCTTACTACATCCAAAGAATGTAGTGACCTCTCTTTCGAAGAACAGGGATCTGGAAAAAAGGAAGGCAGAACAATGTCTTGGTTTAGATGAAAATCTGAAACCACCTTCAGTAAAAAACTAGGATGAGGGCGCAATACCACTCTATCCTTGTGTATAATTAAATAGGGCTCTTTACAGGAAAGAGCTGCCAATTCTGATACTCTTCTAGCAGAAGAGATGGCTACCAGAAAAATTAGTTTTCTTGTCAGCAAGACCAAAGGAATCTGATGTATTGGTTCAAAGAGTTGTCTCTGTAACACTGACAGAACCAAGTTCAAGTCCCAGGGATTTAGAGGCGCCCTAACTGGAGGAGTAAGACGCATCACCCCCTGCATAAAGTTTTGGACCAAAGAATGCGAAGCAAGTGGCCGTTGAAACAATACTGATAAAGCCGAGACCTGGCCCTTGATGGTACTCAAGGCCAGCTTCATCTCTAATCCTAATTGTAGAAAATCAAGAATTCTACCTATGGCATATTTTCTGGGATGCCAACCCCTGGATTCACACCAGGATACATAAGCTTTCCAGACTCCATGATAAATCATTCTGGAAGCTGGCTTCCTTGCATTGATCAAGGTAGATATGACAGGACCTGAAAGCCCACGACTCTTCAGAACGTGGGTCTCAATAGCCAAACCGTCAAATTTAGCGTTTGTAAGGCAGGATGGAACACTGGACCTTGAGATAACAGGTCTGGGCGTACCGGTAGGGTCCACGGGGAACCCACCGTCATCCTTACTATTTCTGCATACCAAGTCCTTCTGGGCCAAGCGGGGGCCACCAGAAGTACTGACTTCCTTTCCTGCTCTGACGCACCGCATGTGACAGATGCATCGGAAAGTCTGATGCCTGAACCTTCTTGTTCCAGGCCAACAGAATACTGTGTTGCAGTAGTCTTGAATGGAACTGAACATAGGGAACTGCTTCGAATGAAGATACCATCTTTCCCAGCAGCCTCATACAAAGGCGGACAGAAGGGCCCTTCTTGGTCCTGACTGTCAGAATCAGCTCCCTTAAAGCAGTGATCTTTGCCTGAGGAAGAAATACCTTCTCCTGGCTTGTATCTATGATCAGACCCGAATACTCCAGTCTTCTTACTGGTTTTAGGAAAGATTTTTCTAGGTTGAGGATCCAACCTAGATGTTCCAGATACTTGACCGTGGTCCTCAAGTTCCCGTTCAAGGAAGCCACCGACCAGTTTATCAAGAGCAGGTCGTCTAGGTATGCTATGACAGTTATACCCTGAGCCCTTAATCTGGCCAGAGGAGGGGCCAAGACCTTTGTGAACACTCGAGGTGCAGTGGCTATCCTGAAAGGCAGAGCCACAAACTGGAAATGGCGCCCTCCTATCTCAAAGCGTAGAAAATTCTAATGAGCCGGAAAAATGGGCACATGTAGATATGCATCTCTGATGTCTATCGATGCCAAAAATTCTCCTCCCTGCAGGATGGAGACTACTGGTCCTAATTGATTCCATGCGGAAGGACTGAATCCTTAGGAATCGATTCAGATCCCTTAAACCCAGAATGGGTCTGACATCCCCATTTGGTTTTTGGACCGTAAAAAGGTTGGAATAGAACCCCAATCCTTGATCCTTTGTGGGAACCACCATAATGACCTCTTGCGACAAAAGTCGCTCTAACGCTAAAAGGAGCGACTGCTTCTTCTCTGGGTCTCTGGGAACACTTGATCTGAGGAAACGAGGAGAGGGAAATTCTTGGATCTCCAGCTTTTACCCTAAAGTTACCGTGGAGATTACCCATCTGTCCTGGAAGTCCTCCTGCCAGAGCTTTGAGAACTGTAGCAGTCTTCCCCCCATTCGAGCGAGCGGGAGCGCCCCTTCATGAAGAGGTCTTAGTGTCTTGTCTAGAAGACTTCTTCCCCCAGGACTTCTTTTGTTCCTGGGGTTGACTCTTGTTTCTTGCCCCAGACGGAGGAGGCCATCGTGACTGCCTGGAGGCTGAAGCCCCTGGCGCTGGGGAAAGAGTCCGTTTGAAAGAGGGACGCTTACTTTTCTTCTTAACAGGTAAGAGAGTACTTTTCCCACAAGAGATTCTCTTGATATAGTTATCCAAGTCTTCTCCAAACAACCTTGCACCATGAAAAGGAAACCCAGCCAAGAGCTTCCTACATGGTGCTTCGGCTGACCAATTTCAACCATAAGATTCTACGCATATGCACCAACCCAAGTGAAAGGCGAGAGGTTTGCATGATAGAATCTCTGATGGCGTCAACAACATAACATAAGGCCGCTGGAAGGTTAGCAAACCCCCGGGCCTGTTGTTCAGGTAATACTTTGATGACCTGCTTAACATGGTCTCTTAAGTATTGACAGACTCCAATCGCTACTGCAGGTTGGGCCACTGATCCTGCTAAGGAAAAAACATCCTTTAATAAGGATTCCATCTTTTTATCCACAGGATCCCTGAGCATCTGACTGTTGTCTACAGGACAAGTCAGACTACTATTTATAGAGGAAATGGCCGCATTAATGGCTGGCATTCCCCACATCTTAATAAATTTTTCTTCCATAGGATAAAGTGTTAAAAACTTTTTCGGCGGAAGAAATCGCTTATCTGGGTGATCCCACTCAGAATAAAAGGAGCTTTTCAAGCAAATTATGAACAGGAAAAGCATGTGCTGCTTGGGAAGGTTTCAGTGACCCCAAAGCAGAAGAGGATTCTTTAACAGCTTCAGGTACGGGCAACTTAAATGTGGAGCGGACCAATCCAGTAAGGATCTGCACTAAGACTTCTCTTAGGAAGTCGCAGAGGGTCCCTCTCCACCTGATTCCTCAGAAGAGGAATCATCTGTCCCATCCTGATCCTCTGAAAGGGATTCATCTCCTTTATCCCAGAGCTCCTCTGCTTGAGGGTCTTGGGAAACAGAGGAAGGCCTAGTACGTTTTCCTCCACTGAGTGAAGCTGTAATCACGGCCATTAATCTTTCCTCTAATCCAGTAATGGTTGAGGAAAAAACCTCTTGTGTAATGTATACAGGGGCTGAAGTGCCGGAAGCAGGTACAGCCCCAGACCCCAACGGCTCTCCCTGTCCAGCCGTCCCTGGCCCCTCAGGGGGGGAGGATGTAGCAGACAGGGGGTCCTCAGAACCTGAACGAGATCCCCTAGTGTCTCTGGTTCTGGGGGTACTTGAACCTCCTCTACCCATAGTGCAATGCAACAAGGTGTGATGTATCCAAAATGAACACTGACTGCTGAGCGATGTAGTCTGGCAAAAGCCTTGCTACCAAATGCCCAGTCTGGTGTTACCTTAGTAAATGCAGCCTAGGAGAATGCCTGTGTCCCACCTTACATGCGATTGTCAGCTCTGTGTCCCTCCAAGGCTCAGGGCACCTGTAGAGTGTGCTTTAAGTAGCCATGCTTCTGGCACTGTGGGCGTCTGAGCACGCTGATGCTGTGCTGACGCCCCGCCCCCCCCTTTGTTTTTTTGAAAATGAGCGCTTCCCGCGCGAGCCTGACCCCTCCGAAGTAAACATGGAGGAAGGCTGGGGGTGGAAGAGGAAGGAGAGAGGCCGGCAGTGATGGGACCTGCACAGATGCAATGGCGGCCTGGCAGCGGCGGCGACAGTGCGGTATAAAAACAGCCTTACAGCCCACTTGCGGCCTCCCCTTAGCCTGGGGGGAACATTCCTAAGGAGAAATCCCCCCATCCCATCCTACCTGGAGCCGGTCAGAAGAGCTGTGCAGCGTGGAACGCTGAGACAGAAAACAGCATGAGAAGGTATGTGCTCTTGGCAGCCCCCGGTGGTCACAATAGGCATAGCATGCATCTACCTTAAAGGAGAAAACCTACTAGAATTCAAAATTCTGTGGAATCTCCTCTTACCTTATCCAGCCGCAGGGTGCTGTATACACAGACCCAATCTTCACCTCTCACGGTGGGCTCCATTTGAAAAAACCGTCAGAGACTGGGGCCCTCTACGATTAGGGGGATCCTGCAGTTCTGGCCCTGTAAAGCACCCAGCCAGAAATTAGGAGGTTTAAAGCCATTTTCTGATCTGCGGGGTCCAGCTCTCTAAAAAGAGAAGCATTACAGGTAAAACCTCGTTTCTTCAGACATGAGGCCCGGGTACCATCCAATTCGGCCATGAAAAGACACTTTGAATGGATCCGGTTCGCCTGGCTTGCCCCAGTATAGGATATCAGGATATTCCCTTTGGAGCTTCAGCACAGGACATCTTTACACGTCCAACACCTAAGACACTGGCGTAAAAACTGAGGTATCCCTGGAAGGGGAGGGATTATATAGGGGGTTGAACTTCCTGATTAGGGTGTGACCAGTGTCCAATAGCTAAAGGTACCTACATAACCCATCAGTTATTACTGTGGCTCTGTGTCCCGTGATGTCTGAGAAAGAAAAAGTCATGTTCACAGATATTACTCCTCCGGATACTAACTTTGTACTCCAGGCAACCTCCCAATGAACCATTTTAAATTGGCTTCAGTGGCGGTGCGTCCATAAGGGTGCACAGGTGCCGCCCCTTCTATCACCAATAGATAGATTTATGCATTCCATGAATCTATGGCCGCTGCTGCCACCCCCTATTCAGTCACCTGGCCCCTTTTCAGGCACCGGGCGCCTGAATTACAGCGGCGGGGGGGTGTTTTTGAAGCACCTGTTTAGAGCCATAGGCTCTAATAAGCATCAAAAAAAGTGACCTGCGAGCGCCAGGTCACTCAGCTGTGTTAGAAAAGCAAATGAATATTCGCTTTCCTAACACTAAACCGCCTCTCCGCCAGTCAGGTGCTTGGGTCTGTTACCTGTCACCTGATTGGCAGGCCTATCAGGAGGAAAGGACGGGAGACGCATGAAGGACCCCGCTCGTCGCTGTCACCCGCTGCCCCACCAAGACAGGGTAAGTGCCGGGCAGACGGTGAGCGGGCGGCGGGGGGTTACACGGGGGGCATTCAAGGGCACAGTGGCAGCGTTTGATGGGCACAGTGGCTGCAATTGATTTTTTTTCAAAAATTTTAGCTTGTTTCTACACCACACAACCCACAAAAGGCACAGTGATATCAGAAATAGCAATCCTTCAACCACCCTATGCATGATTACAAAGCACCCAATATTATACTTAAAGAAACACAATTCATATACTATAAAAGACAAGGGATCTCTACAGGGTGGAAACCTTTTTGTAGGAACTAGGGGTTGCCACATCCCCTAAAATTGAAGCATAATATAATAGTAGAACACAACCTCAATTCTAAATAAATTGAGATGCTGTGTAAAATCTACATAAAATTTTATTAAATTTGCAAATCTCATTTTAATTACAATAGAAATCAGAAAACATACCATTTTAAGAAAAAATAAGGTAAGTTCAAATGGGAGCATAGCATCTCAAAAAAGTTGGGACAGTGCAACAAAAATCTTGCAAAGTAAGTGGTACTAACAAGAAGAAGTTGGAAGAATATTTTGCAACAGGTCAGGAACATGATTAGGTCTAAAAAAGAGCATCTTAGGGAGTCAGAGTGTCTCAGAAGTAAAAATGGGCAGAAGCTTACCAATCTGTGAAAGGCTGCATCTAAAAATTGTGGAACAATTTCTGAATTTCAACATAAAACTGTGAATCATCTACAGTACATAATAATCAAAAGATTCAGAGAATTTGGAGAAATATCTGTGTGCAAGGGAGAAGGTAATAATAGATGCCTGTGATCTTCAGGCAGCACTGCATTAAAAACAAGGCATGATTCTGTGATTAACATCACCGCATGGGCTTAGGAATACTTAGGAATACTAAGAAGCCATATCTGAACATGATTCAGAAATGCCGCCATCTTCTCTAGGCCAAAGCACATTTAAAATGGTCTGTTGCAAAGTGGAAAACTGTTCTTTTTGGCAACCATGGATGCCACATCCTCCGGACTAAAGAGGAGAGGGACCTTCCAGCTTGTTATCAGCATGCAGTTCAAAAGCCTGCATCTGTGATTATATGGGGGACATTAGTGTGTATGAAATGGGCATCTTGCACATCTGGAAAGGCACCATCAATGCTGAAAGTAGTATCCAGGTTTAAGTGCAGCATATGCTCCCATCCAGACGACATTTTTTTTCTGAAAACACTTTGCATATTTCAGCAGGACAATGCTAAACAGCATACGACATCTCTGACAACAGCCTGGCTTCATAGAAGAAGCGTCCAGGTGCTTAACTGGCCTTCCTTCAGTCCAAACCTTTTACCAATTGAAAATATTTTGCACATCTTAACCATTTAAGCCCCAGGACCATTTGGCTGGCAAAAGACCAGAGCACTTTTTTGCGATTCGGCACTGCGGCACTTTAACTGTCAATTGTGCGGTCGTGCGACATGGCTCCCAAACAAAATTGACATTTTTTTTCCCCCCACAAATAGAGCTTTCTTTTGGTGGTATTTGATCACCTCTGCGGTTTTTATTTTTTGCGCTATAAACAAAAAAATAGCATCAATTTTGAAAAAAAAAAACGCATTATTTTTTAGTTTTTGCTATAATAAATATCCCCAAAAAATATATAAAAAACATTTTTTTCCTCAGTTTAGGCCCAATACATATTCTTCTACATATTTTTGGTAAAAGAAAAAAAAAAAATCGCAATAAGCGTTTATTGATTGTTTTTTTTTTACTAGTAACGGCGGCGATCAGCTACTTTTATCGTGACTGCAACATTATGGCGGACAGATCGGACACTTTTGGCGCTATTTTTGAACCATTCACAATTATACAGCGATCAGTGCGATTAAAAATGCATTGATTACTGTGTAAATGTGACTGGCAGTGAAGGGGTTAACCACTAGGGGGCAGTGAAGGGGTTAAGTGTGTCCTAGGGAGTGATTCTAAGTGTGGGGGGGCGTGGCTATGTGTGACATGACACTGATCACCGCTCCTAATTACAGGGAGCTGTGATCAGTGTCCTGTTACTAGGCAGAACGGGGAAATGCCTGTTTACATCAGCATTTCCCCGATCTTCCTGTCCATGAGACGTTTGTGGGTATCCCCGCGGACATAGAGTCCTCGGGACCCACGATCATACTCACGGAGTTTGCGGTGGAAACCGTTTCTTAAAGGGCAACGTACAGGTACGTTAGTATGCCTGTACGTGCCCTTCTGCCGACGTATATCAGTGTGAGCCAGTCGGCAAGCGGTTAAAACAAAAATTACAACAAAGACGACCCAGGACTGTAGAGCTATTAGAAGCCTACATCAGGCAAGAATGGGACAACATTCCTCTCCCAAAACTCCAGCAACTGGTCTCCTCAGTTCCCAGATATTTACATTTCAAAATTCTGAATTAAAAAAGATCAATTACATTTTCAAAAATTACCTTTTATTTTTCTTAAAATGGCACATTTTCTCAGTTTAAACATTTCTATTTTCTATTGTGCATAAAATACCGTATAGGTTTATGAGATTTGCCAATCATTGCATTCTGTTTCATGTCGATTTTAAACAGCGTCCAAACATTTTTGGAATTGGCGTTCTATTTAAAAAAAAAAGAAGAAAACAAAAAGGTGGGACTTTAAATGAAACATGCACTCCAGGAGATAACACGATAACCATGAATGTGGCAGGTACCCAAAATACAACAGAACCAAAAACGTTGCATAGGAACATCACATGACATCAATTGGCATTAAATGATTTAATGGTATATAAATTATAACAAAAATAAAAATCTTAACATAATTCATACTGATATCATAAAAACCCAAATTCATACGGGACAAGTCTCCAATTGTACATAGAATATAGCAGAAATACAATTAATGACATAATTAGTTCATACTGTAAATACTGTAAAAAACTATTTCATGAAGAGCAGGTCTCTATGATAGTTAATTGCCATCTAGGTTGGTTGGTAAAATCCAATTGATATGTAGGATAAGATAATGATGCAATTGTAGACATAGGGGGGCAAATATTGTCTCACAATCCCACAGTAAAACAACATAATTGGTTCACACCATACATATTGTAGATAGCCAAATTCACTGAAGTGTATCTCCATGGTAAATAGTTATAGCTATAATTGGTTGGTACAATCCAATTGGTACAATCCAATTTCTTCTTTTTGTCAGGGATGGTGGCGCTTGGCTCTACACACCTCGCGCCTCATGTAAAGTCCCACCCTGCTGCTTTGTTTTTAAAAGTTCTATTTAAAAAGGCTTCAAATGTATATATACACATGAAGCACATCAAAATAATATTGTGCCAATTATTAAAAAAAGGAAAACATATACGGTTTTAAACTTGTATGTGATAACCAAATAAATGTACATCTTGTGTTTCTGCTTTTGATGACGCTAATATTGTAGAGTTGTAATTTTTATTAAAATACGTAACTTACCAGTCCATCACAGTTGCTAATGGCAACAGAGGTGTTGGCCATATTTGTTATATCTCCGACATACAGACAGTTTTTATGATGAAGATCTATTGCAAGCACATTGGAATCTTCCTCCCACTCTACTGTAGCTCCAGGTGCAATTAGTTTAGAGTTCAGCTTTAACCTTAGATGAAAGTCTTTGTCAAAAATAGTCACATTATAATAAATCTTATTATCACTGGATTTATTGTTGGCGTCTTGAACATCCCTTTGAAAACGAGCCCTGTGCCTTTTGGACACTTCATGAGACACAAAATTACCCTCTGAATCTGTACTGATTGGAGTTACAATGCTGTATTCCTCTATCTTCTGTAAAAGTGAATCTGAAAAATGAAACATGCATGTGTAGTGAAACATAAATCCAATAAAGTCTGTAAAAGTGGACTTGCTATACTGCATATTGGGATGATGGGATTATTGGCTGCAATGCTCAGTACGCTTACTAGGTGAAGTGTACTTTTTACACACATATATGGTAATGACTATATTGGTATTCAAAATGTTATTCTTTTCTGCAGTTTCTCTCTCTCTCTCACACACACACACACACAAACAGCTGTACAATGGAATCATAGTAAATTACACAGACATAATGCAAAAAAATAAACAGAAATAATGTAGTGCAAAGCACTACTTGTGAACTGTTTTATTAGGAACCTGGAAAACCATGTTTTAAAAAAGAAGATTATAGGTTACACACACCAAGGAAAAAATCGATGCATTTCTGATAAGAATGTGATTTTTTTATTTATTATTTATTTGCATGGGGATTATGTATGGAATATCATAGTTACATAGGCAAAAGGAAAAAAATTGAACTTTTCCTAATGCAAGCAGGACGGAATACCATGGAAACACATAACATAGAACATATATTATACCATTAATTAATAAGAATGTGGGTATAATTATTTTTCAACAAGGGGATTATGGGGCTAAAAATTGTTACACATCTCATGTAATACATGTAATGTATTTGACCTGTTTCTGATAGGAATGTGGGTATAATTATTGTTCTAGATCAGTGATGGTGAACCTTGGTACCCCAGATGTTTTGGAACTACATTTCCCATGATGCTCCACTACACTGCAGAGTGCATGAGCATCCTGGGAAATGTGTTTCCAAAACATCTGGGGTGCCAAGGTTCACCATCACTGTTCTAGTTTGGTTACATTTACAACCACTTAAGGACCAGGCTTATTTTTCAAACTTCTTGTTAAAATCATTTTTTTTGCTAGAAAATTACTTAGAACCTCCAAACATTATATATATATATATATATATATATATATATATATATATATATATATATATTTTTTTTTTTTTTTTTTTTGGGGGGGGGGAATACACTTTTGCGAATAAAAAAAAAAAAGAAGAAGAAAAACAGTAAGGTTAGCCCAATTTAATTTTTTATATTGCGAAAGATAATGTTACGCCGAGAAAAATGATCCCCAACATGTCATGCTTCAAAATTGCGCCCTTGTAAACGCCCTTGTAAAAAAATTAAACATCCCTTTGTAATAGAAAAGAGACCTCAGATCTCACATTTACAATTAAATGCAATAAAAAAAATAAAATAAAATGTCCCTTTAATGCCGTTGGGTGGAAGTGACGTTTGACGTTGCTGTTGTCATCCAACGTTAATCGTTAAACGTTAAGCGGCAGAGACAACCTCTATCTCCGAGATAAAAGTGATCTCACGGCGAATCAGCCATGCAGACTGCTTTTATCTCAAAGCGGACCACCCGCCATTTAAGAAAATACCGGGGTTATGGCAGCCATCGGCACGTATAGGGATGACGGGCAGTCCTAGAGTGGTTAAAGAGGAACTAAAAACCACTGGCTTTTTTTTCTGACCTGCAAAGTTAAAAGGATTATACTAGAATAGCATACTAGCAAATTATGTGAAATTTAACTGCAAACAAAGTCCTCCACCGATGCGTCGTCACCGCTGGAGGCTGCATCCATGTTCACCCATCTTCCTTCTGTGCCCGTGGACTTTAGCTGGGTGACTGGACAGAACTGCGTGAAGTTACTCCCGCGTGCATGTACGCGGGAGCCGCCGGTCATGGCACAGGGCTCTGAAGGAATGGCACGGGTGGCTGCATATACAGTAAATATCTCCTAAACAGTACCTACTATATAAGTAGACCTTATTAGAAGCTTCAAAAAGTGAAAAGAAGGACGCTACCTATAAAAAAAAATGCAATACAGTGAAAATTAACAATAAACTATACATCACTTAATACAAAATATACAGTATCTCACAAAAGTAAATACGCCCCTCACATTTTTGTAAATATTTTATTATACCTTTTCATGTGACAACACTGAAGAAATGACACTTTGCTACAATGTAAAGTAGTGAGTGTACAGGTATAACAGTGTAAATTTGCTGCCCCCTCAAAATAGCTCAACACAGCCATTAATGTCTAAACCGCTGGCAACAAAAGTGAGTACACCCCTAAGTGAAAATGTCCAAATTGGGCCCAAAGTGTCAAAATTTTGTGTGGCCGCCATTATTTTCCAGCACTGCCTTAACCCTCTTGGGCATGGAGTTCACCAGAGCTTCACAGGTTGCCGCTGGAGTCCTCTTCCACTCCTCCATGACGACATCACGGAGCTGGTGGATGTTAGAGACCTTGCGCTCCTTCACCTTCTGTTTGAGGATGCCCCGCAGATGCTCAATAGGGTTTAGGTCTGGAGACATGCTTGGCCAGTCCACCACCTTTAACCTCAGCTTCTTTATCAAGGCAGTGGTCGTCTTGGAGTTGTGTTTGGAGTCATTATCATGTTGGAATATTGCCCTGCAGCCCAGTCTCTGAAGGGAGGAGTTCATGGTCTGCTTCAGTATGTCACAGTACATGTTGGCATTCATGGTTCCCTCAATGAACTGTAGTTCCCCAGTGCCGGCAGCACTCATGCAGCCCCAGACCATGACACTCCCACCACCATGCTTGACTGTAGGCAAGACACACTTGTCTTTGTACTCCTCACCTGGTTGCTGCGACACACGCTTGACACCATCTGAACCAAATAAAATTATCTTGGTCTCAGACCACAGGACATGGTTCCAGTAATCCATGTCCTTAGTCTGCTTGTCAGCAAACTGTTTGTGGGCTTTCTTGTGCATCATCTTTAGAAGAGGCTTCCTTCTGGGATGACAGCCATGCAGACCAATTGGATGCAGTGTGCGGCGTATGGTCTATGCACTGATAGGCTGCCCCCCACCCCTTCAACTTCTGCAGCAATGCTGGCAGCACTCATACATCTATTTCCCAAAGACAACCTCTGGATATGACGCTGAGCACGGGCACTCAACTTCTTTGGTCGACCATGGTGAGGCCTGTTCTAAGTGGAACATGTCCTGTTAAACCGCTGTATGGTCTTGGCCACCATGCTGCAGCTCAGTTTCAGGGTCTTGACAATCTTTTTAAAGCCTAGACCATCTTTATGTAGAGCAACAATTCTTTTTTTTTCAGATCCTCAGAGAGTTCTTTGCTATGAGGTGCCATGTTGAACTTCCAGTGACCGGTATGACAGAGTAAGAGTGATAACACCAAATTTAACACACCTGCTCCCCATTCACACCTGAGACCTTGTAACACTAACAAGTCACATGACATTGGGGAGGGAAAATGGCTAATTGGGTCCAATTTGGACATTTTCACTTAGGGGGGTACTCACTTTTGTTGCCAGCGGTTTAGACATGAATGGCTGTGTGTTAAGTTGTTTTGAGGGGACGGCAAATTTACACTGTTTTACAAGCTGTACACTCACTACTTTACATTGTAGCAAAGTGTAATTTCTTCAGTGTTGTCACATGAAAAGATAGAATAAAATATTTACAAAAATATGAGGGGTGTACTCACTTTTGTGAGATACTGTATGTAGCTCCATATAGTAAAAGTCCAGAAAAGAAAAATATCCAAAAATAAGTGTTCAATCAGTGTTCCTTCATAATAAAAATACTGTGAAAAGTGCTCCAATCTTCATAAAGGTGCTTCACCCAAAAATGCAAAAAATCAATATACGCTCACCAGAACTATATTGGCCACCACCTGACTACAAAGCATGTATATATTTATTTCCCCTTCTTAAAGAAGATAGGCAATTCCTCCAATAGATATCCACGGTGCGGGTGAAGCTGGGGCTTGGTAAACATGTGTTTACCCACCCCCTCCCTGTTATACAGCAGATATAGGTAGCGATCACTACAGATCGCTCCTGTGTGCACTGACAGCTGAGCATAGTAAATCGAGCTTGTTCCTGCCTTGCCGAACCGCAACTGGCAGAGCTGCTCAGGAAAGCCACGAGTACTGGGAACCTGTCAAAAGCTGACAAAGGCATGCTCCGCCCAATGCCCTCTGCTTATGTGCGGCTGCAGTGCTCTCTGCCTCTGCAGTCTATGCAGCGAGGTTCGGCTGCGGGTCCAGGAAAGTCTGACGCCGATGACAACGGCGGGCAGAGTGAAAAAAGAATCTGCCGCCGATGACAGTGTGTGGGCGGGCGGAGCTAGGAAAGTATCTGCCGCCGCAACATCGTCTGGGGTCTGGCACTTTCATAAGTCACCTAAGCTGGAATGCATTGTGCCAACCGACCCCTCCCTCCTCCTCAGTCCATTCAAGGAGCTTATGGATGACATCATGTGAGACGGACGAAAGGGCTGGCTGGGGTCAGCACAAGCACAGTTAGATCTGCCACAGTAGCTGCATCTCTGCATCAGTTAACAATTTTTTTGTCATCCTGAGCCCCCAGTGGTGTGCTCTCCAAACTCCACAGGTGTGCCCCCTGATACCCAAGTGGCATGCCCCCCCGAGGTCTCCAGTGGCATGTCCCCCTGATTCTCCCATACCGTGCCCTCCTGACCTACCTGTACCAGGTCTTCCTGACCTACCTGTGCCATGCCCTCCTGACCTTCCTGTGCCATGCCCTCCTGACCTTCCTGTGCCAGGCCATCCTGAGCCCCCCATACCATTCCCTCCTGACCTTCCTGTGCCAGGCCATCCTGAGCCCCCCGTACCATTCCCTCCTAACCTTCCTGTGCCAGGCCATCTTGAGCCCCCTTTACCCTGTCCTGCTCACCCATGTCCACTGCCCCACACACACACACACACACACACACACACAAACACACACACACACTGAATCTGACTGCCGATTTGCGACCATTTACCTGTGGGATCAGTGATCCATATATTGAGCGTACTTAGCCTCTTGAGACTTGTGATCTAATTCCTTAATAAGGTTCCTTGCTTTCCAGATCCAGTTATCTCCAGTATGAATGAGTACCTGTGCTTTGACAACGTTGTCAGATATTATTTGAAAATGGTGGAAGAGCAATATTTTTTCTATATTTAATAGATGTGGTTTTTCTTTAATAAAGAAATTTGAATTTTTGCCCCCGCTCGCTCCCCGAGCCAATGCGAGTGCCCAGGCTCCCGCGATCGCTCGGGGCACACGGAGAACGGGGTCTGTGTGTGTAAACCTCAATTGAATTGAAAGCTGTTATCGCTGTGTTGCCTCATCCGGGTGGCTCTCCTGTTCTTCTCCTCCCTTGCACAGGTAGGCTGCATGGTGGATTGAGGCTGCATGAGGGACACAGGCTGCATGAGAGACACAGACACAGGCTGCATGAGGCTGCATGGTGGACACAGGCTGCATACACACACACACACACACACACACACACACACACACACACATATATATAGCACTGGTAGATTTACAATCTACCGCAGGTTAGGTAAATTTGGTAATTTGCGCGTTAGGAAGGTAAAAGTTCGCCTCTGTTCCAGCTTGGCTGACGTTGTGTGTTTCCGTGCTGACTGGTGGGTGTCGCTGTTCCCACTGGTCAGTGTTGGAAAGGCAACGTGTTGAAGTGTATAGATGCTCCTCTGTCTCCGAGACAAGCTCGGTGGAGGTGGTCCTCCGAGTTGCATTCTGGGAAGAGGGTATTTATGGGACAGACGCCATGTTCTAGGGTTGTTTTACAGCCACCTGCTGGCCCTCCTGGCTGACAGGTATGCGTTAAGGAGCTACCTCGTGGTCCTCCAATCGGGAGGCCCACGAAACAACGGCGTAGGGGTGGGTCCAGAGGCTTGTCTGAGGCCTACCACTGCGGCTGAGGAATGGTCCTGAGCTATCGGTCTTATGTGACGAAGCTGGACAGCCGAGGAAGATCCCAGGGGAGGACCCGTCTTGGAGAGATCACACGGTGAGCTGGTCTATAGAGGGGCCTGGTGACTCGGTTGAAGGACGTATCCAAAAGAAGTAATTATACAGCATAGTGTTGCCGGTTCGGCTTAAAGGTTCAAGCACTGTGACTGACTTTCACTCCAGAGAATCTGATACATCCTGTGGCAGAGGATCGTACAGATTTATTCCCCCAAGACTTTTGATTCATGCTGCGTACTGGCTGCTAGACCGGTGAGAGAGGCCTATCCAGATGAGCAAAGAGTGTGTCCCACAAGGGGAGCGCATTCCACATAATTATCTGAATTATACCGGGACATTTGTCGCTAAGATTCTATAAGAAGATATTTGAGTTTCTCCTGAAAGTTTGCCTCTTTCCTGCTACTTCCTAAAGTTTGACTGTTTAATAAAGCATTGAAAAGGTACTCCAGTGTTGGTGCGTGTGTCGTCCAGAAGTAAACTCAACGGAACCCCTAGACCCGGTGTCGGTGAAAAAGAAGGAAGCAAAGTGAAGGTAACAGACCCGCTTAAATTAGCAGCTCCGCAGAGAGTTAGTGTTATATATATATATATATATATATATATATATATATATATATATATATATATCCACATTTCAGGCTTCAAACATAAAGATATAAAATTTTTATTTTTTGTGAAGAATCACCAACAAGTGGGACACAATTGTGAAGTGGAATAAAATCTTTTGGATTTTTTAAACTTTTTTAACTAATAAAAAAATGAAAAGTGGGGCGTGCAAAATTATTCGGCCCCCTTGCGTTAATACTTTGTAGAGCCACCTTTTGCTGCGATTACAGCTGCAAGTCGCTTGGGGTATGTCTCTATCAGTTTTGCACATCGAGAGACTGAAATTCTTGCCTATTCTTCCTTGCAAAACAGCTCAAGCTCAGTGAGGTTGGGTGGAGAGCGTTTGTGAACAGCAGTTTTCAGCTCTTTCCACAGATTCTCGATTGGATTCAGGTCTGGACTTTGACTTGGCCATTCTAACACCTGGATACGTTTATTTGTGAACCATTCCTTTGTAGATTTTGCTGTATGTTTGGGATCATTGTCTTGTTGGAAGATAAATCTCCGTCCCAGTTTCAGGTCTTTTGCAGACTCCAACAGGTTTTCATCCAGAAGGGCCCTGTATTTGGCTGCATCCATCTTCCCCTCAATTTTAATCATCTTCCCTGTCCCTGCTGAAGAAAAGCAGGCCCAAACCATGATGCTGCCACCACCATGTTTGACAGTGGGGATGGTGTGTTGAGTGTGATGAGCTGTGTTGCTTTTACTCCAAACATATCGTTTTGCATTGTGGCCAAAAAGTTCGATTTTGGTTTCATCGGACCAGAGCACCTTCTTCCACATGTTTGGTGTGTCTCCCAGGTGGCTTGTGACAAACTTTAGACGAGACTTTTTATGGATATCTTTAAGAAATGGCTTTCTTCTTGCCACTCTTCCATAAAGGCCAGATTTGTTCAGTGTACGACTGATTGTTGTCCTATGGACAGACTCTCCCACCTCAGCTGTAGTTCTCTGCAGTTCATCCAGAGTGATCATGGGCCTCTTGGCTGCATCTCTGATCAGTCTTCTCCTTGTCTGAGCTGAAAGTTTAGAGGGACAGCCAGGTCTTGGTAGATTTGCAGTGGTCTGATACTCCTTCCATTTCAAAATGATCACTTGCACAGTGCTCCTTGGGATGTTTAAAGCTTGGGAAATCTTTTTGTATCCAAATCCGGCTTTAA